>CM021109.1:277742398-278016452 GCA_007115665.2 Sequoiadendron giganteum | reverse complement strand
TATACCCTCAACCCCTATCACTTTCTCTCTATCTGTACATCTCACCTCTCCCTCCCTCCCTCTCTCCTACCCTCTCCCTCTTTCTACGTACCTCTCATTCAGTCAATCCCTACCACCCTCTCTCACTCCCTCTATCCATCTCTATGTATGTCCCTCCCACTCTCTCCTACTCCCTCTCTCTCCCTCCCACCCCCTCTCTCTCTCTCTCAGGTCTCTCCCTCTAGCAACCTACCTAGGTAAATTTCTCTATCTCTCTCCTCTCTCTATCTATCCCTCCCACCCAACCTAGATAAGTCCCTCTCACACCACCCCATCTTTCTCTACCTCTATCAGGTCACTACCTCCCACACCCTCTCCCTCTCTTAGGTTTCTCACTCACACTCCCTCTCTCTCCCACTCCCCCTCTCTCGCACTCCCTCTCACTACCTATCTCTCAGGTGTCTCCCTCTCACTCCCCTCACACTCTCAAGTCACTCCCTTTGGAACCCTACCTACATAACTCTCTCTTTCTCTTCGTCTCTCTCTCACCCCCCTCCCTCTCTCTCCCTCTCTCTCAATTCGCTCTCTCCCACCCTCCCTCTCTCTCTCTTTCCCTACCTCTCTCCCTCCCACCCTACCTAGCTAAGTCCCTCTCACTCCAACCCCTTCTCTGCCACTCCCTCTCTCTTAAACTCTCACTTCCAACCCTCTCCCCCCCTCTCTCTCTCTCTCTCTCTCTTAAAATTTCCCCTCCCTCTAATGACATACATAAATACATACATACAAGAATAATGCATATGTACATTAAATCCTACATCCATACAAGCATACATACATACATACATGTGTAGATACAATCTTACATACATATAGGCATAAATACAATATACATGCATTGATACATACAGGCATACATACATACATACATACATACAAGAATGCATGTATGCATACATACATGACATACAAGCATACATGTACATACAAAAATACAAATATATCAACATACATTCAATAGACTGGTATTTAACATAAAGGAGGACATAACACGAGGTCGTTATAACGCACTTTTGTTATGTCTTGGTTGACATGTTTCCCATAGAAGCAAAAAGCCATGTCAAAATTGAGATATAACATGAGTGCATTATAATGCACTCATGTTATATCTTTCTTTGGGAATCCACAAGCCTTAGGATTGGTATTTTCCTTGAAATACCAACCCAAAGGCTTGGAAGGCATTCCCAACAACCAAAGACATTTTTTTGCAAATTCTACAATATTTCACATAATCGAGTTCGTGCTCAACATCAGGATTGCATGTGGTTCAATATCAAACAAATCGAACATTTGGGTAATGTTGTGTTCTCTCTTAGCTATCCAACGATGTAATTTTTTTTCACTTTCTAACAACATTAAGCCTTTCATCCATAATTTCTTTTGTTTGTATGTCTCTTTTTTGGCAAAATTAAATGTTTAGTGTTTTTTTTGTTATAAATTAACCACTCATCAAAATTTCAAATAAATTACATTTTTAGAAACTAGACTCCATTCTATAATTTTATTTTTTTTAAATCAATTATTTTCCAAAATTTGTAGGGGTAGCATGGCCAAAATTCTTTTTTTTCAGGAAGTATCCTCTTCAAAAATTAGTAAAACATCAAATATTCATTAAAAAATTATCAGAAAAATTGTGCATCAACTACATGTTGTTAGCTAACTTATGACTATTCCAATTTTTAAAATACTAAAAAAATGTTCACCATATGAGGGTCATGAAAGAATTGATTTGTTATGTTTTTTCTAACAAAAACAACACCAATTTGTGTATGTCCCTATTTTGAACCACTTAATCTCAACCATTTTAAAAATAAATTAGTAGTTTAGAAAGTAGACTCGGAGCACTTCGATCCTTGTTTTTGTTCCATCTCAAAATTTGGAGTGTAACTATCCTCAATTTCACATCCAAGGTCAGTATTTCCTGATTTAAAAAAACAAATTGTCCACTCAAGTCCCCTTTTTGGGAACTATCTTTGTGCACTTACCCTATTATATATATATATATATATATATATATATATATATATTTATTTATTTATTTATTTATAAGATAGGAAACGAATATCCGTTTTCTGAATTATAGATTTTTAAATATATGGTCAGGTCCAGGACCTGACCATATTCAATTGGAAGTGATTTTTTTAAAACTACAATATATATTATACTATAATATAATATATAATATTTAGTATTATATAAATATTATAATAAAATATAATGTTATAATATATTCAATAATACATATATGATAAATATATTAAAAAATTAATATAATATATAAAATAAAATAAACAGTCAAGGCCAGACCTAATGGAATTATAAAATTTCACTTAAACTAAACAGTTATCCATTATATAATGAATATCCATTTTGAAATAGATATCTATTATTAACAAATATTCGTTTTGGTTTGGTATTACCAAACCAAAACGGATATTGTACTTGGGCCTGCAAAAAGTCAAAGGCATGAATTTCACATTTTTAGGCATGTTAAAAATGTCTTTTTTTCACATCGCCACTTTTTGGACCCTCATGATCTTGCACAGACCCATACAAAGGCAAGAAAAGAGAAAGGTTAGATAGATTCTATGAAGAAACATTTAACTTAGATTAAGAAAAATGAAACTTTAGAGTTGGTTCTGAGATCTAAAGATAAAAGTGTCATTGGTACAAAATGGGTCTTTAAAAACAAGTTGAATGAAGATGGAAAAGTGATCCAAAACAAGGCCAGACTTGTATGCAAAGGATATGCTCAAGTTGAGGGAATTGATTTTGAGGAGAAATTTTCTCTAGTAGCAAGGTTAGAGGCAATCATAATATTTTTGGCATTGTCAACATTCAAGAATTTCATTTAAGCATATCAGATGGATGCTAAGTCCACATTTTTGAATGGTGAGTTATAAGTAAACATTGAACAACTAGAAGGATTATAGTGTTTAAACAAATCAAATTTTGTGTGTAGACTAAAGAAGGCTCTTTATGGACTCAAACATGCCCCTAGAGCATGGTATTCAAAATTGGATAGATATCTAGAACAACAAGATTTCAGGAGAGGTAATGAAGACAACAACTTGTACATAAAAACAAAAGGTGATCAATTATTGATTGTTGTTGTTTATGTTGATGACATCATCTTTGGAGGAAATAGTGATGCTATGTGCAAAGAGTTTCAAGATGTAATGCATAAAGAATTTGAAATGTCAATGCTTAGTGAGTTGTCTTTCTTTCTTTGTTTATAGATAGCTCAATCATAAAAATGTATATTCATTTCTCAGATTCTTTCTTTGTTTATAGATATCTCAATCAAAAAAAAAAATTTCTTGTAACAAGTATATAAAAGAGATGTTTAGCAAGTTTAATATGGAAGAATGCAAACCAATGAGTACACCTATAGTTATTGGGTATAAATTCAGTAAGGATGACAAATCTGCTTTGACAAATCAAACTTTGTATAGGTTAATGATTGGTAGTTTGTTGTATGTAACTGCATCTAGACTAGCTATAATGCAAGCAGGGATGGTAGAAAAGTTTCAAGAAATGGCTAAAAGAACTCATGTCAAGGTAGTAAAACAAATATTTAGATATCTGAAAGCTACAATGGATTTTGGTGTGTGGTATTCTAAGAGTGAAAATTTCACACTAATTGCATACATAGATGCAGATTGGGTCTGAAGCATAGATGATCGAAAGACTACAAGTGGTGGATATTTTTTTCTTGGTGACAGTCTTGTATCTTGTTTAAGCAAGAAGTAGGATTCAATATTCTTATCTAAAATAGAAGTGGAGTACATTTCAATAGTTTAATGTTGCACTCAATTATTATGGATGAAGTAAAACTTGAAGGAGATGAAAATAGAGTTTGATGAGCCCATTTCCATTCTTTTTAACAATACTAGTACCATAAATATTTCTAAGAATTTGGTGATGCATTCAAGGACAAAACATGTTACAATTAAGTACCATTTTCTAAGAGAGAATGTTGCAGAAAAAGTGAAGTTCGAGTGTATTGACACTAAGGAGAAAATTGCAGACATTTCATAAAACCTCTTTCCAAGGAGATATTTTAATATCTCCTACAAAATTTGGGAGTGGTTGGTCCCTCTTCTTGAATTAAGAGGAAGTATAGGTTGAGGGAGAGTATAGACTCCCTACTAAAAGCATGCTTGCTGGCCTTGCAGAATGATTGTCAAATAGGAAATGACATAGAGCGAGAAAGAGACCCTAAATGAAAAGAAGAATGAAGCCAAAGGAATTCCAAATGCTATATCTTTCAAATGATTTGTTCTTTTTCATTGATGTCAAGGGGGGAGAAAGAAACTCAAAATGTTATATTTTTCAAGTATCTCAAATGCTTAGGAAATTTAGTTGTATCACATATGGGGAGTTTGAGATAAGTTTGGGTTTTATTGATGTGCTAATAATATTTTGTTTTTTTCCATCAATGATAAAGGGGGAGATTTTTGAAAATATATTGTTATTAATGTCAAAGGAGTTCATTGATGTCAAAGGAGTGATGTCAAAAATTTGATGAGAATTAAATGTAATTACTTTTCTCATGTGATGCATTTTAAATTAAAAAGTATTATGAAAAGTGGTGTGATCATTTGAAAAATGTCAATGTTATCATTACTGAGATGTAGGCTAGTATGTTTTTAATATCGTATTGTATCTATTACAGTTGTTGAGAGTGGTTTGAAATCATTTGTGAAAGTATTTTGTGGTTTTCTACTCATGCACTATATTATACTATCATATTGTTTTTCTCTACATTCTACCGTAGTTGAATGCTATGGCTTGCATTTTGGACCTAAAGTAAAGTTAATCACGATGTATCAGATTCTAGAGTTTCAGAGGTTGAGCTTCAATAGACAGAAAGTCAGAAGTAATAGAGTGGTGTTTATGTTGGTTGGTTGACTATGAATAATTTGAGTGTTTGTGCCATAGAAGGGAAGCACACACCAGTTGGTGGAATCATGTGAAGATAAAATAGGTCCAGTTTAAGATCACTGAAGGAAGCGCATAACATCATCTAAAATTTGTGGTAACACAATTGTTTCAAGATCAAATTGTTTACATGTTTCATATCAATTTGAATTAAGGTCTACCCTTACAAGACATGGATAATTTTGGATGGTGTTAAGAGGTTTCTACATGACATGAGATATTGTTAATCCATATATTTATGACTAGGATTCATCCTAAGTGAACTATGGTAGTAATAATTTTGTATAATGAGGGCTTCAATGCAAATATCAGAGTGATCTAATATGAGTTGCATTCCAGTCATGGTGTGTCATTATCAGAAGATCATATGTTGTGTGGGAGATTGTATGAAGTTTGATCAAATCAAATGCAAGCTATATTATCAATCTTAAAATTCCATGAATCATATATTTGTAATCTGATAGAATTGGTATCTTACCTATTGAATTGGTGCTTAGATCTTTGTGTTGAGGATTGGTGTCTCTAGTAGGTTGGTGCCTACAAAGACAATTAGAGATTTTTGTCTTCAATAAGTTGGTGCCTATTTCATGATTGTAAGTGATCCATTATTTTTGTGAGGCTAGATTTGGACAATAGCTCCAAGCAACTCTTCTCATCATTGTTTTTCTCATTTTAGGTTTCCATGTATATCTAGTGTTTTTTTTGTGGATGTGTGCAATTGTGTAGATTACTTGCTTCATCATAAGTAATTTTTTATTGATGATTTAGAGTTCTTGTTTAGAAAAGTTATTAATGGTAATTAATATTGAATTAAGTTGAGAATTAACACATACTAATTCACCCCTCTTCTCAAAATATTGTGTGCCCTTTAGTAAGCAATGAAACTACAATTTGTTTGGCCCCAAAAGTGCCCTAACCAATCCATTGAGGCAATGAGGAGAAAAAAATGACCTTTCACCAAACCAATTTTCCTAAGAGACATCTTAACAATGTTTCTAATTGTTGTCACAAAAGTGTGCACCCTTTGTTGAGATGATGAAATCACTCAGCCACCTCATGAAACATGGGATGATCTCTTTGATTATGGGCATAGATTATTGAGATCAACCTCTAGATAGCGATGGTTCCCTTGGATTTATTACCTAACCTCGGTAAACTAATGATGCTTGCTGAGAAAAGAGAGAAAGATAACATGTAAATGAATCCTCAACTAGAAGGTGATGCACCAAAAGGTTTTTCTAGAACATATACTATTGTTTGGACTCAAAATGATCAATAATTTGAACTTAGAACATACACAAATTAGTATTGTATATTTCTTTACAAAAATGTTGCATAACAAGGTTTAGTATGTCAAAAATAATGTATAGAAGGAGCTATGGGTTCTATCACAACTTAAAAATTATTCTTAACTAGATAGCACAAGTTATGACTTGCAAAAATGCATAGTTTCTGCTCAAATGGAAGGAGAATAAGTATTACATAGATTTATAAGTTTGAAATTGAGATACAATGCTGTCCCCAACTTGAAAGAAATTGAAAAACCAGCTACAATACATTCCAAGAGAGAAAATAAGTAACTTAAAACTTCTCCTCAAGCTTGTTTATATACTACTCAGTAGTTTCTAGAAGATAGGCACATGTGTTTGTTGAGTCAAAATTTTCTTTGTCATCCAAAACTGAAAACCCTATTTTGTAGCCCCTAAAGCTGCTCCAAAAAGGTGTTTGTATGAAAAAACTTCATACCTTGAGCTTTTCCACCATTGAGGAACCTAAATCCACTCCTAGATGCATGGGAGAGCTTCAAACTTGATCAAAATTTCCTCCTACCTCTCCTCCATTTGTTTGCACACCTCAACAAGATACCCCTAAATGTTTAGCTCTATCCATAACTATGCCTTACTCCATCAAACTTCCATTTGCATGATAATAGGGCATGTGGGAAAAGATATGAATCAATAAAAAGTATCTTGGAGGAGTATAATAATCTTAAAGAGTCAAAATTGTCAAAGAATTCTTTCATGTATGCTTCTTTTACCCCTATCTTTTACAAAATGTAAACAATATCATCTACAAACTTATAGCCATCTTTGTTAGCTCATATGAACCTTTAAACAACTCTTTGCATTGTTTAGACTCCTGTAGCATTGCAAGAGTAAAAATTTTCAAATTTTGATGACTAAGTTCATGACATTGTGAGGTTTATCATAAGGTCTACCCTTTGTTCTAGAAAACCCAACTTGAGGCTTGTTACTAATTTCCTTATTCCTAATACTCCTTTGTTTCCCACTATGTTACATGATTATGTAAGCTCTATTTTATCATTATCACTCCCATTCCTTGAATTTTAAATTGATAAAATGTTAAAATCACCACCTTATGGCTATATCCTTCTTTAAAAAATAGATGCATTCCACTTTCATCACAAAACAACTCTAGTCTTACATACACTTTTTGGATTATCAATCCATATTACCACCCTTTTGGAGGACTATCATTCATTGTTTTTCCACAAGTCCTTGAGGTGCCTCTATTCTCATTACTATTATCTAACTATATTATGCATGCTACAACTGGACTTATGTTGTCTTCTTTATGACTTTGAATTCTTTGGATTGCCCATTCATTAATTTTATCTCAAGGAAAATACCATAATTGTTTGGTGCTTCAATCTTTAACTATCACTACCCTTATAATCATTCATTCCTCTTCTTGCCTTAGACTTGTGACCACCAGGTCCACTTAAGACTAATTATGATCACCATATGTAAGAATATGGTTCCTCTTCAATGCACTATCCTTTTAGGATCTTCCTAATTTTGAATATCTTTGTGCATATTATTATATTGTGTATACTTTGAGTTTTCAATGCCAATATCTTTCAAGTTTACACATATAGGCTTAATAATTTCAAAGCCTATAAATCCAATTTGAGATATTATCTCATTCAAAATATTCTTCACTAGCTTACTTGTTGGTGTAAATAAAGTCTTGTACCTAGTTCATTCATTACTAGGGGACTTATTTACATGTTAGTTAATTTTACTTAGGTCATAGGAAGGAATATTTCTAGAAGGTGTTAGTTGTCATTAGTTGTTATCTTATCTTTTGAAAACTACTACATGTGAACCTAGGAAAGCGTGATTAGTTGTCTCATGTCATATGATTATGACACTTGTCATAATCCTATGAAATCTTGCATCTCACCTTGGCTATATAACCAAGGGATCTCTCTCACTTGTATAATCATCTCATATCATTGAATCATATTGATAAAAATATAGTTTATTCTTGTCACATTTTATTCTCTCCTTTTGTGCTTTCCATTTGGTCTCAAGATATTCGCAACCATAGTCAATTCTAACATGGTATCAGAGCGGGTTGGGTGCCATTGGAGAGTATTTTTCTGAAGAGAGATACCAAATTTGGGGAAGTTCCATGTTTGGCTCTTTATTGCAAGCTCATATCAAAGCTTTCTAGTGCAAATTTGAGCTCACCATTGCATCCGTAAGGTTTGAGAAAATTTATTTTTCCTTTTATTTCGTCCAAATCGGACATACAAGGCCAAATATATGAAGGTTTGAAGTTGGAGAGTGGTTGCCAGATCTAGAAGGTAGCTGCATTTTTGCAGCATTTTGGGTCAAATCTGACCCTGCCATCGCGTCCAAAAGAGCCAAAAACCCTAAGATCGATTATCAATTTGTCCATTTTGGAGCAATTTGTTCGGTGAGGCAAACAAAATTTGCCTAAGGAGTTGTACGACCCCTTAGGTTGTCATAATGGCAGACGGTACGATTTTTTGAAAAATAAATTAAAAATTTCCATTGAAATTTTTGGAATTTTGTTTTGAAAAATTAAATTTTGGTGATTAAATCATTTGAAAAAAAATTGATTTAAATTTTTTTTTTTTTAAAAGAAAAAAGCGAAAGTGTTTTTTTTCTGCAGATTTAATAAGTGCAAGGTCGTACCCTATAAATAGAAGGGTACCACCACCCTCACAGTCTATTGTGTGGCCTTATGGCCATGGCCCCACCATTCCCACTCACAGCCACATAAAAACTTTGACAGGCTCATCCGGCAACCGACGAAATCCAATTATCCAGTGAGTCCCCACACCAACAAGTGGTCGTGCAAAATACAGTCGAGGACTATTTTAATAAAATCCAGCAGTCACAAAGAAAAAGTACTGGCCTCCAATATATAGACAAAGATTCACCAAGATTCCTCAGCCAGTGTCAATTTTAGGAAGATTCCCCTACATCGGCGGTAATAGAATATTCTTGAAGAATATTTCGAGAGCATCTACCGAGATTTCATCCGTTAGCCAACCTAGGCATATTTCGTCGACCAGAGGGTATGTTTTTTCTTGATGGGAGGGAAATTTTCAACTTTCAGCAAATGTATCGAGAACATCAGCATGATGTCAACCATTTTTTTAAAAAAGATCCCCCCTCACAAATGAGCTTTTCATTTTTGCAAACTTTGAAGCTTCATATCTTTGCTCATTTTGACTCCTTTTTTTGAAATTTTTTCTTTAATTTGGGATAATTTTTCGCTCTCTATACAGTAGTGCAATCAGTTTCTAGTTTTGGTGTCTATTTTTTCCATAAATTTCAGATTCTCAAAGGTGTTGTTGCTTCTTCCTCATTTTGGGAACTTTGGGAGCTCATTTCTTGCTCCTACGGTAACATTTTTGGGTGAATTTTTTTTTGAAAGTGGATGATTTTTTGTATAATTTCCAATGGTATAATCAGGTTTATCTCATCTACTGTAAATTTTTCACTTTGAGCTTGAGGCCTATTTTTTCAATTTTCATTTACCAAGATCAAAGTCCACTTCGCTGGTTTGGCAAGTGGCAACTGTAAACAAACTAAATATAAAGTGTCAAATCATAGGTTTCTTGGGGGATTTATTGATTGAGTGATTTGGAGGGTAATCTTGCATTGGTTGGTTGCATTATTTTTCTTGGTTTGTGTTCTTGCAATGGGTAAATCACAAATTGAACTCCTCACTCCACATAATTATGCTAAATGGAGAAAATTAGTATGGAACTATCTCATGATGAGAGGTCTAATAGGTCATCTAAAGGACACCATTCAACAACCTATTGATGCTAAGGAATTGGAAAACCGGGAGATTGATCATGAGAAAACACTTGGATGCATATGTTCTATAGTCTCATTTGATTTGCAATTTCATATTGAATCATGTGAAACACCTAAAGAGGCATGAGAGAATTTTGAAAAATTGTATGGTTAAATAGATAAGATTAGGGGATATCAGATTGATAATGATTTGATGAATATTGATCCTAAAAGTTTTGACCACATCTAAGACTACATTTCCAAAATCAGGCAACTAAGAGCACGGTTGAAAGAATGAAACATTGATAAATAAGACTTACAATTGATTCTAAAATGTGTTATCCAATCTTGGTCCTAAGTATTCAGTGTTTGTTTTTGGCTTTCATACCCATTGACTTTCTATGGAAGCATCATATGTTGATCCTAAGTTTGATGACTTTGCAAATCTCCTAATCCAAGAGGAAGCTAAGTTAATGAACATGGGTCTAATAAATTCTTCCAAGTCACATGCATTAATGGTTAGTGAGTCAAAGGTACAAAAAAATCAAGGAATCTTGATAAGAAGCAAAAGTTGAAAAAGAGCAAGCCACATAAAGAACCAGAATCTTCAAAAGGAGAATTATCTAAGAAGGAGAGACCTTTTTTTGCATATTGCAAGAAGGATGGACATGAAGAACACTATTGTTATAAGAAGGATATTGATGAGTTGAAAAATCTTCTCAAAAGGAATCACATTGATTTTCCTTCTAGAATGTTTGAATCTTCTTCTCCTTCTTCAAAATAGTATAAAAAGGATAAAGTTCAAGCATCTACATTAGGATATAAAGGATAAGATTTTTGTACTTTTTTAGGATAAGGGATATGGATTCTAGATTCAAGAGCTTCTCATCAAATGGCATCTTCATAGTCTACATTCTCTTCATTTCAACCTTGTACCATGTCTCCTATCTTGATGGGAAACACTACATACATGAGTGTAATTAGGAAGGGATCTATTAGCTTTGGAGACAACACTTTTTAGGATGTTTTACATGTTCCTCATTTGAAAAACAATAATCTTTCCATATATCAAATTACACATGGTGGAGATGGGAGAATTGTTGAGTTCACACCTGATTCAGTCATCATTCAAGACTTGGAGAGTAGAGAGATCATTTCTACTGGGGGGTTGATCATTCATCTCGGTTGTATACCTTTGCAGATCTTTCTTTTTATGGTGACATTGTTCCTTCAACTATTGATCATATGAACCATGATTTAGAGGATACATTTGGCTACTTGAACTTGGGAGTTCTCACATCATATCTAGTTCTTGAGCCATGCATTTCATCTCCTCCACCTATTGTTGCAGCTGATGATAATTGTGATTCCACAATTTGGGTTTCTTGTGATTCAGTGCAATAGGATATGCATAGTCTTCCAGATATGGCTACTTGTGATGGCTTCTTGATAGGTATTTCAGACTTGTTTGTGGAGTCTCATATTACAGATTTGGGGGATGATGACATTCATCTTCTCTTTGATGAAGATGCTCCTTCTTTAGTTGTTGTGAGGGAACACTCTGACCCTCTTTTTCATTCTCTACATGATCATTCTTTGCAGTTTGGCATGAGTGTGGATACTTTTGGACAGAATTTGGAGGAGGCTTCTTTGTCTTTAGAGGGGATATCCTTGTTTTTGGATTGTGCTCTACATTCATCTCTACTATATTTTGGATTGTCCTCTTCATCAGTGTGGCCTAGAATGCCTGTTTGGAGTGTGTCAACTTTTGGAATTGACATGGAGACACTTGAGCATGCATCATCCATATTCCTGGCATCCTACATACATCCATGGATTTTTTTTTTCCTAAGGGGAGGAACGTTGCTCGGTGAGATTGGATCATCTTCAACATTAAATGTTGAGTTTCTACCATCATTGTACGAGACTCAACATTGAGGGGGGGTTGCCTTGTCTCTCTTCTACTTCTATCCTATGGGGGGGGGTTTCCTCACATGCGGTTTTGGCCTTCTCATACATCATTAAGAGCATTTATTTATTGCAATTCATCTCTCTTTTGGGGAGGAGTTTTGTCCCACTGTGTTTTCTCCTTTTCTTTGATTGTGAGAGATTTCATTTGAATATGTACATGGGTACCTAACATGGCCTAGTAGTCGGGACCCATCTTTGTGTCATTTGCATAATAATCTGCTACTCCCTAATTTGCACTTAAGAGGGGTGTTGGTTTAAATAAAGTCTTGTACCTAGTTCATTCATTACTAGGGGAATTATTTACATGTTACTTAAGATTACTTAGGTCATAGGAAGGAATCTTTCTAGAAGACCTGTTAGTTGTCATTAGTTATTATCTTATATTTTGACAACTACTACATGTGAACCCACGTAAGTGTGATTAGTTTTCTCATGTCATATGATTAAGACACTTGTCATAATCCTATGACATCTTGCATGTCACCTTGGCTATATAACCAAGGGGTCTCTCTCATTTGTACAATCATCTCAGATCATTGAATCATATTGATAAGAATATAGTTTATTCTTGTCATATTCCATTCTCTCTTTTTGTGCTTTCAATTTGGTCTCAAGATCTTGGCAGCCATAGTCAATTCTAAGATTACTCTTTACTCAACCTACCCTTACCATTGGTGATAGTGATCTTGTTCTTCTACCCTTATCATTTCCATCATTACTTGGAAAAAAGATAAACATGTATGAACAATATTATAAAAATTGGGTCTATGGTGCTTTGTGGCACACAAGTAACTATTCCCCAACAACAACCTTTATATCTACCTTAACCACCAGCTTGGAAGTATCTATCTAAACCTTCAATATCCTTTTTTTGTGTACAAAAATTGTTTGAGAGAAATTCATTTATAGAGACACTTTACCTTTTGAATATGAATCTTAGAGAATAAAGTGGCATCAATAGTTAAACTTTATTAGGTAAGAAAAAAACATCTTGGATGAATTAAAAAATCATTGGCTTTGTTGCACTATCAAATTCACTATGTCCCTATTCCGTTTCACTATTTATTGACCCTAAAGCCTATCAAGTGTCATTTCAAAAACTGGACATTGTCATTTTCGTTTCCACTAAATCCCAGTTTTTTTTAATGCAATAAAATTATGACCACTACTCATGTTGACTCTGTAATACTTTCTCATCACAGTCCTCTATCATAAATCCTTCTAGAATCATCATGAACATGACCTTGAAATTTGTAAGATATGATAGAAAATCTCCTATTCCTTCTTAACATCACCACAAGTATTTAGAATTATGATTTCTTAATGTCTTTGGAAATTATGCATACTTACTTACAAAATAGTATCAATGATTCCCACTCCTTTTTCTATGGCTTTTCTTCATACTAGTCATAATACTCTCTATGAGTTGTATGGTTTCAAATTTAATATAAAATGAGGAATAATTTGATAGTATGCTTCAAATCCCTTCATTGACTATGATGAAGATTTCCTAGTATCATTTAACACTGTCACATCTTGAATAATCTCTTTTTCTCCTCTTGCAGTGTCATTTCTCGCAATTGTGACTACACCATGTTCAACATATATTTTAACCTATTTCCCTTTGGTTGGTTGTACTATCTATTCAAATTCCACCATGACCTTCACCAAAAGGTTATCATCCTTTAATTCTTCCCATTATAAGTTATTTCTTGTATACTTATGTCTACCTTAGTAAAGGATTTTCACCAAAGGATTCTTTCCTTTTGACAAGCCTTGTGGATTATCTTACTATCATCAATATCTATAAACACCATCCTCTATGAAAGGGTTATCAAACCATTGTGCCCTTCATTATGTTGATAAAAAAATGATACACTATAGTACCGAATTACCTTTTTGAGAAGAAAATTTCTGGTCAACTCGAGACTAAACCGAAACATGCTGCAAAATTGTATTGAACAAGCTTATCAATTGGTTTGAATTATCATAAATAAATTTATTGAACTGGACAACTAAGAGGGGAGGTGAATCAGTTTTCCCCAAATTAAACCCTTAAGTCATTTACCGAAACAAAACCCTAACACTTCTTAAATGATTAAACATTAAGAGCAAGTACAAAAATTGAAAACCATCACAAAACACAATAACACCAGATTTACATGGAAAACCAAATGAGGGAAAAACCATGGTGAGGATTAACTCACAATATAGAGAATATCAAAATTGATTACAAAAAAGATCACTACCAATAGTAGGACTCACAGTCTGGACACACTGCCCACAGGGATACAACTCGAAGATATAAAAGATGACTTACTACTAGAATATAAAGGTTATGGATCATTTCCAAAAGTGTGAACGCAAGGAATACACCTTGTGTAGAATTCAATTCCAAATGAAGCTCAGTGTAAGTAGTACCGCTTATCCCAACAGTTGCTCAATAAATATTTTATGGTCTTCAACTGATAAGTCATTTAGGCTCGCACAATATACATACAATCGCATTTCTCATCCACTTCTCTATCTTCTCTAGAGAGACTCATATACATAGGTATATTTCATTCATCAATTAGGTCAACCTAATTGGATGAAAGAAAAATAATCAAAGAGAACTCTTGTCGGCATAATTATATTAAGTGAGCTAGGATCTATACAAAACATGTGTTAGGTCAGCCAAGACTGGACTCCAAACATAAAAGCTTCAAATCGTCAACCAACTGTAATGTACAAACTTAAACTCTATCATTGATAACTTACTGCTCCCAACACAAAACTTCTCAAGATCTTGAATATAACTATCTGAGTGAATCATAATGACATAGTTAAGACATCAGAGTCATAACTTATCTTGCGGTAGAATCTGGACGCAAAAACCAAAACACGAATTTACTTGATAAAAACCATCTTTGATAGGGAATAGCATTCAATAAACATCTTATACATTTGGTACTACGTTGACATCAATGACAACCATTTGATGCAATCCAACTTCCAACAATCTCATTTCCAACAAAATTCACATTTTATATTATTCTTTAGAACTTGATGTTGTCCTTTATTGCTTCTTTTTTTATGACTGTGTTGTGAAATTCATCACCTTCACTCAAATTTTTTCATTAGGAACATAAAAATCTTGAGCATTAAGTTTGTACTTTAAACAACATCGATATCAAATTTTTAGATGAAATAAACTTATAAATAATTCAAATTGATTATCTTGGGCCAAACAACTTGTCTACAAGAAGAGTACATGATAAGTCTAATATAAATTATGAATTTATATGGCTAGAAAGTCCAAACACTTGACTTTGAACCTCAGTACTTTTCCACTCTTCTCATCTCCTAACTATGACATTACCTTCAGACATTTGAACAACTTCTGACATCTTTAGTCTATCCATTGGTGAAACTTGTGTGCAGAGTAGAGAAAGTTGAAAAAAAATGTTCCACCTCTTCTTCAATGTAGTTGTTCTTGAAAAAAAGACTAACAAACCAATCCTTTCCATTTGCAAGCTTGTTTTTAACCCAATACAACAACATAACATCATCATTATCTACTAGATGTGCAAGATCAAAAGTTCTTTTTCTGAAGATAAGTTCCAACAACATAATTCCATATCCATATATATCTATCTTTTCTAAAGATTACTCAATAGAAATGAACTCAAATGCTATTTGGCTAATCGAAATCTCCCAAAGCCAAGTAAAACTTCAAAAAATCATTTGAACATAAAAATTGTAAATCTAAACCAAAAGGATTTTCAGTCTAAAGTGCTTGCAATAGAAAAAAAGTCTTTGTTATAATAGTCTAAACTAAAAGCCAGTTAAAATTTGTGATAGAATACCTAGAACCCTAGGTCTCTTGATTGCAAACTATTTTCCTTAAATCTATGAAGAAAGTACTCATGCACCTTAGCAAAACATTTAGGTAACCTTATTCATTAACTTTTCAAAATCTCAAAATTGATAACAAAGAACTGCATAAACTAAGGAAATGGCTCATAGTTTTCTTGATTAAAATGGATCATCATATGACCTTCTTGTACCCTAACTATTACTATATAAATTATTGCATGCTACATACTTGGATAGCTTAGGGAAACTGAAAATTCTCATTTACACCACCATGAAAGAGAAACCACATAAAGATTGCATCCAAAAATATTTGTTCTTGTGGAACCTTTCTCCAAGTCCCAAAGTACATGCCATATCTCTTCTATTTTCTAAAACGTGCCATATCTCAAAAAAACCAGATGAATTCTTCATTTTTTGAATAGTGGGAGACTATTTCAATGCCATTTTCCTCTCCAACACATGCCATGCAAAGTAACAAGGAAACAAAAGGAAAACTAAAAACCCTAAACTCCTGCTATGAGGGTGAAAATTGAAAAGGAAACAAGACTTTATTTATTTCCCTCTTCATTCCTTGGCATGAGTTTTGGATAGAGAAAATAAGCATTAAATTTTCTTGTTTCCCTTTTCAACGCTCATGGTTTAGGAAAAAATCTCAAAAGAGTTGATTTTCTTCTTTAAAGTCATTTTTTGGCACTAGTCATTATTTGCACCTCAATTGAAACTTTAACAAGGTTGAGACTACTTTAATCTCAAGGATTAAAATAGGATAACAATAACCACTTGGCATCTCATTTAATTTTGAGTGGAAATATCCTTCTTGGAGTTTCACTTGCGCATTATGTCCATATTTTTATATTATGAACACTATTTTTTTGTGCTTGCAAAAATGTTTGATTACAAAATTTTATAAGGAAATGAGTGCAATCATAGCACTATATTGTTTGATGATATTCATAACTGATTTGGAGCTATTTGTTTCTACTTGTGAACCAAACAATCACATAGTAGAAACAATGTACTAATTTGGAACTTAAACTGGTTCCAATTAAAGTTTAGCTATAAACAAAGTACTACCAACCATTTGAAATGTTGCAATTACTAGAAATACTCTAGTGCAAGGGTTGTCCTTGTTGGAATAATCACCAGCATCTCCCTTTGGATTTGAGACATGGACTAACAACCTCCTATGGATCTGTTTATCTTTGACGTTTATATCGAGCATTTATAGGTCTATCTTTTGGTGCAATGACAAATGTATTCCAAAAAATGGTATCAAAGTTGTGGTCATGGGTTTGAATCCCCTCATATGACTTTGAGAGGGGATTTTTGGATTAATCACCAATGTCTATCTTTGGATTCAAGACATGGACTAATTGCCTCTTATGGATCTATTTATCTCTAGTGTTTGTATCGAACATTAATAGGTCGATATTTTTGCATAAAGACAGATGTGTTCCAACAATCCTATCCACTACCTTTGATCATGCCTACTACTTCATGCCTCCTAGACTATGGGAGTATGGAAAATCTATAAGGTAGGAAAGGTATGTATGAAGGATCCTCCACACTCATTGGTTAATTGTTCTCTATTTTGATATTGAAATCAAGGAACAATATTAAACCATAGCAAGTGATATAGAATCTTGAATGAACAACTAAAATTAGATAGTAATTTTAGCTTTTAGATACATGGTTTGATCATTTAGAAATTTGGATATGCACACTTCATAAGGAAAAAATAAATGTTCATTAGCATTTGATTTAAATTTTCATTTCTTTATTTCACAAATTGACAAATTTTGTATTTATATTATTTTGTTTATTTTTTGTCAAAATTTTCCACCTAGAGAAAATTGCTTAACAAAGGCCAATCACTTAAATTGTGAATTTTTTGTGTATATGCTTCATTTTTCTATGATTGCTCTTCAAACGTCATTTAAAATTTTGAAGTCAAGTCAATCTAAAAGGCATTGTAAATTGCCAAAAGAAATGAATAGATGCAAGTTTTGGTGAGAATTAATTACATTAAGTACACCTATTAAAAAATAGTTCAATTATTTCTGTAATTACATTATTTTTTCAGGTAGACACAAAATTAAAAAGAAACACTAAGATTTTGAGCATTTAAATAAAATGCGAAATAATTTTATCAATTGAAAGCTATCTCTTCTCTATCAATTGAACCCTAAAATAATGATTCAAAAAGTTGAAAAATCCCTAAGGAATACGGAAGTAGTAGGTCTAGGGTTCAAATCTGTTGGAAAATTAAATGCTCATGAGCCTCCTTCCATTGCCACCTACCTATCAAAGCATTTTCTATTTGCAGTTGAAAGTTTATTTTTTGGGATTACCTTCCTTCCTGCTCCCGACGTGCTACAAAAGTCTACATTTGAATTTAATTTTGGTAGGTGAATTCAAAATTTAGTTGGGAGTGTTTTCTTGAGACAAAAGGAATGAAGACAGATTTCTAAGCAAGTCAATTGCAAGAAGAACGTGTTGCAGCAACAGAGTGTAAAGAACATTCTGTGCAAGCTCATGATTGCTCCTGAACATCAGCAGTTGTTTGTTTTGTTTATGTTTGAGCAGTGATTGCTACTGACAGTGAGCTCTTGATAGTTCCTAAACAATACCAATCTAGTTGAGCAACTTTTGATTGCTCCTAGAAAGTTGTAATTTGTAGTTAGAATTTATTTTCCGAGTTTGAATTTTTATGTTTTCTGTATTGTCATTTCCAGTCATTGAATATAAATCAAATATTTCATTTCTCCTCTTGCTTCTGTATTTTGAGTTTTGGTTATTTATAGCTTGGCTAGAAAATAGAGAAGTAGCTCTATGTTTGTTTTTTGCACCATAAATTTGTTGACATGGTATCAAAGCTATAGGCCTCATTTCTTCATGAGTTAGGGAATTTGTTTTTTCTAGGTATCAAGTTTTTCCTATAGGATACATGGTTGGAGATGAAGGAAAGAGCTGGCAGTAGCCATTGTCCTCTAATGTATAAAACTATCATGTATGGGAAAAGAAGATGAAGACCATTATGGTTGCCAATGATTTGTGGGATTTTTTGATAAATGGTTTTGTGGATATCACTGACCTAGTTGCATTTGCAGCTCTCACAAATAACCAGAAGACCTAGTTGAAGAAATAGAGAAAGAAAGATGCTAAGGCATTGAGTTTGATAGAAGCAACTTTGACAGAGGCCATTTTTCCTAGAATAGCAGCAATTGAGTATGCAAAGGAAGCTTGGGAAATCCTCCAAACCAGTTATAAAGGGATTTAAAAAGTCAAATCGATGAAGCTCCAAATACTCTCAAGAGAGTTTGAGATTATTGAAATGAAAGAAAGTGAGACCATTTCAGAGTTTCACACAAGGTTCTCGGGTTTGATAAACCAACTGAGAATGAATGGAGAAATGATGGAGGAGTAGAATATTGTTGAGAAAATCCTCAAATGTCTAACCATGACATATGATGCACTCATCATTGCTATTGAAGATGCAAAAGACCTCTCTACTTTGATGGTGGATGAGTTAATGGGTTCTCTTCAAACCTATGAGAAGCGCCTAAATACGTCTACTACTTCTTCCCAAAAGAAAGCTTTTAAAGCTCAGTCAAATGCAAGAGGCAGGGGGAGAGGTAGAAATGGCTCCTGAAGAGGTAGATGTAGATCTAGACAAGGAAATAAGTTGGGGAGAAAGCTTAGGACAAGCAAGAAACCAAGAAGGAGTGAGTAGATCTCAAAACAATTCTTGAAGAGGCATGAAGAAGATCAGTTCGAGTGGGAGAAATGACAAGAGAAACATTGATTACTACTATTTCCATAAGTTTGGGCATTATGCTAGTGAGTGCTAGAAAAAATCATAGTAATCAGCAAAAAAGGAATGCAAATGTGGCTGATTTAGATGTGGTTGAAGGTAATCAGTTCATAGCCTTCATCATGTGCAACATTGGAAAAGAAGGCAGCCCCAAAGTCTAGTATTTGGACAATAGTTGCAGCAACCACATGAGTGATAATGAAAGTCCATTTTCTTTCATTGATAAAAATATTAAGTCTAAAATTAGAATGGGGAAGAACGGAATAGTTCCAGTCAAGGGAAAAGGATCTATCATGATCTGCACCAACCAAGGTGAGAAGAAGGTGGTCCAAAATGTATATTTTTCTCCAAGGTTAAAGCATAACCTCATGAGTGTTGGATAGATAATCCCTAATGGATACAAAGTGCTGATGGAGAAGGGTCAACACATCATCTATGACAAGAATGAGAGGACAAAGGTTTTTGCAGAAATTGCAATGACAAAGAACTAGATGTTTCTATTGAAGATTGAGATGTTCTTCTCATCTCAATCTATTGATGCACCTCTCATTAATGGAAAATGTATAGCAGTATAGCAAGCAGCCCTCAAGAGCACCATTGAAGACCCCTCCAAGCTATGGAATCTCAGGTATAGACACTTAGGCTTTTTTGGCTTAAGTCCTTTGTCCAAAAATAAGATGGTTGATGGTTTTCCAAGGATTGTAAAGCCTAATGTTAGATGTGAGGCTTGCATTTTGGGCAAGCAACATAGGTAGCCCTTTCAATCGGGCAACTCTACAAGGAAAAGAGCACCATTCGAGTTGGTGCACATGGATTTGCTAGGCCCTATGCAAATCACATCTATTGGTAATAGAAGATTTTTTATTACCTTTATTAATGATTTTAGCTGTAAGACATGGGTCTATTTTTTGTAGCATAAGTCTAAAGCTTTTGATAATTTTTTGTTCTTTAAGGCCTGTGCTGAAAAGGAGAGCGAACATTTCATCAAGGTCCTAAGGTCAGATTGAGGAGGAGAGTATACCTCCAATCAATTTCTAATTTTTCATAGGTAAAATGACATCAAGAAGGAGCTAACAACCAATTATACTTTGTAGAAAAATGGAGTGGTTGAAAGAAAGAATAGGACCATCATGGAGATGGAAAGGAGCATGCTAAAAGAAAAGGGACTCCCAACTAAATATTGGGGAGAGGCTGTAGCAACAACTATACATCTGATAAATAAAAGCTCAATAAAGGCATTTTGTGACAAAATCCCACAAGAGGCATGGACAAAATTTAGATGGATTATTGAGCACTTAAGAGTGTTCGGTTGTGTAGCATATGCTCACGTGCCCAAAGAAAAGAGGCAAAAATTGGATGACAAGGGTGAGAAGTGCATTTTTACAAGCTATAGTGAAGAGTCTAAACCCTATAAACTATACAACCTGGTCACTAAGAAAATTATCATTAGTAGAGATGTGGAGTTCTTAGAAGATAAGTCATGGGATGGCATGATAGATCGTAATAGCTCCCAACAACTCTTGACAGTTCAAAGTGATGAAGAAGATGAAAATGAAGATCAACAAGATCCTGTAGTAGCAAAAAATGATGACCGTCAACGGCTCCTGACAAATCCTAATGAGATTAGACAGAAAGGCAAGAAGCCATAGAAAACTAGAGGATTGGCTCTTGTCATCTCCCAATGAGCTCTTGATAGCTCTGGAAGAGCTCCTAACAGCTCCCAATGAGCTCCCGATAGCTACTGAACCAACCTATTTAGTAGAGCAACAATAGTATTGAAATTTTAGACCCCACTCTTGCCTCCCTAATGCCAAAGAAGACCAAGAGTCTAAGGGAGATTTACCAAGATGAAAGGTATGATGAGGAGTTTGATGAGAACATGAATTTCGCACTATTTTCTCATAGTGATCTGATTTGTTTTGAAGAAGTTGTGAAAGAGAATAAATGGTGTGAAGCCATGGATGAAGAAATATATGCAATAGAGAGAAAAGACACATGGGAGC
The DNA here is from genome assembly GCA_007115665.2 of Sequoiadendron giganteum. NCBI lineage: Eukaryota > Viridiplantae > Streptophyta > Pinopsida > Cupressales > Cupressaceae > Sequoiadendron > Sequoiadendron giganteum. Next base: position 277,994,742 of record CM021109.1, on the reverse strand, counting down.
TAACTGATTTTCCTCCCAACAAGAAAGTTATTCAGGTTAAATCGGTCTACAAAACCAAGTGCAATTTTGAAGGAAGGATAGATCGGTACAAGCCAAGATTAGTTGTCAAGGGGTACAAATAGTAGTTCGGGGGAGAATATGATGAGAAATTTTCCCCTATTTCTAGGATGGAGACCATGCAGGAAGTCATAGCAATTGCAGCCCAACACAAATGGAAGGTGTTTCAAATGGACATGAAGTCTGCCTTCCTTAATGGATTTTTGAAAGAGGAAGTTTATGTGGAGTAGCCATTTGGATATGAAGTTCCAGGTGAAGAACACAAGGTGTATAGAATGAAGAAAGCTCTTTATGGACTGAAGAAAGCTCCACGAGTATGGTACAACATGATTGACTCATATTTGATGAGCAATTTCTTTAGCAAAAGTGATGGTGAACCCTCTCTTTACATCAAGGCAGCAAATGGTAATATTTTGATTGTTGTCTTGTATGTTGATGATCTAGTTTTTACTAGGGATGATGATTTCCTAATTGCTGATTTTAAAGAGGCCATGAAAAGAGAGTTTGAAATGATAGATTTAGGTCTCTTAAGATATTTTCTAGGCATAGAAGTAAAAAAAATGCATGATGGTATATTTATCTCTCAAGAAAAATATGCAAATGAGATCTTGAAGAGATTTAGGATGCTTGAAAGCAAGGTTTCCCCAACACCAACAATCATAGGTCTAAAGTTGAGCAAGGAAGATTGCAACAGCAATGTGGATTTGACCATGTATAAAAGTTTGGTTGGAAGTTTGATGTACTTGACTACAACTAGGCCAAATAAAATGCATGGAGTGAGTCTTATTTCTAAATTTATAGAGACTCCAAGAGACACCCATTGAAAAGTGGGTAAAATAATCCTGAGGTATGAGAATTGCACCAAAGGATATGACATTTTGTACACAACAACAAAAGAGTATGGACTAGTTGGATACACTAACAGTGATTGGGCAAGAAGTTTGGATCATAGAAAGAGTACATTGGGCTAAGTGTTTCATTTGGGTTCGGGTGCTATCTCATGGGCTTCCAAGAAGAAACCTATAGTTTCCTTATCAATAGTTGAAGCTAAGTATATAGAAGCAAATGTAGCAGCATGTCAGGCTATTTGGCTAAGAAGAATATTTACATATTTGAGAGAAGAACAAGATGATGGAACAACAATATTTTGTGACAATGTTTCATCAATAGCTTTGACAAAAAAAATTCGTGTTTCATGGAAGAAGCAAGCACATTGAAATCATATACCATTTTATCAAAGAGTTAGTTGAAAATGGTGAGATAAAAATAAAATTTTGTAGGTTTGAGTAGCAGCTAGTAGACATATTCACCAAGCCATTGAGAAAGGATAGTTTTGAGCACCTAAGGGGCAAATTAGGTGTTGCTCATTTGGATCAAGTTTGATCTTATTTTTTCAGAATAGGACCAAGGGGGGTGTTGGAAAATTAAATGCTCTTAAGCCTCCCATCATTTCCACCTACTTGTTAGAGCTTTGCTATTTGCAGCCGAAAGTTTATTTTTGGGGATTTCCTTCCTTCTTGCTCCTGATGTGCTGCACAAGTCTGCCGTTGAATTTAATGTAGGTAGGTGAATTCAAAATTTAGGAGGGAATGTTTTCTTGAGATAAAAGGAATGAAGACAACTTGCTAAGCAAGTCAGTTGCAAGAAGAAAGTGTTGTAACAATAGACTGTAAAGAACATTTTGTCCAAGCTCCTGATTGCTCCTAAACTATGGAAGCAGGTTGGCACCACAACAATAATAACAAGAGTTGCACTACAACATAGTTCCTACCTAGTATTGGTAGGGCAGTTTTGCAATTGCTATTGACAAAAATTAATATTGTAATCTTCAGTCTATGAGCTTGTGTGTGGAGATTCTCAATAGCTTTGAAAAAATTAAAATGTATCAGGCATGACCATTGTGACACTAAAACCATAATATAGTAAACAACATGCAACCTTGGCAAGATGTCCCTTGGTTTTTCAAACACAATTAAAAAAGACAAATGTCATGGAAAGAGGGTTTCATTTAATTCTTTGTACTATGTTATTTGTAATCAATTCCTTGGTAGTTCACTTCTGTGAATCCAAGTTCAATTTTGCAAATTAAATCTATTTCACATGCAGTCACTCGCCCTAGAATGCTAAGTAGCTAAACATTTCAAAACAAGGTAAAATAAATGAAACTGCAAAGAAATTTTTTCCAATTGGCTGAGAAATGATATTTTCATCTATCCCTATGTATATCCAAATGCAAACCTAATGTCAAAAAGAAGACGCATAAAATGTCACAGCCAAGAAATAAAGATTTTGGTAAAATACATTCTTTACAACCATCACATTAATGTATCATTATTAATCAAGTACAAAATGAGAACACATTGCAAATTACAAATAGTTTGAAGAGAAAAGAATTGATAAATATAGTTGTTGGTTTGCCTCCTAGATTTAAATCCAATCCTCCTACTAAAGTAGGATGGTGGAAAAGCTTGTAGAACTTGGCTTTACATTTGCTAATTGCATTTTCTTGAAAGTTTTTGAAGACAGTTCCATTTTGTTTTTTAGGAAATTCTATTTTGTGCATATCCTACAATCATTGCACTCCATGAGATGAAATCTCTTTGAGGCATTCTATCAAATAGTTCACATGCATTATCCATGTTTCTAAATATTTTGGATACATGTCTAGTAAGAAAATCGGTAGACTGTAACATCTGAAATTGGCTTTACACGTACTGTCAATTAAATTTTCTTGAAATTATCTAAAGTCTTTTCAACAGTTCCATTGTGTGCATATCCTGCAATCATTTCATTCCATGAGGTAACATCTCCTTAATGACCCTTCAAAAGAAAACTTCAAGTGAATGAATACTTGTTAGATCTGTAGTGTTTGTAGTATCTCTATCGTGCATTCCCCCATCGATGCCTTCTTATTCCCCTGTAACAAATATCCACCCATGCTTTCTTCTACCTTAGTTTGCACATTCAGATATTATGTTCTTGTAAGAAAAAAATGTGCATAGTATTTAAATCACAAGCAAGACAATCATAATAACTAGAATATGAAAAAATAAGCAAACTATATCCATTATGCAGCAGCCATATAAACAGTGTTTAATTATATCTTTCATCAGTGGAATGCCAATTGACACAATGAAAATAAATACATTCATATAATTTAAGCCACACATCTACAAAACTAATGATACAACAAGGCACAATTTTAAAATGGTTTTTCTTTATCAATAAGGCACAAAAACTGCCATAGAAGCATCATAAAATCAAGAAACTCAAAATATAGATGAAAAAATCTCATCTTTCAAACTATCTATGACACAAAAGGGATAGCACAACTCAAGTAAGTAGTTGATATATTAGAAATTTTATGAAAAACTGTCACTGTAGACAAACAATTTAAATATCCAAAGCAATACTATTCATAAATGGTGCACTTTGGAATAGCAATAAAATTATTTTAACTAAAAATTCCTCATTACAAGAATATCCTAACCATGTTTTAAAACATTCCCCCAACTACATGTAGCAAATAACCCAAAAATAAATAACACTTGCAAAACTCATAATTAAGTCATATTGTGAACCCCAATCCTATTCCTGCACAAAAATAAAGAAAAAACACATTAGTGAGTTCATATTTAAGACAAAACAAGGATTCCCCATGATATCCATTTACAAAGTTTAAATAGAAAGAAATAAATGAAGAACAATGCAAGAAACTAAATCAAATCTATCTAAGAAAAGAAAACTCTTGATCCCATGGGGGAATTGGTGCCAATTGGTGTGTCTAAATTGGCCCTTTCTCAACTCCTTTGTAAGCTTGATGATAATTGATCCACTTTGGTTGAATTCCTGCATAACCTAGCTAAGAGGTTGATATAGAGAGATGAAAATGGCTATGCTTGGAGATGGATTTGAGTATAATAAGTTTACTCAAATTGTGGATGATAGAATGAGAGGAAGATTCTCTCATTTATAGATTTCCAAATTGGAAGAATGAGTGAAATTGAGCAATGTGGGATCATTCAACATCCAATGGGCAAGTGCCACTTGCCAAGATGTGAATGGCTGAAGGTTGGGCATATTTTGGTCAATGTGCATGATAAATGCTATGAGATTCAAATTTGAAATTTGAATGTGACATGTTGGAGGGAGAGAAGAATGGAGTTAATGTCACTTGGCTCAAGGCCAAGGACATATAAGAGGCCTTAAATGCCTTGTTGGAAGGACAAATCCACTTGGATTTTGAATTCAAATTTGAAGGAATATTCCCCTTTTATGCCATGCAGGGGAAAATAGAGATTTAATAAATGAATTAAATCTATTTTCATGTGCAAGTGGTAAAATCTAGAGGATGGGACATGATTTAAGATTAAACTAATCAAATATTAATTAATGTAATGAGGAATTAGGAGATGTAACAATTTAGACTTAAATTTTCTTTAAATCAAAATTGAGAGGAAAGGTTTAATTAAATAAATGTTTTGATTTATTTTACCAAAGGGGATAATGTTAGATTAAATCAAATAATGTTTAAATTATTCAATCTAATTAGAGGACTTTAGGGATTTAATCAAATAAGATGAAAAATTCAATTAAAGAGGGATTGAGGATTAATTAAATTAAACTGATTAATTTAATCAACAAGGGAGAAAGACCTAATTGAATAAATAATTGATTTATCTAATTAAGAGATGAACAAGTGATGATAAGCTAAGAGTATGATTTAGGATGAAGCAATGTTAGTAAACCAGGATCAGGTGCATGTATATTTTCCATGTCTACACATATAAACCATGTTGTTAAATCAAAAACTGGAACCACTTAAAAAAAATCTTGGGCACATAATTTTAAGGGATTGAGTTGTAACTTAAATGAAGTAGAGGATGAAAAAATTCTCTTACCTTTATAATTTTGCAATGCTATCAAGCACAACTACACAAATATTTGTGAGTCACTAAAGAAAATTATAACTTCATGCATTAAGACTTTAAATCAAGATAGTCAAACATACCTTTGAAAACTTACTTTAGAATTGGATACCAATAGTTAAAATCAACTGAGCAAGTAGATGTATTTTAATATGTCCAATAGAACAATTTCACCTATAAGACTTAAATTCCATCTCATCTCAGTCTCAATCTCATTCACATATATCCAACTTCTCACATATAAATCATATTTGCAAGATGGAGATTGTTGAACCTTCTCTGTCGCACAACATTTTAAGATAAGAGCCTCTTCATAAGTTAAATTTGACTTTCTAGTAACTTTGCACACCCATACTCTTTGGCAGTAAAGGTTTATCCATTTCAAATATTCTCTAAATTAAAATTAAGGTATAACAACAATATTCTACATGAGGAGGGAAAATAAAACCAAAAATCACTCTAGACCAAGGAAAGTATTCTATGTGACTGATTCAAAGTCACAACCATAGGACTTTAGAACTAGAACTAGAGTAAAAAAATGTAAACCCTTTCCAAGTGTAAATAATTTTTTTATCTTGTATATAGCATTATAAAATTGAAGGGAAGAATGAAACACTAAAACTTACAAATTAAACTAAAAATCTGAAATCAACAATAAGACGGTCCATTACCCTAAATTATAATGGACGTGTATCAAATTTTTGGCATAACACACAATAATCTTACAATGTTGAACAAGCTTATTCTACAAAAAATTTAACTTACTACCTCACTCAAGATTTCCAATATATCTATGTTCAAGGAAGGTCCTATAGGATCTATGGGACCAGAGAAAATACATATGTAATTTAAGTCATTGAAGCTTTCAACTGCACAAAGAATTTTATATATCATATTCATGTCTTCTAAAGCATTCCTAATATATTTCTCACCATACTATAGTCTGAGAAATTATGTGATAGTAATAGGAAGCGTTAGTCAAGGCATTTCTCAGTTTCAGGTCCCCCTCAGTGAAATATGGTAGGCCATAAGTCTTACAGACATGTGACAAGATTCTGATGTACCGATTATCATCTAACACGTTTACATATCAATTCAAAATTTCTCCAACAAGCCTCTTAGCATTTATTTCCAATTTCTTATGTCTAACATAACCTATGATCAAGTGTAGAAAATTTTCCAACTTTGTCTTTCCACCAAAGACCTGACAACAAGCTTCTACATAAATAAGTTGTTGAAAAAGTATTTTCTCTTGAGGAAGAAAGAATAAGGATACCTTGCATCAAGTAACTAAATTAAGTTGTGCATAGACCTCATTTGTCTCCTAATCAGTCTACATAGATCATTTTAAGAGAAGTTATTCATGGACTAAAATTATGAATGACTTTGTCATAAAGTGGACTTCAATTTGATTTATGAATGTTGAATTTCTATGATAAATTAAACTTAAAATCTCTAGTCATCAAAAAAAATTCATCCAATAAGTCAATCAGTTATTAAGTATTAGATGAATCACTATTAGACTTGCACACTTCCCCTCATCACAGCTCATTTGCAGAAGTATGACTGCTACTAGAAACCAGATGAGGGTAAGTTTGCAAGAGAGGATAAGTCTACAAGAGAGATGATGATGGCTACATATTACAACTTTGGTAGCAAGAATGGTACACATAAAAAATAACACATAGATTCATCTCATGTTACTCTCCATACTTGAAATATAATAATTGCTCTCCATACTTAAATAAAATAAATGCAAGCTTTCTGGATGAGCCTAAATGACCTTATGTCTTTTTTTAGTGTAATTAATATTTAATTACACTTGCATAACTTTACTTGGGTTTTTCTTAGGTAATAATTAGTTTAATTAATTAATAAGTAAGCTTTATTTAGTTGAGTTTTTTTTAGGTCAACATTAGGGTTGCATACATTGCTTTTATAAAGCAAATCATCTCTTATAATATCTTAATTCTGAATATATCAATTTGCACATCTTCATGCAAAGCTCTACTTTTTCATTGTTTTTCTCTTTTGTGGAAGGCCTTTTGGTTTTCATGTCTGATCTTGGTTTCTAACATGGTATCAGAGCCTTGACATGCAACCCCCTCTCAAATTCTAGAGAAAATCATTGCAGAGTTCATTTAGGGTTCCTCGAGGGTATCATGCCTTGAGTTCATTTATGCAAAATCTTAGATCAGATCAGGAATTTCCATTAGATTCAGAGCACTAGAAAAATTGAGGATTGACTTTTATTTTGCAGATTTTGGTCATCGTTTGCCAGATCTGTGAGGGTTTCAAGTTCAATGATTTTTTGGAAGCTCTGAGGGTAGCCTATTTTTCAGAGAATCTTGGATAAAAATGGACACCGCCATCAGGTTTGTGGTGCCCCAAAACCCTAGAAACACCTATCAAATCATTGATTTCTAAGCAGTTAGTCCAAAAGGCAAAAACCATTTGCTAGGGAGGTCGTACGGCCTCCCCAACATGCATCCTGAGGCACGTTTTAAAAAAAAAAATTGAAATTTTTGGGAAATTTTCTACACTACCCACATAGAAGGAGGCACCACCCGGTGGCCACTATCCCACCATCACCATTCGTGGTTCCCCCTACCAATGTTGCTGACCCTTTCTAGCCCGCGCGGGCTCCATCTGCACAGACATGGTCACATGGGGGAGCAGGCATTATGTGCCCAGCCCCCGAATAATTTCAGCTCCTAACACACTCATATGGATGACCAAGTGCTTTGCCCTAGCCCCCATCCTACCATCTCCTAGTCATGCACAAGACCAGTGGCTTATTTTTTTTAAGCACTCTGGGCTACCTATAGGCCTTATTGGCCATTTTGGAGCACCATTCACTAAAACAGGCGTAACTTTTGTGTACAGAGTCATTTTTTTGCAAACAAGATATCATTGGAAAGCAGGTTCTAATACCATTCTATTGATGTGGGTTATTTTTCATGATTATGCTCTAGTTTTATTTTTCAATTCCTTGAACTCAGATGTTGTTGTTTTCACTCCGGAGGGCATATCTTTTGACTCAATGATCTTTTTTTCGCCATTCTTGCGGCATTGGAAAGCTAATTCAATCCTTTACACAGATCCGAGGTCTATTTTTATTATTTTTTTATGCATTTTTATGGATTATCTCCTTTTGCAGTCATTGGGTATTGTAATAAATGAACTGATATAAAGTTCCATCAGGGGGTTTCTTGCATAATAATCTGATTAGAGTGTGCATGCACTTTGATCTTCATCTTGTTTTGATGAAAAATTGCATGGGTTTTAATCTAGTTTCTTAGTTTATTTGGGCCATTTTTTGTCTTAGATTGACATATTTCAGATTCATATCGGTTCACACTTTAGATTGAGAGCCTATGGTTAATGATCTGCATCGGATCCATCTCAGTTTGAGGGCCACTGAATTTATGGTTAATGTTCTAGAGTCTTTATGGTACATGTTCCCATGGAAAAAATTTACTCTCAGTTTGGCATCGACATCGAGATTCATGGCTTCCATATTTTGTCATCATATCATCTATTGTTGTTTTATGGATTCCAAGGTTGTTCCAGTTTGGTTTTTTCGAGTGTTCCGTGGCATCGGGTCTGTTGTTGCATTAGTGTGATTCTGATATGGTTTCTTGTAGACATAAGTATCTTTCCTTGCTTATCAAATTATGGTTCCAATGTTACTCCATAGTGTTCTTCTAGTGCTTCTTTGTAGTAGTCATCTCATTGTAGAGGGGTTTGTTCCACTGGGTTTTCCTTCTCTACCTCATTATTGCATTTGTACATGGGTACCTAATCAGGCCTTGTTGTCAGGACCCATTCATTCTTTCTTGCATTCATCTTAGTTTTAGGTGCATGCTTATTTAGTCTCCCTAAGTTGCACTCATGGGGGGGTGTTAGTATAATTAATATTTAATTACACTTGCATAACTTTACTTAGGTTTTGTTTAGGTAATAATTAGTTTAATTAATTAATAATTAAGCTTTATTTAGTTGAGATATTTTTAGGTCAACATTAGGTTTGCATACATTGCTTTTATAAAGGGAATCATCTCTTGTAATATCTTAGTTATGAATATATCAATTTGCACATCTTCATGCAAAGCTCTTCTTTTTCATTGTTTTTCTCTTCTATGGAAGGCCTTTTGGTTTGCATGTCTGATCTCGGTTTCTAACATATTTGACTTATTGTTCTCTTTCAATTGTTGCAAGAGGTACCCTACCCTTCCTCTCTGAAGCTGATGAAGTTTTGGCTTTTGACATCAGAGTTAATTATGATATTAAAATCAACTATTTTGAAAGAGCTAGAGTCCAAATGTTAGATTTTCTAGGTCTCATATATCCTTATTGTTAGATTGATGAAATTGTATGTTTCCATGCCCAAGTAATAGAAGATGCATTTCTAAAAATTAACAAGTTTCTAAAAATTAAAAAGCAATCACCAAATGCATAGTTTTTACAATACAAAATGACTTTAAAATTGCATTGTTGAATGAACACAAAACCAACTGAAAAATCAAGAAAAATAAATAAACATGCCATGGCCCATTTGAAATCCAAACATGAAGGGAGAGATGACCTTCTCACCTATTATGATAATATTATGGGAAACCAAACTGAATTGTGTCGAACACTAAACAATTTAATTTTATCCATTATTTCTGAAGAAAATTCATTTGGCTTGCTAAACCAACCTCCATAAATGCCAACGCAAAAAATATTTCTACTTAATAAAACCCATCAATGAAACATTTTGAATGAGAATGCAACATTCCCTTCCATCACAAAAACAACAACCCAAAACAAGTTGCATTGCAGGAATCCGTTATAAGTCTAGTTTTCTCATAAATTTTATCCAAGAAGAAACCTACCTATACTGACTGAAATGGTTGACCAACATTTGGATAAATTCCTCTACCAATAAACCTATTTGCGGATGGTATTGATTGACGATGTTGAGCTTGATTTTGATAGGATGGGTGAGCATTCCAGGGTGCTTCTAAAAATCCACCCAAACATAGTAAGGAAAATGTGTAAAGTTTGTGTGAAAACTCTATTGTAGTTACTGATTATTAAACTCCTATCTTTACCAATTATTTGACTGCTGAAAATTAATTCACAACAAATATTGAAAATAACACAATTGCAATTTCACAAATAAAAGTTATGTAGGAGCATCCATGGCTCAGTCCAATCCTATGTCAACTTGACAATTTTAAATTTTGGTGTGTTGGATTTCATGTTTGTTTATTGAAATTCATATTTTGGTGTGAAATTAAATATTTTGTGTTGTGGGAAAATTTAAATTTGGACTTGATTTCAAATTGGGTCAAATTGGTGAAGAGAAATCATGGAGAATATGCTTTAAAATTGAAAAAGTAGAAAAAATCAATTTATGGTGTGGATTTATTGGAGCCATTAAAGCCGTTTGTAACTCATATTTAAAATTTCCAAAGCTCCTAAAAAAATAGGAACCTAGGAGGTGGGTCCTCAAGTTGAGGAATCTACTTTTTTTCTTTATTTGTAAAAGCATAAAATCCATTTTAAAGTCATATTGTATTTGGCCTAAGTTTGGAAGATTAAAATGCATATTTTATTCAAGATTGAATATTAAATTATATTTTATTTTCCCTTCCTGGAGGTGGGCATTGATTTTCCCAGGGGTTTTGGAATACAAACTAAATACAAATGAAATGCATTGGAAATGTCATTCTAGGAAGGCATGAGAAGAATAAAGTGAATTTATTTTATTTTGGGGTGGGGTTTTTTTCACAAGAAAAACACAGAGAAGAGAAGGAAGGCATGGCATAACTATAGAATTCCATCTCTTTGATGTTTTGATAGATTGTGGGTGTTGATAGAGGAAAAATTAACACAAGATTATGCAAATTCAAGACATTGTTTGTGCGGGATGTTTGAAGTTATAGGTGTTAGAGAGAAGATTGACTCCATATTTTCATTTGTTGTTGCAAATTAGATTATGTGTGATTTCTAGGGGTTTCTTATGGATTGTTAAAACCTTCATCCATGATTGGATTGTAATATATTAATTTCCCATCTTTAATTCAAGGATTTTCCAGTTGAATATTGCAATTTGGGCTTGGAATTTTGGGTTTCATTTTTTGTGTGTTTGTTGAATATCATTTGTGAGATTTTTAAATTTACTTTGCAGAAAATTGGTTTAATTTAAATAGCTCTCTACATTACTGGTATCATAGTAGCAAGATCTTGAGTGTGTAACAGACTACCAAAGAGAGGTGGTTGCACCAAGACTGTGTTGTGAGTGTTGAAAAAAAATGGATTGGAGAGGAGCCCATCATGATAGAGGTGGAGGTAGAGAAAGAGTAGATAAATTTGTTAGAAATGATGATTTTAGAGCCTTGAGAAGATAGGTTTAAACCCTACAAGAAGAGATAAGGAGAGGATTTACAAGAATGAGAGAATCAAGAAGTGAAGATGATGAAGAAGAATAATTTCAAGAGGAAGCTAGTTTAAATATTGAACAAAGAGAAGAAATTGCAGCAGTTGCAAATGACCCACTACTGAAAGCTTTAAAAAAAATAGGAAAGAGACTAAAAATAGATGTACCTACCTTTAATGGAAGACTAAACCCTGAAGAATTAATAGATTGGTTGAATGAGATGGAGGAGTATTTCGAATTTGAAAAGATAGAGGATCTAGACAAAGTAAGATATGCAAAAACAAGGTTGAAAGGACATGCCTCCATATGGTGTAGAGAGATTCAATTAGAAAGGGGAAGAAGAGGAAAAGATAAGATTAATAGATGGGATAAAATGGTGGATAAAATTAAAAGATGATTTATTCCTGTGGATTATGAATTGGACTTTCTCAAGAAAATGCAAGGTTTGAGATAGGGCAGCAAGAGTGTTGAAGAATATACAAAAGAATTTCATAGAATTCTGATTAGAAATGGACATTCTGAGGTGACCAAAGAGAAGGTTGGAAGATACATAAATGGGTTGAGACCAAGCATTCAGGAAGAAATGAAACTTGTTAGAGTTGTGACAATGGAGGATGCTTATCAAATAGCATTAAAAGTAGAAGAAAAAATGAACAGGAGGTTTGAAAATAAGAAAAGAGGACAAGGTAAAAGTAATTTGTAGTAGTATGAGGATCAGATTGAAGACACTAAGGGCAACAAGGAAGAAAGAGGGGAGAGTTCAAATCAAACCCATGATCAAAGTATCAAAGGAAGAGGAAGATCAGGTAGAGGATTTGGAAGAGAAAATTATAAATTAACCTATTTCAAGTGTGGAGAAGAGGGGCACAAATCATATGAGTTTCCTCATGAAGAGGAAAGACCAAGAAGAAGGATTGAAAATACAAATAGGACAAAAAAAGTGAATAGAGGTGAATCAGGATCATCACATTTTGAAGAAGCAGAAGATGGTGAAACTTTAATGGCTAGGAGAACATTGTTAAATGAAGATGATCAATCCATTCAAAGGAGAAGTTTTTTGAGGACAAGATGCAAGTGTGAAGGAAAGGCATGTAATTTCATTATTGATAGTCGAAGCACATAGAATCTTTTGTATGATGAAATGGTGATAAAATTGTAGCTAGAAAGGAAGAAGAACCCGAATCCATATCGGATAGCATGGGTGCAAGATGACAAGAAAATTTTGATCAGTGAACAATGTGAGGTAAAATTTAAGATAGGAGGCTATTATGATGAAGTTTTATGTGATATTTTCTAATGGATGCTTGTCATATTCTTCTAGAAAGACCTTGGTAGTTTGATAGGAAGGTGATGCACAATGGTTATGCCAACACATACACGTTGATGAAGGATGGATTAAAACACAAATTGAAGCCATTGAAAGAAGAAATGGGTAAGATTTACACCAATGCAAGGTCTTGTTTGGTTGATGAAATCAAACTTTTAAATGGTATGAATCATGAATATATTGGCTTTGATAATACTAACTGTGAAGAAGATGAGAAAGCTGAATTGTTGACTCGAATTGAGGAAATGATCTCAAGTGGAATGAAGGTAGTAGCAGAGGGTAAGGTAAAATTTTATTTGTTTGTTTCCTTTGATGAGAAAGAGAGTGACGGAATAGATAATTTTTTTATAGCACAAATGAATTTTGATAAAGGGGCAAGCACACCAATCTGTGAGACAATTTAGGTGCCAAATTGAAAAAATGATCAAAAAAACCCTGAAATAAGACCTTTCATGCACAACAAATGACAAAAAATCCATTTGGCACACACCAAATTTGGCATGCACCAAATGTCTTTTTAGACATAAAAAACAAAAATTGGGTTTGGAACCCTCATTTTGTCTTCAACCCGTGGCTTGAGGAAGAGGATTTCACATTTGCAACTCACGCTCACCAAATCTCTTCCATTTTTTGCATACTTAGCTTGCCATTTTCCATGAGGATGTCGCCAACACATTGGAGAGGTAAAATATTGAAAAGAGGTGTGTATTTTTATTCTATTTATTTCAAATTTGAGTTGGAATGCAAATTTAAATTGATTTTTATAATAAAACTTTGTTCTAATTCTCAGGGAATGAATCTCCACCTCAAAACATTGAGAATTCACAATCACCCCCTCATGAAGAGCCTCCTATACAAGAACAACCCAAAACCCCTCCATCAATTCATAGGCATCCTCAAGGAACACAAGAAAATATTCAAAATCAAATTAAATACAATAAAAAAGACATTCAGCAATTAATTGGAAGATTAACCGAGCACATCGAAACCCACCCTTATAGGAGAGGGATTGCTGAATCATTGAAGTCAATTTTAACTCACGTAGGAGAAATGAGCAAGAAAATGAATTTTTGGTCAACTAAGAGACATGATATGAGACAATTTTATGCTAATGGTTTGTCATATACAGATGTCAAACAACCAAAAATTAGCAAACCTGAGTTGTGTGCCCTATTTAAGGACCCAAAAAATAATGAACCTTTGTCCCATGCATGCACGAGGTTCCCCATCCATTGGTGCCACCATGATTTAATTAAAAACAAATTTTAGGAGCGGTGGTGGATGGTATTTCACCAACCTCCATACAATAACCATGAGGTTCCGCAATAATTTTTGAGGAAACTCTATTGCGAGTTTGTCCTCAATAAAATGCCAAACTATTTTGACATCTTAGACTTTCAGGGTAGAGGTGGGGGCTCCACACACGATAGACCTATTGCACGACGTAATCCACAGTTGGCACCGAGAGCCTCGAGCAAGCCCATGGTGGAACATGTCGTTGTTCCTTCCATTGTTAAGGACAGTGTAGAGGTGGACATGATGAAGTCAATTGGTTCACTCACCCAGACCATTTTATAGTGTGTGAGTCCTCTAGTAGAGCCTAGTGTGGAGATGTGTAGGCCCCGAGCTCCACCCCACCATTGTGGTGCTTGTGGCGTTATTTGCACATACGATTATTAGGGTGCTTGTGATGCAGCTACATAACCTACATCAGTTGCATAGGCGATGGCTTTCACAGATGATATTCTAAATGATACATTCTAGATTGACACTCTAGTAAAATTCAGCAAGTTATCTTAATGTTGTTTATTAAAATATATTTTAAAATTTAAGAATAACTAAATTAGTAGACTTTTGATATGATGAAATTTTAGGGTCGCACTGTTCATGAGGGATGCTCTATTCCTATAGAACCTTATACATTCTCGACGATGAGTCCACAGGTATGCAACTAGTATTAAAGATATTATTATTGAATTTGAACAGTTGAATGATATATTTGAATTTTTGTCTCATAACATGCTTTGGATTTCAAATAGTTTCTTGGTGCACCTTCATCCTCCACACTTCGCAGTTCATATCCTCAAACAATGTACACTCAGGTAGCCTTTATTCATTAATGGTGTTGTAAATCTATGTTAGCTAGTTTTCATAATTTTGCGTATATACAATTCTAAGAAATTGATGAGAAACACAAGCATTGCATTCAAGTATTCCTTGCTCGTGTCACATTATATTCTCCTATATCAACATGATACCTAAGATATTGTTTCATTTGCAGCTATTGACAAGAGATAGCCCTGGTGATGTTGGTGGAAAGATGGACAATGGAGTTGTTGCATCAATAGCTATTTTTGATCCATTGAGAGAGGTATGGAATAGATTAGTTGATTTGACATTATATTTTCTCTTTTATGGTCTATTATAGAAAATTTTCATGATAATTTTATGTAGTTTAATTTCTATCTTCATGGTTGCTACAGGTGGTTGTCACTCCAGATCATGGATGTGGTGATGATTTAAATGTGAATGATGACTATATGTATGTGGTAAGTGATTATATTTTGTTATATGCCATTCCATAATTCAATTTCTATGTTTTAACATCTTTACTTTTAATTGTATCAGTTGAAGGTCCAGAGTGAAGAGAGGAGGAGTAGCGAACGTGTTCAAAAGACAAGACAAGAAATGGTCACTCCATCTAGCTGAATTTTGAAGGCAACATGGGATCTATTTCCTTCCCCTAGAGGTAAATGACTATGTATTAGTCTTGTTTGTTGTATTCCTATGTGGCATTTTGGAACATATGTTTTGTACTATTGATATATATATGTGATATTTTATGTCCAAATGGATCCTTTGTACTAAGCCTATATAGTTTTTTTGGATATATTTATATACTTTTATATATATATATATATATATCATTGTATATCCTTTCATATTTTTTATTAAAGAAACTCTTATTTTGCTACTGCCATTCTTGAATGATGTTATCATGTGTATCGTGTAAGTTGTATGCTTGAATGTTGTAGGCATGGATTTTTTTTACATATAATTCTTAATTAATTATTGTTGAATTCTCAATAAGCCCCATCTAAAGTGTATTGTATAAATAAGCTTCATTCGTGGTGGTTTGTATCCTTTGAAATGCTTCAATTACTTGTGCCTCACCGATGCAGAGGCAAGGAGGCTTAAACCCAATTAGTCTAACAACCTGCCTTCAAGGGGATCCTGACAAGATTAATACAACCTATTTTGAGAAATCTACACAACCTCAAAGCCCCATCAAACCAAACTCTTCATTCAACACCTTACCCAACAATCCACCCTTGTAGCACTCAAAACCCGGTCCAAGCCTAATTTATCCCAACCTTTCAAAAACACCTGACCATTTAAAGGTGGATTAAAATATCCTTTTCAAGGTTACACAACATATGCCAAAACCAATAGTAACTCTTTTGGACCAACATGAAATTTCAATACACCTCCCTCATTCTAGGCTTCACAAGTAGGCCTAATTTCCAAAGGAACCCCCTCAAAAAATCACCTCCAAACCAAGGAAAATGTAAACAGTCTTAGGGATTCTCACCAAACTCAAGATTCTCCCATTTTAAGAGCCCCAAGAACTTGTTATATTCCTCTACTCACAAACCATCCTAAACCTTCACAAAAAAAAGGGTTTTAAAGAAACTCATAACTCCATACCTCCCCCAATCCTTCCAAAGGTCCAAAAACCCCACAATACCTCTAACCTAACTTAAAAGACACTCACAATCCTATTCCTTTATTATTTCTCAGATTCACTACTTGAGTTCCTTACTTTCATGGTGGAAACACCCCTGAACAACATTAGAACTTCACACCCCACTGAGTTTATTCATTATCTCAGCCTCCAAAGTATTCATACACCAAAATAATCATGGCACCGACCAATCCACCAAGCCATAGGGTCAGAATAGTAGGTGGATTTGCTAATGCGTCATGGTGTTGCCCTCAAAACCCTTAACACAAAAAACAAAGCAGTCACCAAGTTTGTTGATCCCACACACACCAACGGTGGATTTAAACCTTTAGAAAAGATGCAAAGTGAGTAAACACATATGAAATCAAGTATCCAAATCCTCAAGTCATGATAGACTTGTATGGGCCTATGCAAGGCAAAGAAAATTCAAGAAAACAAAGAAAACCAGTGATCAGCGTTCTCAAAAGTATATTTTATTATTATAAACTAAACAAAATCAACCCTTAACTCATGGTATTACAAGAATATATCTTGATACCACATTTCAACTACCCCTTGAGCCAATCAACCACCATAACCACCCTTTGTTAGACTTCTAAGATGGCAATTTGCCAATTTTTCTCTTAATTACCATTCATTCACAACTTGACTTTGCAAATACCACCTAACTAGCCTATTAAGCCTTTTCAATACAATTGCAAGGTATTTCCATAGCATATGGAGATATAGAGAGAAAATACAATAAATATTTTAATTAATGAATTGTAAAAAATGATTTTTTTTAGTTTATATTCATGTCGTTGATTACATTGTATTGCACATCTTTCAAAGTCAAAACATTACTTCACTTTGCATAACTAATAAGTAGATGCTAGTAGATGCCGAAAATTTAATTACAATATAGTTTGAACAAAGTCAACCTAAGAAGTTATGCAGTTTCTTCACATTGCATAACTAATAACTAGGAGCAGTTGCCAATTGCATTTTCTTATCATGGCATTCTATGAGACCAAATTTCTTTGAGATATTTTTTCAAATAGTTCCCTGCCTTGTCTATGTTACCACATTTTTCATACATGTCTACCAAAGCATCTTCTCAAATAGTCCATTGCCTTATTGCTACGGCTAAAATCCTAAAACAAGTGATTTTGAACAAGCTATGGATGCTTTAAAAAAAAATATCGAAAGTATAATAGTAAGCAATAGCATAGACAAGGAAGTGAACTCCTTGAAAAAATGCATCAAAAAAATTGCTTTGAAATGATAAATTTAGTTGTTCTTTCACTCTTCTTTAGCATTGTATATCTGCTTCTTTTTATAACAAGAGATAAAGAAAACGTAAAAAATTGTATAACAAGAGATAAAAACTATCTTTTTTGAAATCGAAAGGGATTTCCATAGCATAGAGATCATATAGAGACCAAGTAAAATAAATATTTTAACTAATGAAATGTAGAAAATAGATTTTTGTAGTTTATATTCATGCATTGCACATCTTTCAAACTCAAAGCATCACTTCACATTGCATAATGAATAACTAGATGCTGATGGATGACAAATTTCAATTACAATATAGCTTTTAACAAAGTCAACCTAAGCAGTTATGCAATTACTTCACATTGCATAACTAATAACTAAGAGCAGCTACCAATTACTTTAGCTTGTCGTGGCATTCCATGAGACCACATTTCTTTGAGGCATTTTTTCAAATAGTTCATTCCCTTGTCTATGCTACGACATTTTTCATATATGTCTACCAAAGCATTTTATCAAATAGCTCATTGCCTTCTTGCTATGGCTAAAAGCCTAAAACACATGCTTTCAAACAAGCTATGGATGCTTGGAAAAAATCTATCAAAGCATAATAGTAAGGAATAGCATAGACAAGGCAATGAACTATTTGAATATATACCTCAAAGAAAAGTGGTCTCATGGTGATGGAATTCCATGACAAGCCACAAACAAGGCAGTGAATTATTTGAAAATATGCCTCAAAGAAATTTGGTCTCATGGTGATGGAATGCCATGATGAATGCTTATGGTGATGGACTATCATGGCATTCCATCACCATGAAAACACATTTCTTTGAGGCATCTTTTCAAACAGTTCACTTCCTTGTCTATGGCATGACATTTTTTAGACATATCTACCAGAGTATTTCATCAAACAGTTCACTGCCTTGCTAATATGGCTAAAAGCCTAAAACGGATGCTTGGAAATTTTTTGTCAAAGAATAATAGTAAGCAATAGCATAGACAAGGTAGTGATTTTTTTGAAAAAATGCCTCAAAGAAATGTGGTTTCATGGTGATGGAAGGCCATGACAAGCCATAGACAAGGCAATGAACTGTTTGAAAAAATGCCTCAAATAAATGCGGTCTCATGGTGATGGAATGCAATGACAATAATCACCATGAGATCACAATTCTTTCACGCATTTTTTCAAACAATTCACTACCTTGTCTATGCTACCACATTTTTCATACATGTATACCAAAGCATCTTCTCAAATGGTTCACTACCTTGCTTCTATTGCTAAAATCCTAAAACAAGTTCTTTTGAACAAGCTATGGATGCTTCGAAAAAATATATCAAAAGCAAAATAGTAAGCAATAGCATAGACAAGGCAGTGAACTTGAAAAAATGCATAATTTTTTTTTCTTTGAAATGATAAATTTAGTTGTGCTTTCACTATTCTTTAACATTTTATATCTGCTCCTTTTTATAACAAGAGATAAAAAATGTAAACAATTGTATAACAAGAGATAAAAACTATCTTTTTTGAAATCGAAAGGCATTTCCATAGCATAGAGATATAGAGACCAAATAAAATAAAGAGTTTAACTAATGAAATGTAGAAAATAGATTTTTGTAGTTTATATTCATGCATTGCACATCTTTCAAACTCAAAGCATCACTTCACATTGCATAAAGAATAACTAGATGCTGATAGATGACAAAATTTCAATTACAATATAGCTTTTTAAAAGGTCAACCTAAGCAATTATGCAATTACTTCACATTGCATAACTAATAAATAGGAGCAGCTGCTAATTTCTTTAGCTTGTCATGGCATTCCATGAGACCACATTTCTTTGAGGCATTTTTTCAAATAGTTCATTCCCTTGTCTATGCTATGACATTTTTCATATATGTCTACTAAAGCATTTTATCAAATAGTTCATTGCCTTCTTGCTATGGCTAAAAGCCTAAAATAGATGCTTTCGAACAAGCTATGGATGCTTGGAAAAAATCTATCAAAGCATAATATTAAGCAATATCATAGACAAGCCATTCAAATTTTTGAAAAAATGCCTCAAAGAAAAGTGGTCTCATGGTGATGCAATACCATGACAAGCCATAGACAAGGCAGTGAATTTTTTGAAAAGATGCCTCAAAGAAATGTGGTCTCATGGTGATGGATTGTCATGGCATTCCATCACCATGAGAACACATTTCTTTGAGGCATCTTTTCAAACAGTTTCTTGCCTTGTCTATGGTATGACATTTTTCATACATATCTACTAGAGCATTTCATCAAACAGTTTGATGCCTTGTTGCTATGGCTAAAAGCCTAAAATAGGTGCTTTCAAACAAGTTATGGATGCTTGGAAAAATTCTATCAAAGCATAATAGTAAGCAACAAGCTATGATCTCATTGTTTCTTTTCACATGAAAATCAACAAGATTTTATTCACATTTTTTTGCAGGTTTTAAAAGCATTTTTTGCCAATTTTTTAGTTTTTTCCAATTAGACGAGAAGTTTCTAAATGTCACAGTGTCTGAGTAATAGCATGTTGAGGTTCACAACCATTTTTCACTTTGGACCCTTAAGGGATCGATCTAGTTGAACGTAGCTCAGAGCAATTCCGTGTGTTTGGGTGTGAAAGAGGACCATGCCTAGCATAAAATTAACCACCAGGATGCATTGGAATAGTTTGTTTGGTCACAGGAGCTACATAATGAAAGTTGCACCACTGTGCAACTTTCAACTACTTGCATTTGACAACTTTTTCCATGAGTGAAAATTCACCACCATAGGAAAATGCCTCCGAGATAGAAAAAACCGAGAGAGGTTACTATAGAGGGGCTCAATGTGATCCCATAGGATTAGATGAGAAGTTTCTAAGCATTATGATGTTTGATTAATAGCATGTTGAAGTTTGCAGTCATTTTCCACTTTGGACCCTTAAGGGATCGATCTAATTGAACGTAGCTCAGAGCGATTCCATATGATTGGGTGCAAAAGAGGACCATTCCTAGAGTAAGCGTACCCACCTCGATGCATTGGAATAGTACATTTGGTCACACGAGCTGTAGAACGAAAGTTGTACCACTTTAAAACTTTCAACTACTTGCATTTGACAACTTTTCCCTGAGTGAAAATTTGCCAGCATAGGAAAATGCCTCTGAGATAGAAATAACCAAGTGAGGTTATTGTAGATGGATCCAACTTGATCCCATAGGATTAGACAAGAAGTTTTTAAGCATCATAGTGTCCGAGTAATACCATGTTGAATTTCACAGCCATTTTGCACTTTGGACCCTTAAGGGATCGATCTGGTTGAATGTAGCTCAAAGTGATTCCACATGTTTGGGTGCAAAAGAGGACCATTCCTAGCATAAACCTAGCCACCCAGATGCATTGGAATAGTTCATTTGGTCACATGAGCTGCAAAACAAAATTGCACCACTTTGCAACTTTCAACTACTTGCATTTGACAATTTTTTCCCTGAGTGAAAATTTGTCACCACAGGAAAATGCCTCCGAGATAGCAAAAACCAAGTGAGGTTATTGTATATGGGCCCAATTTGATCCCATAGAATTAGATGATAAGTTTTTAAGCATCACGGTGTCTGAGCAATATCTTGTTGAATTTCACAGCCATTTTGCATTTTGGACCCTTAAGGGATCAATCCGGTTCAACGTAGGTTGAAGCGATCCCATGTGTTTGGGTGTGAAAGAGGACCATGCCTAGTGTAAACTTACCCACTTAGATGTGTTGGAACAATTCATTTGGTCACACGAGCTGCAAAAGGAAAGTTGCACCACTTTGCAACTTTCAACTACTTGCATTTGAAAACTTTTTCCCCGAGTGAAAATTTTCCAGCACAGGAAAATGCCTACAAGATAGAAATAACCAAGCGAGGTTATTGTAGATGGGCCCAACTTGATTCCATAGTATTAGACAATAATTTTCTAAGCATCACAGTGTCCGAGTAATAGCATGTTGAATTTCGCAGCCATTTTGCACTTTAAACCCTTAAGGGATCGATCTGGTTGAACGTAGCTCAAAGTGATTCCACATGTTTGGTTGTGAAAAAGGACCATGCCTAGCATAAATGTAACCACCCAGATGCATTGGAATAGTTCATTTGGTCACATGAGCTACAAAATGAAAGTTGCACCACTTTGCAACTTTCAACTACTTCCATTTGACAACTTTTCCCTGAGTGAAAATTCTCCACCATAGGAAAATGACTCTGAGATAGAAATAACTGAGCAAGGTTATTGTAGATGGTCCCAACATGATCTCATAGGATCAGACAATAAATTTCTAAGCATCACGGTGTACAAGTAATAGCATGATGAATTTTGCAGTCATTTTGCAATTTGGACCCTTAAGGGATCGATCCAGTTGAACGTAGCTCAGAGCGATTATGCATGTTTGGGTGTGAAAGAGGACCATTCCTAGCATAAATGTACCCACCTAGATGTGTTGGAAGAGTTCATTTCATCACACGAGCTGCAAAATGAAAGTTCCCCCACTTTGCAACTTTCAACTAATTGCATTTGACAACTCTTTCCTCGCATGAAAATTTGCCACCACAAGAAAATGTCTCTGAGATAGCAATAACCGAGAGAGGTTATTGTAGAGGAGTCCAATGCAATCTTGTAGGTTCAGATAGAGATTTCGTAATCACCACGATTTATGAGTAATACAAGCTTTCAAATGGAAGACTACAAAGAAGTTAATGTCAATTCTCACACTTCTACATTTAATTTCCATCATCAAAAGGGGTATTGCAATGTCCACACTCATTGATTTCCCGTTTAAATTCTTTATAAATATCTTTGTAGGGTAGTTTCACGTGGAAATGCATATATGATGAGTAAAGGAAGTATGGGAAAGTTTATGCAGCCCTGGAGATCATCATTTCCAGTACATGCACGTAGAGGTGATTTTGACAAGTTTGGTGTTTTGCTTATTGTAAGAACCCTTATATATTTTATAAGAAGATACCACAACCACCATGCTTATGTTGCTAATAGTATTTCTTTCCAAATATTTTAAAGAGGGCATGTATACATTGACAAAGAAAATCAATAAAAAAGATAAAAGGATACCATATAGAGCTTAGAGTTGATAAAATTTCAAATGCCTTGTTTTCTTTCACTAATTTGGGAATGTCAGGTAAGAAAGTTGAGGCTTTCAACTTTAAGAATTTTAGGTCACTATGAATAATTTTGTGTCCCAAAACTTGAGATTGCAAAAATACCAGACAAGTGAAGGAAGATTGAAGGAGTTAAAAATAGTGATGAGGTTTTTGATGCTTATAGCAATATTATCTTGCAAACCCTTATTTCCTTTATTACAATAGAGGAACATGTAATAAGCTCATTCAAGAATTTATTCTCAATAAAGTCTAGAGAAAGAGTGCTAAGGCTAGTGTAAACATAGAGCTAGAACTTGCACAAAAGGTTTCTGCAAATGACTTAGCAGAGGTAGGTTTAGTTTTTGGGGAGCTTAAAAATCAACCATTACTCTAGATAAAAGACATCATGATCCAAAAAATGGATTGTCCAAGAAAAAATTTCCACTAAAAACTATTGCACAAAGTTGAGGACCGTGATGACATTAAAATAGAATAAAGTATGATAGTGTCTCACAAATGATGAGGTAAACACAAAGCATGAAACCTTCAAGAGGAGAATCTTGAGCAAGTTAGAAGGCAAAAGATACAATTACTAGAGGACAAAATGAAGAGTTCTAAAAGTGGTTTCAATGACCCTGTATATGCAAAAGCATATGTTATAGTTCATCAGTATGGTTTTTCCATGGATACTATAGTAATCAATTGCATAGAAGAAAATACTTCATAAAGCCTCAATTTGTGAGGTGTCTCCCAGAAATGAGGGTAGTTATAGATACCAATAAAGTATTCATGAGTAATCAACCTTCAATGGACTATACAAGGATGAGGTAAAGAAAAATAGGGCAAGCCTTGTCAACAAGTTGCTAATGCAACAACTAGTGTAGTTGGAGATGGTACAACATTTGCAACTGTATTCACTTTGGAAATATGCATAGAGGGTTGCAAATCAATAGTATTTGGTTCCAAGATGAAGCATATATTTCAAGGAGAATCTACCAAATTGTTATATTTATATGTTACATCTTGCTTGTTAACATGAGTACCATTTACAATCATTTTGGGGTGGTCTCCAAAGAAGCAAATAGTAGCACAACATCATGAGAAAGATAAAAAACTACAAACAATAATTATGATCTTCTGTCAACAGTTCTCATCAGATTTAGTTGTCCCAAATGAACAAAATACTGCTAAGGGAGTATGCTTTGATAATTTGAACAATAGTGACAATTGTGTCAAAAGAGAATATAAGGGAAAGGAAAATGTCTAATAGGTAGAGATCAAAAGGGACCATGCCAATAAACTCAAAGGAGTAGATTTGATACTGCAAAGGAGTGAAGTGATGACATATGACAGTTAATTGGAAAAAGATAGCAACAACATATCAAATCATCAAGAGATAACACAAATTAAAGAAACCCTAGATGTTTAGATAGGGGGACCATTCAAGATTTCAAGGAAGATCACTGCTAATAGTAGGTTAGGGTATTTGAAAGTCCATCAGAATGTTTTGTGAATGAGGTTAGACAGTCTTTAGATGAATATATTATTTTCTTTTGTGGCTTTTGGGCTAGATAATCTGGTGTTTCTTGCTAGTATTCTACACTTTCAAGGAATAAAACTAGAGCCAAGGATTAATAAACCATGGTTATCATTTAGCAAGGAGGGTGCATCAGTAAATGATATAGTTTCTATAAGTGGTAATGAAGATGATGCCCTTTTTGGATATCCTTTCTTTGAGTTCGATCACTTCCTTATTATCAGGGTATTGAAAAGATCCAATTTAGGAGAGTTGGAATTGGATAGGAAACAAACAAATGTACAGTCAATTGGTAGTGCCAAGGGAAGTGAGGTATGAAGACAATCATCATTTCATCAAAGGATGATAGATTTAAAGGAAGGTTATTCATTAAGACAAGCATCATGAATGTATGAACACAAGGGAACTATGAAGGGTCACTGCACATGGAAATGTGCAAATGAAAAAGACAGATTAGAAATGAGTAGTGATCATTAGTTAAGTACAGTGTGTGTATGATTATAAAGAACTTGACAATCAAATTCACTCACCACAGTCAATGTCCTATGACTGTCAATTCTATGTCAGTCAGTGTCTGACTCCAAGAGCTATGGTTGTGTATGCAACAATAGGGTATTTGAATCCATGATTAGTTTACTAAGTGTTTAAGAAAAGTTAGGCCAAAATACTAAAAAAATGATTTCCAACTGTTGCAAGGGAAACATATGTCAATAGGTGAGTTTTGAGGAATTCAATGAAGAAAACTTTAAATGTAAACCATGAAGCATTACAACTAATTTTAAATGTAATATACACATTTAACTGAGGCATATATTAAGGAATATACACATTTGCATGTATTAATTTCTCATGATTTTAATATATCAAAAAATACACTAAGTCAATGATAAATATTGCAATAGTGATGGAAGAACATCTTGAAAATCTTCCCATTTTTCAATACTTGTAGAAATACATGCAGGGAAATAATCCTCCCATTTCCAACATAGATCATGAAATATATTGTACTTGAGAAAAAACAAAAGGAGTTGCTGCCCAGTTTCATTTTTTCATTCCACCTCAACTGGCCCAACTATTTGCATTCCAAAATGGTTCAAAACATGGACATCCCCTACTCCCTATGAAACACATGGGTAGTAGCCTCTCTGTGGTTGTGTAGTATCATAGGAATTTGGTCCACAAAAAACCTGCAAAAGCCTCTCAATCTTAGACATAGACTCGCATAAAAATCATTAAAAGAGAAATAACTAAATAGTGTCAGTCATATAGTTGATGAGACCTACTATCACCTTCATGCATGCTAGATAAGGAGGTTGATTGAAGGTCCTACAATGGTGATGTGTCCCTTCGCTACTTTATCATCTCTTGATGACCCTACATATAAATTTCAAATATATCACTGAGAAGCTTAACATAAAATGTGTAGCATATAAGAATCCGATAAATATAGGAGATGGAAAAGAAAGAGAAGATTGACAACCAGAAAATGCACCGACAACCGATGTTTCTCATACCACTGAACACTTGCACTAGCAACCGATGTTGTTCTTTTCTTATATACTTTGACAAACTTCAGTATTACCTATATTCACAATTAGAAAAGGATCAATGATAGTCATAAATGCATATGCCATCAAATAGTAATGGTGAAAAAGCCTTGTTGCAAGGTGTTGGTCTAAAAGAGTGATCAATGACATGGCTTTACAAATTCAATGTGCATAATTACAAATCAATCTAGGGAACCATCTGGGTCTGCTCTACTCTTTCTTGTGTCGATTATTGCCCCATGGTCAAACTCATGCACTTTCCACAAGTTCTTGTTCATAGGTCCACCCTTATATTTGATCAAATGAACGTTGGTGGCGACAACAAGATTTGAATAGTGAAGAATTTCTTGATGTGAGTCGAAGTCCTCAAAGAACCAAACTACAACATTCTTAACTGGATACCTTCAAAGCCATGTTCCAATAACAACCACGGAACCTGTAGGATATTCTATGTTTTCTCTGTCTATAACTGGGGACTCCAATTTATTTTTGGCCTCAATACAATGACACAAGTAATAATTTGTACCCTCTTCACTATCTTCATCTACAATCAGCACATAAACGTGCCCTGCATTGATATGTTCATCTTGTTAGATTTATTTACTAAGAAACATAATAAAACTTGTAACTAAGATATATTACCTAGTTCTAATAGGTCCGATACATGATCAAAGTCAATGGATGATTGCATCTTCGTGATTTGTCGAGCCATCAGGAGTTGATAAGTGTCAAGTGGGGTTAGACTTCTTACAGACCATTTTTCAACTCACTCTGTTGACTCGTAATCATTCCATGATTGAAGTATACATGCATAACAAAAGCATGCCATCTTCCTTGTATGGATAGTCCATGTACCTGCATTGGAGCTTCTAAAAGATTGTAACTCGCTCGATCTTGTTAGTGTACAACAATCCTCATATTTTGCATGTTAGTATCATCTACTAAATGAAAAAACTACAAAATAAATAATTACCTTCACTACCTGGACCCATTGAACCATTGCACCACTAAACAATTGATCTTGCATCTGTCAACTTTAAATTGTTTGTGTACTTTAACTCTTTTCGTGCTAGGGCTCTTTTGATACATGCACCTGCTCCATCATGCTCCCCCTTTCCATGACCGACCTCTGAGAAGTTCCACATATGCTGAACACCACTAATCCTATGCATCCTGCTCAACTAGTAAAACATTTTGGTGTTCTTGAATTGTGATGTACAATTATCTGACCATATGATATGTTGAATAAATGATATGCCCCTGCTAGCCAAATTAACGTAGAACATATGAAAGCAACCTTGAACAAACTCTGTAGAATGTGTGCAATGATCACTAATGTAAAAGTGATACTCCCTCAATACTTTTCTATTTTCCTATGTACTATCATTTGCATGAATGAGTGCTATATGCAAAAATATAGAAACTTGCACGGAGTTGTAGTACTATGATTGCACCTCGTTCTATGGTTGTAGTGTGTAGTTCTCAGCAAAGTTGACAACTAAAACGATATGACGAAGTGGAAATGTGTCCTTGCATAACTTGAACTATGAGTTCAACCATTTTTCTCTATGTGTATGTGTTGCATAATCATAGACCACCTGATCATGAAAAATGCCCATAAATTGATACACTAGAATCTTATCACTGACCAATTCACAACTCTTTTCTTCTTTCCCATCTCTTAGACTATATGCCACTATCTTATATTTTCCAAATTCCATAATTTTGTCTCCAATTGTGTGTGTACTAGCCATGTGTTGGAAAATTGGAAAATGTTGCATGCCACCACAATGATCACATGTGCCATCCAAACATCATTTTTTGTAAACAAATTGACCATCCTCTCTTTCACATAAAATGGAAGACAAAAAATTCCTTGACGATTTAGGTGGAGACATTATGTTACATTCTTGCAAAACATTGTCAGTATGCATATCTACACATATACGTCGATAAAAAGCATAATGGTTAGAAAAATCAATATGAACCCTACAACAACAAGTAGTGCATGTGTGATTTATTTTGACATAAAAATGCTTTAGCATTTCAAAATACCTTTGGCATATTTTAATTTTAGGAAACTTTTGTACAAAATCAGAAAAAAATTGGGTTTGAGTGGTATCCAAATAATGCATTGGATGTGGCTTATGGTTTTTACTACCAATTCTCCTTCTTACAAAATCTCTTTGATTAGGAGAGGTCCTTTTGTTATCCTTCCAATAATTCACAATTAAAGATCTCAAGCCTTGAGCGATTCTCGTATCTTTTCATCGCACTCTACCTAAAAATGCCCATAACTCATTGCTATTTGGATCCTCCACTCTTTCATGCCTTCCTTTGGCTCTCATTAGAGATGATCTAATTATTTTCAAAGACTTACTTGCCTTTGCAAGGTTCACCTTGTTCCTTGTTTGACTACTTAATAGTGTTGTTGTCATCACACATCATGTGGCACAACTATCCTTTGTGTGTGAGGTGGAACCCACACTCTCATATGCACTCATCAAGTTCTTTACAATGGAATTTTCAATTGAGTCCTTCAAAAATCTTAGCCCAAGAGCCTTCATGGTGGGCCTAAATTTGAGTTGCCTCATCATTTCAACAAATAGTTGGCATCTTCCACCCTCACTTAGCTTCACAAAAAAAAACTCCATATCCTTTCTGCATATCTTTGACATGTACATTTTGGAATCTTATTAGGCATCCATTTCAAAACATTGGAATCAATATAAATAAAAAATGTAGGTTTTCTATGCAAAAATCTAGGAGGAGTTCTCAAATGTAAATCTGTGTCAATATTGGGAAGGCCAACAACATCGGGGATAGATCGTGTACCTTCAATTGGAGGTGCAATTGATGACATACCTTGAGATTGACATGTAAACAATGTTGTACCTCCAACTTGAGATGTTGTTTGTGGAGTTCCTTCAAATAGAGATGTGTTTGCTGATTTACTTTCAAGACACAATGTTTTTGATGGTGTGTCTTCAATTGGAGAGGTGATTTTCGATGTACTTGGAAAACCACATGTTGTTGTCAATGTGTCTTCAACTAGAGATGTGCATTGAGCTTCACCTATGGTTGATGATGTGCCCCCAAATTTTGTATCCATTCCTATCCTTCCATGAGCTTTCCTCATTCGTGCCCTTTTTTTTTCCAATTTGAAATCTCTCTTAGATTGCACGAGAATTTGTGGTTGTATGTACTGCAATTCCTTTGCTTCATGAGCTACATTTTTTTATTCTCTTCTCCTTGCATTTTTAGCTGCATGTTCTTCTGGTGTTAGAGGCTTCAGTCATTTCCTCAGCATGACCTTCAATGCTACATGTTCGCAAACACACATAGAACAAAATTAAGTAATGCATCTTACAAAAATATTGATATCGCTAATTACATTGCATTAAATATGAAACACACCAAAGCATTTTATGAAAGAAGGCAGCGAATTATTTGGAATTATCAAACATGTCTATGCTACACAATATTTTTCATACATGATGGAGTTAGATGTCTATAGGGTTAGATATTAGAGTAGGTATTTTGAGTTTGTTTGAAGAGTTGGAAAAGTACCTAGAGGCTGATGCAGTACATGTAGGGATCCACAATGAACTTGTTCAAAGATTTAGAGGAAGGCTCTTAATAGACTTACACACAACTTGATCACTTAACTTATCAAGAAACATCATTTTTTGATGCAGAGAGGGGTGGAAACCATTCAATACAACAAATCAATAAGAATCAATTAGATTCCAAAGCAAAACCAGATTTCAGCTGAAAATCCCAACTTCTACCAAGCTTTCCCTTATAGCATAGGTAACCCGGTTCAAGGGCCTTTTCACCAAGATTTTCCAAAACACTTGACAAAATCAAGGATTATTGAGATACCCATTTGCAATTTATAAAACATAGGTAAATCCCAGCATCAACTCCTTTGGACCAAGATTGACTTCCAATAGACCCACCTTGGAAAACGTTATTCAATTGGCCTAATTTAAAAAGAGAGTATGTTTTAAACACTACATCTTCACTCAAAATCCTCAATAATAAGTATTTTATGTGTCAAAACCTCCAATTTCCTAATTTTTTTCCAGGTCCAAGACCTCTAGACCCCTAATACACCAAACCCTCAATTTCAAGAAAAATACTTGGGGTTTTAATGAAACTCCTATCTCTCAGACCTGCCAAACCCATACAAAGCACCAAACACACTTACCAGACCCTACACATGGTGAATAATACATTACATGGACAGTCCTTCCCACATTTTTTCAAAACACCACTTGAAACCCTAATTTTCACCATGAAAAGACCCTATTACAGTCCTAGAACATTATCCCAAACACCCAACCTTTACCCCACAACATTATAAATAGGTTAGGAATGTATTTTAAAAGTTAGAGGACGCATTGCACAAGTTACAATAGGCATAAAAAGTATAATGGGTCGAATTACATAATGAAACCCCTTAATCCAAGAACACTGTGAAAGTAGGTAGCAACAGTAAAAATAATATAACTTTTTCTATACAAAAAGTTAGAACCTCTAAATAGATTAAAATGAAAAATAATTCATTAATCTACAACATCTAACTGGTTTCATATCATCTTAGAGTTCGTACAGGCCATACATCAACAAGAAAAGTGAGAGAAACAAGTAAATTTCTAGAATTTAATAACGTTCTTCTTGATAAAAAAAATGGGGTACAAATCAACCAACAATCTCTCCTTCGAGGAATTTAAGGTTATTAAACATATTTTTATTTCATTCCAACTCCCTTGAACTTTGCAACTTTTGCATCTTTTAGCAACTTTTCTAACCACATTTAGCCAAATTGCAAGCTACGACACAACTGAACTCCCTTAGCTCCAAATACATTATAAAATGGTCTAATTGACATTACTGAACACAATATACTTAACATTAACTAAAATCCTATAATTTGACCATGCTTGAACTAAAGATGACATTTTTGACAAAATTGAGCTTACGAGGTGCTCCTGCACCAGAGGCCTGGAATGTTGATTTTGAAGTTGTGTCTTTTGACTAGAATTATTGAACTTGAACTTTATAAAGGTTATGATGAAAAATTCATGGATTAGAGTTTCTAGTAATATTGAGTTTATTTCATTCTATTAGGAGTGACTGTTGTATGAATGCAATATTTCTAGCAATATACTTACATATGGGGGGTTTTTTTTAAATCTTCTAGAGGTTTAGAATGGTAGTTTTCTTGAAAAGCATAGCTTGTTATTTATGGATGATCTTTGTTTTGTTTTAGATGTGAATTGGTCAGCTCAACATTGAACTGAGGTTTTTGATATTGAATATTGTTTGAAACTGATCTAATTATGATTGTTGAAGGTTTTTTCTCCCTACCCTGCATCACAATCCTAGGGTATAAATTGTTGCCACCTAAATGAAAACTAGAGACTCTTGTGTTTATTTTTCTCAAAACCAATTTTTTGATTTTCAACAAAGTCATAAAGAATATGGATTCAAAGAAGGGTTTGTGATGCTATATATTATTATTATTCACTATTTCTTTGGCAATGAGGAAAATTAGAAAGACAATAAGCATTATCAACTATGTCAACTCACTTGAATTTATCTAGGCACATGTGATGAAGCTGAATTTTTTATGGAACAAAAAAATTAATGGACACTTGCATTAACATTGATGAAAGCTATTAGGTTTTCCAAATTAGTTGAAAAAAGAATGAAATATAGTGAATTCCACTAGCCATGTTGGAAATGGACTACTATAAGCAATGCAAATAGAATTCATAAGTAAATTTATGTTAAGTAAATGTCATGTTTTTATTTTTTTTGTTCTTCAAACTCATAAAAATTGAAATTTTTTATTCAAATATCATCCAATTCAATGTTGAATTCTAAGTCCAATTTTTATGATTAAATAAATCATTAAGGAAATTTAGTTTATATTATCAAAAAAATAAAATACTAAATACAAACATTTCAATTTACCAAAATGAATATATTACCTTAGATAATGTAAAATGATGTAGAAATTTCAAAATGTCTTCTTCTACATTGTCTACCATGTAGATTGGTGGTAAAAAGGTGATGGATCAAGCAAAGATTGGTACAATATGAAGTCAACTACATAAAACAAGGCGTTTCTGACTCAAATAAAGCATTGAACCAGACAAATACAGGAGAATGTGGGCTTGAATCACAAGGTCAAGCCTTATTTTTACCGTTTCAAGATAAAACCCATTTGGCGCTTGCCAAATATGTTCCTCTAAAAAGGAGAGACTGTAGAGAGAGGGCGAGACACAAAGTGAGAGATAGATAGAGGGAGTGAGAGAGAGAGGGAGTGGGAGAGAGAGATAGGGGGGTGGGAGGGAGAGACTTGAGAGAGAGAGAGAGGGGGAGGGAGAGGGCATGGGAGGGAGAAACCTAAGAGAGGGAGAGGGAGAGAGGCTGGAAGGGAGACACTTGAGAGAAGGAGAGGGAGTCAAAGTGGGAGAGAGGGGGTGGAAGGGAGAGACCTAATAAAGTAGGGTGGGAGGTAAGTGAGGCCTAATAGAGAGGGATTGTGAGATAAGTGAATCCTAATCCCTCAACCCCTATACCCTTTCAACCCTCAACCCTTAAACCCTAATCCCTCAACCCCTATACCCTCTTAATCCCTCAACCCTCAACCCTTAACCCTTAAACCCTAATTCCTCAACCCCCATAACCTCTTAATCCCTCATCCCTTAAACCCTAATCACTTGACCCCTATACCCTCTTAATTCATCCACCCATCAACCCTTAACCCTTAAACCCTAATCCATAAACCCCCATACACTCTTAATCCCTCAACCCTTAAACCCTAATCACTCAACCCCTATACCCTCTTAATCCATCAACCCCTCAACCCTCAACCCTCAACCCTTAAACCCTAATCTCTCAACCCCCATGCCCTCTTAATCCCTCAACCCTCAACCCTTAAACCCTAATCCATCAACCCCCATACCCTCTTAATCCCTCAACCCTCAAACCCTAATCCCTCAACCCTTAACCCTCAAACCTCAACCTTAAACCCTAATCCCTCAACCCCTATACCCTCTTAATACCTCAACCCTCAACCCTCAACCCTTAAACTCTAATCCCTCAACCCCTATACCCTCTTAATCCCTCAACCCTCAACCCTTAACCCTTAACCCTTAAACCCTAATCCCTCAACCCCCATACCCTCTTAATCCCTCAACCCTCACTTCATCACTAACCTCAACCCCTATACCCTCTTAATCCCTCAACCCTCAACCCTTAACCCTTAAACCCTAATCCCTCAACCCCAACCCTCAACCCTCAACCCTTAACCCTAATCCCTCACCCCTATACCCTCTTAATCCCTCAACCCTCAACCCTCAACCCTTAAACCCTAATCCCTCAACCCCCATACCCTCTTAGTCCCTCAACCCTAAACCCTTAAACCCTAATGCCTCAACCCCCATACCCTCTTAATCCCTCAACCCTCAGCCCTTAGCCCCTAATCCCTCAACCCCTATACCCTCTTAATCCCTCAACCCTCAACCCTCAACCCTCAACCCTCAACCCTCAACCATTAAACACTAATCCCTCAACCCCCAAACCATCTTAATTCCTCAACCCCTCAACCCTTAACCCTTAAACCCTAATCCATCAACCCCCATACCCTCTTAATCCCTCAACCCTTAAACCCTAATACCTCAACCCCTCTACAATATTAATCCCTCAACCCTCAACCCTCAACCCTCAACCCTTAAACCCTAAAACCCTAATCCCTCAACCCCTTTACTCACTTAATACGTCAAACCTCAACCCTCAACCCTTAAACCCTAATCCCTCAACCCCTATACCCTATTAATCCCTCAACCCTTAACCCTTAAACCCTAATCCCTCAACCCCGATACCCTCTTAATCCCTCAACCCTCAACCCTTAACCCTTAAACTCTAATCCCTCAACCCCCATACCCTCTTAATCCCTCAACCCTCAACCCTTAACCATTCAACCCTAATCCCTCAACCCCTATAACCTCTTAATCCCTCAACCCTCAACTCTTAACCTCTAATCCCTCAGCCCCTATACCATCTTAATCCCTCAACTCTAAACCCTCAACCCTCGGCCCTTTAACCCTAATCCCTCAACCCTTTAACCCTAATCCCTCAACCCCCATACCATCTTAATCCCTCAACCCTCAACCCTTAACCCCTAATCCCTCAACCCTCAACCCTTAAACCCTAATCCCTCATTCCCTCAACCTTTAACCCTTAAACCCTAATCAGTCAACCCCTCTATAATATTAATCCCTCAACCTTCAACCCTTACCCTCAACCCTTAAACCGTAATCCCTATACCCCTATACCCATAATTCCTCAACCCTCAACCCTTAAACCCTAATCCCTCAACCCCCATACCCTCTTAATCTCTCAACCCTCAACCCTTAAGCCTTAAACCCTAATCCCTCAACCCTCAACCCTTCAACCCTAATCCCTCAACCCCTATACCCTCTTAATCCCTCAACCCTCAACCCTTAAACCTTAATCCCTCAACCCCCATACCCTCTTAATCTCTCAACCCTCAATCCTTAAACGCTAATCCCTCAACCCCCATACCCTCTTAATCCTCAAACCCTATACTCTCTTAATCCCTCAACCTCAACCCTCAACCCTTAAACCCTAATCCCTCAACCCTCAACACGTAAACCCTAATCCCTCAACCCCTATACCCTCTTAATCCCTCAACCCTCAACACTCAATCCTTAAACCCTAATCCCTCAACCCCTATACCCTCTTAATCCCTCAACCCTCAAACCTTAACCCTAAAACCTTAATACATCAACCCCCATACCCTCTTAATCCCTCAACCCTTAACCCTTAAACCCTAATCCCTCAACCCTTATACCCTCTTAATCCCTCAACCCTCAACCCTCAATCCTTAACCCTTATACCCTAAACCCTCAACCCCCATACCCTCTTAATCCCTTAACCCTTAATCCCTCAACCCTTAACCCTTAAACCCTGATCCCTCAACCCTTATACCCTCTTAATCCCTCAACCCTCAACCCTCAACCCTCAACCCTTAACCCTTATACCCTAATCCCTCAACCCCCATACCCTCTTAATCCCTTAACCCTCAATCCCCAACCTTAAACCCTTAATCCCTAAACCCTCTACGTGAGAGAGAGAGAAGGAGAGGTGGTTGGAGGGACATTCTTGAGAGAGAGGGAGAGAGAGAGAGGGAGTGAGAGAGGGAGGGAGTCACTATGAGAGGGAGAGGGTGTAGGAGGGGAGACTTGACAAAGAGAGAGAGAGAGAGGAAGATGGGGTAGGATGGAGATACTTGAGAGAGAGAAAGAGGGAGATAGGGTGGGAAGTAGAGACATTAGAGAGAGGGAGAGAGAAAACGTGGGAGAGAGATAGAGGGATTGAGAGAGAGAGGGAGAGAGAGGGAGTGGGAGAGAGGGAGTGTGAGAGAGAGGGAGTGGGAGAGACAGAGGGAGAGACAGGGAGACAGAGAGAGAGTGAGAGAGAGGGATGGAGATGGGGTGGGAGGTAGAAACCTAAGAGAGAGGGATATGGAGAGAGGTTGGGAGGGAGACACCCGAGAGAGGAGAGGGAGAAAAAGTGGGAGATAGGGCCCGTGGGAAGGAGATACCTAAGAGAGTAGGAGAGAAAGGGAGTGAGAGATAGAGGGATGGGAGAGATGCACAGAGTGAGAGAGAGAGACTTGAGAGATGGAGAGGGGGTGGAAGGGAGAGGGGGTACTCGGGGAGAGGGAGTACTCGGGATAGAGGGATTCAAGAGAGATGGAGGGGGTGGGGGGAGATACGTGAGATAGAGGGAGAGAGAGAGAGTGGGAGGGGGTGGGAGGGAGATATTTGAGAGAGAGGGAGAGAGAGAGAGGGAAAGAGAGGGAGTGAGAGAGAGAGAGAATGTGGGAGAGATATAGAGGGAGTGAGTGAGAGAGACAAAGAGAGGTCTAAAATAGGGAGAGAGGGTAGAAGGGAGAGACTTGAGAGACAAAGAGGGAGGGAGAGTTGGTGGGAGGGAGATACTTGATAGAGAGAGAGAGTGGGAGAGAGAGTGAGAGAGAGATAGAGGGAATGAGAGAGAGAGGGACTTGAGAGAGAGAGGGAGAGGTGGTGGCAGGGAGATACTTGAGAGAGATGGAGAGGTAGATGGAGATAGATAGAGGGAGTGGGATAGAGAGGGAATGGAAGAGAGATAGAGGGAGTGACTGTGAGAGGGAGAGGGGGAAGGACGGGGAGACTTGAAAAAGAGAGAGAGGGAGAGGGGGTAGGACAGAGATACTTGAGAGAGAGAGAGGGGGTAGGAGGGAGAGACCTAAGAGAGAGGGAGTAGGAGAGAGATAGAGGGGGGATGGAGATACCTAAGAGAGAGTGAGAGAGAGAGTGAGAGAGAGAGGGGGAGAGATAGAGTGAGTGAGAGAGAGGGAATGGGAGAGAGATAGAGGGAGTGAGTGAGTGACAGACCTAAGAGAGGGAGATTGAGTGAGAGATAAAAAGACCAAAGAGGGAGAGAGAGAGGGAGAGTGAGAAAGGGGGTTGGAGTGAGATAAATTTATTTAGGTACCTATGTGGGAGGGAAAGAGACCTAACAAAGGGGATTGGACTAAGAGAGTAGTCTAGGTTGCATGAGAGGGAGTGAGACCTGAGAGATAGAGACTTCAGAGGGATAAAGAGTTATCCAATTATGATAATGAGTTAGAGAAGGTATGAAAGCTAAAACCTTGACTATCCATCTACGATCATAAACTATGCACTCTAAGCATTATCAAAGTTGTTCACCAAAGAGGGGAAATTCTAGTTATGTGTAAAGCAGGCCATTTGGTGCTCGCCAAATGGCCTAATTTGGATGTGTTATTTAATAGGATTTGCCAAATTTTCTCATATTTTCCTTCGTGCTCCCCATCTCATTTGCACATCTTAAAATGAAAATTTATAAAAACCCTGTGATAGTGTTACCCTCTCTCTTAGCTATCCAAATATATAAAAAAATAAATCATTTTGATTTAGTTAAGGTTTTGATCCAGGGCTTCTATTGTAAATGCCTCTCTTTTTGGTCAAAAACCAACATGTACTAGTTCTAGGATAAATTTTTACTCGTTCATCGAAATGTGAAACAAATTATA
The DNA here is from genome assembly GCA_007115665.2 of Sequoiadendron giganteum. Classification (NCBI taxonomy): domain Eukaryota; kingdom Viridiplantae; phylum Streptophyta; class Pinopsida; order Cupressales; family Cupressaceae; genus Sequoiadendron; species Sequoiadendron giganteum. The sequence continues at coordinate 277,957,650 of CM021109.1, read as the reverse complement.
TTTTTTGAAACTAGACTCCATTCTACACATGATGAAAAAAAAAGAATCAATTTTTGATTAGTTTGCAAAAAATTTAGGGGGGAGCATGCTCAAATTTCAGCTTTTCAAGATGTGTCCACTTTGAAAATTCATAAAATATTGTATATTCATTAAAATTTAAATATCTGAAAGAACAAGGATAAACTACATGGTGCTAGCTAATTTCTCACCATCGGGATTTTTGAAATTCTAAAAAGAAGTCAATCAAAAAGGGGGGAGCCCTTAGGCACTATGCTATTTTTTTTTTGATAAAAATAGGACCTATTTTGGGCCCCCCCTTTTTGAGACCCTTAATCTTCATTAATTTCAAAAAAAAATAGTAGCTTAGAAACTAGACTCGGAGCACTTCAACTTTTGTTCCTGCCGCATCTTGAAATTTTGAGCATAACTATCTTCATTTTCTTGTGTAAATCAGATTTTTCTGATTTTAGAAAAAAATGGTGCCATCTTAAGAGCCAAAATTGTGTCACAGATTGGTGCACTTACCCAAATTTGGATTGTAAGAGTGGATTGAAGAGGTTAATGAAGAGTTTTATTATAAATCCTTGCTTGAGAATGGTGGAGGTGAATTTTTTTTTATTAGTAATCATGATTACTTGTCAAGTAATATGGAGATTAAGTCTTTTCATGATAGTACTAATGCTATTTTGAGTTAGGGAAAACAAGTTACAACAATATCATGATTTTAAGAAGGCATTGCAATAGTGGAATCTCATGAAGGAAACATAGTTGAAGGAGGTGGAAAAGGTGGGACAGCAAATGAGGCAAACAAATACCATTTCTTTGATGAAGGAGAAGGTATAGTTTTAATTTTTAGTTCTTATTTTAATTAAGTATATTGGTGGGAAAATAGATTTGATGCTTTGAATTACATGATGGATAGTAGACGGATGAAGCGGGGTAATGTTGTAATTCTGCAGAAAGTGGTGCATAAAAATATTTTAGTGGACAAGGAAATGAGGTGGATCCAAGATAAACATAAGGTCTAAACATATTTATAAATGAAAATCGTGAGAAATTTATTTCTACCATGGGTGTCTGATGCAGGAGCATCCATGGCTCAGTGCAATCTTTTGTCAACTTGAAGGTTTTATTTTTGAATTTTTGAATTTTTGTGTGTTGAATTCATTATTGTTTATTGAAATTCATATTTTGGTGTGAAATTAAATATTTTTTGATGTGCGAAAATTTGAATTTGGACTTGATTTCAAATTGGGTCAAATCGCTGAAGAGAAATCATGGAGAATATGCTTTAAAACAAAAAAAAAAAGAAAAAAGCAATTTATTGTATGGATTTATTGGAGCCATTAAAGTCATTTGTAACTCATATTTTAAATTTCCATAGCTCCTAAAAAAATAGGAACCCAAGAGGTGGGTGCTCAGGTTGAGGAATTTTCTCTTTTGCTTTATTTGTAAAAGCATTAAAGCCATTTTAAAGCCATATTGTATTTGGCCTAAGTTTGGAAGATTAAAAAGCATATTTTATTCAAGATTGAATATTAAATTATATTTTATTTTCCCTTCCTGGAGGTGGCCGTTGATTTTCCTAGGGGGTTTTGGAATGCAAACTAAATATAAATGAAATTCATTGGAAATTTCATTCCAGGAAGGCATGAGAAGAACAAAGTGAATTTCTTTTATTTTGGGGAGGGGTTTTTTTCATAGGAAAACATAGAGAAGAGAAGGAAGGCATGGGATACCTTTGGAAGGCCATCTCTTTGATTTTTTGATAGATTTTGAGTGTTGATAGAGGAAAAGTCAACACAAGATTATGGAAATTGAAGATATTGTTTATGCAGGGTGTTTGAAGTTGCAGGTGCTAGAGAGAATATTGACTCTGGGTTTTGATTTTCTCCTGCAAATCAGATTATGTGTAATTCCAGGGGTTTATTATGGCTTGTTATAGCCTTCATCCATGATTGGATTGTAATAGATTAATTTACTATCTTTAATTCAAGGATTTGCTAGTTGAATATTGCAATCTAGGCTTGACATTTTGGGTTTCAATTTCTTTGTGTGTTGTTGAATATTATTTGTGAGCTTTTTAAATTTCCTTTGCAGCAAATTAGTTTAATTTAAATAGCTCTCTACATTAAAAAATTACAAAAAAAATCAAGAGTTACGTAAACTTCTTGCCTCTTATTGACAAAGCTCCGACAATATTTTTCCTCACATCAATTGAAACTCTGTGAATAATTTATCTTTGGAAATTATTCCCTCAATTTCTTCTACTGAAATTCCACTATTGGTGTTCTAACACTTATCACTATTCCCTTGCTATCATTGCAAATCTGTCTCAAAAATTTCTTCTCCAAATTCCCATTGATCCCCTTTTATAATATTTTCATTGAGAAAATGATGGTTACAATTTAATCTCAATTGATAGCTAAGATTATCTTGAATCTAACTAACCGCTTTTTAGAAGTCTCTAGAGAAATCAATTAATTTAATATTTCTGGGTATGGAGACACCTATCTGAGATACACAGACTAATAGTTTGTAGAAAGAATATAAGTAACCCTAACACAACATAATTTTTTACCTATCCCTAAAGTTGCAGGTGTGCATGTTTACAAAATATGGTAGTAGAGACAAGGCATGTGAACTACTTTCAACAATGCCACCCACTCAATGAATCCATATATTTTCAAGAGCATTCCTCAAAATTGGTGCACTCTCTTGTATAGGAATGTCCGCAGAGCCCTTGCCAATTTGCAAACAACCAATCATAGAGTGCAAAATAAAAATTATTGAATATTTGAGATAAAAAATATGCATCTTTCTTATTCAACTAGCATTTGAACCAAAAATAAGTCCAAAAAGAAAATTTAAATTTGATTGGCTACCATAACATGGTTTAATCACTATTTAGCTTTGAAGCCTTTGTAATAGTTCCAAGAAGGAACTAATAACATGACACCTAATGCAGGTTAAATATGGATCTTGGGCAATAGGATTAAATCTAAGTTTTCTTAATTTCTCCATATTAGAAACAAAGTTTTGTACAATTGACTCTCTCGATGTGTCTTTTCCTAGTTGAGACCTGACATAGTCCCTTCAACAAAAGGAAAATAAGGCTTTCAATCTGAAATTTGAATTGTTTTGAGTGCCATAATTGTGATGCTCTCCTTCCCTTTGTGGACTTGAAGTTAATTCTTAAAAGAGAATTTATAACTCAAAACAATAGCGCCTCTCCTTGACCTAATATCTTATTTTCTTCTTATTGCTATTTTTTGCAATGACTACTGGGGAGTCATGACTTACCATGGTATTATACCAAGAACATATTGGTTAATTGCTTGCATGTTGGAAAGATGGTGGGTGTTGGTGTAAAATTGCCAACTGATCCAAGAAAGTGCACTACAAAGTGACCTTCCTAGTGTGATAGAGATTAGGGACACTATAGGATAGCAAGAAACTATTCCTTGACAACGACAACATAAGGACTAGTACAGAGATGGATCTCCCTCTTTTTTTTTTTCTTTTTTTTTCTCTTGTTCTATATCCTTTCCACATGGAAATTGAGGTGAGTTACTTTATATATTCTTTATGAGTATTATGTTATTATTTTCTTTTCTATTTATTCATATGTCTGAATATTTCTCTGCAAATGGTTACCAAAGGTTTTTTTCTCAAGGTAACCATAAAATATTTGTTTTTAGACCCTTATACATCCAACCAAAAATTCCTCTCTTTTTTCTCTTTAATTCTTATGACTAGTGAGATGAGTCTTGCCTCTCTAGAACCATATGTTTAGTAAAATAGGCTAGTTGTGTTTACATGGTTGAAAATGATTTCATCCATCTACTCTTAAAATATTAGTTTAAAATTGCTACTGAATGATGCAAGAAGCATATTTAACACTTTTTTTTAGTAATATACAATAACTTGAACATTATTAAATCATGTGATGGGTAAATAGAAATTGTATAGTTTACACTATAACCTACTATTCTTTGAAGAAGTAAATATTTACAAATGCACTATAGAGGGATGTAGAAACACTTATCTAAGAGACCTCTTTAATATATGGTAAAAACTTAACATAAGGCTAATCTAAACCAAATAAAGTGAATATTTTCAAATATTTGTTAGACTCAAGGTAACATACATTTATTTGAATATGAGAAAAATAGTTACTTTTTAAATTTTTAATGGTAAAAGCTAATATCAAAGCTATAGAAAATTCCAAAGAGTTAGCTATTTCCTTCTTATAATTCACTTATATAGAAATATAATGCAAAAGCTAAGATTTTTTTTAAAACTAGAGTTAGTTTCTTGTATATATAGATATATTTACATATATATTAATTTTCTCATTCTACATAAATCTTTTTATATGCAATCTTATTCAACTGTCACAACTTTAATAAACAAACAACTATACTAAGGTGTTGATATCGCTCCATTTTCAATAAACATAACATTATGCATATTTTATATTTTAAAACATAGCCATACCATTGTGTTTCAAGTGAAATGCATATAGGCAAGTAAAACACATACTGCTTTCCTTAATAAAACCAAATTGCATAATTCATTTCAATTTTAGGCAAGAGGAGATATATTCTTTATTTATTTAATTATTCATTGAGAGAAATACAATACAAAATGTTATTCTAAACTAAAATGAAGTATGATTCTTCCTTTTTAATATTTTATTCTTGATCAAATAAAATACATGATACCATTTTAAATAGAAATGAATTTTTTTGTTTCCTTTAACTCAATTTATTTATCCTATGGTGTGTTATATTTTACCTACAAATTTGTTCCATTAAAACATTGTATATTCATATCAATAGTAGTTATAGAAATATTCATTTCACATAAAAATGTGAAAACAGAGAGATGGAGGTGGACCTTAATGGTGAAGTAGGAAAACCATGTTTTAATTTCAATTTTGCATGAGGTGTTATAGGGATTTAGGTTGTCATCCAATGGACTAGCTATTGAAGTGGTGGTAAATTGTGATATTTCTAGTTGTAAGGGCCCAGTGGTGGGCTAGGGTACCTTCATTTGTGGGGATTCCTCAGGAGTGTCTAATAAGGAGGATACCTTGGTACTCTCTATCATGGGTATTTTGTCTTCTCACCTATACCTAAAAGATAATAGTGTGAGGGTGTGTGTAGATGGTCAAAAAAATTGTTGGGGATGGGTCATAGGCTCATCTCTTAATGGTCAAGCTTGTTTAGTTCAAAACCAAAGTTAAAATCTCTTCCCCTTGTTCTTGTGGAGGTGACTTCGGTTTCGGGGGAGTTCACGCTTTCTATCCTAAATGATTTATTTCAAAAGAGTAATTATCTCATGGATAACTCCTTAGTGGGTAAATTTATAGGTCCAAGGCCAAATATAGAGGTGGTTAGATCCTAAGTAAGGAAGCATTGGCCATTTAAAGGCCAAGAGGTAATTATGGCTATGAACAAGGGATTTTTCTCTTTCTCTCTCTCTTATGAGGAGGATTTGGGGAGAGTCTTTGGAAAAGGGCCTAGGGTCATAGGAAAGTCTACATTGGCTCTCTTCCCCTAGGAGCTGGGTTGAATCTCTTGAAATGCTTCTTCAACATGGCATCAATTTGGGTCAGACTCCTAGGTCTGCCCCTTGAGTATTGGGATGAAGAAATTTTAAATGTATAGAAAGAAATTTTGGCCACCTATTGTCCATAGATGAAATAAAAATTTCAAAAAGATGATTGTTGTTCTCCAAAATGTGTGTTATGGTCCATTAGAATACAAGCTTACCATACCTTATTTTTCTAGAGTGTAGCTTTAGTGATTGGAAACAGATGGTGGAAATTGAAAATTTTCACTTCATGTGTTTCCACTTTAAGAGGGTTGGTCATTGGGCCAATAATTACCCTTCTAAGGTTCTTAAAGCTATTCCCAAGGTTTGGAAGGAGAAGGGTGTGAATTCAAAGGAGGCCCCTCTAGCTCTTGATTCAAGTAGGGATATGGTTTTGTTGTAGATAGATGGGATTATGGTTGATCTTGGATAGGTGCCTCAGAAGGAAATGGGTGTTAAGTTTAAGGATGCTTATTATTTGGTCCTTGGTTCAAGTCGTAAGGAGGATTTATTGTAGCTGGGTGGTTTTTTGGTTGAGTCAGGTTTAAATTCTCCTTCTTCACTCCAAGTGGAAGCTTGCCCTTCTTCTCCTATACTGAGATGGGGGTGAATCAGTATTTTTTTACACCATTCAAACATTTAAACATTCAATACACTTAGATTAAATCACAGTAAATGAAATAAAGCATGAAACATCAACAACATCATATAACACCTGAACACCCAAATTTTTATGTGGAAAAACTACCATGAGGATTAGCTCAAATTATATTATAACTGGTTATAGTATATTTATAGAATTTCTCACTACAGATGGACTCACTATCCACTAAGAGAAAAAGAGATAGAAGAGAGTTTATGGCTAACAACCTAAATTGAACTATTATAATTGCATATGCCATATACATCAATTATAGTTGCGATGAAGCTCAATAAACTAAATTTACAGACTTCATTTGACTTTGATCTAGCACTCTAATTTCATTTTCATTTGCATCACTCTAATATTCTATCTAACATTCATAACTTAAATTCACACTATGCTGATAATATTCACTCAATTTGTATCACATACATCACTTGCACATTTCACATCTCTCAAAACACTAAAAATGATATATCTTTTATATATACTTCAAGTATAAAATCAATTAGGTTAGCCTAATTAGATGTAGCATACAAAATATATAATATATGACTTGTCATCTCAAATCCTTCCATACATGCTTCACACCAAGATCCAATCCTTAAAACAATTTGAAATAGGTTGGCATGTTTATATAATAGCTCCCACATAACTCTGTAATAATTATTTATCCTTTGCATATCTTAAAACCTATTAGTTTGGAACCGTAGAAGACCTAATACAAAATTTATTCAATTTGTATACCCATATTCAAACACACATACCTCAAAATTCCATGTCATTTGGAATTCATGCTTTATTGACATGTGTCAACATCTCCTTAAGTCCGAAAAATAAGAATCCTATCTCTCGGAGAAATGCAGACTCTCCTACTCATATGCACTATATAGGAAATGACTATAATTTTCAAGGTTGAACTTTTGTTATCCATAAATTTCAAACCAAAACCCAAAACAAGAAATATAAATGTATCTTTACTGAATCAAACCATCTTGAAAAATTGCCTTCCACAAACATAAATGTACAAGCCTTATGGCATGTTAGAGCCAACCAAAATAATCTACATCAAATTCATCACACCAAGATGCAATTTTGACATCAATGAAAACACTACAACACATAATAGTATACCCTGTTCCTATCCTAAATGCTCATGTTCCCAAAAAAAACATCAATGGCATCTCCTCATTATTCCAACAATATCCCCCTTTTTCATTGATCCCAACATGCCAAAACATCTCCAAAACATTATCCTCCTTTGACATCAAGGGAAAAGGGTGCCTACAACAACTGTTCTAACATATACTGGATCTCCCCCTAAGAAGTATCTACATATGTAAAAACTAGTAGATTGAATTTTGACTTCCCCTAAGTCATGTACTGGAGAAAAACCAAAAACTTACATATTGGAAAAAAATCTATATGCTTTGTATATGTACAAATAATCTGAAACTTAAAATTGGAAATGCATTAAGAATAAGAAATTTTATCTACCAAAAAAGGTTGACCCTTGTAGCTTTTGCACATGGGTCAGCCACACCTGTTTACCTTCTTCACATTTCTTCTTGGTTGCCCTAAACAATCTGCATTTTATTTCAAACTCCATCAATATCTCTTCTCCTTCTTTTAGAGTGCCACGTACTTGTTTCATTTGTGTAGCTTTGGTAGAACTCAAAAGGGCACTTGAAACAAGTATGAATTTGGGATTTACCAAGTCCCTTATCTCTCCAAATTGCAAAATGATATGCTCCTTTCGGGCTTGTAGCTAAAATAATTTCTTATGAAAATCCTCTATAAAATTTCTTGTATCTCTAGCTAGGTCAAGTGTTGGATCATAAGCACTAGAGGCATTATTGATCTGGGACTCAGTGGAGTATATTTGCTTCTTGATGCCCTATGTGGTTCAAGGCCACTCCATGCCATATTGGTAAATATCCTTTGCCTCATCTACACATACTTGTACATCCTTTAGATTCTCTTGAAACTTTTTATGTGTAAGAGCACATTTTTCAGTAATCTCCATCATTTTCTTATCACTTGTTCTCTTTTCAACCTCATTCTCAATTTTTCCTTTAAGAACAAAGGCATATTCTTTAAAAGAATCAATTAAAATTTTCAAATTCTCCATACCAGAAAGTGAGGTATCTTTGTTTGCACCAAGTATGGCCTCTTGCAAAACCTCTACTACTTCCATTAGCTCTCCACTCTTTCGATGTATTTATATGATCTCATTTTAGGAAAATGCATGGAATACATATTCCAATTTTAGCTTGTGGAGTGGGGAAATCTTGTTCAGATCTACATTTCCCTGTTGCATAGGTAGTTTTAGTAAATATGATGATACAATGAGATGGAAATTGAGATGCATACTAGGTAGATTATTTAGAGGAATCGAAGGATTCACCAGAAGTCTTTGTAATCTCTACAAATTTCTCTTTCAATTCCTTTTCCTTATTCTTTCCAGAGTTCACTAGATTTTCTTCTTCTACATTTGCATCTCTAGATGCATCTTCATTTTTACCTTTATCTTCCTTCTCATTATTTTCTTGTTATTTTTCCTTCTTTGCATCAACATTCTCTTCATCACCTTTCTTATTTACATTCTCTTCCTCTACAAACCTATCAGTGTTAACCGAAGGAGTAACATTTTCTTCAAGTACTGGAGGAGGAGTGGATGTACCTTCCTCTATTGCTTCCTCAATGGTCATTGTATCTCCCTCAACATTCTTCTTTGCTTCTTAATCTTCCTTTTCCACTTCTTCTATTACTGGACATACATTATCTTGAATATACTCTTCATTTGTTGCGTTGGGTCTCAAAAATGCAAGTTTGAACCACGAGAGGTTTCCAAGCTCTCACAACGCTTTTGGCCAACTAACAAGGCCAATTGATGCAATTGTACCTTCTACTCTTGAGGCTCTGTTAAACCTAGGTGGGTGTACCTATATGAATGTTGCAGATTTTGAACTATATTTCCTGATTCAGTAAACTATACACAATGGAAAATTGATAGTGAAGAAGATGTGATCTAAATTTGGTATAAATAGTGTAAGCAATTATCAAGGTGAAGCCTAATAAGTTTAATTAACAGATGTCAAATGAAATAAATAAAACTAAGTAATGAAAGTAAGGGAGACCAGTGCCTTGTTGGGTAAAACGGAGTCAAATGAAAGTCCCAGATGAATGGCTTATATCTAGCAAATCTCTAATTGTTTGGAATAAAAATATGAGTTTATAATTGGTACAAACATGCAAAAATATGATTGATAGACCCTACTTGAGGCAAAATACCAATCCTAACTAATTAACTCTTCTTAATGATCCAAATAATGTTCCCAAACTACTGTAATTGACTGAAAGGATTTAATTCCTTCTTGAAGAAACCAATTAATTGAACCACACAGATACAACAAATGTGCACTGAAAAATTGAACATATACTTGATATTTCAACTTAAATAATTAAGAAATATTAGATTGGAGACAATCAAATAATTACAGAAATCCAACAAACAACTGATGCTAGAATGAAACCACCAAATCAACAGTCTTTCATTATCTTCCTCAAATCTTACATGTGCAACACAATCTTCTTGAATGCAAACATTCTGAAAATATTGTGCTTGTCACCATTTTTCTATCCTAATCTACCTCTTAATCGTACTGATTTTACAAGTATTTATACAGTAAATTTTAAGGGTCACGACCCTTCACTGTTTGTTACAATTGCTTACATTCCATTAATAGAAATTGAAACATTTAATTAGATTTCCTTATCGGAAAATTAAATGTTGAAAACATAGCCCTACATTTTCATTTTGCCTTAATATGTTTCTGCCCTTTAATACTTCATTTTACATGTTGCTCGAATATTCTCTTATTCCTACCACTCTACCGTGGTCAACATGTTGACCAACCGCGGTATAGCGGTTGGAATTTTTTGTTATGCTTCACCACTTCCTCCATCATCTACTACCTTATCATAACATGTTCAAAGCCTACTCATGGTACCATGGGGTAATCGTTACCCATCTCCTCTCCATTCATCGCTCAACCGTCAGCTTCCCTTGTCCTGCCACGGTATAGCGGTATCCGTCTTCGCCAACCTCTATGTCTATGTTACCGCAGTCACCACGGTGTCATCTCAGACCATCACCTCCACTGCTATCCACTGTCTACCATGACCAACATGTTCTATGTTTAGACCATGTGTGGTATTGCGGTAAATACTTTGTTTGCTTCCTCGCCGCCAGCTGTTATCTTCCTTGTTACCACAGTTACCGCTGTTTGTGGTTTGATCGCTAGCTATTTACCGCTATCACCATAGTCATTTTTTTAGTGGCTATGCTATCACAGTAACCGCTACCTATTCATCATCTCCTCATTGTCTCTGCTAACTACTCCCTCTCGTTCACCGCAATCACCACGGTCTATGAGACAACCCCCTACAGTACCACAATAGGATCTCCTGACTGCTGCACCATTGGAGACTTACACCCATCGCACTACCATAGTCTATGGTTTGACCACATGTAGTAGTGTGGTAAACATTTCATGCCCACTCCATAGCCACTGCCACCATACCATAGGCCCCTTTGTGGGAGGTCGCGGTAAAGCAGTAAGTGACATAGGATGTGAATGTTAGGGTAGCGGTAAGGGTATAAGACATATATGAAGAAAGAATGATTGTTTAATGGAAAATATAGAAAATGAATGGGAATTTAAATGGGAGTAAAGTGGTAAATGAAATATTATGAAAAGATAGGAAAATCAAGGGTAAAAATGAAAAGAATTCCTTAAGTTTTTTATGGAAAATATTAAATTCAAACAAGAAAACCTTAAGGTTTTTTTGAGTGAAAAATTAGAGTTCTAACAGTGGCTCCTGTTGGGGATGAGTGATTTTTCAAATCACTACAAGAATCCAGAGTATCTTTGGTAGAGCAAACCAAGCAAAAGATATGAAAAATGAAAGCCATAGCAGATGGAGGGAAAGAATAGATGAATGATATTTAAAGATGGAGCAAATGGAGAATGGAAAATTATCCTAAGCTACTGTACATGGAAAGGAAAGCAATTCTTTTAGAAAGGGACTCCTGATAATGTCCATGTACTGGAAAACCCAGACCCTTAAATATTTTCTAAACTACTGTACATGGAAAAGAAGATCTAAAAAGGGGTTAAAATAAGAATTTTCCATGCACTGGAAATTCTTAACCCTCTGCAACTCCTAAAGAGAAAAAATGCTTCAGGAATTGCCCATGTGCAGGCAGCTCCTACTCCTCTCCAAACATGTTTTGTAAGCAGTATGAATTTTCTCCTTTTTTACCAACAATAACAAAGGGCCTCAGCCACAATGCTTCAAATTTCCCATGTTTTCTTTTCTCCTGGCATCTTGCATTCCACATCAGTACCAGATCATTTTCTTCAAATTTTCTATTTTTTGCCTTTTTATCAAACAAATACTTCATCTGCGCTTGAAACTTCATTTTTTGGTTTTGAGCTAATCTTCTCATCTCATCAAGTTCTTCCAATTGCTCCATTCTCTCCTCCATTGGTTTTGGGACATCTATGTCTTCTTGAAGGATAAATTTGTAAATTGGAAACAAATTTTGTAAAGGAATCCTAGCTTGTGTTCCATACACTAATTCATATGGAGATTTTCCAATTGCTTTCTTCACAGTAATCCTATCTGTCCATACAACCAATCTTAACTTTGAATCCCAAGACTTTTTATTTTTACCTAGCATTCTTCTTATGATTTTCAAAAGACTTGTGTTGCTAGATTCTGCCTAACCATTAGCTTGTGGGTGATATGGGGCAAAGTAATAAATATTGATACCATGTGTACTAAGAAAATATTTAAACTCATCAGATCTGAAACACATCCCATTGTCTGTAATTAGTCTTAATGGTGTACCAATCCTGGTAATAATGTTATCCATAGAAAAATTGACCACGACTTTACTAGTTTCTTGCTTGGTTGGGATTGCTTCTACCCATTTGGTGAAGTAATCAGTGGCTACCAGTATCCATTTGTACCCTCCACTTGACTTCTCTTGTATCTCCCTAATAAAATCGATCCCCCATTGATGAAATAGAGCTTCAACCTGCATAGGTCTAAGTGGTAAAGCTCCCTGATATTTCATTTTCCCTGAAAACTTCTGACATGCCTCACACTTTCTTACATATGAAAAGGAATCATTAAAAACTTTTGGCCAGTAATAACCTGCCCTGAGTATCTTATGTGCAGTTGTCTTTGCGGAATAATGGCCTCCATAGACCCCCGCATTCATTTCTTTTAAAACATGTTCACTTGTGACTCATATAAACATAACAACAACATCCCATCCCTGTTCTTCCAAAATAAATCACCTTCTATGAATACATATTTAGATGCTTGAAGTTTCAAAGTTCTTCTCTGGTTATCACTAAATCCTTTAGGGCACTTCATGTTTCTGAGGTAATACATGATGTCTGTATACCAAGGTGTATGTTCAATACTTGTAATTGTGTTTCCTTCATCTTCCACATTGCAAATTTGATTTGCTTCAATATTTGCTTCTACCATTAACATGGCCAAACCTTGGCCTCTCACCAATTTGGTAATTTGTATTTCCATATCAAACTCTTGGATTTTATTAATCCACCTGCATCTCTTCCCTATTACCTCTGACTGCATCAAGATATCTTTAACAGCTGTACAAGGAACATAAGAAATCAATTTGGCTCCTACAAGATATGGTCCAAAAGATTTTGTGGCTTTTACTAATGCAAAAGCTTGTTTCTCCATTATATCATATTTCAATTCTAACCCTTGCAATGATTTACTAAAGAAGGACACAAGTTGCTCATATCCATCCTCATTTTTCTGCAACATGACAGCTGCTATGGTGTGAAAAACAAAATAAAATATTTGAAAAGGTTTTGTAAAATCAGGAGATTTGAGGACAGGGGCTTCTTTGATGGCCTTTTTGATGGATACAAAAGCTTCCAGTGCTTTTGGTGTCCATTCTATTCTTTTTCCCTTCCTTAGCATTTTTGATATGGGCTTAATAATTTCAGCAAAGTTAGACACAAACCTCCTAACAAAGTTAATCTATCCAAAAAATGATTGGATGGCCTTAATATTTTTAGGAATAGGGACCTTATCTATGGCCTCAAATCTCTCAGGATCTATTCTAACTCCTTCCTTTGACACAATATGTCCTAAGAGTTTTCCCTCTATGACAGAAAAATAACATTTCTTAGGATTCAAGCTAATGCCATACTCTAAAGCTCTAATGAATATTTTTTCAAGATGTTCTACATGATCTTCAACTCTTTTTGAGTAGGCAGTAAGGTCATCCTGATACACCACCATTATAGCATTAATCAAGTCTACAAATGCTAAGTCCATAGCTCTCTGAAATGTTGCTCCCGCATTTGTGAGACCAAAAGGCATTCTCATATAGACATGTGTTCCCCATGGAGTTGTAAAAGTTGTCTTATATTGTTCAGATTCCCTAACTTTAACTTGATTATAACCAACGAAACCATCCATCATAGATAACAGCTCACATCCTATTATTTTATGCAATATAGCCTCTATGTTAGGGAGAGGGTAATTATCTTTAAGGGATGCCACATTTAAATTTTTGAAGTCCACACATATTCTGTGTACACATCTAAAAATGGTCATGGTTAACCAAACCTCTTAATTAATTAAATATGAATTATTTAATTAATGTTCTTAAGTCATCTGCATATAAATAAATTTAATTATTTATTTATATTGTTCATTTTCCAAATTATTCTAGTTTAATTAAATAAATAAGTTTATTTAATTAATGCTGCCTTCCTCTTAATTAATTAAATAGATTTTACAATTTATTTACATTAATTATCACAAGTTTAAATTCTAAATTTAAATGATATTCTTCAGTCCACATTTAATTAAATATTTTTAATACTTAATTAAAAGGCTTTTTCCCTTCTCACATAATTAAATATTTGCAATATTTAATTAAAGCCTTTTCATTTCCCTCGCACATAATTAAATATTTATTTATTTAATTATGAGAGACACCTTTCAATTGTCTCTTCATTTTCCATCTATCTCTCAGAATTCCACCTCCTTTTCAAATTCTCGATCTCTCACCGTTCATTTCAACAAGTTTGAACTCAACCGTCGATCTTGACCAATTGAATTCTTGTCTTCGAAAATCTATAAATACAGCCCTCTTATGAGTTGAAAAGGACCTCGAATCTCATATTTTCATGCATAGTTACTATAGTCGCATCTTAGCATTCATACCATTTCAATTCAATATTTTAATATTTTAGATGCATAGATATTATTATTAATCTCATTCTCTCAAGCTTCCATTCTACAAGCTGTTGTTTTAAACAACTGAAGCAAGCATCTTGAAATGAATCCTTGGAGATAGAGGACAATGGAACGAATTTGAAGAAACTGTGGTTTAGAGTTTGCATTTACTTTCTTTAATTTAATTTCTTCAATCTAATGTTTCAGTGGTGTATTAGTTTAGATTTAATTTGATTTTCACATTCTAACATACACAGTCTGATATCTTCATTCTTATTTCTTACAAGAACTAGGTTTGATACCCATGTTGAATGTCTAATCAGTTTGATGATACCTCCATCTCTAAGCTTTGCCAATTCCTCTTGCATCTTAGGTTCCAGAGTTGGATTGATAGGCCTCTACCTCTGTCTGAATGGCTTTGCAACTGAGTTTAGTGGAATTTCATGTTGAAAAAGATCCTCTCTATATGCCTTCAAATCCTCATAAACCAAGAAAACACATGCTTGTACTTTCTTAGCAATGTAATCAACATTCTTCTGATGGTTGGGCTTATCCTTTTTCCAATATAAACTAATTTAGGCACTAATTTAGTTCCTAGATTTATTTCTTCAATGTCCTCTTTTCTAATAGGTGTCTGCTCAATGAGAGAATGATCATTTCCATCATATACTCTCTCCAATGCCACAAGCCCTTTGGGAAGCTTGTTGGTTTTAAGCTGCAAAATTTCCTTACGAAGCATAGTTTGTTTTCCATCTTCTTCCACAAAATCATTGAAATCAATCTCATGTGCTTCATACTGGCCTATACAGTGGAGAAACTTCAAAAGATCAGTGTCATCATTAAAAACCTATTAGCTATATATGTTGTCAAGGACAACAGGTCTTGTTTTGAATTCAACTTGAGATACCCCTGCTAAAGTGATATCATCCTTTTTTAAGGCTACATTAGCCAAAAAATCAGCCATCAAATTTTCAGATCTATCTATCCAATCAATTGAAAATGCATCAAATAGTTCCACTGTATCCCACATGACATTTCTATATTGTTTCATCCTTTTGTTCTTTGTAGCATATTTTGATCTGACTTAGGACACAACTAGCTCAGAATCACCCAAGATAGACAATAACTTAATTTTATGTTTGACAACCATGCTCAAACTGATCAACAAAGCTTCATACTCTGCCATGTTATTTGTACATTCAAAATCCAACAAAAATGAATATTTGAATGTTGTACCTTTAGGTGATATGAAAACTATCCCAACACCATTACCTTCTTGATTGCATGCCCCATCAAAGTACATTTCCACACACCTTGCTGATTCTCGGAAATGTGTTTATCAATTGGGTCCTTGTTCACTAATTCAAGATGAGATAATTCTACTCTAAAATTCCCCAAATCTACATCACAGAAGCAATTAAGTTGTTCTTGAGGAACACACTCAATAATTTGATTCATTCTTGGCTCCCTCTACAGCTTGACTTCTTCACCATTTACTGGTATAGTGGCATATGATAAATCAAACTGCACATTACCCCCTACTGTCGTAGTCCATTGTCTTGACAAAATAATTCCAAGCTGAGGAGGTGTATCAATCACAATTATATCAATATTATAAGTTGCATGTGGGTATGCTGCTAATTTTACTTCTATATTTTTCATAATCCTCACAACTGGGATAGGCCTACTATCCATGGCGTCACATTTACCTCCTTCCACATCTACCCTCATACCAAGATGTTTCATTACCCCTACTGGCATAATATTCATGGAAGCACCTGAATCTATCATAAAATTTCTCATTAATTCTCCACTCATGAGTAGGGTGGTAAAAAATGGGTCAATCTATGGAGTATTCATTAAGCAAGCTTCTGGAATTTTTATCTCTTTCCTCTTATTATTGGTTTTAGTGGCCTCCTTATTTTCAAAGTTTATAGTTTGATTCTCATTAGACATTAATCGAATGGCACCTTACCTATATTTTTTAATTTTCATCATTTCAAGTAATGGGACATATATTTTTAATTGAGATAAGGTTTGTATGAAATCAAAAGGGTTTACCTTCAGTTCTAATCACCTTCTTTGGTTCTATTAATTCTCCTTTGCTTTCCTCCTTTTTCCCTTTGCATGTTTGACTTGGCTTTTTTTTATCGATAGAGGCCTCTTTACTTTCTTCTTTAGGAGCACACTTCTGTTCTTTTTTGTCAGATTTATCATTTGTCCTCATAGATGTATCCTTTGATATTTTTTTATTTTTTACAAATATTCCCCTTGGACTACCCTCATCTTCATTCACTATTTTGTTCCTTAATCGATACTTGCTTCTAGCTTCTTCCACTACTGCAGCAGTTAATCTTTTGATCTCTTCCTCACTCGACCTCCTTACACTGTACTTGTTAATCTGAAGTGATGCAGTAGGGGGATATTGTTCATTTTCACTTTCTTCATAGTCAAAAAAGACTTGTTGTTCTTCCATATGAATATTGTATTTTTGATGATCAACATCATATTCATATCCCTCCTCCTTTGAAGATGAATATTCCTGCTCCAAAGAATTAAGAGCATGGGAGGTTAGATAGATATTATGGTCTTCCCCACCATCACTTTCCACTGTGTCTTCTTCTGGTACTGACTAAGTTGTAACACAATGCTCCAGGGAGTGTGGTGCATAACAAACTGAGAACTAGGGACTCATATCCACCATATATGCCCCTTTCCTTTTTAATGGATCTGGTGTTTCTTTATTTCTTAGTCTATCACTTACCGACTTCTCATCCTTCCAGTTTGTATTATAAGGTATGTAATGCAACCTTGGTCTTTCATTTTTATATGTATTTTCTTTTCTATTTGGGGGAGCATATGGGGGAGCCCTAGGGTTTTCCCTCTTATAAATCATCGCTACAGCCTTCCTGTTATTCTCAATTGTGATTGTTGTCTTTTGAGCTTCAACCAAATTCCTAGGATCTCTATTCCTAAGTTCATATCCTATTTTGGGATTGAAATCTTTCAAGTAGATGCTCAATGTGGTAGGATCAGCTAGCTTGGATCCACGAGGTATCTTATTATGTAATTTGGAAAACCTCTGATTAAAATCATAAGCTGACTCATTTTGATGCTTTTAAATAGTTACCAACTCATGCAAAGCAAATTCTGATGCACATTGATTCCCATATTGCTGAAGAAATTGCTCATAAAATATATGAATGGAATTAATGGATGATGTCGGTAAACTATTAAACTAGTCCCTGGCATCTTCTATCAACGACATCATGAATAACCTCATTTGTACATCCTCATATTGCATATCTAGGTCTTGAATGACTATTTAAAATTTTCTCAGATGTTCCTCGGTTGTGACTGCACTACTCCCTATGAATTTTGGGACTAAGTTTCTCCAATTGTTATCCAGAGGGTGAGGGTATATCTGAAATCTAGCCAAATAAAGCTGCCTGATCATGGTTGTGTATTATGGAGGAGGATTTTGGTATTGCCGATGCTGGTATATTGGATTACTAATTCCTACATATTGATGACCTTGTGAGGGTACGTGCTGCTGATAAGTAGGTGGTTGAATGCCCTTATGTTGTGGTAGAGCATTTTGACATCCACATTGGTTCTCTGGCTGATTTTGGTGGGCCTATGGGGAATTTGATACTCTCGTATTATCATTGTTATGAGGGGGGACATATTTGCATGAGTTAGCCATTGGTGTTTTAATTTGAGCTTTGTGTAATTTTATCTTTTTGAATTCTTCCATTGCCTGAAGTTGTTTCTCATATTGTACCCTTAATCTTTTTGCTTGTTGCCTCATGTGCTCCCACTGTGTATCTTCTTCATTTTGTGCCATAAGTTCACAATTTTCTTCAGATGCTTCATCGTACTCAAGTCCTTACTCAAAAAGTGTTGCTCTCTACTCATACTCATACTCTCTTCTTTTGTTAGCCTTAAAATCGGCCATGTACTCGTTGGATTTCTCAAGGTCTACTCAGTGGGAAGGATTTCTCTTCCCCTCAAGAGTGTGAAGCTCTTTAGATGGGTTGTCTTCATTTTCTAGTGTATCATATGAATTATGTGTTTCCAATAGTAGTTTTGATGTTTTATTTTTAGTTGTTGTGTCCAAGTCATTAAATACTTTCTTGCCCTAATTTTTTTTGTAAGTTGACTTTCCTTTATCATCGGGACCATCACTGTCTTTGTACAAAGATCTTCTTCCCTGCATGTTGTGAGTAACTGTGATAGTCTGAACTATAGGATGATTTCTTTCTAATCTGTATTTTATTTTATCAATCTCAATGTTTTTTTTGCATTTAGAGTCACCCCCCAACTTTTTCTAAAAGTGAGAAAAATGTTATTTTTTCACCCAACGGAGTCAATTTTCAAAAAAAATAATTGTGAATCTTCCATCAATGACTCTATATAGAAAGGTTCCCTTCCACCAGAATTTTCTCAAGTTATTCCCCAGTAGAGTTGCCAATTTGTTGGGTCTCAAAAATGCAGGTTTGAGCCACGAGAGGTTGCCAAGCTCTCACAATGCTTTTGGCCAACTAACAAGGCCAATTGATGCAATTGTACCTTCTACTCTTAAGGCTCTGTTAAACCTAGGTGGGTGTATCTATATGAATGCTATAGATTTTGAACTATATTTCCTGATTCAGTAAACTATCCATAATGGAAAATTGATAGTGAAAAAGATGTGATCTAAATTTGGTATAGATAGTGTAAGCAATTATCAAGGTGAAGCCTGATATGTTTAATTAACAGATGTCAAATGAAATAAATAAAATTAAGTAATGAAAGTAAGGGAGACTAGTGCCTTGTTGGGTAAAACGAAGTCAAATGAAAGTCCTAGATGAATGGCTTATATCTAGAAAATCTCTAATTATTTGGCATAAACATATGAGTTTATAACTGGTACAAACATGCAAAAATATGATTGACATACCCTACTTGAGGCAGAATATCAATCCTAACTATTTGATTCTTCTTAATGATCCAAATAATATTCCCAAACTACTATGATTGATTGAAAGGATTTAATTCCTTCTTGAAGAAACCAATTAATCAAACCAAATAGATACAACAAATGTGCACTGATAAATTGAACATATAATTGATATTTCAACTTAAATAATTAAGAAATATTAGATTGGAGATAATCAAATAATTGCAGAAATCCAACAAACAACTGATGCCAGAATGAAACCACCAAATCAGCAGTCTTTCATTATCTTCCTCAAATCTTACACATTCAACATAGTCTTCTTGAATGCAAACATTCTGAAAATATTGTGCTTGCTACCATTTTTCTATCCTAATCTACCTCTTAATCGTACTGATTTTTCAAGCATTTATACAGTAAATTTTAAAGGTCACGACCCTTCACTGTTTGTTACAGTTGCTTACATTCCATTAACAGTAATTGAAACATTTAATTAGATTGCCTTATCGGCAAATTAAATGTTCAAAACATAGCCCTACATTTTCATTTTGCCTTAATACATTTCTGCCCTTTAATATTTCATTTTACATGTTGCTCGAATATTCTCATATTCCTACCGCTCTACCACGGTCAACATGTTGACCGACCGTGGTATAGTGGTTGGCATTTTTTGCTATGCTTCGCCGCTTCCTCCATCACCTACCACCTTACCATGATGTGTTCAAATCCTACTCACGGTACCATTGGGTAGCCATTAGCCATCTCCTCTCCATTCACCGCTCAACCATTAGCTTCCCCTTGTCCAGCCGTGGTATAGTGGTATCTGTCTTCGCCAACTGCTAAGTCTATGTTACCGTAGTCACCGTGGTGCCTGGCTTGATCGCCAATGGTACCACGGTGTCATCTCAGACCGTCACCTCTACTGCTATCCACCATCTACCACAACCATCGCAGTCTATGTTCAGACCATGCATGGTATAGCAGTAACTGCTTCGTTTGTTTCCTCGCCGCCAGCTGTTATCTTCCTTGTTACCGCAGTTTGTGGTTTGACTGCTAGCTATTTACCAATATCACCATGGTCATTGTTTTAGTGGCTACGGTATCACGGTAACCGCTACCCATTCATCATCTCCTTGTTGTCAATGCTAACTGCTTCCTCCCATTCACCATAGTCACCGCATTCTGTGAGACAACCCCCTGCGGTACCGCGGTGGGATCTCCTGACTGCTGCATCGTTGGAGACTTAGCACCCACCGTGCTATCACGGTCTATGATTTGATTGCATGTGGTAGCATGGTAAACATTTCATGCCCGCTCCATAGCCACTACCTCCATACCACAAGACCCTCTATGGGAGGTCGTGGCAAAGCAGTAAGTGACATAGGATGTGAATGTTAGGGTAGCGGTAAGGGTATAAGATATATATGAATAGAAAGAATGATTTTTTAATGGAAAATATAGAAAATGAATGCGAATTTAAATGGGAGTGAAGAGGTAAATGAAATATTATGAAAATATAGAAAATTGAAGGGTAAAAATGAAGAGAATCCCTTAAGTTTTTTATGGAAAATATTAAATTCAAACGGGAAAACCTTAAGGTTTTTTTAAGTGAAAATTAAATTTCTAACATGTTGCATTCTCATGTTGAGCATTAATTTCTTATGTTTCTTCAACTCTAGTTACTTCTGAAACAATTCTCTCCAAATGTGTTGCCAAAAAGTGTAGCCTTTGACACTTTTCGCTCATTTGGACCCTTTTTAATCTCTTTTTACATCTTTCCAAACCTTGTGCCAAAGTTTTTTAAGGTGTTGTAAAACATTTTCACACTTTCCTAGGCTTTCCATCACTTAATCAACCCTTTCTTATGCTATAATGACCCCTTAATGCACATACATGTCCTATCTTAGTGTGTTTTCATGAGACAATCCCAACAAGCAACAATAATCATACTTTAGTATCCAAAAACCAATGAAAATTTCCCAGGTGGACTACATCACCACCTTGGGTGACCTAATCCCATGTGGCTTAAAAATTAAAATTAACTTAAAAATTTCTTTTGGGATTTTGTCTCTAAAACGCTAAGGTCGGCCTGTGTGGTGATTATTTCAAGTAAATTAGGGAATAACTTTTATAAATAAGGGATTTTCTCATCTTTTTCATGTAATTCCATTCATTCAAAACCCTAATTCCTCTTCTCAATCACTCACCCACTCCTTCTTCTCAAGCAAGCTAGGGTTTGAGCATTCTAAGTCAATAAGACATCTTTTCTAAAGCATTCAAGGGTTGATTATTACAACAACACAAGATCTCTCATCATGGCAAGGTAACTTACTCCATTACTTCACATTTCCTATTTCAATACATTATTTCCATTCATATTGGTTTAGTTGTACCTCAAAGGGGTTTGACCAAGGCAAACCCCTAATCCCTAACAATCAACATTTTCTCTTTCTTTCCTTGTGTGCAGATTTAGATACATTGAAGATAATTTAAGGCTTTGAAGACTTTTTGAAGACTTCCCCTTGCTTGAAAAGTCCAAACATCCACCAAAAGTCATTTCTAGGCACAAATATCAAAGTTTCAAAAGTGGACAACTATGAAGAACCAAGGTGCAAACTGGGGGCTTCCGTTTCCCCTTTAGAAATACTAGAAATCTTGAAGAGGAATAAGTCACCAACAATGGGGACCTAGTCCCACTAGATAGGCCTTTCAATGATTTTCACATTTTCAAACACCCATTTGGTAGAAACAGGCTCCGAACAAGTTTCCTCAAAATTTATTTCAACAAAGTCTCCCCGAAGCATGACTAAGTTGCCTAGCCCGGCATAAGTGTCCTAGTGGCCCTTGATAACCAAATCTGGAAGATTATAGAGCCTCTCAACATCACACTTCAAATTCTAGGTACACACATTCTATCTCTTTCATTTTTTTTAGTTTAGTGTACATTCTTAGGTCATTTTGTATATGTTTGCATACAACATGGTGTTTTCCAGCACTTTACATTTCAAAAGTTTAGCATTAATAAATCATTCTATTTTTAGTTTATTACACTTATACACACATCACAACCCTATTCTAAACCCCCATAATCTTTCAATGAACTCACCCAAAAGGTATATCATTAGGTGAAACAGAGTCCATTTCCTAACCTAGCTTCTAGGTGAAAAATCCTAGAAGCTCATTGGGGAATCCTCTTTCCCTTTTAGCATATAATATTTTTGGTGGTTCATTTTGGTGAACCTAATTTTTTAATCCCCTCTTTTCTGCATTCGATTCCATCATCATCCGTGGTTTGCATTTCATTGCATTGTGCATTGTTTAATTTACATTCTAGGGTTTTAAAATTTTACATTAGTGAAAGTGCATATAGGTTGCATTTTTGCATTTTAAATCATTGAAAATTTACAAAAAAGATCATTTTAATTTTAGATCTACCTCTTACAACACAAAAACCACCTAATTCCATCAAAATATTTTGAAAATTCTTAACAAAATCACCAGGAGGACTAAGTCGCCACCCTGGGAGACCTAATCCCTTCAGGCTTCTAAAACAATCGTTTATAGAGCAGAAAACCCTATTTTAAAGCTTTTGTTTTGTGCCATTACCTATTTGTATCAATTGGTTGTGTTTCTATTACATGTATTTTATTATAACTAGCTTAAATTATCTCATTACATGCATTCCTTAGTTTCAAATTTGCATTTACTACATTTATTTTTCAGATTGTTGCATAGTGTAATCAAAAAATTACTGTGTTTCCCATATGAAAAACTACATTTCAACATTTTAGTTTAAATAATTTCATTTCATTCTCTTTCCTCTTACCATGTTTTCTTTTGAAAGATGTGGCTTTGATTTGGTTTCAAATAGATTGCATAAATTCAACATTCCTTCTTATGAGTTCAATGTAGATTATAATAATGAATTCATTAAAGAACATGTTAATAACAAAACCATTGAAACTATTCTTAACATTACACTAACCCTTGATGAGGATGTTAGTGTTGAAAATCATCACAATCATACTTGTGCTTCTCCCTCTACCTCTCCTATTAGTGATGAAGGTATCATGGTGATAGAAGATACAAGCATTAAGGGTCTTGATTGTCCCTCTTCTCATCCCCCTTTGCCAAACACTAAAAAACAACATTATGAAATCATAAACACATTTCTAAACATTACCTTACTTATTCTCCCTAACCATGATGATCAAACTTTCCCTTTTTCTAATATCCCTCCTCGATGCAAAGAGGTTAGGTTGGTGTTAGAAGATATGTACCTCTTACAATTCATAAGACTCTTGACCCTACCTACCTATTTGAAAATCATAGTGGTCCTTCTCTTGATGCCTCCCCCCTTGTGGTGAATCATGTGATACACCTCTTCCAAGCTCTCCTACTAGGGTGGATAGTGTGGATCAAGAGGATGATACCTTTTCCAATCAAATAGAATCCTATTCTAGTCCTTCCTCTCCTCGTAATCCCATCATTGATCATTTCCTTAATAATATTATTCCCTTACAAGAAGATGTAGAGCCTATATTAGACTCTCCTTCCCTAGGGTATGTTAATATTATTCAACCTCAACTCATCCTTTACCCTCCTTCAACCAAACCTAAACTTGAATTTACCCTCTACTTGCCTACCCATAATGTGTCACAACAACTGAGTCATAATACCATTGCTCATACACATTACACCTATAATAATCCACAACCACAACCACCACCCTCAACTCCTTAACCTTTACCTAATCCTATCTTACCTATTGCCCCTCGCTTAAATTCCCTCCTTAGGGAGTATGACCTTGTTCACCAATTAAGGAACACTCCCACTAAGATCTCCTTATGGGATCTCATTCAAGTCTCCCCTCACTATCATAATATGATGCAAGCAGCCTTACAACAAGTTCTTATCCCTTATAATGCATAACCAAATGATATAGTAGCTATTGTTCATGGAATCAATGCTGATATTATTTTTCACCAAAGTGAGCTCCCTCATTTGGATGTACAAAAACAAAATGAATCTTTAGTAATAATCTCTCAATACAAAACAAAAGGGATCAAGTGAACTCTTGTAGATATAGGCTTTGCCCTTAATGTGTGTAGTGTGAGCCTTTTGGATAGGCTTGGCATTGATAGATCCCACATCAAACCTAATTCTCTATCTATCAGAGGATTTTACAACATCACTAAGAAACCGCTCAGTGTGATCACTATACCTCTTACAGTTGGAATGGCCATATTGGACACTAAAATCCATGTTATGCCTCATGAAATTTCATATAATCTTCTCTTAGGTATGCCATGGATTCATTCAATTAATGGAGTTCCTTCCACTCTTCATCACAAGATGAAGTACATCTATAACAACAAAGTGTACACACTTGATGCCAATCCTAAACCTAATAGTTTCTTACACATTGAAAAATCCAAAGAGAATCATTTCAACACCTTAACACCCACTGCCCAAGTAGAAACCATACAACCAATTCCCTTAGATGATGATTGGAGTTCCTTAGACTTCACAACTCCTTTACTAGGAAAATCCACAATCACAAAAAAATCCTTTGACAAGGGAAATGTAGTCTTGTCAACACAAGATACGACCTATCCTTCGATAGCAACCACCTCAATTACATTAATGAATACAACCAACAATGAACCCTCACCCAATCCAAAAGTTCTAAAAACTATCTATGGAAAATTTTATGAGCTCATAACACAACTTGGATATAGTGGAAAAGGATGTGGTGCTAATGAACAAGGTATCTACAACCCCATCGAGCCTCTCACACAAACCACACATCGTACTATTGGTTATTGTTCTTTAATCAAGATCACCAAACCTTCCTCCAACATCACCACCATCCCAAATCACCCTTCTAACCCTACCTTCAAAAGTGATCATTTGCAACCAACAAAGAACTCTTTTCTTACTGCCAATGTCATCTCACAACCCACTACTGATTCAGATTTTACACACTCCTCCAAAGGAGTATACAAAATCTCACAATCTCTAGTGCCTTTCATAAGTATGGCATCCTATACTAAGAAAGAAACTTCTTTTTCACAAACCAAAGGGACACTTTCTCACCTTAATCAAGAGGGTATCTTGTTGAGACTCCTCCAAGATCACTTGATCTCCCTTCCTCCTTGCACTCAAAATAAATGTCCCCACAAACATTCTTTTTGTGCCTACCACCGAATTCATGGTTAGTCCACTAATGAGTGTAAGGCCTTGAGTAGTAGAATTCAACATCTTAAGGATTTTGGTGTTCTTCCTTATGTGGGGGCACCTAATACCTCTTATTGATACCAATTTCACTCAACCCTTGCATTTCATCCATTCCCTTCAGCTCAATCTTGTCCTACACTAAGTGGGGTCAAGGGGTTAGTTCCCTTGTATCTCACTTGTCATTGTATCTTTTGGCTAGTCATTAACCTTTCATGAACATATAAGAGAAATCTTGGGATGTGGATGAAGTTTCTTAAGTTGACTCGCATGTGACATAATATCCCTTTCATGATGTAGCTTATCGAAAACATATGACTCAACATAGGGCTTTCTAAACAAGCTCTCATGTCTTTCTCTTCTCTTCTTCTACTTTAAAGAAATTTCTTACAACACCGGTGTGTATTAATTCCTTTAAAGTGGGGGCATACATCACCACTCACATTTCATTATAGTATTTTCTTCTTCTTTTGATTCCCTCTCTTAGAAACATTAGGTACAATGTTGCCCATGATGAGACTATTGGAAAAACAGGGATAGACAACTGAGAGGAGGGGGTGAATTAGTTGTCATAGATTATTCAAAATTATTAAACTTAACTCAACTTATTCTCAAATTTGATGAAACAACATTAAGCATGAACAATCACCACATTAGAAACACAAAGAACACGGAGATTTTATATCTGAAAACCCTATTAGGGAAAAAACCATGGTGGATGTGAGTCCACAATATTATACCTTTTCAAAAGTATAGAGATGACTAATGGGAATGCACATGCATTCATGAACACTGCTTAGAGCACACTACTCCAATAAGACACATTAACTTATAGAAACATTCTAACTAAAACCATCTGAAGGATTTGAACTGAGAAATTAGCTTCTTCAAATCCTAATGACAATTCCAGTTAGGCACAAAAACACTTCTTCTCACTTTGCTCAAACTTCTTCATCCTATGCTTTATAATCGAATGATTTGATTTTTATTCTCACATAGAACTTGCACATTTCGCATACCACATACATACATAATTCTCAAATGAAGAAAACAATCACTCTTATATATTTGCTTCATGGAATTACATCAATGACTTTCTCGGCCAAAAATAAAAGAATAGATGAATACAAATTGTTGGCCCAATTCATGAACAAATCTCAATGTGAACCAACCGAAGTTGGTCATAAAATAATGAATACCTAAAACAACATCATCGAACATGTAAAACACTCAAAAATTAATCCACGAGGATCCACAACACACTACAACCACCATGTCGGCCAAGAACATAAAAATCCTAAACACACAAAGGAAATTTTTTTCGATCATGAGCACATCAATCAACGCGAATGTGCAACAAAAATAGAACATGATATAGAAACACCAACGAACATTGCAAGAGCATACACAACAAATAAAATTACTATAATTACATTCTCTTCTTCCAAAAACACTAGCTATAGTAGTAGAATAACTATAGGAACACAAATAATCACAACTTGCTCCAATCTTGATGCACACCTCTAAAACTTCTAGAGGATAAACTAGATAGGCTCAAAAACAAACCCTTTAATGTGCAACATCTAAATACCAACATATTGAATGTTTCATCACATTGAACTTCATAGTTTCACAAACAACCTCCAACATATTGATTATAATTTTCTCAATATCCTCGACATATACAGGCTTCATGACATCAATGCTAATAGTACTGACATCAATGAAAACCACATATCAGCAACACAACCACAATATCCAACAATCTCCCCCTTTGGCATTGATGGCAACACATGATGTGAAAAATACAATCAACACAACTAACTCTTCTCCAACAATCTCCCCCTTAGATGTTGTATTGTTCTTGTCCCCTTTTCTTTTTAGCTCTTCCAGTATTATTCTCCTCAATTTTTTTCACATTACTCTTCTCCCCCTTTCACATCAATGGCAAAGGTATGCACAAGCTTTGAACCACATATCTGAATCATCTAACTACTTAGCCTGAGTAGCAACCACCATAACATCAATCTAAAACAAGATATGAGTGTAAGTGCATGGACTGGTGCAAAGACTTTCATCTTAGTTCTGATTAGGATGGGAAATCACCCCTAGCTTCCCCTTGAGATACTCAAAAGTATCCTTAGGAAATGGCTTATTAAAAATGTCTACAATTTGTTCCTTAGTAGGCACATACTCCAGTCTGACTTCTTTATCACTCACCTTGTCTCTCAAAAAGTGATATTTAATAGATATATTTTTTTTCTTTGAATGCAACACTAGATTCTTAGAGATGTTTATGGCACTTGAATTATCACAAAATATAGCAATAGGCTCATCATACACAATTCTAATATCTCTCAACATTCGCTTCATCCATATTACTTAAGTACAATTGTTTGCAACAACAATATATTTTGCCTCAACAGTAGATAAGGAAATGGAATTCTACTTTTTACTTAGCCAAGACACCACCTTCTTCCCCAAGAAGAAGGCACCACCACTAGTACTTTTCCTGTCATCCACATCTCCTACCCAATCTACATTAGTAAAGGCACTCAAAGTAAGATCATCACCTTTAGGATACCATAGGCCAAAATCAATTGTCCCTTTCAAGTATCTACAAATTCTCTTTACAATAGTCACATGAGATTCCTTCAGATCAGCTTGATATCTAGCAACCATATGTACAACATTCATAATTTTTGGTTTGGTTTGATTCAAATAAAGAAATCGACCGATCATTGACTTATATCTTGTTTGATTTTCCTTGGGAGAATCGTCATTCTATGTTAACTTGCATCCAGTTACCATGGGTGTACCAACAAGCTTTGAGTCTTCCATGCCAAACTGTTTCAGTAACTCTCTTACATATTTAGACTAAGATATAAAGATTCCATTGTCCAACTAAGTGATTTGCAATCTCAAAAAGTACTTCATCTCTCCAATCATAGACATTTCAAATTCACTTTTCATTTCATCAGCAAACTTCATACATAAGTCATCATCACCTCCAAAAATGATGTCATCGACAAAGACTTCAATAGTAAATTCTTCATCATGATCCATCTTAAAATATAGATTATTGTCAATAGTACCTTATTGAATCCAAGCTTCAACAAGTATTTATCCAGTCTAGCATACCAGGCTCTAGGGGCTTGCTTTAGTCTATACAGTGCATTCTTCAATCAACAAACCATATCTCCCTTATCAATCAGTTTAAATCCATCTAGTTGCTCAACATATAATTCTTCTAGCTCACCATTTAGAAATGTTGAATTTGCATCCATTTGATAGAATTTGTAGTTCTTAAAAGTAGCATAAGCAAGAAACAATCTTACAGCTTCAATTCTAGCAACATGGGCAAAGGTTTCTTCAAAATCAATACATTCTATCTATGAGTACCCTTTGCATACCAATCTTGCTTTATTCCTAACCACTTCACCTTGTTCATTTACCTTATTCTGAAAGACCCATTTGGTTCCAATCACATTTTTATCCCGAGGTCTGGGAACAAGAATCCTTGTATCATTTTTCTCTATTTACATTAGTTTTTCCTTGATTTCTTCCATCCAATATTCATCTTTACATGCTTCATTGGCATTGTTGGGCTCAATCTTAGAAATCATACAATACTCTTTTGCAATTCTTCTTCTATTCTACACACCTTTGTTCTTATCTCCTATAATCTGATTTTAAAAATGATTTAGCTTTACATACCTCAGAACTTTGGGATTCTCTCAAACTTTTGGTTCTTTTGTTCTCTCTTCTATACTTTCACTAGCTTATCCTTCTAGAATCTAATTCACCAGAACAATTTGAACTTGATTTTGTGTCTGAGCATTCTTTCCTTTATCAATACTATTATGTTGGTCATTTGAATCATATCCATAATATCTGGATGATCTAGCAGTGTCCTCATTAACTCTGAGATTTTCACTTTCAATCATTTTCTTTAGTCTTATATTATAGCACTAGCAGGCCTTGCTCTTAGTAGAGTAAGCTAGAAATATTTCTTCATCACTCCTAGCATCAAAATTTCCTATATCCTCATCTCTCTTGATATAACATCTACTTCCAAATATTTTGAAATATTTAACAGTGGGCTTATAACCAAACCACAACTCAAGAGGAGTCTTACCAGAATTACCATTGACATTTACCCAGTTAATATTATATACAACAATGCTTACAACTTCTCTCCAATAGATATGAGGCACATTACCTTCCAGCATCATAGTTCTAGAAGCATTTAGAATTGTTTTGTTCTTTCTCTCAACAACTCTGATCTGTTGAGGAGTCCGAGGAGTAGATAACTATTTTTTTATTCCATACTCTTCACAAAAATAATTGAACTCCTGGGAAGTGAAATCACCACCTCTATCTTACCTTAAGCATTTAATCTTCAAACCTATCTCATTCTCGGCCATAGCTTTGAAAATTTTGAACTTTTCTAATGCTTCATGTTATTCTCTCAAGAAGGCAACCCATATCATCTTAGATTAATCATCAATAAGAAACATAAAGTACCTTTCTCCTTGTAGAATTTTGAATTTGGAGGGAACACATTGATCAATATGCACCAGCTCCAGTACTCCATTAGAATGATGTTTTCTCTAAAAATAAACTCTAGTCTTCTTTCCCATCTTGCATTCCTTGCATATGGTGTTAGTAGGATTCACTAGCTTGGGAAGATCTCTAGCTACTCTAGTGGAGCTTACTCTGACAATGTTATCAAAATTCACATGGCATAGCCTCCTATGCCATAACCAACTTTCATCAACTTCATAAATTAAACAACTTTCACTAGCAGCACTCAGGTGAAAAATGTTACCTCATGTCTTTGTACCTGGAGTAATTACATTTCCAAAACTTCCCAGTATCTTGCATTTTCCATCTTTGAACTAAAGATTGTATCCCTTCTCGACCATCTATCAAAAAATCAACAAATTATGCTTTAATCCTTCTACATAAAGGACATCATTAGTATTATATTTAACACCAAGATAAATAGTGCCTCTGCCATAAATCACACCAACATTGTTGTCTCCAAATATTACAACACCACTGTCATATTTCTCCAAGCTTATAAACTTTCTTTTGTCACCATTCATATGATGTGAGCATCCACTGTCAATCACGCACTCATAATTTTCTTCAATTTTTGTTGCAAGAGCTTTCTCAACATTCTTTTTACTAGTAGATTCAGTGGACACCAGACCAATTTCCTTGATAGCAATGAATACCCATCCATCTTCATTTTCATTTTCTTTATTAGATTCATCATTAGTAACACCTTCTTCAGCATAATAGAATTTCTTTTTGAAATCTAGGCTTGCCATGTTTGGACCTAGGAACTCTTTCAGGACACCTTGATGCAAAATGACCTATCTTATTACAAGATAAACATTTAATAGGAAACTTTCCTTTATACTTACCTTGTCCTCTGGCTTCTCTTTTCATAATAAATGTTTCCAGCTCTTCTAACTCGCTTTCTTCATCTTCAATCTGTTTCATCTCATCTTCATACTTGAATGTCTTTTTGGAACTTTCTCCCAAATCATATATTTGTTGGTTTCTTCTGGATACAGTAGCTTTAAATGTAGATTCTGTCTTAGGGGTAGAATCACCAAATTCACTCAATTCAAAGGCAGCAACCTTACCAATCAACATATCTCTTGTCACATTTTTTACTGTCTTGAGCTCTTCAATAGCATGAGCTTTCATTTTGTAAGAAGTAGGCAATTATCTGAGCACTTTGGCTACAATCTCTTCTTCATCCAAGGTTCCACCGGCACATCTAATACCCATCACTAGTTCATTTACTTTTTGCATCAAAGAAACAATGTTTTCATTTTCTCTCATTTTCAATTTTTCCCACTTACCTTTTAGACTTTGTAACTTAGAAACTTTAACTTGTGCATCTCCTTCATACAATGTTTCCATCTTTTTCTAGATCTCATTTTTTTTTTCAGACCCATCACATTTGTCATCTCTGAATTTTTTAGAGCACTTAATAATGCTTCTATAGCCATGATGTTAGTTTCAACTTCTTTGATCTCCTCAGGAGTAGAAGGAACATTCTGAGGAATAACATATTTGTTCTTTGTAATATTCTAGAAGGGTTCACCAATGCACTTCAAATGACACTCCATTCTAGTCTTCCACAAAGAGTAGTTTTTTCCATCGAATCTAGGACTATCCTTCTTGTATGATTCCATCTCGGATCACCTCAAGCTATTAAAATTCTTCAGAGGAACCTTCTCTGATACCAATTGTTGGAAAAACAGGGATAGACATCTGAGAGGGGGGGTGAATCAATTGTCACAGATTATTCAAACTTATTAAACTACACTCAACTTATTCTCAGATCTAATGAAAGAACATTAAGCATAAAAAATCACCACATCAGAAACACAAAGAACACCAAGATTTTATACGTGGAAACCCTATTAGGGGAAAAACCATGGTGGATGTTAGTCCACAATATTATATCCTGTTAAAAGTATAGAGATGAATAATGGGAATGCAAATGCATTCAGGCACACTTCCTAGAGCACACTACTCAAAGAAGACATGCTGTATTATAGAAAAACTCAGATTAAAACCATCTGAAGGATTTGAAATGAGAAATTAGCTTCTTCAAAAGCCTGATGATAGTTCCAATTAGGCACAAAAACACTTCTTCACACTTTGCTCGAACTTCTTCATCCTCTACTCATCAATCAAATGATTTGATCTTTATTCGCACATAGCACTTACATATTTCACATACCACATACATACATACTTCTCAAATGAATAAAATAATCGCTCTTATATATTTGCCTCATGGAATTACATCAACAACTTTGTCGACCAAAAATAAAAGAACAGATGAATACAAACTGATGATCCAATTCATGAACAAATCTCAATGTGCACCAACTAAAGTTGGTCACAACATAATGAAGACCTAAAACAACATCCTCAAAAATTCCAAACATTCAAAAATTAATCCACGAGGATCCACAACATGCTACAACCACCATGCCGGCCAAGAACATAAAAATCTCAAACACACAAAGGAAATTTTTTTTGATCACGAGCACACCGATCAATGTGGACATGCAAAAAAGATAGAGACTTATCTAGAAACACCAATGAAAATTTTAAGAGGATACACAACAACTCAAATTACTATAATTACATTCTCTTCTTCCAGAAACTCCAGCTATAGTAGTAGAATAATTGTAGGAACACAAAAACTCACAACTTGCTCCAATCTTGATGTGCAACTCTGAAACTTCTAGAGGATAAACTAGATAGGCTTAGAAACAAACCCTTTAATGCACAACATCTGAATACCAACATACTGAACATTTCATCACAGTGAATTACATAGCTTCACAGACAACCTCCAACATATTTATTATAATTTTCTCAATATCCTCGACATATACAGCCTTCAAGACATCAATTCTAATAGTGTGGAAATAAATGACAACCACATATCAGCAACACAACCATAATATCCAACATATACATTGAACTTATCCTCTCTTATAGAATTGCACTTTTTCTCTCTTGGCGACATTACACATGATGCTCCCTAGGATGAGACATTGCATGAAAAAAAGAAAACCCCTTTGAACAAAATTATTCCAAACATCATTTTCTTTTGTGGCACCTTATTAGAGTTATTAGGAGGTATAAATTTGATATGGTTTGAGTGAGAAGCCCAACAAGTAGCATGACTTTCCCCATAATCCACCTTTGTGAGTACATACCAACCATGTGTATGTTTCTCACCTTCTTTGGGAAAACTCACCCCCTGGACAACTTGATGTTTTGTGGCCCTAGAGTGAGAACATCATATTTTTGGGAAAAACAACCTAGATCTAATCCATAACTAGCTAGACAAACGGTCGAAGCTTGATCCAAATTTTCACCTCTCCTTCTCTTTCTTCTAGTTCTTGTCATTGCATGATCGTGCATCTCATTTTGTTGTAATTCATTCACCCTTAAATGTGTCTTTTTCATTGATGTTGAGTTGACTTAGAATCTTGAATCCTTGAAGACTTTACCATCTCCTTCTTCTCTATCATTCTTCACCATTCTTCATCATCTCCATTAGGCTACTTCAGTGTGAGTTTGAAGCAAGTTCATCCTCTCACTAAAGTGGGGACTAAATGTGTCACAAAAAAGTGTAGCCTTTGACACTTTTTTCTCATTTGGACCCTTTCCTATGGATTTTGGACCCTTTTTAATCTCTTTTTACCCTTTTCCAAGCCTTGTGCCAAAGTGTTGTAAGGTGTTGTAAAAAAATTTCACTTTCCTAGGCTTGTCATCACTTAATCAATCCATTCTTATACTATAATGACCCATTAATGCACATACATGTCCTATCTTAGTTTTTTTTCATGATACAATCCTGACAAGCAACAATAATCATACTTTAATCCTTGAAAACCAATGAAAATTTCTCAGGTGGACTAGGTCGCCACCTTGGCTGACTTAGTCCCATGTGGCTTAAAAATTAAAATTAACTTAATTTTTTTTAAAGATTTTGTCTCTAAAACCCTAACTCGGCCTGTGCGGTGATTATTTCGGGGAAATTAGGGCATAAATTCTATAAATAAGGGATTTTCTCATCTTTTTCACCTAATTCCATTCATTCAAAACCCTAATCCCTCTTCTTAATCACTCACTCACTCCTTCTTCTCAAGCAAGCTAGGGTTTGAGCATTCTAAGTCAACAAGACATCTTTTCTGAAGCATTCAATGGTTGATTGCTGCAACAACACAAGATCTCTCATCATGGCAAGGTAACTTACTCCATTACTTCATGTTTCATGTTCCATTACATTATTTCCATTCATTTTTGTTTTGTTGTACCTCAAAGGGTTTTGACCAAGGCAAACCCCTAATCCCTAACAATCAACAATTTCTCTTTCTCTTCTTGTGTTTTTTCGAATTTAGGTACATTGAAGATTATTGAAGGCTTTGAAGACTTTTGGAAGACTTCTCCTTGCTTGAAAAGTCCAAACATCCACCAAAAGTCACTTTCAGGCTCGAATATCAGAGTTTCAGGAGTGGACAACTGTGAAGAACGAAGATGCAAACTAGGGGCTTTTGTTTCCCCTTTAGAAATTCTAGAAATCTTGAAGAGGACTAAATCACCAAAAATGGTGACCTAGTCCCACTAGATAGTCCTTTCTATGATTTTCACATTTTCAAACACCCATTTGGCATAAACAAGCTCCAGACTAGTTTCCTCAAAATCTTTTCTAGCAAAGTCTCCCCAAAGCAGGACTAAGTCACCCAGCCTGGCATAAGTGTCCCAATAGCCCTTGATAGCAGAATCTGAAAGATTCTAGAGCCTCTCAACATCAGACTTGAAATTTTAGATACACACATTCTATCTCTTTTATTTCTATTTAGTTTACTAGAGGATTATCAATAGTTTTTCTCTACTCACCAGTAGAGGGATTAGTCCCACAGAACTTTTCGATAGTAGGAGGCATGGTAGTTGTCCTACCAGATATTATTATGCTTATATATCCTCCTGCAACACTTGACTCCCTTTAGCCTTTGCTCTTGCATGTTCCACTTGCTCCTTGGTGAAGCCCATATCCTCTGCAAATGTGTCAACCTTCTTCTTTATCTATAGTTTTCTTTGTTCCATATGCACCTCCATAAATTTTTGTTCACAGGTGTCAAACCTTGCTTTAGTGGTATCTTTTGCTTGCTCTTCAAAAAAATATCAACCAAGTCAATGATCTCTCGTTCATTAGTTTCATATCCCAATGTTTTGATCCACATTATCCTTGGTTCTACTACTTCCATGATGCACTCATTTGTTGATACCAAGAATGTAATATCATTTTCATATTTTTCTACCATTTTCCTAGGAATTTTGTATCTTTCATGTATCCTCTTTTTAAGAACTACAAAGAAAGAAACAATAGCATCATCTTGTGCCTTTGAACCACCAAGACTTCTCATAAAGTCTACAATCTGATGAGAAACTAGTCTTCCTTGTGACCATACCACACTTCTGGTTCCAGGGAGTTCCTTTAGGAAATAGAAGAGTAAACACACAACCAAGGTTCCATACTTAGATGCATAAGTTTCTCCTTGGTTTGTTTCAATTTCTCCTCAATTGTTGTCTTAACAACTTTCACAAAGATCATAATCTATCATTTTTCCACCATGCCACATTGATTGCATTGGAAGATATAAAGTTTTCTTTACATTTGTGAAGTATATTTTGTAACCAATTAACATTGTTGGATATCTCACAATTGGATTTCTAATGTGGTTTACAACTAGAGATCTCTTATAATAATTTGAAACTTTCAGTTCCATAACAACCTCATTCTTGATTGATTTTAGCACTGGAGTAGGTCTAGTGGAGCATAGACCAGTAACCTCTCTAATTACCTCTTTTGTTATCATTCCAAGCATTTTAGTCCAAAAAAACTTATCATGAATTCTTCTTAATGCAATCCTAACCCATTTGTGATCAAAGAAAAAAATTGGAAACCATTGCCATGCATCACATTTCTTCATAACTAGGTTTTGATATTTTGGTTCTAGGGAAAAATTATCTCTAGTAAGTTCTTTCATCCATACATCCCCTATCTTATTTTGATCATATTTCTCGATCTTGTCATAATGAAAATATTTATATTTTGTTGGAAAAACCTCATATGGAACATGCAAAAAGGCACCTAATGGGTCATCTTCTATGCATTTTGTACGATATTTCTTGAATTTAGGTTGTGGCCTCTAAGTAACCTCAATTACCCTTGGTGCAGCAATTGCAAAATGAATTCAAACTTCTTTCAGACAAAGTTCTATGTGAACTAGGGAAAATAAGGATTGTAAATACCTTTTCTTTCACTCTTTTGATTAAGGTTTGAATGCACCAAATCTCAAATCACCTTGATCACTCCAAATTATTTATTCACTTCTCTACTACTTAATTCTCATTATGAATGAATTTGGCTAGGTAAAATAACTTTATAATCATTTGAATTTGACCTAATTTTGCATTGAATGCTTCAAACAATAAAGTTCGAAAACCTTTCATGCACAGTTACCTTCAAATGCTCCACAAATTTTTGCATTGTTATATTTTCTTTCACAATCTTCTCCAATAGATCAAGCAAGTCAATATGCATCACTTATCTTCATGATGAAGTATCAGAACCACATTCTTTGGTAAGGGATAAAATATGTTCATTAAAGCTCCCCCTAAGTCAAAGCTCTCAACTTAGTTTCTGAAGAAAACATATGCACTGGAGCTAGTGCAGATTCATCCTTAACCTTGGTCTCTTCCTTCTTTCTCCAAATCTTATCCATCTCCTTTTTTTCTACAAGATCAATTTTGTGTACTGGTTCATTCTTCTTTACCAGATTATCCTTCTTCATATTTTTACTTCTAAAATTTTAGAAATGTGTCCAAGCCTATTGCAATTGTAACATATGACATTCTTTTGACCAGTATTCCTTCCATTCATTCATAGATCTTCATTGTTTATATTTATGCCCAATCCTATAGCACGTATAACTATAACCTTTGAAAGATTGAATCTTTCTACCATTGTTATAGCTATTAACCATTTGAATTTTGTGTGCTCATTAGCTCTATGACCAAATCTCTTCCATGTAAAACATTGATCAGAAAAAGGTGGAACATTCTGATTCTTTCTACTTCTACATTCCATTGCCTTATGTCCAAATTTATTACAATAACATAAACCATTAAAACATGGGTACCTTTGTGCATTTTGTTGTTTGATAGGTGGTCTTCTAGCTTCATTCCTTTGACTCCAGATCTTCTTTCCATTGTTCTTCTTGTCTTCAATATTTGATAGCTGATTTGATTTTGAATTTTTATACTTTTCAAATCCTAAACCTTCTTTATCTTTAGAGCCTTTCTGATTTGCAATAATTTCATCAAGCTTAGTAGAACTCATCTTGAATTTATCTCCATGACTCCTTTCTTTCTCTAGATCTAATCTCACATTCACAACTTCTTGTTCAAGCCTTGTACATTCTTCAGATTTTCTTTTCACCATTGCATTCAAATATTCCTCAACTCTTCTCTTTTCTTCAACTTGCACCTTCAAACTAGTGATAGTTTCATTTGCTTTCTTTAATTGTTCACTGACTTCCTTATGCCTTCTTTGAACTTCTTGATTTTTTCTCTAAATTTTATGATGCATTCATCTGCTTCTTTGACATTTTCTTTCAGATCTCTATTTTCACCTTCAGTCATTTCAAGATCTTCAAGAGAAACTTTGAGTTCTCCATCTTTGTCAAGCATGCAATATTCTTCTATGAATTCAATAGTAGGAATCTCTTTCAAAGGAGTAGGTAGTCTTCTAATAGCCATGATTTCAATCTCCAAAATCTTCCCCAAGTGGTTAAGCTCCTTCTAAGGAACCAAGATCTAATACCAATTGTTGAACACCCATAATATTGAGAGGGGGGTGAATCAGTATTATTTTACACCATTCAAAAATTTAAACATCCAATCCATTTAGATTCAATTGCACTAAATGAAATAAAGCATGAAGTTCATCAACAACATCACATATCACATAAACACCAAGATTTTACATGAAAAACCCAAAATGGGAAAAACCACAGTGAGGGTTAGCTTATAATATATTATAAAGGGTTATAGTATTTTTATAGAAGTGGTCGTTATAGGTAGACTCACTATCCACTGAGAGAAAAAGAGATAGAAGATATATTGTGGCTCATAGCCTAGATTGAACTATTACAATTGCATTTATCTTATGCATGAATTACAATTCCAGTGAAGCTTAATAAACTGGCTTTACACACTTCATTTGATTTTGATCTAGCACTCTACTTTCATTTGCATTCACATCACTCTAATATTCTACTCAGCATTCTAAATTTAAATTTTTACTACTTTGATAATATTCGCATCATATACATCACTTGCACATTTCACATCTCTCAAAACATTGAAAATGATCTAGCTTATATATCTACTTCAAGCATAACATCAATTAGGTAGGCCTCATTAGATGTATCATACAAAATATACAATATATGATTTTTCGACTCAAATCCTTCCACACACACCTCGCACTCAATTTGCATCATATACATCACTTGCACATTTCACATCTCTCAAAACATTGAAAATGATCTAGCTTATATATCTACTTCAAGCACAGCGTCAATTAGGTAGGTCTCATTAGATGTATCATACAAAATATACAATATATGATTTGTCGACTCAAATCCTTCCACACACACCTCGCACCAAGATTTAATCCTTAAAAAAAATTGAAATAGGTCGGCATGGACCTATAATAGCTCCCACATAACTCCGCAATACTTATTTAGTCTTCAAATATCTTCAAACCTATTAGGTCGGCACCACAAAAGACTTAATACAAAAATTATTCAATATGTGTAGACATTGAAAAATGTCCTAAAGTCTACAAGCAACATTTTTCCTTAGTCATCATCCTCTAATAATTAAATAATTTTAATTATTTAATTATTCTTGATCATATTCCTTTATTAATTAAATGATTTTTTAATTATTTAATTAATTCACTTTCTAATATTTATTCTATCCTAATCAATTAAAATAAATTAATTGTGTCACTAATACCCCTTTCTTCAATAATTAGATAAATCATTATTTATTTAATTATTTATATTTCATCACATGTCCACAGTCAGTTAATAATTATTATTTGACCTTTTATTCTTCTATAATTAAATAATTGAAGAAATTATTTATTTATGTGTCTTTCTTCTCCTTTAAATAATTGATCCAAATCAATTATCCATATTCAATTTATATTTCTTCCTTTAATTCAATTTATGAATTTAATTAAATCTCCTTTTTCATTTCCTCCAAATAAATAATTTAAAATAAATTATTTATTTGCCACTTGTCATCCTCTTCCATTTTCGAATAAATTATTTAAAATAAATTATTTATCCCTCTATTTTGGTCAAAGATCCCCTATCATTATTTCATGTCATAGTCTGCATGTCTTGCATGTCTGTCATAGCCGTCAGGCATCATAGCCGTTGATGTCATATCTTTTCCATGCATGGCATATTTTGGTTGCATCAATTCTCAACCGTAGATCTTCGCATCTTTCTAGAAACTCGATCTTGGCCATCCATTTCGTAACCTCCCTCTCATGAATCCTCATCCGTTAATCTTAGAATCTTTCTAGAAGATCAATCTCGGCCGTCCATTCGAATGGTTGTCTATAAAAGCAACCCTTCCCCTCCATTTTCAATTGAAGAACAGCTAATTATCTCCAACTTTCTTGTTTACTATTTGCAGGTATTTGCACAACTTCAACAAAAAATCTAAGGGCAATATTGGCATAAGAAGAAATAGGAGAGACAAGAGAAAGAATCAACTTCAAAGGGGAGTGTTTTATTTCATTTGCTTTCATTTTGATTGCTCTCTTTGTTTGTATTCTCTTGTTTAGATTGGGATAATAGTTTAGAAGTGTTGGCTGTCACTTAATCAATACTATTTGATTTTCCCCATCTTACATTGGTGAACTAGACATGAATCGAATAATATTGCAAAAAAAAAAAATCGTTTGTTTTCTTGTTTATTTAGTTGTTTTGCAGGTTATAGCCAAGAAGTTGCATAAAATCCCATCATATTCTTTTGAACACAGAAAAATGGGCACATAAATTCTTTAAAAATGATCATCTAGGTTTTGTAGCCCTCATTTTCAATTTTCCGAAACTTCAAACGGTTTAAAATTTCGTTAAGATTTGAGAAAGTAATGGCTATTTTAGTATTTGTTTTTTTTTTTAGATTAGCTGTTAAAACTCGCGTTTTCTTTTGCCTATAACATTTTTTCGTGCAGAATTTTGGAAAAATAATTTCTGGGTTTTGAAGGTCTGAGTTTTAGTTTTCCATAGATATAAACGATTTGAAATTTTGTTAAATTTTGAAAAAGTTGTGGTTGTTTTAATTTGCTGCTGTCATTTCTTTTGAGTTACTAATCTTTTGTTTTTAGCATGTGGCACAGCTTGGAGGGAGTCTAAAAAAATTGTTTCTTTAGAAACAAAAATCGAGTTTTTCATTTATTTAGGCATAATTAATTTTATTTTTTTTCAACAACTACAACAAATTGCATGCACACTCATTGGTTAAAATGAACATACAGTTCATTTCATGGGATTAAAATGAACACAAATTGCATGCACACTCATGGGTTAAAATGAACATGCATTTCATGTCATTGGCTTAAAATGAACTTTTTTTGTTTCACATCAAGTTAAATTTTTAAAATGAACAAAGTGTCTTGTGTGTCCTCCTCACATTATCATTTGATAATTAAAATTTATAAGTGTCTTCAATTTTGTGTTACCCTTTGATATAATAATTGAAATATCCTCTCCCCTTGCGCATTTATGCGATCCTGGGTGTAAGAGAAATGGTTATTGCCTTTAGAATTTGGGTCTTCCTTGGTGGGAAAAATTACTCACCTCAAGGCGACTCAGACCGACAACGGAGCTCTTTGGCCGAGCTACCCCCGACCGGTAT
The DNA here is from genome assembly GCA_007115665.2 of Sequoiadendron giganteum. NCBI lineage: Eukaryota > Viridiplantae > Streptophyta > Pinopsida > Cupressales > Cupressaceae > Sequoiadendron > Sequoiadendron giganteum. The sequence goes on along the minus strand of CM021109.1, from coordinate 277,916,356 downwards.
ATAAATGTGAATCCTAAGGGAAAGCCTAGGATTACGAGTGTGGATGTGTCATACGGACCAAGTAGTACTCCCCAAAACCCTGTTGAGCGTAACCTCTTCAAGTTGCAGTGCCTCCTAAATGGAGCTTAATCTTGTGCCCCATGTATGGCCACTCGAATGAGGGTCCTGAACTAAAAACCTTTATGTAGTTGCCAAAATCCTTCTATTTGCTAGCACAGCAATGGTCGTTGTGAAGGTATCCACATTCTCGCGGTTCTTAGTAGAGGCGATCAACCTGCCATGGGAGTTTTATGGGGGTTGGAAGCTTGGTTGGCTTGAGAAGTGAGTGCAATGTAAGGGGGAGCCCGTGCGGCCAAGCTTTTGGATTCACACACTAAGAATGAGTGTGGTTGGGGAAACCCACGTGGAATCTAGCAAATATTGTCCTTGCTTAACCTAGGGTTGTGCTTGTCTTCATTGTGCATGTTTTCAAAATTTCAAAGACAAGATATTGTGTTTGCCAAGTGTTTTTTTTAAGAAATTGAGATAAATAAAAACCTTTCACAAATCTAGAAACACACACATTCAACTTGAAACAATTCCAAATTTTGCAGTCTAAAACCCAAGACCAAACTTGTCCACTTTGATATCAAACAACATCTATCGAAAACCAAAAAATAATAAAAATTGCTCAAATCTTCCATTAGTGACATCTTTAGTTGCATTCACCCATAGGTTCATCTTTTTATATCATATCCTTGGTAATAGGGTCATTATCATTCCACCATTTCTTAATCTTGGTCTTAGGTACATTGGCACTTTGCATCCTTATATCCTTGAAAATCTCCAAAAAAAATATTAAAAAATAGCATAGTTTCATATCCATTTTGCATTAGAACCTTGCATTGCCATCCAAAGGTCACAAGTTTTTTTATGGTCTTCAATAAGTTTTCCTTATCCATCATAATCCAAATTCATGACCATGTCTTCACTTTACCTTGATCTTCTTCGTAGTCAAGCTGAATACCAATCAATCCTCAATCATCAATACCAACCACTTACATACCATTCTTACCAAAAATCCATAAGCTTCATTCCTTCATCCATCTACCCTCACTATCAAGAGTCACTTGACACAATCCATACCATTAATCCCCCAAAAATGTCCATTAATCATCCTTATCCTAGCCTTGACAAGGGAAACCAACCTTCCACTAGTCCATTCCAATCCTCCACATCCTATCATAATCCATCATCCACTAGTCCATTCCAATCCTCCACATCTTATTCTAATCCATCATCCACTAACCCATTTTCATCCACTCCATCCCAAGCTACAATACCATCTAATAAAATCACATTAATTAATGCTCTCCAAGGACAACTAGCAAAGGAACTTGTTCAACTTCTAAATGAAAACAAACTTAGGAAATCCAACCACATTGTTTATCCTACACCATCCAACCATTTGTCACCATCATGTCCTCCATTGCCTACCAATACTGAAAAACATCTTGCTATTGAAGCTTCATTATTGCCATGTCAAAATCTCGGGTCTATCAAAGAAAATCATATCTTTGTCCAAAATCAAATTCCATTGCCTAAACTTGAGGATACATGTCAAAAAGAAAGTCCAAAGCATGACATCACAACTTCACTTTCATATCAAGATCGAAGCAGTCCATCTCATGATCCCATCCTTAAGTCCATCGAAGAAGCCCTTCTAGATAATCATGGCATCCAAAATACACCTATCCTTGTTCAAGAGTCTATTCACAACCATGTTCTCCAAGATACACCTATTTTTGACCAAGATCCTACCATTGAACAAGAAATCCAAAATGATCCTCTTATTGACCTTTATGCCATTCATGATCAAACATTTGAAGATGATCCCATCCAAACACAAAACACCTCCATTTCCCAAAATGAGACACTTGCCTCCTTTGGATACATAGATAATCAAATCAATGATATGGATAACATCAAAGACAAGCGTAAAGAAACTACTATTGATCAAGTCAAAGGAAAACACAAAGAAGCTACTATGGATCAAGTCAAAGAAGAAGATACAAAATCTATGACAAATCAAATTGATATCTCAAATGATCGAGAAGAAACAAGATGAATGATAAATCCAAAACATCCTATCAATTAGGAGTATCCACCTTTGTCAAAGTAGGATTTCTTGTAGATGAGGAGATTCCAAGTAATAATTTCCACATACAAAATGATGGGTTAGCATCTTGTTTTCAAAATAAAAAATACCTCATCAGAAACAAAATTTGTCAGAGCATGCAGTATCAGGGAAGAGGACTAGGTCTACATGAGCAAGGAATTATAGAACCAATACAATTTTATGCAAATCCTAGACATCAAGGTCTTGGTTATTCTTCAATCAGAGAATCAAATGATGTTAGTGGTACCTCCTTGATATTGGGGGCAACTTTATCTAATATAAACATCAAAATGGGGGCCATGAGTAGTCCTTGTCATAATGTTGTTGCCAACACTCCTTCCATCCACACCATAAACCATCATTCCAACATGAATAAATCTTCCATTTGGAACCAACAAAAAGAAACTTATTATAAATCCAAAATTCAAAATCAAATGTCAATGGCCATTGAATCAAACAAAAATTCAAGTGGACAAATGAAGTTAAAATGGATCCCAAAGAAAAATGGATCAAAAAAATAAAATATTTCAAATCCAAAAGTCAATCAAAATATGGAGCCACAAGAAAAGAGGACTCCCACATATAATAAATGTCCACCTCCTTTAAAATGGTCATCAAGAAAGGCATATAAAAATGTTGGTTCCAAACACTATCCTAATCAAAATTCCAAACTCCATCATCCAGCATCCCAAGTTTGGAAAATAAAAATTGCTACATCCAAAACACTAAATTGTCCATCCACACCTACCATCATCCATCATAATCTTGCATCTCGCCTAAAGTCTAAAAATCCTACTTCACAAATCCATCGCATCTTGGCAGCAACCCTTTATCATAAGGACTCCTATGGTACTCTATCACGATGTGCATATTTTGATAAGGCCAACACTAGTATTAGAGAGGATCACAATGACATCGATCAGTTGTATGCAAGTGCTATGATCTTGACAAGACAATTACTCCATAAAGGTCACTATTGGCATATCATGACACCAGTATCTACATCAACACCATCAAAAGATTCAGAACAATCAACAGTCGTCCAAACTATCAAATTGATATAAAAATTCAAAAAATATGTCACCTTGATGAAAACCTAGCAAGCAGGCGTCTTGTGTGACATCATCAAAAAAAAATATATCAAAAAAATAGTAAAGAAAAATAATTCATCCACAAGTGAAAACCACTTCGGTGGTGCTTTGGATAAATACCATGGTGAAAACCTGGCAAACAGGCACCATGCATAGTCGATCTATCCTCCTTTGTCTACTTTCACCTCATCTAGTCTTTCATCCATTCACACCCATTACTCAACCATAATAAAGCTTCGTCATCCTTCCCATGCCCTAAAAAACCACCGACATTTAGCACCCTTCACTTTCATATCCACTTGTTGCATTCGTTGCTTCCCCTCGCGCCTAGTAAATTTGTCCTATACTCGACTGGTGGAAATTCCTTGACTTGCATCTTCATGGGAAATAATACATGGTATCACCCCTTTAAAACCTTCAAAATCCAAAAAAACCATAAAATGTCCTGAAAAAAAATAATAATAATAAAAAACCATAAATTGTCCTGAAAAAATCCAAAACCATAAAATGTCCCAAAAATCCCAAAACCATAAAATGTCAAATCCAAAAATCAAAACATTTCAAAATTTAAAAAAATCAAAAAATTCAAAATCCAAAAAATCATAAAATCCTCAAAATCCAAAAACATCAGAAAAAATCAAAACTCCAAAAAAAAAAAAAGTCTAAATCTAGGTTTGAGTCTAAATCAATTTTGTTAGATTGGTCGAACTATGTTGCCTCTGCGCATTTGCTACATAGGCAAGACTCATCTTAAATGAGCCCCCAAGGCATTAGGTCAGTCCCTTTAGGTTGTCCAAATAGAATCATGACCCTGTATTTTGTCGATTAAGACAAAGTCAAGTTGTGTCAAACTACGAGGTCTCTATGCACTGCTACGTAGGCAGGGCCATCTATCGATGAGCCCCCCGAGGCCCCTTAGGTCAATTCCTTTAGGGTTCATCAAGTTGGGTCGTGTCCTTGGTCTGAAAGCAATCATCATTCAAACTACTTCAAGAAACAATAAACAAATTAAATCTTTCATCAATGAATTATCTTATCATCAACTCAATTAGGTCACTAGTCTTATATTGGAATGGGGCATTATGTCGTTTGTCTCATTCGGTCTTATCTCTTGTCTTTTATCAAGATACGTCCTTCCTAGTATTAGACTTTGTCAACCTTGTCATTTACCTTAAGTAGGATGTGTCCTTGCAGTTAGGTGTCTTGTCAACACTTGTCACTTGGTTAACTTTATCAGATGTGTCCTTCTTGTGGTTGGGTATCGTCACATCGCTTGGTCATATTCATCAATCTTTGTCAAACAATCAAACAATCTTGTCAACTTTGTCAATCAATTTGTGTCCTTCTTGAAACCGGGCATCATCATTATCAATCACCTTTGTCACACCACTCAATCTTATCAGCTTACTCAATCTTATCAGCTTGGTCAATCAATCTTTCCTTCATCGGGATGTGTCCTTCCTGAGGCTAGGCATGGTCAATTAAATCACTTTATCGATCTTTATCAACCTATCAATCAACTTGGTCATCTTGGTCAACCTAATCAACCAACCAAACAATCATCATTATCACTGGAAAACACTCTCTTGGCAAACACTTTGTTGGTCTAGATTTTCTTATCTTTTTTATTGGTTTTGGGTCATGTTACTAGTCTCCTTGAGGATGTCCTATCAATGGACTTAGAGGGACGATGATGGATCATGGCCTCTTTTCTTTGTTTGTTGCATGTGGTTTGTCTTGGCAAAAAGACTGGGACAATTGAGTTCCTAGTATAAGCTGAGGCATTCCTTGTCTTTTTTGATTGTTTGTCTCTCCCAAATGGTCACCTTGCACACCTTGGTTTATGTCATACCATGGTGTTTGTGGTCCAATTGTGACATTTTTGATGCCCAATGATGATAAATATAACAACGTAAGCATGAAAGTTGGTTCCCTTATCATTTCATGTCTATCTTCTTTCCCCTTTTCACGCTAACATCCCATCTCCCTTATTTTTTTCCATGCTAACATTTCTTCCATCTTTCATCCTCTAGTCTTCTCTTCCATTTTGAGAGCACATTCATATTCTTTGAACCCGCATGTCCTCTCGAGGGGGCATACTGCACCCCTCTTGGTCACCCTTCCCCTTTCTCTTTACACTGGGGCATATTTCATAATTAAATTTCTTTGACACAACGCGATGAACTGCATTATGTCAAAGAGGGGCAAAATGTAGACACTGAAAAATGTCCTAAAGTCTACAAGCAACATTTTTCCTTAGTCATCATCCTCTAATAATTAAATAATTTTAATTATTTAATTATTCTTGATCATATTCCTTTGTTAATTAAATGATTTTTTAATTATTTAACTAATTCACTTTCTAATATTTATTCTATCCTGATCAATTAAAATAAATTAATTGCATCACTAATACCCCTTTCTTCAATAATTAGATAAATCATTATTTATTTAATTATTTATATTTCATCACATGTCCATAGTCAGATAATAATTATTATTTGACCTTTTATTCTTCTATAATTAAATAATTGACGAAATTATTTATTTGTGTCTTTCTTCTCCTTTAAATAATTGATCCAAATCAATTATCCATATTCAATTTCTATTTCTTCCTTTAATTAAATTTATGAATTTAATTAAATCTCCTTTTTCATTTCCTCCAAATAAATTATTTATTTGCCACTCGTCATCCTCTTCCATTTTCAAATAAATTATTTAAAATAAATTATTTATCCCTCTATTTTGGTCAAAGATCCCCTGTCATTATTTCATGTCATAGTCTGCATGTCCTGCATGTCTGTCATAGTCGTCAAGCGTCATAGCCATCGACGTCATATCTTTTCCATGGATGGCATATTCTGGTTGCATCAATTCTCAAGTGTAGATCTTGGCATCTTTCTAGAAACTCGATCTTGGCCATCCATTTCGTAACCTCCCTCTCATGAATCCTCATCCGTTGATCTTAGAATCTTTCTAGAAGATCAATCTCGTCCGTCCATTCGAATGGTTGTCTATAAAAGCAACCCTTCCCCTCCATTTTCAATTGAAGAACAGCTAATTATCTCCAACTTTCTTGCTTACTATTTGCAGGTATTTGCACAACTTCAACAACAAATCTAAGGGCAATATTGGCATAAGAAGAAATAAGAGAGACAAGAGAAAGAATCAACTTCAAAGGGGAGTGTTTTATTTCATTTTCTTTCATTTTGATTGCTCTCTTTGTTTGTATTATCTTGTTTAGATTGGGATAATAGTTTAGAAGTGTTGGCTGTCACTTAATCTATACTATTTGATTTTTCCCATTCTTACAATATGTATAGCCATATTTGGATAGATGTACCTCAAAATTCTATGCCATCTATAATTCACACTCTATTAACATCTGTCAACATCTCCTTAAGTTTGAAAAATAGAAATCCTATCCACATGCGGTAAAGTGAGACTCTCCTACTCATATGCACTATACAGGAAATGACTATAATTTGTTAGGCTGAACTTATATTATCCATAAATTTCAAACCAAAAGCCAAAACAAGATGGAATTATGGAAATAGGTTCTTCTATCAACTAACAAAAACATACTAGAACCGCGACGTGAAAATTTATTCCATGGACCAATGCAGACCAAAAAACTAGATGCTCTATTACAAAAAATTATCAGAATTGACACTTAGCCAATTTACATCACAAGTTTCTTTACGTGATCAAACCATCTTGCAAAATTGTTTTTCACAAACATCAATGTACAAGCCTTCTAACATGTTTTGGGATGTTAGAACTAACCAAAATGATTTGCACCAAATTCATCACACTAAGATGCAATGTTGACATCAATGATGACACTGCAATGCATAATAGTATACCTTGTTCTTATCCTACATGCTCATGTTTCCAACATCAACATCAATTGCATCTCCTCATTCTTCCAACAATCCAACATATAAATAAAGAACTATAATGACAAGATTAAAAAAAACAAAACCTAAGTGCTCATGAGAATTAGAAGCACATGGTCAATGTTAAACTAAGTTAAAATTATTTTTATTAGTGTTAGGAAAATAAATGCAAGAGCTTTCATGCACTATTTTATATATAAATCTAATCAAAATAAGCAAACATTTAGATCTACATCAAATGAGTTGAGAATGAAAAGTTGGAAAGGAATGAGAAGTCTTTGGTTGGTTTAGAATAATGTATCAATGTGATCTCCAAATGCATTGTAATAGGTAACTCATTGTAGAAATAAAAAGCAAATTAGATATTAGAAACATGCAATAGAACTTTGTTGAAGATTATTCTCACATATAGGGTCGCATTTGTAGACTTGTCCTAGAGTATGTTTCATCATGTGGATTTGTCCCTTTGTCATGATCTAGTTTGATGTTGATGTAAATTACAAAGTATGCTTGTATTTGTCAACTTGTATCTAAAAATGGGTTGTGCTAAGATTCACAATGAGACTTACTTTTGAGGTGAGAAATGAAGACCTTAGCTTGTATTAGTAGCAATTCAAGCTATTGGGAGATTTATGCATAATTCTATAAACATGTCATACAAATAATGGAAGATGATGGTGCTTCATGACAGTCTAAAGAGCTCTATAATTTGGTCTCTAGATGTCTTTGCTAGAGACCTAGACATATCTATACATAAATGTCTTGAATTACTCAATTTACAATTTTTAAAGTGTGAGTTAATAAGATAGTGACTATATTCTCACAAAAGATAATTTAAAAATGAAATATTTGAAATATGTATAAAAAAAATACATTATATTGAAGTGATCCATTCTATAAAATTTAATCCAAACAAATAATAACTTAAATAAATAAATCCTAACTATAACAAGATTTAACCTACAAAATTAAAAATAGAAAACAATTTATAAAAAAAAATTTAAATTATAATATGTCTAACATAATATAAAATAAAAATATAAGAGCATTTTTATTAAAATGAACAACATCACAAGAATTAAAGAGAATAATAATATGTCATTAATGTCAAGGTTGAAACAAATGCATACGCACTATCTAAAATATGGATACTAGAATGGCACCATAGTGCACTCAATACGAAACTACCTCCTATGATTCGAACCCATGATCACTATTTCACTAACAAATCATCTATGTACGCACAAGGACACCTCTTTGATGAAATGTCCAGAAGGTGCTATAGAAGCCTCGTCTTTTCCTCTTGCACTGGCAGATTCCATGTTTAAATGCTCAGGCTTCTCTCTTTCTCCTCATCGTATCAACATTTCACCAATTTTACTGCAATTTTTCGTAATTTTGAATTTGTTCCAATTTCCTCTTTCCAAGCCTTTGTTAACTCGGCTTCTTCGACTGCAATTCACAAACCTGGTAAGTGATCTGTCAATTCCTCTCAAAACTATAGATTTGTGTTTTCTCTGTAATTTGGGAAGAATGTCTTTTGCATTTTGATGGTCTGGAAGAAGAAGGTCAAATAAAATGAAATTCGACGGGATTGCAATCTCGAGGTGTGAGAAGAGATGGATCCCCTGTGGAGCACTGTTCATCAACTACTGGGTGTGCCCGATGAAATGGAGAAGCTTCTCAAAAATCCCACTCACACTTATATAAGGGACACCAAGGCCATGGCCTCGACTCCAGTTGATGTTAAAGAGTACCCGAACTCCTACGTATTTATAATCGACATGCCCGGAACAATGACATCAAGGTATTTCCCTTTTAAACCTTCAAAACCTTCATTTTCTCTGTTTATTGCGGATGAAAAAGGTTTGAAACCCTGGCTGCTAAGACTTGTGAAGCGTTTGCTATGTGTTTGTGAGCAAACAGGTTCAAGTGGAGGATGAGAATGTGTTGATAATCAGCAGAGAGTGAAAGAGGGAGGAAGAGCAGGATGTCAAGTTCATCCGGATGGAACGCAGGGTTGGAAAATTTATGCGTGAATTTACTCTGCCTGTCGACTATAATATGGAGGCCATTTCTGCTAGCTGTCAGGATGGAGTGTTGTGTGTGACTGTTCCCAAGCTCCCTCCTCTTGAGCCAAAGAAACCCAAGACTACTGAAGTCAAAGTTGCCTAGCCGCTCAGTTTTCCCCCTTCTACGCAGTAAGACAACCATAAATATAATAAATATTGTGCCTGTGCTTAATCCAAAATGCATCAAATTGTAATGTCTGGGGATTTATGCTCTCAGCCCCTGAATTCCTCCTCAAATTTCAGAGATCTGTAAAGTTTCAGCAACAAAATAGTGAAAATTTTAATTCGGCTCAAGTATGGACATATGTTTAAAAGGTTAAAGTTTTCATCAGTCTCCTCTGCTCTACTGGTAAATGCGTTGGGATTCGGGACCCCGAGAGAATGGCAGTTGTGTTGAAGTACGAAGATTCACCGAGCTAATGTTAAGCAATCTTATTCATAAGCATTTTCCTTTCGCCTTTCGTTCATTTCATTTATCCATAGGAAGGTCCAGTAATCCACTGTAAGTATTACTCTGGTATTTTTCCTTTCTACTGGTTGCCTCACTTTTTCATGGTAAAATGATTATTACTTTAGGGCTCCTCCTCATGGTAATTTTCTGTGACAAAGCAATCACCAATAACAATTAACAAAGAGGCCCTAATAGGAGCAACTAAAAATGGTTTAGCAGTGAAACTACTGAGCAATGGGAAGTTTGTTCCAAATGAAACTATAGTTGACAATGAAGAGACAAGACAATAAGGTAAGTATATGAATTTATGGCCCAATGCCAACCCAGTACACTCACTCCCTTTAACATACCCTGCAATTGCACCCTACCAATCTAAGTTTCTATTTCATGTCCAAGCAAATTTTTGGAAATGATCAACTGAGCTCCTGTTTTTCCATGCTTTTGGGCAATTTCTTAAATAAAAGGGTTACCCATCACAAGCCTAGGGGGTATTTGGAGAGAAGACCCTGCACTAACATGAATGTTATGATTCTTGCTGCAATACTCTTATCAACATATTTCGCCACCATAGTAATGCATTTCCACTCGCAATTAAAAACAATAAAATCACTAGACAAAGTAATGTTTGTGAGTCAAGAGAAGGCTTGGTGAAATGGACTACGAAATGGGGAATTCAAGAGGCAGATTTTCTTGAAGAACTATTAGCTACTTTGGACTTGTAAAAAGTGAGGTGAGAGAAGTTTTTTAGCTTAAGTTATGTGAGAAAACGAGATTCTATCAATGTGACATGAACATAATAGTCACTTATATATACACAATTATAGTAAAGAAAATGTACTAGTCAAATGTAGTTAAACTCTCATCTTATGATGAAATATAGAAACTCTCATCTTTTAATAGGAAAAACAATTAAGTGTATTATGAAACGTTGAAGATATGATTAGTCACTTCTAATTGAAGAATGTAGTTAAACTATCATCTTCTAATAGGGAAAAACAATTAACTATACTATGAAACATTGAGGACACAATTAGTCACTTCTAATTGAAGAATGTAGTTAAACTCTCATCTTCTAATAGGGAAAACAAGAACATGATGAAATATAGATCAAGAGGAATATTGATTGAACTTTCGATGCAACAAGAAATTGTAGATGAAAGGAATTCATACAAACTTTGAGGCATCACCACATGAATGTATGACATAAGTTATAATAATATTGATAAATCTTGAGGATTTTGGGATTATTTATTTAAATGATGTGTAATTTTTTATGATATTTATATTTGGATTCAATTGTGTAGTTTTTCAAGAAAAATGATTGACCCATGATTCATAAGTAATGGTTCACACAAACTCATCTCTCATGATAATGAATAGTCCATTTAGCATTTATCACATTTAGGTGATGTTTACAAGGGTGAAGCCACAAGACTTAATGGGAGGTCATCTATCTTAGTATTACTTCGATCCATGTTCTCTTAACTATGGAGTTTCCTCCAAGATCAAACATGCTTGACTTGTTACCCAATATTTAAGCATGCTTGAGTTAGAGTAGTATTGAGATGGGTAAACTCTTGGGGAGTCCCAATGTTTCATCTCTATGAATATCATCTAGATGCATTGAGTGCTAAGTGGATCATCCATTCTCATTAGAGATGTGGTATATGGAGGGAAATAGGAGACCAAAAGGCGGTTTCAAGTGGCCACCTTTTTCTAAAATCAGGAAAAAGAGATTTTGGATGAGAAATTATAGATATTTACGTTCAAAATTTGAAAATGCAACAAAAATAAGTCATAGTGTTCTAAATCTTCTTTTAAATTGCTACTTTTTTAAATGGTGGAAATTAAAGGGGGCACACAAATTGCTCATATTTTTATCAAAAAAACATAACATAGCATTTGGTGTGGCCTTCATAAAATGTTAACTTTTTTAATATTTAAAAAAATTCTTTAGTGAAAACTTAGCTAACAACATGTAGTTTATGCTCGATTTTTTACTATTTTTTATTGAACATGTGATTTTTTACTAATTTTTAAGGTTGATACATACTGGAAAAAAAAATTGAGCATGCACCCCCTAAATTTTTTGGAAACTAATCAAAAATAAAAGAAATATTAATATGAATAAAATAGAGTTTAGTTTGTAAAATTCTAATTTGTTTCAAATTTCGATGAATGAGTAAAAAATAAAACCTAAAATATCATATGCAAATTTTTGACAAACAAAAAGAAATTAAAGATCAAAATCTTAAAATATTCATATTGTAAAAACATTTATATGGTTAGAAAGCTAAGAGGGAGCTCAACATTAGTATACATTATTCTTTTAATTTGACATTGAAAGACGTGTAAACTTGATGGAGAGCATGCTTGACATTGTGTCATTTTTAGAATTTGTTAAGAACACATTTGTGGTTGTTAATAGGGGTTTGGGTTGGATGCCCAAGGTAAATCTAACCCTCAAGGTTAGAAATTCCTAAGTCGTGTTATGTTATAACATGTGAAGAAAGTAGCTCTCCTTGCATTCCCTCCCTTTCTCTTCAGATAAATATGAGTGTGCTATAATGTGCTCATGTTTGTGTGAAGAAAGTCTCTTGCCTTGTTACACCCTACCCCTCTCTCCCTCCTCCCAAATTCTCTCTTTCTCTCTCTCTCTCTCCCCTTATCCCAGCCTACCTCTCCATCCATATCTCTCCCTATCATTTCACTCTACCTCTCCCTCCCTCCCTCCTTCCCTCTCCACTTATCTCTATCTCACCTCTCTCTCTCCCCTCTCTACCCCTCCCTCCTTCCATCTTTATTTATATCCATCCAACATCAATGGTTTAGGGATTAAATTTATTGTTTTATGTTTTAGTGTTAAGCTATTAATGTCAAGTTTTAGGGTTTTGGCCCTAGGTTTTAAGGCTTATGGTTGATGTAGGGTTGAGAACTGAGGGTTTAGGGATTAAGTTTAGTTTTATAGGTTTTAGTGTTAAATTATTAATGTCAAGTTTTTAGATTTAGCATATAGGGTTTAGGGCCTAGGGTTTAGTGTTTATGATTGATAAGGGAGGTTTTATCATTGAGGTCTTAGGGATTGAATTTAATATTTTAGGTTTTAGTGTTATATTACTAATGTTAGATTTTAGGGTTTAGAGTAGAGGGTTTAGGATTTAGAGTTTAGGTTTTAGAGAGGAAGGTACGTAGAGAAAGGGAGAGATGTAGAGAGGTATCTAGAGGGATAGGGGAGGGAGAGAGAGAGAGAGGGAGAAGTAGAGAGAAGGGGGAGATAGATATAGAGAGGAGAGGGAGAGACGAGTGCTGGCAAGAAGTTGAGTCCACTTTTTGGTCTAAAAGTGGAAGTGTTTTCCATGATTTTCAGAATTTGACACATTTGACCTTAAAATTTGAAGCACTTAGAGATGGAATCTTCAAAAAAGTCACTCATCATAAAATGTAGTACTCAGAGTCTAGTTTTCAAATATGTAATTTATTTCAATACCCAGATTGTACAAATTGAGTTTCAATAGGTATTCTAAAAACCACTATTTAAAAGTCACTTTTTTTTACCATACCATGCATGTGTACGACATCCATATTTTGACCTAAATTATCGTATTTTTCTAAATCCTTTTGGAAAAATATTTGTGACTCACTAAAGCTTGTTTTCAATATTTTTTTGTAATTTTTTATTGAATATATTTTTTTTGTTAAATTTTTATTAGGCATATTTGTCGTTTTGAAAAATCATCGTGTACGACACACATAAGATGCCCTAAACTTTATCATTTTTTTACTTTTTTTAAATTGAAAAGAATTGTCTGAAGTTTGTTCCCGTGCAATCCGTTCGTCAAAATGTTATGTTGATCAAAAGTTATTAAAATAGTAAAAAACCTTGATATTTAAAGTTTATGGACCAGTTTCATCATAAATTAATTGAAAAATAGAAAAAATAATCCAATTGTAAAAAAAAATTACATATTTGGAATTTGCATTGTCTCATATAAAATGGGTTTTAATTTCATCAAAAAATTCTGCAAAAAATGTCGTCAGCCATATGTCCAAACTCGGTATTTTTCTCTGACATTGTTAGGACCTTCAACATGCAGGTCAAACTAGGTTGAAGGCCTAGGTTCGGATTACCAAAGCTTTTCCTGAACCAAAATACAAGGAAAAAACCTAACCACAAAGCAAATCCAATTTCAAATTTTAGGAAACGAAATCTCGTTTACAAAACGAGATCCCGTTTTGTAAAGCGGGATCCCATTTCCCAATATTAAATGGCGTGACTATTGATAGGGAAACGTGATCCCGCTTTATAAATGGGATCCCATTCCTTTTTCAACTGTCCCCACATTTAATATTGGGAACGGGATCCCATTTTATAAATGAGATCTCGTTTGTTAATAAACAAGATCTCGTTTGTTTTTAACCATTTTATTTAAATTTATTGTCAAGATTTACTATGAAGTCTACAACTTCACATGTACGGCCGAGAGCAGTAAAATTGGGCTATTTTTCATCAAGTATTATCTTTATAGGTGGTGACTTGCATTTTTGATTAATTTTTTCAAAGGAGGCATCATGTAAACCATTTTTGAAGTGGAATTGTGTTAGTTTTGTACTTGTTTGGAGGAACAAAAGGTCTTCAACTTGCAATATGGATTGATTTTTTCAAAGGAGGCATGAAAAAATCAGTTTTAAAAGTGGAATTGTGCTAGTTTTATACTTGTTTTGAGGATGTTCACAAGAGGAAGAATTTTGTCTTTATAAGTCTTCAACTTCCAATTTGGATTGAATTTTTTGAAGAATTTCACTATTGACATTCATTTGTGTTTGAGAATTTTATAATCATGTGAGATAAAGCTCGTAATAAGAGGAGGAAGACATTGAATCCTGAAGAAATTGAAGCAAAAAAAGAGGAGAGACAAAGACAAAGAGAAAGAAGAATGAGAATTAAATCAATGAATGATGGGGGAGCATCCAATTCCACAACTATTGAAGATGAAAACATTGAGGAGACCATGGTTGTAGATGAAGCTAATTTGCAAGAAGTCAATTTGGAGAAGAATGTAATTATACAAGAAAGTCCTACTATGTCTTCAAATCCCTCTTTCAATGCTATGGAGAATGTTTCAATATGCACAAATCTAGGTACATCTTCAAACCCACATGTTAGTGAAATGGTAAATTTGTATGTAGAAGTTTTACAAGATGATGGAATTAACGATGTTGACATTGATAATATTCAGAGAGATGAAACTTTTATAGAATTTGTTGAAAATAAAAATGAGTGATCATTTTGTTGAAAATGAAAACAAAAACCGTTTTGTTGATGTAAGTGAAAATGAAAACTGTTTTGTTGATGAAAATGAAGATGAAAATGTAAATCGTTTTGAAGTTCAAAATGAAAATAAAAATGAAGATGAAGATGAAAATCTAGAATGTGATGTTGAATTTAATGAAAATACTTTTTTTTTAAATCGAAAGTGGTGTTTTCGATAATCTTCCTGGTCAAATTTCTTGGAGGCAAATAAGAACACATGCAAATAAAATATACAACAAATTCTTTTATCATAGAAAATTTGCAATTCAATGTCAACTAATGATGCAATTGATGAGAATGCAAAAAATGAGGAAAATAATGAAAAGGTTAGGCTTTTTTGTTAAACCAAAAAGAAAAGATCAATCATTAAAACATGTTATGTCTACTATTGCTAGTGCCATTCAATCTATTGCGAAAAATAGTCGATCTAAAGATAAAAATGTAGCAAGAAGAGCTATAACAACTATTATAGTTAATAAAGCAACTTTGAATAATATAATGGTAAGAAATATTAGTGAAGTTTTAAAAATACATCCTACACTAACTCATTTGACTACAAAATACGACGAAACTTTCTGACGAAATATGTATAATTATATGTATCGTCGGGTACCTGTGTATTTAATGTGAAATTTTCAAAAGAAATAAAAATTTATGCCCGACATTCATCGAAATTGTGACGCTCCATGATTTATGTCACTATTTCGACATAAACTTAAAGTCAACCATCCCCTTCCATCAATTTGTGGGCCGACATATGGTTAGCCTCCTTAATTTGTGGGCTGACAAGTATATGGTTAGCATTCGTCAGGGTTCCGACAAATGTTTTTTAATAAATAAATTTGACAATTTATCTATACTTGCGATAGTGATTTGCTATACTTGCGAATTTTCTATACTTGTGACAGTTTGTGGAGGTTATAGGCTGAATTTTTTTGGTGCAAAATATCATAATTATTAGATTTTTTTACCTATCTATGATTAAAAATTATTGGAGTGTGAGTTTAATATTTTTTGAAGATCTAAATATTCAAGCTTGGTAAAGAAAAATCATGTCAGATAATATTAGTGTAGAACAAAATGAAGAGACACTTGTTAGATTGTGGGCTAGATTAAAAAAAAAGGGTGATGGGAAATGTTATTGTCCTTGCAATAATTGCAAGGGCTTAAAGATGAGAATACTTTTAATCACAATAGCTGAGAAACATTGTAGGCATGAGCATGGTCACATTGAAGGGGGCATGATTATTGTCCATTGGTAGGTTGTTCATTATATGTCTTTATATTGATTGAATTTGTAAATGTTTATATCGTTTTAACATATTTATATATATAAAAAATCACTTGATCATGATCATGGTTTAATTGTGTCGATCATTATTATAAAGGTGGGGCGCCCTAGGGCACATGATATGGATTATCATGGCCCAGAGAATGTGGTTTTACAAGTGGAGGAACATGGAGCTATGAATATCGAAGATGAAGTTAATGATCCTATGGAAGAAGATAATCATGCGCCAAAAAAAACCATTGAAGATGATGGTACAAATACATTGATCTATGACACATTTAGCGGTGCAACTAATCATGATGATTGAAATGACTTTGATGATGTTCATGATTTACCTGTACTTGAGAAGGCATACTAGCACCTTTATGAAGGCTCCCAAACAACTCTTATTTCTGATGTATTGTTGCTGGTGAACTTGAAGGTTATGGATGGTTTATCCAACATAGCAATCTCACGGATGTTAAGGTATGTCATATATCTCATCTTTTTTCATCTATTTTTGTTGCTAGTTCATCACTAGTAAATAAAAGATGAAATATGTACCATTAATATTCTTTATATTAACAAATTATATTTTTGTTGTAGATTGATAGGTGAATTTTCGTTACCACCATCAAATATTTTACCTCGTTCATACCGAGATTTATCTGCCATTATAAAAGATATTGGAATGGAGTATCAAACAATAGATGCATGTCCCAATGATCATATTATATATCATAAACAACATGAATTTGCAACAGAATTCCTAGAATGTCATATCAATAGATATCGAATAGATCAACTAACAAAAAGGGTGTCTCACAAGGTTCTTCATTATATTCCCATTATTCCATGTATGCAATGATTAGTTAGGTGTGAAAGCTTGGCGCAATTTATGGATTACCATGCACGGAATAGAAGTGGAAATGACATTCTTCGAATGCCTACAGATGGTTCTACATTTAGGGACATGGAGGGAAAATGGCCACACTTTAAAGAAGAACCTCGTAATCTCAGGCTTTCATTGGCAGCGGACGGTGTCAATCCATTTGGAGAGTTGAGATCTATTTACTCGATGTGGCCTATTTTTGTTATCAACAATAACATTCCTCCATGGATGTCAATAAAGAGGGAGCACATAATGTTGGAAATGATTGTTCCAGATATTTGTTTACATCAATTTTCTTTAACGTAGTAGCATCTCATTTGTCTTATTTGTTGCATAATGACTTGTATTTTTTTCATTTAATAGTCATGTACAATAATTTTTATATATTGCAGTAAAATGATTCTAATAATTTAGTAATGTTTATGTTCATTCAACTAGGTAAGTACCAAGTTAAAGATATGAATGTATATATTGATCCTTTTATCGATGAGTTACTAAAGTTATGGAATGGTGTCACTATGTATGACATCTCTAGACCAATAGGACAAAGACAATTTCAATTCCATGCAATGCTTGCATGGACAATTCATGATGCCCCAGGGCTAACACATTTTTTTGGTATGTTATAATGTTCGACTGCACTTTAACAATATTTAATGTTATGAAGTAGATATCATGCATGTTTTTTAAATAATCTATTCATTATATATAATTATAAAAATTGACATATTTAATCCAATTATATATGATCTTGCAGGTCTTCAAACAAAGGGAGAATTTGCATGTCCAGTTTGTGGTCCAAAGATGAAATCTCATCATTCAACAAGTTTAGGAAAGCAAACCTATGTTTGATGAGTATAGGCACTTCTTCCACAGAAATCATAAGTATCATACTACTGAAAAACATATTTTCAATGGGAAAGAAGAGACTACATCAAAACCACGAAAAATGACACCTCGCCTATGGAAGTTGGAATATAATAGAATTAATCATCAAGGTTATACATCAGATCAAATTGTCTATCTATCATAAATGATGTGTTTGGAATTTATATATTTATATTGTGTTTTGTTTACTCATGCTATAATTGACAATGATTGTCATTGTTAATTTGTTTAACTTGTATGCTTCATGAAGGTCATCAAGGCATTAATGGCTAGGTTCTACAGGGACTGAAAAGTTATCCCAGACAATTTAGTAGGTTGTCCTACTATGAGCAACTACAAATTGTGGAATTTTTTTAATATGTAATGCATATCGGAAATAATATAATAGAAATGTTATGGAAAATATTGGATGGAGGGCATGACAAAGAAAAAATTGTCAAAATCTTTAGTAACATTCAAGAAGCTAATCATGCAATGAAAAATGCCATTCAATTAAATAGTGATAGATACCAAATTAATATAAGCACCCTTCCTTGGTTATTAACGGAGCAGCAAAGCAATGCTATAAAAGAAGTCATACGAAAAATTTGATTTCCCACAAGATTTGTTGCGAACATAAACAATATCATAACAAAGAGAGGTGAATTTGGGTCAGGGATGAAAACGCATGATTGGCATACCTTAATTAAGGTAATTATTCTAGTATATTTTATATATATTTCTATACTGCATGTATTTTTCAGTGTATTATGTTTACTAGTTTTGGAAAAATAATGAAAAGATCATTTTATAATTGTTGCAATACATTCTACCTCTATCTCTCCCAGACAACTTCGACAACAATGTCAAGAAAGTTATATATTATTTTGGAAAATACATGAGGTAAGTAGTGATATTTGTTCAATTCGTTGTATAGATCTTATATTTGCCATTTGTTTTAATTTTTATGTAATATATTGTATATTTTTGTTAAATCTCATTAATATATTTGTGCCTTGAATCACTTGTACATGGTTGTCATTTAAAAAAATCCATAAAGAAGATATAAATTATTGGAGGAGAAAAATTCCTTGTCTAATGTGTGAAATGCAAAAATGTCTACCTTTGACATTTTTCAATGCACAAGAACAGTGCCTAATACACCAAGTTGAGGAGATTGAATTGTGTGGACCTATACACACAAGGTCAATGTGGATGGTTGAGAGGCACTTGAAATTTTTGAAGTCTTTGGTTAGACAAAGAGCACATCCTGAGGGTTCTATGGTGGAGGGATATATGGTATACTAGACCATGGTGTACATTATTGAATATCTTCCTAAGTTCACAGCAAAGATCCATGTAGATCGCATTTGGGATCCCATTTCCATTAACAAATTCGAACTGGAGTACCTGATAGGGAAAGGTAGACTGAGGAAAGTGAGAGGTTATTATAAGATGGTCATGGAGATTAATTAGAATATATTTTACATTGCCTTCAATTGCTTGAAATTAAACAACAAAGAACTAGTCCAAATGAAATAATCTTCCACACACAAATAGAAAAGTGTTGGTATTGTATTACTCCAGAAAATAAGTCTTTCACTGTTGAAAAGTATTAAAATGAAGCAAACTTGATTTTTGTTTATTCCCTAAAACAATTTATCCACAATGGCAAGTGGGAGTGGATAAATGAATTCTTATTTTGGTATAGATTGTATAAGCAATATCAAGGCTAATCTTAATATGTTCAGTTAATAGATGTAAAAAATAAAATGAATGAAACTAAAATGATGGAATGTGAGGGACCAATGCTCTATTAGGTATATGGAGTCAAATAGAAATCAAAGTTAAGTGACTTCTAACTGGAAATAATTCTAATTGTTTGGAACTTTTATATTTATAACTTGTATAAACAGGCAAGGGTGTAATTATCAGATTCTTCTTTAATAATCCAAAATAATAATTCCAAGTTGCTTTGAATAATCAAAAGGATTTTAATCTTTACTTGAAAGACCCAATTAAATATGCCACACAGATACAACAAATGTGCATTGATAAATTGAAAATATGCTTGATATATCAATTTAAACAATAAATTAATATTAAATATGGAGACAATCTGGTAATATCTTCAATTAACTTAACAAACAATTGATACTAACATAGATCCACCAAATCAAATATTTTCCATTAACTTCATCAAAAAATTTGCACGTGCATCTTGGTCCTTTATGATGTAAACATTGTATCAATCCCTATTCTCCTACTTCTATCTACTCCTATCTTAATAATTTTTTCTTGGTCCTAGTCTCTCTTATTTATACGAGAGGCAACAAGCTCCAAACCAAAAGACATGAATTTTGATAACATAACTTAACTAACATGTAAAATATGAATGAAAAAATTAACAACTAACACATGACAATTTTGTTAATCTCTGAGTAAAACCCTGAGTCACCAAAGACCTATGCAAAGCTTTTAATTTATGATAATCATCATTGATAGTGATTAATCTTCATCTGAACTGAGGTATTACTACTGCCACTTTCTTATGGTTAAATCGTTTAGCCAATTGTATTCCTATGCAGCAGTGAAGTTTGACAGGTGGCTTTTTCATCTGCTATCAAGCAAGTTTCTGGCATCTACAACGAACTTTGTATAACCATTATCTAATGCAATAATTCCATCAAGCAAAGCATTAAATTTTTTCATATTGATATTACCATCACCCTGTATATGTGTCAAACATTGTGGAACCATTTGATCAAATTCATTTCTCTATTCATCCACATCCTTGAGTTGACCATCACCTTTAACGATCAGAGGGCTAAAACTGTGTTTTATTGAATCAAATGAATTCCTTCTATTTTCTACCTTCTTCTTCATATCAATCAAATACTTATGCTCATCAATGATTCCTTTTACCATTTCTTCAGTAGGTTTTAACCTTTGGGGTGCATCAGGATCTCTTTGTGTGGCTTTACACAGAGTGGTTAAGATATGGTAAGTGGGCTGCCATCTTTTTTGCAATTCCTCTAAGATAGGGGAATTAGTATTTATCTGTTGCAGAGATTTTACCAAATGAGTGAATCCCTCGTGAACTCCACTTATTTTCTCTTTTAAAAATTCAACTATGTGTTTTAGTATTTCCTCCAAGGTACTCAAGATGTGTCATTTGATATCATCCATATTATGATTCTTTAGTTTCTCAACCTCTTCTTTCAATTGTTGAATATGTGGATCTTCAACTGAAGCAAGTGGATGATATACAACCATTTCATTCCCCTTTACATCTATGGCTTGTTGCAATTTTTGTTTCAATCTAACATTTTCAATGAATAACTTATTTATCTCCTCATTTGATAGTTTGAGTCTTTTCTCGTACTCTATCTTTTTTTCCATGTTTTCCACTACATCTCTTGTAAACATTGTTGAATGCATTGTCATGGTTTCTGCTTCTATGGGAGTAGTGTCCTTCATAGTTCTGACTAGAGCACACCCTCTCATTTCCTACACCACATCTAGAAGCCTAGGCATCCTTGTGCTTTTCGGTTTCATCCATAGGGACAGGGTTTGGGTGGTTGGATTATATCGTATCCCTAATACTCCTTCTGAATCAAATTCTATAACCAATTTGGGATCATCGTGAGCTCTGATTTGATCCAACAAAAACACTTTGGAGAGCTCCATTCCTGGTATAATGAGAATGTTACTTTTCAACATTAACTCCCTTGCTTCTTTAGGAGTAATATCGACATTGTCAATATTTAACTCTTCCATTGTTTGTGCCTGCACTTCTGCATGTTTTGAATCATCAGCTCCAATGAGGTTAATATTCAGTCTATCATCAAATTGTTTCATCTTCATTTTTATCCAAAAATATTTGAACTCCCTAGTATGGATAAATTTATCATCCTCCATGAATCTTAGGGAAGCAATAATTATTTCATCATCCTGCATTTCATCAATAGCCTCCTCTGATATTCTCATCTTTCGATCATAAGGCTCAAGGATTTTATGTTTCTTTTCAACCTCTTTCATCTTAGCCAAATTTAATATTGCCTCTTGTTCTTCATCACTTGACTCATAGTTCACTAGTGACCCAATCTTCTATTTCTTGGCAGGAGACTCATCTATTTGAGATGGAGAAGATGGATGAATTGGTGACGAAGGTGGTGTATGTGATGTAGAAGTTGTGGATGTTGGTGGATGGGGTGTAGGAAGTGGGGATGATTTCACTTCTTGATCCTTTTTAGATAATTCATCAAATTTACCAAAAACTAATTGCATTCTTTTCAAAAAATCTAGCTCCTCATGAAAAAACCCCTTAAACTTCTTATCTTTTCCTCTCTTTTGATCCTCCCATCTCATCACCAATAACCATCTTTTCCTTCTTTCAAATACATCTACAAAATAGACTAGGTTTCTTATTACATCCTCTTTTGGATCAAATTCATGTGTTATTTCCCTCTTTGTGAGTAGGGTTCTTCTGATATTGTTGATGTGGCCTTCTAGACAACATATTCTCTCTTTCCCTGATCTAGGAGAAAAATTAGCTTTTATAAATCTTTGCAATTCCTCCAACATATCTAACCCAATTGACAATTCTTGAAATACCGTCAAATCAAGTAGAAATGTTCCTTTTTTTTATTTTTCATCAAATCATGCTCCATCCAGAGAATTTTCCACATAAATTCTAAAAACAATACTCTACTAGGCACAAAATTTGGTAAAATATGAGGGGCCTGATCACAACCATATACCCTGATGATGGTGTGTTGTGGCATCAAAAACCAATCAGCATAATTATGTGTAAAACCTTGATCCAGATTGTATTGCAGGGGTCTCATGGCATCCATTAGGGATTGTAGTAATCTTGGTGTAGGAAAACCATGTTGACCAATCAATATGATGACAAAATCATCCATAAATACAATATAATCACTTTCATTGCATTGGTTGTCCCAAATATAACACCAATTTTGTACTGGGAGAATAACTCCATTCTCATGTGTTCTCAATTTCATCCTCTTTGTCCATTTTGTTTCATTTTGAGACAGAATCAAATGACATAATAAGGAGTACTTTCTAAAATTTATGGGGGCCTTGGCTTCCCTAACCTGTAACAGACCTTCATGAATCTGTTCCTCAATGAATGAAGCAAAATCAAACTCCACATTTGATTCAGGATGTTGGATAATCATGGCCATTCTCATCAACCCTATCGACATATTCTCCTCTACATCAACTCCAAGAATTTGACATAATGCATAGTAGGTATTTTTGAAATAGTTCTAAAAGTTAGACACCAGAGAGGGTTAAAGTCTTGAAGAGTGAATGGGCAGGACTCTATTTTTGTCACCCCTTTTCATGTGTAAGGGGAGTTCATCAGTTCTATAGGTCCTTTACAACCTTCTATATTCTTGCTCCAGCTTCTCCAAGTCAATTTTAGTGACAGCTTGCATGTTTAGGTCAAAACACCTAATTATAGCTTCCCTCGAGATATCTACCAGACATTTACCATCTAGAAGTTTGACCATTTTTGATGGGGCATTATATCTATTGGCCAAGGCTCTGATTAGCTCGACATCAACAAAAAAATTAGGAACAAGTAATTTTCCTATGTCAAAAGTCCATGGGTTTGACATTGGAACCCTTGTTGACTTCGTCTGTGGCATTTGTCCTTGATGTCAAAACTGCCCTGGGTTGGTGCCTTGGAAGAATTTCTTAGTCTGGTCTTATTATGGAATTTTATTGGCACAGTTGATATTTGGTATTCATTTGACATTGGCATACTTACTTCTTGTTGATATATAGTGGCTTGATCAGTTTCTAGCTTCATGAATTTGTTAATGGTTGTTGATCATATTCAGAGTCATCTTGCTCCATCCTCTTTCAAGTAATGATCTCTGGTTCTTGATGCATGGATTTGTGAGATACAATTTACTTTTCAGTTTTAAGAAAACCCTATCGGGTTTCCTTAACCAGCTGATAATGGTTTGGGAATATGTCATAAAATATTGTGTCATGGGCATTTGGTTTATGGTAATTGGCATGGGAGAATGGCATTGTGAACTTAGCATGTTTTTATCCTTCATTTCACTTCACAAGGCTTTGGAAAGTATTTGACATTAGACATTAAATGGCATTGAATTTTTATGAGGAGGAAAATCGACCTTGGGTAAAGGTATTTAAATTGATCTCCTATTTGCACTAGAATCGAGTCTAATGATTGATAAATAATCTAGCCTCAAGGCTGACACCAGGTATATGGTCTGATTTTTTTTAATTGCCACATTGGAAGTGACTTGGCTTTTACTTTCTTGGAAACATAAAATGCCAATGGCAATCGACATTTGGTAGCAATAATGCATGGCATCATATTTTTCGGCATGATTGACTTTGGTAAGGCTGCGGACTTCAAAGGGAATTATGAGTTCATACATTATCAAGGTCTTACCGCGATACTGCTGGCAGTTAAGCTAGTGACCACGGTAGTGCAGTGAAAGCGGTTAGCATCATGTAAGAAAGCTACCTCTATACCACAGGTAGTCAGAAGAGTAACTGTGGTAGTGCGGTGAAAGTGGTTAGCGGCATGCAAGATAGCTACCACTATACTACAGTTGTGCAGTGGACGTGGTTAGCAACTTGCAAGGAAGCTACCGCTATATCACAGGTAGTCAGATGGGAGCCCGCGATTGAGCGATAAGGAAGCAGATGCCAAATGGTCATACTTTTGCTTCTCTTGCACGAAGGGTTTGGAACCCTATTTTGGCCGCCAACATGGAATCACACTCTCGGTCATTTCACTATGCATGTTGTTGGTTTACTGATCTTTGACAGCATATAGGAAAGATTGGAAGACCATGACAATGGTCGATTCACCTGTCAATCTCCTGCCATCGGGTAAGAACTTGTACTGAGGAAGAAACGCGGGCTGCTCAACTACTCTACAGATCTAGTAAATTGATCATGGAAAATTCTTTTCTGCTCTTCACAGGTATTCATCTATTTATCTTTGCAGAACCGTTACCTTTACTGGCAAGGTTAATAAGAGATAAGTGTTTGCTTCTACATGGAAGTTGAAGATTTGGTTTAGTTTCTTCTCAATCAGAACTATAATGATTTCGCACGCTTAGTATTACATTTCAATAGTGTTACCATATTAGATTTAAGGAATGTTATTTTTGGGTTGTGGTTAATCATGAAGCCTGAAGAATCTTCTCAGTTTCACACTTGGAATCGTTGGTAACTGTTTTTGAATGCATCATTTTTTTATTTCGGTTTCACTACATTGAGATGTCGGTTGCTTTAATATAGCAGCAGTTTCAGTTGCTATGGTTTATGGTTTATTTAGATCTTATGTTGTTTTGGTTTTAGCACTACTTGTGCAGGCTGCTTGAGAGGACAGGTTTTAGTCTGTCTTCTCTATTTGTATAATGCTTGGGTATTCCTGTTAGAAGAACTTCTTCATATTGATCTTTCACACATGGACACTGCAACACATCGCATTGTTGGTCGATTGAAGTTTGGTAACCTGATAATCATCTTTGTCTTTTTTTCTCTAAAATAGAAAAATGAGCAACTATTGTAACCTTCCTTGAATGTAATGATGAAAGCTGTAATCAGAAGAAAAAAGAGAGATTAGGGCTTTAATATCAAGGAAAAACAAAAAGAGAGAAATGTGGGTTAACTGGTTTTCTGTGAAGATCTATGAAAAGAATATAAAAATAGAAAGAGAGAGTTAATTGAGAAAGGAGAGAAGAACAATGAGAAAAGTATGAAACAAAAAGGGGAAAACTAGTGTGAAGTACATCACAGTGATTGTATTGAAAAATGCTGAGCTCTGAGATTGAAAATCTGAAATATGAGTTCATAATCAAGCTGACTTAAGGCTTGACAATGGCTGAAATTCGGAAAGTTCATTTTGGAACTTTGAGGATTTTAGATATTGTCTGTCAAGAGGCATTTGTTAGATAACAGAGAAACAGAGAGATCCTCTTTATCATTGTGTGATTTACTAAAAATAGAAAATGGGCTGGTGCTCCTTGAGATTGGTGTCTCTAAATGAGGGGTTGGTGCTCATAAATCAGCCTATAAGGCATTGTAAGCAGTGGTTTTGAAATTAAGCCAGTAAGGCAGTTTAGGAGTGGTTTTTCTACCCTAGGAGGGTTTTCCACTCAACAATTTTTGTGTCTCTCATTTGTGTGATTTATGTTTATCTTGCATACTCTTTCTTTCAGTCATTTATGTTATTGTGCTCATTTTGTTGGTCAATGCTCTAATACTTTAAGGTTGTTTAAAAGTTTAAAGTCAATTTGCTCAAGTTTGTCATGCAAATTTAGATTGTGCAAATCTGATGCAAAATGTCTTTCATAAAGTGAATTAACTTCTGCATTTTGTGCTCATTATATGAATGCTCAAAAGTGTGTCAAAAGCAAGTCAAAGTTGCATATTATGAAGTTTTGTAGTTCTGTTGATAAAGTACAACAAGATTGTTCATAAAGCTTTAATTGAACAATATCATATGATGCTTTTAATATGGGTTGTAAATGTTAGTCAAGTCTCATGTCAATCTGATCTAAAGTGTTAATGTTCACTTGCTTAAACAAATCTGTCACTTTGGGTTAAATGAGTAAAAGTTTCATTATGCTTTCAAAGTTAAAAGTTAAAATTACTCCACTCTCATTCAACCCCCCCCGCCCCCCCTCTCAGAGTGAATCCACTTCCAACAACCCTTTCACCTCTATTCCTATAAAAATACCAATATAAATTCCACCTAGACTATGGAATTATTGGGTCCCTACACCCCTAAGCTAAATCCTTAAAGACTTTCTTAGAACCCTTATCTACTGAACCAGGTAATAGGGAAAGTAATGCAATGAAATCATACTAGATTTTTCATCCTTTCTAGTTCTTGCCTCTGATTTCTTTGGTGCCATTGTTTAAATTTTAGTGAATGATAAGTAGACTCACCCTGAATTTTTCTCGCTCTGCAAAATTCTTCCACTGCCGTACTTTGAGCTCGCATGTATTTAGCTTCTGCTAGCACGAGCTAATGAATTCTCAATTTTCCTTGTTAAATTTTGATATCATACCACATTAATTTCATATCTTAAGTTCTTCATCATTCAAATCTTTTATACGGAGCTGAATTTCATACTTCAATGTTGATTGATGTGACTAGCTTTCATTTAGTGCTCCAATGGCAGATTACCACACTACCACATGACATTTTTCATCCCCCCACAGTATAGTGGTTCCTCCTTATCTCTATTCTTATTTAACCGCTCTACTGCGGGCTCCATTCCAACCCTTCACGGTATGGCGGTGCATTATTACCTCTGTTCTTAGCTTACCGCTCTACCGAGGGCTTCATTTCAACCCCTCATAGTATAGCGGTTCCCTCTATTAGTATTAGCCATGACCCCACTCTACCGTGGGAAAGACATCAACCTTCCACAATATAGTGGTTCCTCCTTATATCTATTCTTATTTCACCACTCTACTGTGGGCTCCATTCCAACCCTTCGTGGTATGGTGGTGTATTATTACCTCTTTTCTTAGCTTACCACTCTACCATGAGCAAGACATCAACTCCTCATGTTATAGTGGTTCCCTCTATTAGTATTAACCATGATCCTGCTCTACCACGGGCAAGACATCAACCTTCTGTGGTATAGCGGTATACAGTGTATTACTTCCTTTACCCACCGCGCTACCATGAGTTGCTTTATTGGATGTTACAGTAAGGCGGTAAAAGGAAATTTTGACCTTGTGGATGGTAAAAACATGGTTTTTAAGGAAACAAATTTGATTTCATATGAAAGGACCATCATAATTTCGAATGAAAATTCTAGTTCGAACACACATAGGCCATTCCTATAATGTTTTTATTGGTGAAGTTTGCTAGTTGTTGTGTCGATATATTGTATCCTACCAATATAAACATAAAACATGATCAGGGTGGCATAGATACTGCTTGGCCGATATGTTATATCTCTTCAATTTGAAATGTGTGAATAATGGGTCTTGGATACATATAGTTCAGAGGTTTCTTACGAAAGATAATAAGATCATTGGTAGTAGGATGTTATGTTTTCAAGTACATCAATTATAAATTAAGGTCGTATACCGTGGTAATTAACTAATTATACGTCATTTATGAATTTCAATGTTTTTTGATATAGTTGGTCGAGAGTGGGATGCACTACATTTGTATGTTGTAAACAATCTTGATTGGATGATGGTATGGATTGAATGATGTCAACAATCTAGTCACACATTAACATGGGAAGGTGTGGCTTCATTGGTTAAAGAAGCTCATTGTAATCGAGATTACAATGTTACACCAAGGGAAATTGATTTAGCATATGGTTTAAGAGATAAACAGGTATGTATAAATATATTAATCACCAATATTATTTAACTATTTTCAATTATATTGATGTATATATATGTTGAGTTTTTTTCTTTGCATACATTCAGCCAAGAATAAATATGTTTATCAACTGATGATGCAATAATTTTTACATGTTTGACATATTGCAGGTGAAACACCACAAGGCTATGTGGTGCAATGGTCATAAATTTTGAATGAAAAATTTGGATGAAACGAAGAAAACTTGTGATTCTGGGATAACTGCAATCCTTCAGGTGACTAATGTTTCATCTAGAAGTGACATACATCCAGAAGTCTCAGAAAATCGATACTATGGGATTTTGGATGATATACTTGAGTGTGAATTTAAGTCCTTCAAATTAGTTTTGTTCATCGTCCAATGGTACAAGCTATGATTGAATGAAAATGATCCCAAGAGAACTGTTATCGAACATGATAATGGATTTACCATGGTTAATACAAGGTCGATCAAGCAAGCTAGAAATGAGCCCTATGTCCTTCCAAGCCAATGTGAGCAGGTATTTTACTCAGAGGTTCTAGGTAAACCAGGTTGATCACTTGTTGTTAGACATGATCCAAGAGGAAGGATGGTAAATTATAATGTGGTGGAAGAAGAAGATACCGAAGAACTAGAAGATGATGTAGATGATGATCAGGATCAACAGCTAGTTGATGATGCGCCTAACAAAGATGTCGAAGAAGAGGAACTAGATCATGATGATGTAGGAGTTAATGTTCATGAAGATGATATCCGTGTGGATGATGACATTATGAAAACTGATATCAATGACGATGATGATGATATGACCAATCCTTACAATTTTGAATCTGGGTTGGATGATATAGACAAAGAGATGGATAAAGAAGAAGATCAATGACATTGAAATGTATGAGTTATGAGATTATATTATCTATTTGATATTGATTTCTTGATAGAATTATATTTGACTTATATGGTTACATAATTAATTCATGATTTTTTAAATTTTTATGCCATTACATAATTAATTCATGATGTACTTGTTAATGTTGTTAATTCATGATGTTACAACTATTGTAGCTCTCCTAGAAATTTCCATAGGATAAAATCCTAATTACTCTATGACTATTTATGACTAGATATTATTTGATCATATCTTTGTTTATTTCATTCCCAAAAAATTAGTGTTTTCTCATGTTCACCCCGCATAGTGACATGTGAATGGGGCAGCATTGAATTTTTTTCAATTTGTGCTTGTATGGAGTGAAACTTCACATGGTTAGCCTAGATGCATGCATTGATGATATGGGAGGGTTTCAAGACTCAGACATGAGGTTATGCATGTTATGAAAGTGTATAGTAATCCTACTTATAGTGAAAGTTCACATGATAAGCTAACCAATGACACTATATTGGAGGATAAACCCACCTATGGAATTAATTTAAGAGGTAAGGGATTCCTCTTAGTGGAATTTTGAGTCTTGGATTAATCCATAGTGCTAAAATTATTTCTAGTGTTCTTCCCTTGGTGTTATATTTATCTCTACATGAATTTCCCATACTTAACCATTTCATCATCCCTTTTCCCAAGCTATTTGTATCATAATATAAACTTGGTCCAATCTCACATTAGCCCGTTAGGTAATTATCCATTTCCTCCAAGTTGAATGAAACCTTTTGTACCAATGCATCTAATTTTTCCTACCCTAATGGATCAAGACTTGACATCACCTTAACAATCTTCTTTATGTCATGGCATATCTCCGAAGTGCCTTTGGCATGCTTTAGATGTGACAATATTAACTAAATTGAATATATTAATTTTAAAGTCTATTAACACATTCAATGACAAGAAAATGACTCATTTGGATTAAGGAGTACTTTCCTAAACCATTCCTTCATATTCAACAATCCCTTCTCACACCCACATCATAATTCATATCCATGCTAGTTGTAATGAGTGTTTTAAACCAATAATAAATGAATCATAGGATAGAAGAAAACTTGTTATGTACAAGGATAAGAATTAAAGAGACTGAAAGAATCGATTCACTAGATATGCTCCCCATTACTATAATAGACAAATGTAAAAAAATAAGTCATAACAAGAATAGGACCAAAAAAACTAGGAAAAGAAACCTTGTAGGCTACATTAATAAGACATTGATTGCAAGCATTTTGTGAACTTTTATTCACGAACCGCTATCCTTCATGGTTATCTTTTCCTTCATGGCTTCACCTTGATCGTTATCGCTAGCAATTTTTTGGCATCTGCCATGTGGCCTCCTATCAGAGCTTCCTATCGATTTGTATTACTTTGCCTCTATCGAGTTCCATGTGTTCAACGCGTGGCTTTCTTTCGCTACTTTCTCAGTCAGGCCCACTCAATGGTTCCTTTTGTTCGACGTCTTCCACGTGGCTTCCTCTCAGAGCTTTTCATTGGGGCGTCCCTCTTTCCTTTGCCAGGATTTGTGTGCTGGTTATGTGGGAGTTGCCACCTGTGCCATTTTTTCTCTTTTACTACCACCTATTCTTCTTCGTTGTCGCATGTTCGTTGATGCTGCTGCATGGTCTTGTGTTCTCTATGGATAGGTTTGTTGGAATGTTGTTGGGCGATCTTCCTATTCAGTTTTGGCTCGAGGAGATCTGGGAGGTTGATGTTTTGTCGAGGCATCTTTCTCTTTGTGGCTTTCAGGCGATGGGCTAGCTTATATAAGCAACCTTGCTTCTCTTTTATTAGGTTGTTGTTAGATAGATTAGAAAAAATTCTCGAGCTCTGGGAATTGGCTTTTTGTAATATTTTCTATTAGACTTGAAGTTTGCAGACTGTGTCAATCAATTCGGCCTCTCTATTTTTCATGCATTTGATAGAATATTAAGACTATGCTTTTATTTTCCTATAGCGTATGAATGTCTATTCTTCAGCTTTTTTAATCTCATACAGCTTAATAAAATACAGACCATGTTTTACTCTTTTGTGTTGGCTGAGGTTGTATTAGATTATGTTGTACAATAAAAATGATGTTCTTATGTTTGAAGTGCTTCTGAGATAATCTATTTGATAGGCAAAAGTTTTTTTTTCCGGCGTCTTCTTTCAACACTGTGCTCAAGTAATTTCTCTCATGATTTTGGTGCATTGCCTTAGTTTAATTTTTACTATTACATGCTATCTTTCTAACCCTTTACCTCCCCCCATTAAAAATGAAGAGTCGGCTTCGATAAAATCTCAGAGGTCACTTAGCTAAGCGCAATGTCCCCCAATAGCTAAGTTTCCCATAAGACTGCTGCCCCTTGCAAAATTTTGCGTCAACAGTTCTTTTTCTAGCACGCCCAATGGGACGTGAACAAGCACGTTCACTTGATATAAGAGTGTATGAGCCATAGGCCTGTAACTAGGTCACAAACTACAAGATTCCCTAGCCTACTCATACCATCGTTATTTTTTGTCCATCCGAGAGGTCGGCAAAGTAGTCCTTCACCTCCCCCTTCTCCTCTATCTCCTGTGCCAATGGTCGCTAAAAATTATGTAGCCTGGGATGCTAGTAGTCCTTTAGTAGCGCCTGTGCCTCTTGCAGTATGGGCTCTGATTCTAGCTTTTGCTTTAAAAGCTATCCCTAAATTTTCTGGGGATGAATCAAAGACACCGACAAAGCACTTGTAGGATGTGGCAGACTTGTGTCTGGTGCATGGTGTTTCTAATGAAAATGTAGCTCTCAGATTGCTCACCACCTCTTTCTAAGGCAAGGCTTTGAACTGGTATCGCACTCTTTTGGCTAATTCAATTGCTACTTGGGATAGCCTTGGAGATCCGTTCTACGAGCTTTTTTCAAATGTTGGCGATAGGTCTTCACTATATCATCAGCTAGCCAGCATAAAGTGAGCTCCTCACGAAGCTCTTCCTAATTTCAACATGCGGTTTCATTCGCCTTGGCAGAGAGTTCCTATTGGTAGTCGGCCTCCTCCAGATTTGGCATTCATGTTCTATTTGAAGTCCATTAATGCTGATATTTCCATGATGCTACAGGCTCTTGCCAGAAATACTCTACCTGATGCTTACGGTCTTGCTGTCACTGCAGAGAATAACCTTATTGTTGCTGGAAAGTTGGCGCCAAGACCCATTATGCCATTGTTCCCGAAATTCAATACCGTAGAAGTTGAAGCAGCTTCAACCAACGCTCCTGCGACTCCTCCCCAGTCTATGTACATGTACCCGGGAATGACGCTGAGTGTAGCTCCAGTGCCTAACCCCTTGACAGCTAAAATGAATGAGATGAAGGAGCAGATGTGGACTATGACAAATGAATTGACAACTATGAAGCGGCAGCAGTATACGTACTAGAAGCCAACCTACCAAAATTATCAAGGCAAAAAAGCTCCTTACCAGTCAAATCAGTGGCAAGATAGATCGCGCGGCAATACCCAAGCTCAACCGAATAATCAAGTTGTTCCTATGACTTTTCCAATGCAAACCATCCATCCTAGTTCAAGTAAAGTGCTAGTAGTAGGACAAAATAACCTTGCCGAAGATACTAATTCATGGTGCTTTCCTTGTAATGATGCACACATGCCCTGAAATTGTCTGCAAGGGAATTTGCAACAGAAGATTATGGAGCAATGTAGCAAAGGCAACGTACCTGATCCTGGAAACTAGTCATATGCATCTCAGCATATGGATAATGCAGTCCTCACTGCTCAAATGCAAGGGATGTCCATAGAGCAAGAGTTAGATATAGTTCCAGAACAAGCACTTTGTTCATGGATGGAAGGAGAAGAGTCAGCATTTTCAAATGACATTCCTGTAACTCAAGTGCCCCAAGTGCAATCAGACTACAACAAGCATTCAAACTAGAGACTTACCGAAGAATTCACATCTTCGTCGAATGGTGGTCCATCCAATTGAACACCCAGTCCATCAGCAAATCTGTCCTCAGTTCCACAACAATCCAAGGCGGTTGCTCCCAGTTCTTTGAATCCACCTCCTCAGAAAGCAAAAGCACCCATGATCATCCCGGTTGTTGTCAAACAGCCAGATGCACTAGCTACAAAGCTGAAGGAGCAAGCAACCGTGACTCATCAGTCGCGAACGCATTTCAATGTGGTGGAACAACTAAAGAAATCCTCTACCAATGTTTCTTTGTGGGATATCTTGGCTATTCCATAGAAAAAGGTGCTATTACAAAAACCATTATCGGAAGAAGAAGATGTGAAGATGCCTAGTCAGCCCAGTGAAGAAAATATATTCAAGCCAGACCTAGATAAAGTCCTAAAAAATCAACCAGAAGAAAAGCTCGAAGCCGAAAAAGAGAGTAAGCCTAAATCTAAGCCTTTTTTTCAAATGCTTATCATTGACAACAAGTTATTGCATAATTGTATGATCGACTCTGGTGCTAGCACCACTGTCATACCTAAGAAAATGGTTGATGCTTTGGGGCTAAAATATGAGCCTCTTAAAAAGGGAGTCATGCAGCTCGATGGAAATAAAGTTGATACTGTTGGGGTAATCAAAGGATTTCCTATGACATTGTTTGCCTGCCCCAGTATTATTGTGAACCAAGGCACTGTACTCATTGACGTTCCTCCTCTATTCGAGATATGTTTGTCCTGAGAGTTCACTGCAAATGTTGGAGGCTATCTAGCTCTAGAGTGGTCACACCTAATCTTGAGAACCAAGCATGGAGCTAATATGAAACTATTGTCAGAAACTTTTCATTCTGAACATGTTGTTGACAAAGCCCTGATCAACTTTGAAGCAGCACATACTTCAATCACCTGGGAAGAGAAGTTCAATGTTGAATTTCAAGAGGAAGAGGAAGCAAGTAGCTCCTGGATGGAGAGTGAAGAAGCTCTATTGAATGAGTTTATAGACATGGATCCTTTTGGAAATTATCATGCAACTGGGCTTGGAACCTATGTCATACATGAGGAAGGACAGATTATGCCCAGAGTTATTAAAGAGTCCGGAGGTGAAACATCCTTGGATTTATGACTTTGCACTTTGATGGAGCAAGATGCAGAGTAGGAGCTAGAGCAGGAATATGTTTGACATCTCCGTCTGAAGAAAATACCTTTAGGTCTTATCGATTCCAGTTCGCATGCTCGAATAATGAAGCAAAATATGAAGGCCTTGTCCATGATTTGAGCCTTGTAGAACAAATGGGCGCAAAGAAAATAAAAGTGTTTGGAGATTCAAAATTGGTGGTCAA
This sequence comes from Sequoiadendron giganteum, assembly GCA_007115665.2. Lineage (NCBI taxonomy): Eukaryota > Viridiplantae > Streptophyta > Pinopsida > Cupressales > Cupressaceae > Sequoiadendron > Sequoiadendron giganteum. Next base: position 277,881,760 of record CM021109.1, on the reverse strand, counting down.
CCAAATATGAGGGCTATCTGTAGCAAAGAATGTTCGTATGTGATCATACCAGCATAGGGTCTGGGATCTCATTGAAGGCTTTGAGGAATTCAACATTCAGGCTATACCAAGAGAGCAGAACTCCAAAGCTTATTAGATGGAAACTGTCAGGGCTCAATTTGAGCTAGCTTCTGAGTTGTTAAGAAATAAACATGTAGTGAGAGTAATTATACGACCTGCTATTCTAAACAATGATCAAGACTAGCAAGTGTTTGATAGTGATGCTCATATTGCGTCATTTCTCCAGTCATCTAGGGAGTTTGCTGACCAATTGCAACCAAAGATCGGCGAATCCTATGGGGATCAAGTAATCTAGTCGAAATCCAATAAGTTTCCCAGAGGCCTAGTTACTCTCGAGAGTCTCTTTGATTTCGATGATGCAAGGAAAGATAAAAGAAAGCTTGTAGCTGACAAAGGTGACTACACCGATTTGCATATCGGAGAAGACAAAAATCTCAAGGTCGGTAAAGGAGTATTTGAGAAGAATAAAGATAGGATAAAGCACTTTTGTGAGGAATATTCGAGCGTAGTAGCCTGGTCATATGATGATCTTAAGGGATATGATCCCGAGATTATTCAACATACAATTGAGCTATTGGAAGGAGCGAAGCAGATTCGTCAGAGACAGAGACCAGTGAATCTGAAGATTGAATCACTCATGTCATAGGAGTTGAATAAATTGATTGCATCCCGAATAGTGTTCCCAATCAAGCATAGCACTTGGGTGTCTAACCTGGTGCTAGTCTGGAAGAAGAATGGCGATATGCGCTTGTGTGTGGACTTTCGAGACTTGAATCGGGCATCCCTAAAGGATCATTACCCCCTACCTTCTATGGAGGTAATTCTACAAACCGTTGCTGGTTCTGAAATATTTTCAATGTTGGATGGTTTTTTCGGCTACAACCAGATTTGTGTAAAGGAGGAAGACCAGCACAAAATAGCGTTCACCACTAAGTGGGGAACATATGCATATGCTAAGATGCCATTTGGACATTCAAATGCTAGAGACACCTTACAAAGAGCTATGGATATTGCCTTTAGGGATTTAATACATAAGATTATACTTATATGTCTAAATGACCTGATAGTGTTTTCCAAATATGCTAATGATCATTTTGATCATCTTGAGCTTGTCTTCTAGAAATGCCAGGAATTCAAGATTTCTCTAAACCCGAAGAAATGTGTGTTTGGAGTCCCTTAGGGGAAGCTATTGGGATATGTTGTCTCGAAGGAGGGAATTGCCATCGATCCAGAAAGAGTTGATGCAATCAGGGAGCTTCCTCTACCCATAAACACGAAAGGAGTGCAATATTTTTTGGGTAAGGTCAATTTCATCAGTCGATTCATTGTGTACTTTGCAGGGATCATTCGTCCGATTACCCTGATGCTGAAAAAGGACCAAACTTTCAAGTGGACGGTGGAAGCCAGAAAAGCTTTTGAGCTAATAAAAGAGGTTATTTCTTTAGCTCCTCTATTGATTAATCCGAACTTGTCTAAGTATTTTATTATGTATGTTTTTGGTGGTGGCAACAGTATTGCCACAGTGCTAATGCAAAAAGATGATAAAGATAAGAAGGAATCACCTATTTCTTTTTACTCGCGCACCCTAAAGGAGTATGAGGTAAAGTATAATTTTGTAGAAAAATAGGCCTTTGCTATTGTAAAAGGGCTAAAGAAGTTCTGACACCTCATATCATGCAATAAAGTGATTGTTTGTGTGCCGCATCCTAGTGTGCGGGAATATATAATAGAAGGGGAAATCACCAATAAAAGAGCTAACTGGATCACTAAGATCCTAGAGTATGATATTGAGATTAGGCATGTCAAGACTATTAAGGGAAAAGGATTGTGCGAGTACCTAGCCGAAAATAATGAACCGGTAGCAGAGTTCGAAGTCTTAGAACCAATGTTGCTGAATGAGGAAAGCTTCGAGAGCGATTGGCTGGAAGATAGGATAAATTTCAAGCAAACAGGAAGATACCCAACCAATCTCCCTTCATTTAAGAGACATTTCTATCAATTGCAAAATAGTAGTTATCTTCTCTTAAAAGGAGTGCTTTTTAAAAGAAATTTTAATGGTGTCTTGTTAAGATGTGTGAATGAGGAACAAGCCAAAAGGATATTAGATCAATATCATAGTGGCCCAGCTAGAGGGCACTTTTTTGCAAGAACTACTATAATTAAAATCATATGTGCTGGTTATTTCTGGCCAACACTATTCAATGACTCATTTTCATTAGTAAAATCTTGCGGTGAGTGTCAATTTTATGTTGGAAAAAGAAAGAATGTTGCTATGCCACTAAGACCCATAGTAGTGGAGGAACCTTTTGCTCAATGGGGTCTGGACTTCATTGGGATGATTAACCCTTTTTCAATAGCTGGACACAGGTGGATTTTGATAGCAATTGATTACTTCACCAGATGGGCAGAGGTTGTGCCATTAAAAAATGCAACGGAAGTAGAAATTGTTAACTTCCTAGAAGAATTGGTAGCCAGATTTGGCCCATCGAAAACAATTATTTTTGACAATGCTAAAGCTTTCCTTGGCTCTAAAATGAGCCAATTTGCATTGAAATATGGGGTTTTCTTGAAAACCTCTTCTAATTATTACCCTTAGGGGAATGGCCTCACGGAATCTACAAACAAAAACCTCATCAGGTTAATCAAAAGGATAGGCTTGGAACACCAAAGGGAGTGGCATAAAAACCTCTGAACAATGCTATGGGTAGATTGTATCACACCCAAGCAGATATTAAAGACATCCCCTTACAAGAAGGTGTACGGGAAACAGGCATTGTTTCCTATTGCTATGGAAATCCCTGCCCTCCAATTGCTCAAATCTCTTGAAATCGAGCAGAACGGAACTATGGAGGTACAATTTTCTGAGTTACTGGAGGTACAAGAGAAAAGAGAGCATGCTCTCGAGGCCATGAACAGCCACCAGCAAGTGGTGAAGAGGTGGTTTGATAAAAAAGCATCTGACCAGGGGTTACAATGCAGAGATTTGGTGCTCAAGTTCAACAAACACAGAGCAAATCCTGGACAACACGACAAATTTGATAGTCTATGGGAAAGGCCTTTCAAAATCAACTCGTGCAAACAATATAACTCTTTTGAGTTAGAAAGTATGGAAGGTGATGCTTTGGGTATTCCAGTTAATGGAATACACCTTAAAACGTTTAATTAGTTCTACTTATGCAATAAGTTTATAAATTTGTAAATATGTAAATATTTTTCCTGCTTTAAGTTTTGGGTTTTCTTAGTGTTTTTTGAATAACAACAACAGTATTGGAAAATTGATATAGATTGAACAATGAGCCCATATATGAAAAACTTGTATCTTATATTATTTATGGAACATTTACATTATATTTGGCAAGGGCCAGTGGCCATGTATCAAATATACATATATATCCGCTACGGGGGGTAGAGGTTGGCAAAAAGAAGAAAAAATAAAAATGGGATTATCTTTTCTCAATTCTCAAACAGAAAAAGGACCAGCAACAACAACAGCAGGTGGCGCAAGGTGGGGAAACACCATCCTCTCGAAGTCCTCATACCACTGCATGTTTCAGAAGGGTTCAATATTATGTATCCACATCAAGAAGTAGCAGCCAGTGCGAGCCTTGGAACGGTGTTCTTCATGGGTTTCCAACTCAAATCCAAACAAAAAGGGCCTGGTTGGCATGGGTCCTCCATGCAAAATTAGTTGACATAGGTTGCGGATAGAAGGAATCCCATGATCAAATTCGGTAGCCCGAACTATATGCTCCAATCCTCTGAGGTAGCGTCAAGGGAAGACTTGCTTGGCCAGCTTCAGAATTTTGCATTTGAAAACGTTGATGTCCAAGAGCGAAGTGACAAAGTGAGAGCAAATGTTGTTATTTACCCTATATTGGTCCTTTTACTCAACATAGTCTAGGCCTATGACCCATTTTATCGCCTTTACATATAACAATTTTTTCACACATGTCATGCACTTTAGGCGCCTACACCTAACCTTTCCTATAAATGCGGCCTGGGTCTGTTTACAAACTAATCTAATTGGTGTCTCCATAGTTGCTTGCTACTCTATCTAAATGATAAAATTACTAAGATAAACTAGGGCCTAATCAGTGAGAATGCTAAAGTAATTATGATTAGCAAGGTTGTCAAGGGTTCTATTTATAGACAGTCAGGGTTTGCCTACTGAGGCAAGCTATGATTACGTCAGAAGCAAATGATGCTAGAGAAAGTTATTATTCAGTGTTGCAGTGTGTGAAGTGATGTGAGTAATCAAGTACAGTTGCAACTTGCTCCGTTCAAGTTGCTGAATTGAATGAGGGTAAGCCAATTGTTAGCATGATGTGTCGCCATCCTGTTTGAATCAAGGCAAATCTTTTGGTAAGGTCGTTGGGTGATGCACCTCAGAACGATCATGAAATCAGTAAATGAAAAAGGGCTTGTGAAAGATATGGCAAGGTTGTCTCGGTGCATTGTCCAAGAAAATCAGGTGTCACCTTATGTAAAGTCATGTCTCTTAAATGTGAAGAGTATTTTGGCAGGTTGGCGATCTCTTCGGACACGCAAAAAAAGAGGGTGGTGCATGAGGTAACTAATGTGAAAAGTTGGCACGTACACTTGCTAAGCCATTTTTTGCGAAAATCAAAAAGTAGGTTAAGAGCATGGAAGGAATTTAGTGTGAAAATATATCAAAGTGTATAACTATTCAATTCATTTGAAAAGAAGAGAAAGCATTTTCAGAAGCTAAAATTTGCAGAGTTTGTGAAGCCTCTTGCGAATACAGAGAAATGGCTGAAATTGCAGGAAGTTCAACACAAGCCATGATTATGGAAAACATTGATGAGCGAAGGTTGACAACACCCTGTGTGAACATATATGACCAAGAGTATTATGCTACCTCGAGTATTCCAACAAAGTCATCCTAGACCTTTCCCAGTCAAGTGGACTGAAAAGCAATTGGCACGATTTCTCCTAGATATCAAGCCCTAGTATCAGAGGATTGGGACAATATTTTGGATCCTGAGTTATCTCATAACCCCAAAAGCCTTAGGGAGGCTACATACGAGAAAATGAAGAAGATGTCAGACCCTTTCCATAGATGTTTATGGAACTATGGGCTTCCCCTATACATGGATCCTCTGGTGCATTATTGTCCAGAAATTATGGTAGCATGTGCAGCAAGTTTCAACCCCCAGACCGGAGTCATAAGTGGCCCTAATTTGAGGGTAGTTATCAGTCCCCAGGCCCTGCAGGATATTCTATGCATTTCATTCCTCTTACTCAATAATGTTGAGAATTTTGACATTCACAGAATGCAGGACTACTAGAGAATGCTCTGAATGGCGTAGCAGTTTTATCACACTGAGACTGCTCAGCCGACAGATGTTTCGGCACCTCCCAGATTCCCAATTTCTCTAGACATTTTAAAGTTGGGTTTCGCTTCCGTCTGCTCTATGTTGGCATTGGTTTGTGGGATGGATACAAACAAAGGGGTCTTTGAATTCCAAATGAGTCTCAACTTTATGCTGAAGAAAAATAACACACCTCCGCTTATGGACTTCACGAAGGTTATAATTGACAGGATGAGCTAGCAGCTGAGGGAATTTGAGTCAGGTTCCAGGTTCAGGTATTCTTCTTTCCTAGTATACATTATTTTGCACCAGAATCCTGATTATTTCAAGCAGTTCATGGCCCTGGCCATATTTGACAAAAGAGGCGCGAGAAAGCCGGTTTCGACATGGACTCCCATCCTATCGAAAACTTTTGATTATTATGAATTTTTGACCCCTTTCCTAGCTGCAACTTTGTGGGCTTTGGATGGATCTGGAAGCAGCATGTCTATGCGATTATCGCCAAGGAAGAAATCATGGATGAGAGGTCTCTTTCCACCTTGTGATTGGTTCTTTGGTACGGATTTCACTATGCTCTGTATGCAAGGTTTTGTCTGGGAGCCCTTCCGGCTCTCGTGTTTTGTTTTTGACAGAGTACTGGCCCTGGAGGCATTTAGGTAGCTGTGTAATATCGAGAATGACTACTGGGGAGAAAGGCATTTGACTTCCTATTTGACACTGTTAGTCATGTTCGACTTTGTATTTCTAGTAAAGAAAAGGACCTCGAAGGTTAACACCTCAGAGGTTTTGTACTCTAAGTTGGGTAATCTTGGGCTGGTGGTTATCAATGACACATACAAATACAACCTAGAGAATAATCTATCAGAGGTTGGCATAAAAATTCCACACCAGCCTCGGCCATTCTGGGACCTTCGGAGAAATGTTGATGAGGGGAATTTGAAATTATACGTCGGCCTAGAGTATTTTCCTACTAAAACAGGTTGACCGTCATGGCTGAACTTTTACCATGTTGTGGCAAAGCCCAATCCCAAGCATAAGATGAGTCAGTTTTAGTGCAACCAATTAAATAAGCTCAGATGAAGCCTAAAAGAATTAGGGACTTCTAGATGTACAGACAAGAGATAAAGACAACAAACAGGCTTTTCCAGGAGGTGGAGTCAGACAACTAATTTGATGGCATCTAGTTGCATGAGCATTTAGACAGTGACAACTCCCCAAACTCTTCGGGTTCTAAGAAGTTCTATGTGAAAAGAAGTATTGCCACAGAATCTGGAGAGGAGGTAACCCAGAATGCCCCCACTATTGAAGGGGATCCTGCGCAAGAGGCAACATTCACTGGACATTATTCACAATAGGAGGACTCTTCAAATGCATAGATGTTGGAGCCTTCCAACTCCTCTAGATCAGGTACGAAGAGGCCAAGGAATTTCGGTCATCAGCCAAAAGTTATTGTGGAGCTTGATAGTTTTCCAAAGGAAAAGCGGCCACGAATGAGAGAGTCTGCCAAAGAGAACGAGTCGTAGCATGAAGAAATGATGGTATATGCTATAATTCTTCAGGAACCTCAGATATTATTTCCTCCTTCTTCTCTCTCTTCTATGTCACTAGTCTCCTCCTCGTCTGCCCCTACTATTTCATCTGCACCAGCTATTCCCATCATTGGATATGTAGGGAAATCATATAATTTTTCCTCCTAGCTTTCCCTTTCCATCTCCTGCTTTCCCTTTCACCCCTGAAACACAAATGGTGGCCCGTCCTGACCTTTTGAGCCAACAATTTTCATTCCCGAGGCCCTGCGTGTCAGTTGGTGCTTCCCCAGCCATTCCTCATACCATGTTTCCATCATCTCCAGGGGGCCAGTTTATTCCACCCTTCTCCCCAGTAGTTATCACGAGGCCTAGCAAGTCCACCAATGCTCTTAGCATGCTTTCCTTCCCACTAGTAGTCCCTCAGGATTTTCCTTTTACTGGTGGGCCGGGTATTCTTTCCTAGGAATATTTTTTGCAGGTGGATACAAACAAGAGCGTTCGAGCAAGCTGAATTCAAAAAAGAAGAGAAAAGGATGTAGGCAAACAAGCGGAGCCTCTTTTGCAAATGGTATTCCATGAGAGTCAGAATTCATTGATGTTTGCAAAAATCACCCCCAACATGATCAAACCGGTTGGAGAAATGCTACCGAGCGACTATTTTGTCAACGTTGTTGGGCTGGACTTGTAGCATGCTCATCCGTAGGATAAATTCAAGCTGATGACAAAGACTCAAAGGGTGGTGACCATCGACTTCCTCAAGCTCAATCGCCAAACAAAGAAAAATGATGAGCAATTGAAGGAGCTGAGAGGTAAGGTTGATATTTGGGCAAACAAGCATAAGGCCTAAGAAAACGAGATTAATCAGTTGCTGAATGAGAGAAATGCCTTGGAGGGCAAGGTGAGTGAGCTTCAAGATTCAGGTACAGATGTCGTTTCGGCCCTACGAAATAAAATCAACCAATGTTGGGTGACTGAGGCAACCCTCTGTGCTGATTTGAGGCATAGAGATGATGGCATGAAGCAGCTCTAGCAGAGTACAAATGATGAATTAAATGAGATGAATGCCACTCTAGAATCAGTGATTGAGAAGAGAAGGTAGGCTAAATTGGCCTTGGAAGAGTGGGAGAAAGAAATTTATATTCTAAGGAGTTAATTGTCTGTATTGAAGGGAAGTCTATCAGAGCTTCGGGCGGAACTGGGCAACAGAGCTGCAGAATTAGACCTTGTGAGGGCCCAACCTCCTGCACTACAAATGAGCTCGCTAGAGATTGCCAAAGAATTATATGTGTCATACTAGGATAAGGTCAAGGCATTATGCCTTACTTTTCAACCCACTCTAAATTTTATGGCGCAAGTGACCAACCTATGCGGGACGGTTAGCAAAATAATATAGCAGGTGCAGGAGATGACTTTTGATAAAGTTCCAAAGGCTAGGCATTTGTTGGGTAAGTTGTATACAGCTTTCGATGAGGCTCTAAGTGGCATAGGTATTGAAGATCACACAACGACAGCTATGGGCGTAAACATTTTCATTTCCATGCATGAAGTTGTCCAACATGTAGCAGAGTGCAGAGCCAAATTGAATCAAATTACCATTGACATGCAGGCAAAGTTTTCTCACTTGACTCAGTGAGGCCTCCCTTCGCCCTTCATCGCAGATCAGGCAGTAGCAGGTGTTGAGTACATAATTGCAAGAATCAAGGAAAAGAAGTAGGATCTTTCTATTTTCCAATCCTTTGATCAGTCTCTGATCACTGAAAGTATTGAAGATATTGTGCATCAGCTGGCATAGCTCTCTTTTCAGCTTGAATTGGAAGCAAAGGTATCTGTTGGATTTCCTTTCAAGGCGATCATTGATCTTAAGTTGGCACATGAAAATCTGTGAGCCCTCTCCGTGCCGTCAAATGAGGTCTGGGCCAGCCTGCAGGTTGCCCTCTCTCCACTCTAAGCAATAATGGTGGTGTTGAACCGAGGTTTCTAGGGTTCTTCATTACACAGGTAAAATGTCCTTGTGAGTCGCCAAACTGTGAACTTTTATTCATGAACCGCTTTCCTTTGCGATTATCTTTTCCTTCGTGGCTTCGCCTTGACCATTATCGCTAGCAGCTTTTTGATGTCTGCCACGTGGCCTCCTATCGGAGCTTCCTACCGATCTATATTTCTTTGCCTCTACCGAGTTTCATGTGTTCAACACGTGGATTTCTCTCGCTACTTACTGAGTTGGGCCCACTCAATGGTTCCTTTTACTCGGCATCTTCCACATGGTTTCCTCTTGGAGCTTTTCGCTGGGGTGTCCCTTTTTCCTTTTTCAAGCTCCGTGTGTTCAACGCATGGCATGTTTTTGTGCGTCGGTTATGTGGGAGTTTCCACCTGTGCCATTTTTTCTCTTTTTTTGTCACGTATTCTCCTTTGTTGTTGCATGTTCGTTGGTGCTTCTGCATGGCCTTGTGTTCTCTATGGATGAGTTTGTTGGTTTGTTCTTGGGTGATCTTCCTGTTCGATGTCGGATCAAGGAGATCTGGGATGTCGATGTTTTGCCGAGGCATCTTTCTCTCTGTGGCTTTCAAGAGGTGGGCTATCTTATATAAGTAGCCTTGCTTCTCTTTTATTAGGTTGTTGTTAGATAGATTAGAAAAACTTCCTGAGCACTGGGAATTGGCCTTTTGTAATATTTTCTATTAGACTTGAAGTTTGCAGACTGTGCCAATCAATTCGGCCTCTCTGTTTTTCATGCATTTGATAGAATATTAAGACTATGCTTTTATTTTCCTATAGCATATGAATGTTTGTTCTTCAACTTTTGTAATCTCATACAGCTTAATAAAATACAGACCATGTTTTACTCTTCTGTGTTGGTTGAGGCTATATTAGATTATGCTATGCAATAAAAATGATGTTCTTATGCTTGAAGTGCTTCTGAGATAATCTATTTGATAGATGGTAGTTTCTTGTTCAGGCCTCTTCTTTCAACACTGTGCTCAAGTAATTTCTCTCATGATTTTGGCGCATCGCCTTAGTTTAGTTTTCACTATTACATGCTATCTTTCTAACCCTTTACCTCATTAAAAACAATGAGTCAGCTTTGATAAAATATTGGAGGTCACTTAGCTAAGTCCAATGTCCCCCAGTAGCTAAGTTTCCCATAAGATTGTTTCCCCCTGCTAAATTTTGCGTCAACACATTTCTTCCATGATGTTTAAATGACAAAATATCAGATAGCTCAATCTTTGGTCAAGTAGTATTTCAATCATTGATTCTTAGACATCCATCATGATTAAACATCACATATCATAAGCCTTTTTAACAATCACTAGGACTGTAAATAATATTCAATCATGTCATAGGAAATAAATCATCAAAAATTATAAAGAAAGAGAAAACTAACTATATAAGCTCAGCAAGCTACCATACAAAAATTATATTTTGTAGAAAATAAAATAAACTATATGTTGACATAGCATATATATTTTGTATATAAACTATATGTTGACATAGCATAGATATAAACTATATATTTTAAATTTTGGCCCCCCATGCCTAGGAGCACGACATAGCATATTGTACTGAGACCCTAATTGGAGAGTTGCACTGAAAACCACTCCATCCAACCCCTGAGTGGAGAGTTGCAAGACTTCATTGGATGAGTGTTGCAAGGCCATTGAGTCGAGGAGGAATACTAGGAACCATTTGGTAGGAGGAAAGCCAGAGCGAGAGGTGAGGGCACTCAGAAAAGTAAAATCGACCAAGGGACAGTGACTGTAATTGATTTTTCCCCCACATTTAGAAATCTTGTTGCAAGTATAGTGATTTAGACTTTATTTGTTCCCATCACGGTGTCACATGCTATATTTTGGTCAAGTCGAGCCAATGTCCCATTGAAAAACCAAAGTACTACCTGCTACTAGTGTCTGGTTAGTTTGAACAACCAACCTTTGAGAATTTAAATCAGTTGTGTGGCCATTTTTGGCCTGTGAACTGCAGTTTTTGTATTTGTCTTAGCATATTTTTTCTACTATAAGATTTGAAGGAATTCTCATCACATAACAACACACGAAGTTCACTAGGGTTCAAATCTCTAAACTTTGATGAAATAAATTTACATATTGAGGTCCACAAATGATCAAAGTGACTAAAAACAATACATGGTCTGTGAGTGCAATGAAAAATGCCTAGTGTTTTTCCATAAGAGAACGTATAGAATTACATGATGCAGAGTCAGAGGAAGGAAAAAAACTCACACAATCTCATTTGACAAGTCACAAAAAATCTTGAACTTCCTTCTTTTGACACACTTATTCAACTATATTTCCCTTCACAAAACTCAACATAAACACTCAACTTTTTCTTTAGAGTTCCAAACCATTACCAGACCTTCAAACACCTTAGTCAACTTAATCTTGATAAAAAAAAACAATTACCCAGTGTTCCCTTTCATTTTACCATGAAATCTCTTTATGATTGTCCTAAAATTCACAATTTCAACTCAACATAAAGTAATCTAACCCAAAACAGTATTTAGGCTAATTTTCCATTCCATTTCAATTCAAACAAATTTAAACCATCTCCGATCCAGTGCTTGGGAAATGTTTAGTTTGACTGGTATATGATATTCAAAGCATCAAAGTTTGTTTACAAAGTATTTTCACAAAACCCTAAGAGCTTAACCTTCATAATTACTTTGTTCACAAACTGTACACACAATTTTTCAGTCAAGAAACTTCATTCCCTCGCATCTTATCTTTATGATTTTTCCCTAAATCTATTGAAACATGAAAGAACATTCATAGTAGGATAATCTCACAAGAAACCAGAAGATTCCACCAATTAATAAAGTAGAAACATAATTATTTTTGTCTCTGGTTACCCTAACTGAGGGTTTTAGCAGTCTGAAGTAAATCCATAATAAATCACACAAATATTAACTAAAATGCATGAACTTTGATGTAACAAGAAGGTTATTGAGATTATTACCATATCCAACCATTCTACCATGCCTTCAAGGCCATAAAATTCCATACAATTCTTGGAAATGCAAGATTTCTAAAGAAAAATGATTAAAAATCAAAGATTTTCCTTGAACTTATTCTTTATTCAACCACCCTCGAAGTTCTAAAAGATGCAAGAGCCTTTTTAAAGACAAAACATTTGACTTTTAGCCTTCTAACTACCTCTAACCAACCCTAATGACTCTTCATCTCTTAATATTTCCTTTTTTATTAAGTTGACAACTTTTTACATTATTTTCATTTTTGCACTTTTGGACTTAATAAACACAAAATGACCTCAACATGACCTCAAATATATGAAACATGACTCTAATAACATGATTTAAAAATTAGGAACAATAACATTGAATCAAATTTCAAAACATTGCTTCATAGAGTCCTAATTATGCCAAGGTGCTCCTACACCAGTACAAGAGATGAAAAAAGACAAGGAGCCATTAAAAACTTTTGAATATTTCATTGACTCAACCAAACCTCCAAAAGAACAGTATATATGCCAACACTAGGGAAAGCCCGAAAGAGAACACTAATGAAAGTGGACTTTTTTTTTCAAGTTCTAGAAGAGTATAAATGGTTCGAAGATGTTGTGGGTGTCTGGAAAATGGTGAAGGAATGCTAGATAGGGAGGGACCCAATTCGCCTCTTTAACTGGATTCTTAAGAAAGAAAGAAACTCCTATACATTTTTGGGTTCTTCTGAGTAGGGCCCATCTTTTATTATTTTATTTGGGGGACCCAAAAAACCATAAGGGTAGAAACCTGTGGAGCTTAATCATTAAAGGCAAGGGGTTTGTCCATTTAGAAATAGAATGAAAGGATGGTTGCATGGGGGGATATTTCACATCAAAGGTGGTCCAAAAAATTTCATAGACTAACTAACTAGACACCAGTACTACCTCAGAGGGACTATTGTCTTTGAGGAAGGTGGTCCAAAAAATTTCATAGATAGGTACAAAAAGTAATAACAACCTTCCACCAAGTAACCCAATCAACCTCTAAGAAACAAGAAAATTACTCCTCTAGATGTTCCCAAAACCCAAGGCTTAAAAACACAAGGTTGGTGCCCCTACAGACCATTCCCATGCTTACCAAGTGATCTCTGATCATCAGACGATTACAAGGTTTATTGATACATTCACAACTATTGTTACCTCCACATGCATTTGACTAGTAGCGACAACCTTGGTTTTTAATCTTCCAACCCCATACCTTGGGATCACATCACCATGAAAGAAATTCATCCAACATCCTTATGAGTGCAGGTACCACCAAATTGGTATTTTTCAAATATGTCTTCCTCGAGCGAGGAAAATTCAGGAAGAGAAGAGGAAATCAAGACATGTAGTAGGTCTAAAAGAGGGAGATCAACTAGAGGTCAAAAGACTAGAAAAAGATTTTGTAAACGCATGGAATTTTTTTCTTGTTGAAGGGGGTTCATGTTCTTATGATGATGACAGCATAGGTGACATCAAGGTACCCTTGAGGTACAAACATCTACGAAACAATGGGTACCAAAGGAACTTCCTCCAATAAACACTAATTTTTTTGTCAACGAGAGGATATATCGCATAGCACCATCGTCATTACATGGTTTGGGCCTATTTTGCATGGATGGCATAAAGGTTTGTTATGAAAAAGTTACTAAATTGATGGAGTATTTCAGACCCTATTACAGTTACAAAGATTGGATGCAGCTGGTTTGATATACACGAAGTATGTGTAGCTATGCATTGTCAGCAAATTATATACAACTAAAAGATAAGGATCAAAATAAAGGAGTGTCTATGTACATTGATAGAAGGCCAAAAGAATCAGGGAATATTGTAGGGTTTATAAATAGTACATGACTTGGGTCAACAAATAAACAACTCAATTGCATATTTGAGGCGCACGAGGGAAACCGTGTATTTGTGCGATAAAATCAATAACTACAGGGGAAGAGTTGCTAATCGATTACAATTTGAATCGCATAGATACAAACACAGTTAATATGGGGGTGGTATGTACTATATACCATTTTACCCAACCTCCAATTAATGACTCCAATATACCATTTTATTATTATTATTTTTTTGTAAGTCTATTGGTTTCATTTCGGTAATTTTTTTTATATTTAATTTTTATCACAACAGGACATTGATCATAGGGGGAAGGCTCTGGCCCAGAGCATAGATCATGATGCATCTTCAGGTGCTTCTACCCAACAGGTTTACCTCATTGTAATTGTACAAATTAGATATGAGAAAAAAAATTATTACTATGTTTTTTCCATAAGTTTATTGGGTTAATTTTGATAATATTTTTAATATTATTGTCGCAACCAAATGATCGAGGAAAGGCACCAGCAGTAGAGGAGAGCATCCATAGGGAGATGCAGCCACTATTATGCGATGATGACATCGCATATTCCACAAACCCTTTGGATATGATAAGGAAAACCCAAAAAAAATGCAATGAAGAAATATTTCAGTTGTTATTCATAGTGCCTCAAACATATGAGATAAGAGAAAGGGTTAAATATTGACTGAGAGAGCACGGAACTTGCAAGCAAGTTGTCATGAGATCTTTAATTATAACATAAGTTCATTCATAGTTTTATATTGTGTACTCTTTTATGTCATGAACTAAAATATGTGTTGTTTTTATAGGATTTTTTGCATCCTCATGATGTTGTTAGCCATGATCAGGGTACTGCAGGTGTTGTCCAAGGAGTAGGGGTTGGTACAAGTGTTGATCTTGATCTTCCTACACATACATCACATCATCCGACCCCATCATTTATGCCTATATTTTCGATTGAAATGTCGGCAACACATAGCTTGCAAGCATTGGGTAGTGCACCCTCTGGTAGCGAACACATGCCAGAACATGCGTCAGGACATGTACATGGGGATGCAGAGGCCACTAGTACTGGTGATGTTTTAGCAGTATTTCCTGGATCTTCCCGTATTACTAGTACGGGAACATTTCCAGTCACATTTGTGGTGACCGAGGATTTCATTTCCATAAAGATAGAGAAGGTCCCAGGTACTTTAAAATGTTTTAATTATTATTATATATAGTCCAATTAAAATTTACTTATTGATCACTCTTTTTAGACTAATGATCCCATGATCATTTTGCAGGAAATGATATTTTTATAAACATCTAAATGACATTACATTGGAGATCTTCGGGCCCACCATACGTACACGGTGGAATGCCCAAAATCAATATTTAAAAGATGAGCTCATTAACTGTTTAGTTGTGTTGCTCGGTAATAACACATTCAACTGAACCAATGTCCTTAAGAAAGCTAGTACCTATCTAAGTTATGTGAGGGACCAATATAGGTCACATTTAGAGAAGAACAAAAAGTACGAGCATCCCCCCATGATTTCGGAGAGGGAGTGGAAGGATCTAGTGTTAGATGGAAAGGAGAAAGCTGAAAAGAAAAAAGGAAAGAAACCACTAGGCCAAGGAAGGTATGTGACACTATCAACAATATAATTATATACTGATTACTCTTTCTTTTTACATAATCTAACGTATTTCAAACTTTTCATAGGTTGCCTGACACATCAAAGACAACAAATGCAAGACTAGAAAAACACGAACAACACAAACTTGGCTCTAGTGGTTATATGAAATTAGTCACATGAATTGTAAGTATCAATAAATGAAATATTGCATCCAAATAATAAATTGCAAACAATTTTGGTTTTATCACACCATAGAAGCAAATTCATGATCTTATGCAAAAAGCAGGGCTTTGAATTCAATAGAGTGCCCACAGAAGAGGACTTGAAGATTTTCTTCCAGCAAGGCTATGGAGTTGTGGTTGAACGCCTAAGACTCTTGCCTGGGCAAACACAAGCTTCCACTACATCTAACACGCAGGTAAATAAACTCAATGAAGTTTATTTAAAATTGAATACTTGTGCAATCTATTCAATATTAATTTCCACCACAAAGTAATTATGTGCCTATTTGTTTTAAATAGGCAAGCAATGATAATACTACACATGACATTGGAATGCAGCCTAGTGAGGGTGGAGCACAACCTGCAAATGAAGGTCATGGTGTGCATCGCAATACTGGATGTATTCATGTGCTATACGAAATGCAATATAGATTAATACAATTAAACATCTTTAATTGCAATTGGTGTATTAATTAATGTGACCTTTTGTGTTTCAACTTTAGAGCATGTAAAGTGTGATCAATATATTGAGCATGATCAAACTAGACAAGATCAAGAACATGATGTGGCCCCATCAAGTAAAGAGGACCACTCTAATGTTCTTTTAAATATATTTAATTGTAATTGGTGTATTAATTAATGTAGCATTTCATATTTCAACTCCAGAGGATTTAGAGGGTGTTTAGCATGTCGAGCATGAGGCTATAAGACAAGATCAGGAACATGATGTGGCCCCATCAGGTAAAGAGCACCACTTTAATGTTCTTTTAATTAATGAAATACTTGTAACAATAATAATAAAACATATCAATTTAACATTTATTTGTTATTGCAGCAGACCCACCTTGCAGCGGCCTCCACATCGTGAGTACACGACTAGGCATACATTAAGATCATGAGCAGAGGGAAAAACAACTGAAGGGGGGACAGATAATTTAGAAAATAACACTCCACTTCTTTTTTTAGCTACAAAAAAGAAACAAAAAAGAAAGTGATTGTAATCATATTATGACAACCATATTTTTGATAATATGTTAATTAATGTTAAAAACTGGTATTTTTGACAACCATATTTTTTATAATATGTAAAAACTAAAAGAATGAATTTTATATATTAATGAATGAATGTTATATGTTATTAATGAATGAACGAATGAATGTTATATGTTATTAATGGATGAATGAATGATTAATGTTATATGATTGGGTATAGGGAATTGACAGTGATGTGAGTGGGGGCAAGGCAAATGAGCTTCCATCGTCATGTGGTTGGCCATGTTAAGTAGAGAATATTAAACTATTCTCAAAACAAAGAGAAGCTCAATAAGGTAATGCGCTTTTCAATATTTCATTATGTTGCACTTTTAAGCTTATGCGATTTTCATTAGTTCTCTTTGCTTCAATATGTTACCCTTTGTATTTATTTTACTTTTTAACACATCTCATATGTTACCCTCTCTCTCTCACACACACACACACTCACTTTCTTGCTCTCTCACACACATAACTGACCAAAAATAGAATGTATTGTTTGGCAATCATGTTGTGGATTTAATTTATATTTGAACTCAATTGTAATCAGGTGGGCTTCATACATTGCAGGAACAATACTTGTTTTGATTTGTGAGCTTGGTGTGCGGTTCAATGATGGCATTAGCATACTTGTATGTTGTCTTTACACTAACTTTTGCTTGTAAAATGTTAAGAACATATTTTACTTTATTCCACTATGAGAGAAGAAGGTGACTATTAGATTTTTTCCCAAGGAGATCTTCACATATTTTAAATTTTACCATAAGTCTTCCATTTTTCATTCACACCTATCTCAACTATTAAAATTGATTTTGTGATTAATCCTTTCAAATTAATACACAATTTTTTACTTTTTGATTGGTTAATTAGGGTTTTTGTAGGGATTCCACAACCTTAAGACACAAATTTGGGTCCCTAGTTTCCATGTGTGGTTTTTCAACACTATGCCCGTATGCTTTGGGACTTGCATTATTGCAGGTCATGTGAGACATATCCGGCAATTTCTATAGTAGTTTTTGCCCAAGTCTTCATTGCTGGGTCTTCTACCATTATTCTTATAAGCTATTTACTCACTATATGTATCCAAGATGCATTGTTCACACATTTGGTTCTTATAAGCTACCACCAACTCCAATCATTCACAAGGGTACTTCAGACCCCAAACTCAAATTGAGAAGTTCCATAGGCTTTTCAAGCCAAAATTCACTCAACTTTCAGCATAATCACCTCCTGTCACAAGACACCAAGACTCACCAACTACTCCGAATGATTATCCAATATTTTAGAGGAATCTAACAATATTAAGATGCTTGAAGAATCACAACTACATCACCAATTTGATCACCAACAACTCACAAGTCAATTTCACTATTTCACTTGATAGCAAGAATGACTCTTACAATGATTGTTTAATTATTTTGGTGGAAATGATGATATTATTTAGGATACTTAAGTATATTTTTATGTGTACCTACTCATTTTCTTGTTTAAATATAGATCATTGATATTCATCAAATTGTATCCAATCATTACCAATCAACTGTCACACCGGAGGCTTCAGTTTTGAAATTTTCAAGTACAAGCTACAAAGTAGCTCCTGCTTATAAGAAACCATTTTTTCAAGGAACTTGTATGATTGAAAGCTCATTAGAAAATTAAACAAACTATATTTGTGATCATGGTGTTCCAGTAAAACTGATTTCTCATTATTAGAATGTAGATTTTGCTTTTTTGTTGTCATTTAGTTAGTTTATTTGCATTGGAGCTCTTATATTTTCAAGCTTTAGGTGGTTCATTGTATGGAAGCCAAAATACATTTGTAGGAGCTGAAAGATCAACTAATCTCAATATCAAATGAGCTACTTGATAATGTTGTTGAACTTAGTCCTCAAAAATCTGAAAAGCTTCGTCTAGAATGGTTAGTGAAGAGTTAACTTTGAATTTTCTAATGATTTATAATGATATAGTATCATTAATTTTGGATGATATCTAATGTTAATATAAGTCCTTGAATATGTAGATGTAACTTGATCAAGAATTTTTTCTATCTAGAGTAGTAACTTTAGTGCCCTCCTTTAGATGATAAGAAGCGTGAATTTTATTCTTTAGCTTCTGGAGAACCTTCGACCATTTTTTCTGCAACTAAACATAATTAGCAGCTCAATGGTGAGGGAGGAAGGACACATGTGACTATTGCGAGTTCACCTTTTGTAAGGAAAAATCACAATACTTCTAGCTCTAGTCATGAAATCTTTGAATCAGAGATCAAGAATCACAACTGGTCATTTGGGGAAGCTATAGGTTCATTTGGGGAAGCTATAATTTTTTTTAAAACAACTACAGGGTTTCATCACAATTTTGATGAACATATCCCAATGAACCACAAAAATGTGTGACGAGATTATTGTACACGCAACATAATTTTTATTATAATGGCAACGACGGTTTTCTCCAATGTTCATCAAAAAATAAACACGGTTTCATCGCAATTTCAACGAGCATAGCCCGACAAACCAGGAAAAATTGTGACGTAATTGAAATCAGAAAATGGAAGAAGTTACATTGATTTTGTGATGGAAAATGCCAACATTTTATGTGGCGCTGAACGATGATGATGGGTCGTGGTTTCGACGTAAAAAAATTGGTTGTTAAAGCAACAAAAATCTAGCTACGAAATTGAAATCAGTGTTTCATCGATAAGTCGACAATATTTTTTCAATATGTCACCAAACATTCATTGGAATTTGTAGTCAAATACAGTAGTGCTAAAACATTGCTAAGAGTGGCGAAAAGAAGAGAAAGTATAGAAAATGATCCTATCAACCAATGTTGAAGTTTCAGTGATCGACTCCCAAGGTCTAATATGAAATTGAATGTTGAAATTAAATCTTTGATCAAAAAATATTGGCATGATAATACTAGGGTTTCATCTAATGCTAGAGATGTTTTAAAATTAAGGGTGGGGTCCAAAGTTCACGATCCTCACCCAAAACACCTATTAAATACAACACAAACTGATTTTTATAAAAAAAATTATGGTGATTTAGTGTTACCTGGTAATGTTAAAATAAGTCAAAGGTCTTTTGAAAAATTTAACCCATGGTATGTAAAAATTAATAAGCAACGAACATCTTGTTGTTGTAAAATGCATGTTCAATTTATTTCTTTTTATGATGTTTTTCGATATATACGTTGTACCTTGCATACTAACATAGTTATACAAGAATGTGGTATTACTATGCCCCCTGAAGCAATAAGGGAGTTTATTTCAGGTTTGTTTTGTGAAAGATCTAATGGTAAATTGTTTTATTTAAGTTCTTGTATTTCTAGACAATGCATTAACTATAGAAATCTTTCATTCTTAATAATTTGTATGCATGAAAGTGTTGATAATTATTTTGGACAACAATTAGTAGATGTTAAAAGATTTAAGAATGTTCACTATTCTTTAAAAGATGGAAAAATAGGAAAGCATTGTGATTTAGTTACAGAAAAAGTTAGTGTGCATGCATTCATGAGTGAATTTAAGAATAAGATTGTACCAAAATATGGCATGCACTCTCAACATGCCCGATGGCTTGATGGCCAGTTTTGTGCATGCAGAAACACATTTACAATTGGTACTATACTTTCAGTGGTTGATTTTGTAGAAAATTATACTCTAGCTCCGCAAGAGGAAATTCAATCATAGTATTATAATTTAGTGCAAGTAGCTATGTTTGTCCATATTGTTTATAGACATGCAGATGAAAGCACTAAGGATGATATAAATTTTTTGAGGGAGTATCATTTTATTTGAGTGACAACCGGTTACACTCGTCAGAGTTTTTTCAATACAGTTTCAATATAGTTTATAGAAATTTAAGAGAAAGAGGAATCCATATGAAAGAACACCTCATATGGTCAGATAATTTTATGAGGCAGTTCAAGAATGCTTGAATATTCTATTGGTTAAGTAGGGTTCAAAAGGAACTTAATGTCCAACATATATGGAGTTTTTTTGAAGTTGGGCATGGTAAAGGAGAACATGATGGAGTTGGTGTGTGTGTCAAAATAATTCTTGCTAGAGAAAAATTAAAATTCAAAAATGCAAGTGGGATTGTGGATTGGTGTAATATAAGATTATCTACACCTAGTTTGAGTGATTACTCTACAATTCATCGATTCTTTTGGTTGGTTGAAGAAGAGAACATTGTACCTAGAGTTGATTGTGAGACAATCACTAGATCTACTAAATGGCATTCATTTAGGAGTTCAACAGCAAGCACATGGACTATCCAGACAAGGGAGCTTGCATGTTTTTTCCAATTTTGTATCTCAAGAGATTGGGAAGCATGTGAAAATACATAATGGGTTGAATAGTGGGAGCAAAGATCGTTGACACCTGCACAAGAACATGATCAATATGAAAGAACTATTGAAGAAAATGATCAAGTCTTTGCATCTGAAGACTATGACCATGTTTTAGACCCTGTACAAGAAGGTAATTTAATTCAATTTATTTCATTTTATTTCACTTTATTAAGTTATTTTGTAATACTAAATTATTTATATGGATATGTGCAAGTTATTAAATCAATTTTTGTTTATAGGACATGAGTATGATGTTGTTGCACCTGAGGGGAATGAAGAGAAAATAAAATATTGGTTGGCTCATTGTGTGGAGACTAAACATAAGTTAATATCACCTCGAGAAGATGATGGCTATCATTATCCAACAAGTACGGTGATCCCCTCAAGACATCCCCTTAAGAAAATTTTGATAACAAGTTTTTGATCCCCTTAAGTAATTTTTTAGAACAAGTCTTTGATCCCATTAAGAAAATTTTGAGAACTTATTTGATGATGGTTTTCATATTTTCCAATAGGATCGGTTGTGGTTGTTGGCACTTGGCTATGAAAATACCTGGAAAGGAAGAATGGTCTACCTGCATTCAAAGATTATGAAACGCATAAAAATATTATACATTATTCATATCTAGTGGTGAAAAAAATATAAAACTAGATCAGTATCATAGAAGACCTGCAAATAAAGTGTTATGGACAATTTATATGGAAGAGCATGAGAAAATCATAGATGCATTGCAAAAATGAGAGGATGCAGATGGTACGATGGAATAAGTAAATACAGGTAAATTTAGTTTTACTTTGTTAAATGTGCATGTTTTCCTACTTTGAAACTATATTTGATTGTATAATCACTAAATATCATGCATACATTATTGTTAAATCAATTATACCCTCAAGACATTGTATTATGACCCCTTAAGACATCCCCTTAAGATGTCGTATTAGGACCCCTTAAGACATCCCCTTGAGACGTTGTATTATGACCCCTTAAGACGTCATATTAGGACCCCTTAAGACATCCCCTTAAGACAACCTATAATTAGTGTTGGATGTTATTATTTGTTTTGACAGCTTATAAATTAGTATTCGATGCCATTATTTTTTTTAAAAAACTTATAAATTAGTATTGGATGTCATTATTTGTTTTGGCAGCTTATACATTAGTATTGGATGTCATTATTTGTTTTGACAACTTATAAAATAGTATTGGATGCCATTATTTGTTTTGATAGCTTATAAATTAGTGTTAAATGCTATTATTTATAGAATTTATTAATGCTTTTGTTCTCTAATCTTGTATGGTATTGTTTATTTCTTAAAAATTTATCCTTTTTGGTATATAAATGGATTGCTTTTGTTTGTAAATTATGATTTATTGACTAATTATTGATTGATGTGAATTGAATAAGTTCATTAACTAATTATCGCTAATTATTGAATGTACATATCATGTATATCATGTATGAGATCACTAAATTTGTAAAGTATAAATATTAAAATGTCCTATTAATTTCAACTTTAATTTCATATTTGTATTTAATTTCACATTAATGTCCTATATTAATGTCTTAACTATGAACATAAAATGCATAAATGTATATGTGTAAATTAAAATTTCAAAGAATAATAAAGTCCATAATTTATGTAAATATATTAAGTGCATGAAACCAATATATTAAGCACATGAAATAAAGTCCATCAAAGTACAACCGATGAACTAAAGTCCAACTAAGTACTTGAGCCATGAAATATAAAGTCCAACAGAACATGACAAACCAGAAATATAGTCCATGAAATAAATAAGTATAACCCATAAAATCATGTTTCTAGGTCATGTATTGTCTCTATAATCAAGAGACCTCTTCATGCCATGCAAACTATGTGGATGACCTGAAACACTCTATATAAGAGAAATATAAAATCAAATGTAAGACAATGAAAAATTATTTAATGACAATTTAATTTATAATTCATCATAAAATTATATTACCATCATATTTAGGTCTGGATGCTCTGGTGCACTTGAAGCAACCTCTAAATTCTTTGAATCAATCTACATAAAAAAGACAAAGAAAGTTGAAATTAGATGTACAAGTCTACAATTAAAAATTATTTAATTGAAATTAATTTATAAGTTATCATATTTTAATTGTACCATATTATGAGGTTGTGCACCCTCTTCTCCAGGACCTATTTGTACATGCTCAACTACAAGATGTGTCTCATTCTATAAAAGAAAAAGAATTTAAAACATGTATTAGCTCATAATATCGATTTGAAAATTAAAATTAAAGTTATATGGAGAAGGACCTATTTGTACATGCTCAACTACAAGATGTGTCTCATGCTATAAAAGAAATAATTTAAAACATGTATTAGCTCATATTATATATAGAGAGAGATATATCGATTTGAAATTTAAAATTAAAGTTATATTCAGAATATATAATTTATAATAGACTTTAAATATAATAAAAAATTTAAATTACCATTTGTTCTAGATCCTGCTCTGCATGTCCTCCTAGAGGTGTAACTATGTCTGGGTCAGGGCTGAAAGTCACACTAACAAAGTCCTACAAGGTCAAAATTAAAGCATGTATACTTGAATTAGGTTAATATATATTCAAGTTTGCACATTTTGTGTAGAAATTTTTTTAAACAACCTGAAAATCAGAGGCCTCATGAGTAGCCACAACATCTAATGTTTGTCCAATGCCCATTCTCATTGTGGTATCAACCTAGAAATACATGTAGACATTTAACGTTTATAATATTTGCAAGTGTACATGCACATTTCATATATAGTGAATTCAAAATTCATAATTGTAACCATACTAATGTAAGTTAAACAATTTAAAATATAAATGTACTTGCCCCTAATCTACAATGCCCGATAGTGGAGGAGTGCTTGACAACCCCTCAGGTGGAATCAAGATGGAAGCTGATTGACTCACCTAAACCAACATAAATATTTCAAACATATATGTGATTAAATTATAAATTTAAAACTAAAGTTAAAAATCATTTCATATATAATTTAAAATTTTGAAATCAAAATACCCCATAAGGGTTGCTGAGTAGGACTAGTGTCAATGTAGGTACTCATGGAATGGATGGTTTCCCCATCGTTAGTGTCATCTATACACCAAATAGTTTGATTGTTAAAATGTATTGCAAACTTTTCTTTGATATATACATTCATCAAAATTCTTATAAAATGAATGTGTAGATGCATATTTATACCTATGTCGCAGTGTCCTCAGGGTGATGGTCTATTGTAAGAAACTCTACAAATAAACTGATGTGACTAGATGAACCACCAGAATCTCCACGTCCACTCGAACTAGGTGTGGCTTGATCAAGTCCATAGCATACTTGATGGCAACTAGTACATACATGTGGGACGATCCTTGACACTATTGGAGTGGTACTCGAACCAGCTCCATAAAATACTCCATCATCATCATCTCTATGTTCCCCACCCACTATCACAAAAACATGTTGATCAAGGTCTCCTACGAGTGTACTAATAGAACCTAAAGTCGAGACAAAAGCTCGATGATGCACAGGTGTGAGAATGGGAGGACCAGGAGCAGCAACAAGGGGTTGTGCATGCACAGGGAATTGGGGATCAACCCTTGCCACTAACCTCTATTGTGGCATGCCGCCACCAACACCTTGAAATGATTTAAAATCAAAATAATTGGGCTTTTCCCCCATAACAAACTCTAGATATAGTTTCCTCAAAAAATACAATGGGTACTCCCAATTAGTGTGTGGGGGACTATCAAAAACCATATACCATCGATCCCAAAAATGTGCACTCATCTATGGATGTATGCACCACCTCATGGATATTCTAGATTTGTTGGGAGGAATGGGATGTTTAGTAACGGGGTCGAGAAAGTAGGGGGCTAGGTGGGCTTTCATAATTTTAAGGTATAAAATTTGTTTATAAGAGAGACCATTAGCATAAAATTGTATCATTTGTTCTTTATCTCGTCAATGCCTATCGAGATCAAAATCAATGGTCCTAACGACATCCACAACGTTTTGCATCATAGATGCAAAACATCTCACATGTGGTGGAATCAATTCTTGACTCTACATAGCATTGATTTGATTTTGTATGGATGCAACCTGATCATTTATGTGTGCTCGCAAGCGAGCCTCATCAGATGCAATGGGTGCTAGAGGTGGCATATTCGGTGGAGGGAGAGGTGGAGGTAGCTATGGATGAGGTGGTGGATTGATGATATCATCAATGTTAAAATCATCCATGATATGAGATATAAGTGTGCACCTGCATTAAATTATACAAAATTAGCATACAAACTTTAAAAATTACAAGAAATAGTTAAATTTGAAATGCACATGCAAATTTGTTTAAATAGGATTTGAATACATATATTAAAATCATATAAAATTGAAATGCACATATACATTGATTGAACTTGAGCATGTGCATACAAAATTCAAAATTTAACATGTACATACATCATTAAACTAAACTATGTACATACATACAAATTTCAAAATTTAAGAACTATATGCAATTTTAATACATGTGTACATACTAAACAATAAACCTGAAACATTCACAAAAAGCTCATTTTATATCTAACACACACACACACACACACACACACACACACACTACAATTTTCCATCAGGAGAAATCATGATCTAGTAGATAGATATAAAATATATACTATTATAAATTCATCATTATAAGTCCATAAATTCCACCAAATTCATAAATTCATGTCACTAAAAATATCCATCTAGAACCAAAATCATAAATTCATGTCACTAAAAATATCCATCTAGAACCAAAATCATCAATTCATGTCACTAAAAATATCCATCCAACCAAATTTATAAATTCATCACACAAAATATCCATCGTTCACCAAATTCATAAATTCATAACTATTTAAGATCATTGTCTTAATTTAGAAACTATTGTGGCTCTCTTCTACATCTCTTCATTTATTTGTGTTTTCCTTTTCAGGAATCAGAAGTTCTCCTCTCATCTAGCCATTTTCGATGCTCATCTAAGATCCCATCCATAGCCCTAAGAGCATCAACAATGGCTTGCATCCTAGATGCAATCATCCTCATAGGTAATGCGACACATTCTTCATTTTGAATAATGTTGATTTGATCTTGGATGGTTATAGCATTGGAATTGATTCATTCTTGCAAATGAGCACCATCAATTTCAAGTGGTTGAGGTGGAGTGGGTGGAGGTGGAGGTGAAGGTGGTGGAGATGGATGGTGCGGAGGTGGATTGTTAATATTGTTTAATCGATCCATGTGATCTCTAAGATATGAGTGAGTTTGCATTAGATTTGTAATTTCAAAATGTAAGATACATGTTTAGGAAATACCCTTAAACCATTCAATATAAATGGCCTAATTGAATACAAATGATAAAATATGTAAGCCTCATTTATGTCTAAGGCATGTTACTTGAATGAAAATACAATTAACTATTAATATAGGACAATTTATGAATGTTATAGGGTTTACGGTTTAGAGTTTAAGATTTAGATTTTAAGGTAATACGATGGCTTAAGGGGATCTATGTAGTAAGGTCCTAGTACAAAATTACATGGCTTTTAAGTGAATAAAATTTGGTGAAGATGCCCAAGGAAACCAAATTTCATTAAGGTCTGAGGCAACTTCACCAAATTTTATTCACTTGAGCCATGTCATTTTGTCTTAGGAACTTACTAGACATAGATCCCCTTAAGCCATCCTATCACCCTAAACCGTAAATTAATCAACCTAGATCATGAAATATCATTCATATTATAATCTTGCACAATCTTATTATTGTTAAATTTGGTTGCCTTGGGAAAACTTCACCAAATTTTAAGAACTTCTTTGATCCCATTAAGAAATGTCATATTAGGACCCCTTAAGACATCGATTTATGATTTAGGGTGATAGGATGGCTTAAGGGGATCTATGTCTAGTGAGGTCCTAGGAAAAAATGACATGGCTCAAGTGAATAAAATTTGGTGACATTTCCCAAGGCAACCAAATTTCATTAAGGGCCTAGGAAAAAATGATGTCTTTAGCCCGTTTAGGGTTTAGAGTTTAGAGTTTAGGGTTTACGGTAATAGGATGGCTTAAGGGGATCTTTGTAGTAAGGTTCTATGACAAAATGACATGGCTTAAGGGAATCAAATTTGGTGGAGTTGCCTAAGGCAACCAAATTTGATTTTAAGGTCCTAAGACAAAATGAATGCTTTAGTGTTGAGGGTTTAGATTTTAGAGTTCAGGGCTTAGGGTTTAGCAAACTTAGGGTGAAGTTTGGGTGGCCCTTGGAATAATGGACTTGCAAGTTAGTGCCTAGTTTATGAATATTTTTTATTTTATGAATAGATTGACTATTTCCATAATAGAAACACATAATTATGTATGATTAAGATTGAGTTTGATGTATACTTTAACTAGATATTTTTTTAATTGAATATAAGATTATTTTATTTAACATTTTTTTCATTAATATTAAACTCACTTAAATGAATTTTATGATATAAAATGTATAATATAAAATTAGTTAATGTTGAATCAATTATTTTATTTTAGATTGTTTGGAATTGAAAGAACCTAAAAGAACTTAGAAAAGAAAAATATTTAGATTCTTTAGAGTCTAGGTAACTAGTACAAAAATTAAGATTTTAGACTAAACTAGAAGCCTAACTAACAAGTAATTGACTAGAATGAGGCTTAAGATTGTCAAAAGACAACAAACAACACATGCAAACAAGAAATGGAAACAAGGCATGAATAAGAGAGATCAAAACATAAAATAGAAATGAATGTTGAATACTATCTAACTGACAATTGGAAATCAATTGTACACTTGGATTTATGAATCTACAAACAAACATTGATAAAATGTATGAATTGTAAATATTCTTTAACATATTTTTTTCTAATCTAATTATAATTTAACATTGAAACTAAAGTTTAACATATCGTTTTCTCCATACAATGCAAATGAAATTTAAAACATTTAAGCAATGCAAATGAATTTTCTTGAGCTCGAAATTAGGGTTTTCAAAATCAAAATGATTTATTCGGTTTCAATTTAGGGTTTTAGCAAAAAAAATTGTTTCAATTCAATTTAGGGTTTCAATTTCTAAGCAATTAGGGTTTTTAATGCAATTTTTTTGTTTCATTTCAAACTAGGGTTTTCAAATTCAATTTTTTTGTTTGATTTGAATTCAGGATTTCAAAAAGCTTGATTAGGGTTTCTAAATGCAATTTTTTATTTCATTTCAATTTCTAGGGTTTTGAAATGCAATTTTTTTGTTTTGTTTCAATTAGGGTTTTCAAATACAATTTATTTTGGTTTGATCAAACAATTTAGGTTTCAAAAGATAAATTTTGTTTCTAAAATACAATTCAAGGTTCATTGTTTTGTTTCTATTCAATATCTTTAGGTTTCATTGTATTTTTTCATCTATTTCTACAATTCCTCATTTCTACTATAACAGGAAATAAAATGCTTAAAACGTCAAATAAATTTAAAAAAACATGCTAAAATCAATTCTTTCATCAAGACAATTTCAATAAAAAATGAAAAAATACAAAAAAAAAATGGGGGTGGATAGGTACCTGGAGGCTGTTTCTGGTGGTTGTTGTCACTCACAACTCAGGATCTCGTGCACTACTAAAATTAAGGTTTGTTCATTTTTTAAAAATAAATACCATTACGGAACGGGATCTTGATTATTAAAAAATGGGATCCTGTTTCGTAGTAATCGGGATCCCATTCCGTGTTCGTTGGTTTGGGACCCTTTAACAAACGGGATCCCAATTTTTAAAAAGTGGGATCTCATTTGACATTTAGGCTCGAGATCCCGAAGCTAAATGAGATCCTGATTTTTAAAAATCGGGATCTCGTTTTTGCAATGTTGATTTTGTTTTTTTGGCTAAGGCAAAAACTTCCACGTTTCATGGACTCAAATTTGCACACTTACCTAGATATAGTGATATATCTAGAGGGATAGGGAGAGAGAGAGAGAGGTATGAAAGGAGAGGTAGGTAGAGAGGGATGGAAAGAGAGAGGAATAAAGAGGGGGATGGAGGGAGAGGGAGAGAGATGACATAGAGAGAAGTGGAGAGGAATTAATCTAGAGGGATAGGGGAGGGAGAGAGAGGGAGTAAAGAGAGGGGGGAGAGAGGGGGGAGATAGATATAGAGAGGGTGGAGATAGATATAAAGAGGAGAGGGAGTGATATAGTGATATATCTATAGGTATAGGGAGGGGGGAGAGAGAGAGGGGGGATGGAAGGAGAGGTAGGTAGAGAGGGATGGAAAGAGAGAGAAATATAGAGGGGGATGGAGGGAGAGGAAGAGAGCTAACATAGAGAGTAGAGAGGGAAGGGCGAAGAGGGATAGGGAGAGAGAGGTGAGATATATAGAAATAAAGAGAGGGATGGAGGGAGAGGGAGAGATATGTGGAAGAGATAAGTAAATAGAGGGATATGAAGAGATAGATGGATAGGGAGAGAGAGGGGGTGGAGGGAAAGGGAGAGAGGTGGAATAGAGAGTAGAGAGAGGTAGGTAGAGAGAGGGTGAGGGAGGTAGAGAGAGGTGACATAAAGAGAATTAGAGAGGGAAGGAGGGAGGAACAAAGGGAGAGTTAGAGAGAGATATCTAGAGGCATAGGGAGAGAGAGGTGAGAGACAGAATTAGAGAGGGAAGGAGGGATAGAGGGATAGAGGGAGAGATAAATAAGTAGAGAAAGAGAGAGGGGAGAGGGATATATATAAAGATATATCTTAGGAGAGGGAGAGATCTGACATAGAGAGAGTAGAGAGGGAAGGGCAAAGAGAGAGAGAGGTGAGATAAATAGAAATAAAGAGAGGGATGGAGGGAGAGGGAGAGATAGGTGGAAGAGAGAAGTAAAGAGAGGGATATGAAGAGAGAGGGATAGGGAGAGAGAGGGGGTGGAGGGAAAGGGGGAGAGGTGGCATAGAGATAAGTAGAGATAGCTAGGTAGAGAGAGGGTGAGGGAGGTAGAGAGGTGACATAAAGAGAATTAGAGAGGGAAGGAGGGAAGGATAGAGGGAGAGGTAGAGAGAGATATCTAGAGGGATAGGGAGAGAGAGGTGCTAGAGAGAATTACAGAGGGAAGGAGGGAGAGAGGGATAGAGGGAGAGATAAATAGGTAGAGAAAGAGAGAGGGGAGAGGGATATATATAAAGATATATCTTAGGAGAGGTTTGATATATTTTTCTAAATAGTTACAAAGTTACCCTTAGACAATTGCAAGATGATAGGAGTATGTTGATTACATAAATTTGACATAGTCTAAAAATTATAATATTTTAGAAAACCTGGAATCTGGATTATAACTCTTAGAGATCTGAAACCATTCTCCAATATTTTGAAACTATATACATGAAATATAACTTAAAGTATAAGAAAGTAAATTTTCACATGTACATGCTACTTACAAAAAAATATTTCATGTATGCATTTTCAAGAAGAGGGAGAGTGTGAGCTATGTAAGGATGTAGAGAGAGGTTGAAAGAGAGATCTATTTTTCTTCTTGAAAACATGAGCACGTTATGGCTTGGTAATGACCAAGCCTAGGTTCAGTTAATATCAAGCTATAACACGAGTGGATTATGATGCCAGCTTGTTATAACACTCACATTATATGAGACCAAAAAAGTGGTGTGGCCAATTATTGGTCCCACATCTTTATGCACTGATCTGATGGGTTTGTGGGAATTACTACTCATTAATTACAAATCAACGAGTTTGACTCAAAAATTATGTAGTTAAGTTTTACTATAAGTTTCATAATTTGACACAATATAAAATAACCTCCTACTTTTTTATATGTAATTAATCATTACCTTTAGTCTAAGGCTAAAATATTATATTTTTCTTTAATACTTTGTAAAGGAATCATGATTATTAGTATTTTGAATTTTTTTCAAAGGAATTATGACCTTTCTTAGTTCTCGTATGTTCCATTTTAGTTGAATTTATAGCAATTTTATTTTTGGGGGGTGGGGGGCTAGTGGTGTAAAACTTAGAATAATACATTTTTAGCATTTTTTTCTATTCATTTTTAATTATGATGAGAGAGGAAATCTTGCAGGTGGGTGTAGGGACACCTATAATTTTAGGAACCTGCACATAGATGTCCTTACTCCTATGTGTCATGTTCTCTTGGAGATCCTATCCTAGAAGAGAAAGATAGAGTTTTTAGTAGTTGATGTTGCTTTATTGTGAGAGATGTTTGGGTTGGGGCCAACTGTCAAGAAAATTCTATGTTACAAGTTAGGACACCAACTCACTCATAGTCATTATCTAGGACACCTACACATTATTTACTACCATCATAGAGGGAGAGGACTCTTGCAATGTTAGACATGTATTCTAAAATAGGTCATGTTATATATCAAAATTGGATTCCCCTAAGATCTTAATTTCTTATTTATGTGTTTGAGTTGCCCCCTCATATAGGCGGATCCATATACATGTATTCTCATTTTGATTTGTGTATCTCCTATGTTGGTTCATAAGTACTTAGACATTAAAACATTTATATGTATGACATATGTGATTGCATGCATGTCAAATGGATATAATAGAAATATGCATAGAAATAACTTAAATCAAGCCAAATCATGCAAACCTCAAAAGATTGAATGTAGTATGTTGATTTGTTGAAGATTTGAATGTTGTTACTCATGAATACAGTAGCATAACAATAGCATAGGAGATGTTCATCCAAATGAGATGGGAGGCCTCTCATTTATAGAAATAAGATGGAAGAAATGGAGGGTTTGGATGCATTCATGATGAATGGCTAGGATTAAATGAGAAGATAGGGTTTGGATTGAAGTTTTAGTCATGTGACAAGTGTCACACGAGGGATAAGGACTAGATTTAGGGAAACATCCTTATATGGATGGATAGGATTAAGAGGTAGAATAATAAATAAAGGGCTACGATGAAAAGTTAGTTTGACTCTTGGGATAAAGGCTAGACATGTGAAGGGGACACTTGTCATATGGTGAAAAGTTTAGATTATCATCCATATGAATGGAACCAATGGATAGGATTAAATGGATAAGGATAGGGGATAAAGTAGAATTAAATAATGAAAGAAAAGGGTAATGGACATTAATTAACCTAATTAATTAATAGTTGAAGGATTCGGGGATAAGGTTAGACTTGATTAAATAAATATAAAATTTATTTAATCAAAGATGAGGAATAAGGATAATGGATAAATTAATTAAATAAATAATATATTTATTTAATTAAATATTAGGATAAGGGAAAAGGTTAAATTAATTAAATAAATAATAATATTTATTTAATTAATTGGCTAGGATAAAGTGGGATAAAGGTGATGAGTTAATTAATTAATTAATTAATGGGATATGATAGGCTAAAATGAGCGGTGGTTGGGTTAGGACATTTTTAGGTGTCTACATTTTTTCCCTCTTTGAGATGATGTTGCGACTAAGAGAAGTAACATCATTGCAAAGAATAAGACATGGTGGGTAGGAAAGGGATTAGTGTTAGGAAAAGGTTTGTTGTACACCTTGCATAATTTATTTAATGTAATTATTTATTCATTATGTGTGTGATGCACCTAGGGAGTCTAGGGGTACATATATCACTAGGAGTTAATATTCTTGGGGCCACTTTTATGTTGTATGTAACATTGAGACATAAGTTAAATTGCTAAAATGTAATTATTTAATATTGGAGAAAATAATTAAATAAAGTACCTAATATTAAATCTAGGGACATGGTTTTGTAATCTCATGGTTTGAGTCACATGGTTTTGTATAATACCACTTGGTGGTTTTGTGGGAGTTTGTTTCTATAAAAGAAACCACAAGCGTAGTTGTTTAGGTTGGTTAGTTTTTAGGTTAGCTCTTGTTAGCATTTGTGAAGGTTTGAAGCATGGCATGGGATGTGTGGTTACATGCTTGTTCACATGGATTTCTTGGAGAGGGCTTGTTTCTTCAATGGTGTTCATGGAGACTTTGAAGATGTATTGTAATTTTATTATTGAATAATACATGAGTGATGGATGCTTTTGGAGGTTGGGTTTTTTCCCTCTTGAGGGTTTTCTTAGGGTATATCTTGTGTCATATTTTCATGGGTATATTGTCTATTCTCTTGTACGTAGATTCTACGTACTTAGTTGCATAGATTTCTTTTTTGGGTTATGGAGAATTTTTCATTAGATGGTTGTAAGTTTCCAACATTTGGTATCAGAGCCATGGTTGTGGTTGTAGAACCCTTGGTTGAGAAAAATATTGTTTGAGTTTGAATCTATGCATTCCATAAGAGAATTAAAGGCATGGAAAGATATGAGGGTTTTGTAGATTGTTTATTGCAGATCTAAGGGTTTTTGGGTTTGTTGTTTTGATGGGTTGTTTGTAAATTTTGGGTGTGAGAAGTTTTGGGTGAAAAGGGTTTTTTGGCTATGTATTTAAATGAGATTTTTGTGGGGGGGGAATTATAGATGACCTCTTGGGACAAAATAGACCTCATGGTCGGATCTAGGTTAGTCGAGAGACAAATTTTGATATATAACATGACCTATTTTGCTTATAGTTGACGAAAAATGCAAAAACAATAGTCAATATGGTCGTATGGCCATCTCAGCCTGCAGAATAAACTAATATTTTAAAAAAAATCTCATCGCCAAAAAATTCATACAAAAATGAAAAAATAAAGAATAAAAACAATTGTAAAGGGGCCGAATTTTTTTCATATTGAATTTTTTTTTTTAAATATTAAAATATTGAGGTGGGGGACCGAGACCCCCCGTACCCCTTGCCAAACCCGTAGAGGGCCGATGGTACTACTAGTACCACCAGCTCTATGGTGGTCGATAGTACTATTGGTACCGCCAATAGGCTGGTGGGGCCGGCAATACTGGCCAATTGCAGGGCTAGTTTGCCACCCCTTTATGGGGTCTAATAAAAAAAAATTAAATCACCCATGGAAATTTTAAATCCGTTGATGGAAATATTTAAAAAGGCCGACCAAAATTTTAGCATTTGGAAATTAAATTGAAACTTATTAAAGTTTTGGGTCCACAATCAGTGTGCCACCCAAAGCGCCACTGGCATTGGTGGCTTCGCCCGAGGGCCACCCCTGTTGTGCCTACATACCAAAAAATTGTGCAACTTTTTGAAGGGAAAAAAAGGATATCCCAGAAAACTTTCCAAGAACAATATGCTCACTCACTATACTATGTTTCAAATATAAGCACATACTACTATTCCTTATAGTGGAAATAGACATAGATAATTTTCCCATTGCATTAACCCTTCTAGGAAAGATAATGTAGTTTGTCGATTTAAGAAAATTTTGGAAAAATAACATGTAAATTAACACTTCAAGAATGAAAGAAGAAGAATAGAAGAAAGATAGATAGAAGAGAAGAAACACCAATATATGTGGGGAAAACCCTTTCGGGTAAAAAACCCCACACTCCAAAGCATCGAACCAATGTATTAATTTGCAAAAAAATGGTTACAATACACTTTCAGGCTCATAGCCTTAACATGGAGATTACATCTTTCTCTTTTGGAGGAAATCCAACAGCATAACCTTGCAATGAATCAAATCATACTAAACACTCCCTCAAGCACCTTATTTATAAAGAGATGCAAGCATAGAGGTCGCTTCATGAGCAAGCTACAACAAGGAGTTATGCAAAACACATCCAAATCCATGTGGCACACACTCTAAGGACATATTTGAACTTTTTGACACATGTACATGCATTTCTTACACCCCCAACCAACCTCCATACTTGGCGCCCCAAATTTTCCCAAAATAGGTATTGAAAGATTCACTTGCACACCTTACAATGTCATAGAACCAGTCATATATGACAACCTCTTACAGCTATAAGAGAATCCATCATAATAGGATAGATATACTTACACACTCTTACAACTTTTTCATATCCCAAACTTGGGCACCTACCTTCTCCATACAAAGATGCCATGTGAAACTTGTCACACCTGTCAAAGAATCTCTATTTTTAGCTCTTACATGTCATAGATCCCGTCATAGGAATCTATCATACAATGATGACTTACACAATGCTCAAAGTGTCAACACATGGCAGAGAATATCTACACAATATGGGATGCATATATTCCCATGTGGGCACAGAAACATCCATGTCACCTCCTAGTGTGATGACAACTCACTGTGCCAACTCACATAAAATGACAACATTAGATGAGAATGAAAAATATAATATAGGAAAATAAATAATAAATCAATGTTAGAAAAAATTTCAAGGTTGAGACACCTTAATTCCCAACATTCTCCCACTTGTCAAACACCTTGCAAGAGCCAATAGAACAAACAAGATTTTTATTGCTAGGAGTCAATTGATGAAAAAACATCATCAAAACTAAAACCAGCCATCCATGAAACTACATAAATCTCCAACATGCTCTCATGCTCAAACAAGACACTTGCAAACAACATCCAATATATCCACCATATCAAGCAACAATTCCTATCATCTCCCAATCTGCTACCCATGGAAGAAAAGGAACAAGCCCTAGTGTATATGCACTAGTCCAAAGAACACAAGCATCAAACTCAAGTGATAACAATAGCTACATGATACTGCCACAACTCCAATTTTCTCACAAGCTATTCAAAATCATCAACCAACTTCAGCCCCATAACCAGAACATAAATTTGAAGCCAAATATTCCTCCAAGAAAGAATAAGATAAAACATCAGTTAGAACAACAATCAAAAGACTAGTCACTCGCATCCAACTAATAAACCCATGTGAGCAAAAAATAACCTGCTGTAAATTTTAATCCATCTAGTCAACCATACCTCAAAGGTACACAAAAAAATTAGTATAACTCATGTCATCCACATATCCAACTCATAAACTACAATCACAAGCTCCATGTACAACACCTGTCAAGTGAGGAACATACATATCCAAGAACTCCCACTGCATGGGTAATGTCAAAACTAAAAATAGATCATAGCATACTAAGTCTACCAATCAACACTCAACCAAGGTGTAGCACTGTAATATCAAGAACAGTCACAATGATCCACATGCAATACATATGCTGCAAAATCTTTCACAACATGTCAACATAACTCTCCCAAGTCCAACCATATCATATGAATATGAATATTTAGGAAGTAGCCATAAAACAAAGAGAGAACCTACAAATCATAATGTCCTACAACACCTCAAAGTGCTAAGTTGTTCCAATTATGATCTCCTATAAAACCCAAAAGAAAAAGCCTTAACAACACCCAACCATTCAATCCCATAGATCCAATGTACATATGTAGCATATAACCAAATGGATGTAGGCTTCTGAAACTAAATAAGATCAAACTAATATCCATTTCTCATATCAAGAAATCAGCCCAATAAACCATCTCTCAAAATGAATCTTCCAGAACTAACCAACTATCCATAGCTCAAGATCCATATCTATGAAAGATGAAACATAACACACTTGAAAAATAATGGGCAATATACCTCAAGTGATAAACCATCGAGTAGACCAAGAGTAGGGAATGAGAATGCTCCACCAAGATGCACCAAGTCATAATGACTCTCTCCAAGAACAATCTCCTCTAGGTCCATAATGGACTCACATCCATATCCAAGTGTAGGCAACTCAGTCTTCCTATTGAAAGCATCTTAAAGAGTAATCATCTCAACAATGTGTCTCTAATCACAAGAGAACTCTAGCCTCACCCAAGTCTCAAAGTATCCATGAGAACCTCCATTATTAATCCATGCTAACTCCAAATGCAATATAGCACCATCATGAAGTAATCAAGTGAATGACCAATGTACCCAATACCAAGAGAACCAAACAAGATCATAATCAATGCTCCAACTTGCACATCTACATAACTTAGAAACATATCATGACATCATAATCTCACATCTCCTCAAAAGAAGAACATATGTCTCATAAGAACATATCATGCTCCAAAGACCACTTGTATCATGTCAACACTCTAACATATGATCAAGAGTAAACAAAGACACAATACCTAACATCCTATAAATAAGGATCATTAAACCAACACCTTAACCAAAGAATTCATGAGTCCTCCATGGTAACAAGATGTCAACATCTTCAATCACATGAAGATAACCATCTCTTGCCAATAGAACCCAAAATGCCAAAGAACTTTCACTTCATACAAAAATAGGATCCAAGAGCTCCTCCATGACACCAACAACTACTACAAAAGATGATCCATCACCAAGTGATGAATCCACAATCACTACTAAAGCTCCCATTGAACTGTGACACTGAGCTCTTCAAGCATCAAGATAAACCATCTCCTAAATGAAGATATTCCATGGCTCTATCACAAGAAAATACTTCACATGCAATGTTAGCAACATAAAATGATTAGAACCAAAATCTCCAAGGCAAGAAGATAAACCAACATGCTAAAAATCCCCATCACTGACTATCTAGATACTCAACAAAATTCATCCTCTTATCTCAATGTGACATATCAATGCACAAATGACCACATACAAGGCCAACTAACTGAATTTGCATCAACACTAAAAGGACCCTTGGATATAGACAGTCCACATCTGAGTCATCTCACTGCAAGATAATGGGTAGCTAATCCATAACTTGCATAACTCGAGGATCAAAAATCAATGAAGCATGCAAACTCGCCATCACATTAGTAACATGCAAAACTGAGATAACAAAGAGGATAACATGCAGATTTTAGGACTCAAACACTAGATCAATGTTAGACCTGATTTTCCACACAAATCCACAACTGAGCACCATAGTCAAGGAACAAGAGAAGCATTACTATAAATCTAAAATTGTTTTCATCTAGAAAACTCTATGATTCTAAATCCAATCTCTTCCATAGATCTACAAATCATAGATTTTGTTAACATGAAAAACCTACAAAACCATCACTGTGCAAATTAGAAACCATCAATGGAAATACTCCAAATCTACACAAAACCCACAGCTTTTAGTATGATAGGAAAACTGTAAAACCTCCAAAGGAAATAGGTTGTCTAGAAGCTCATTAAATATACCAACTTCACAACCCATAAATAATCAACATTTCCTCATACCATGCATGAAGCATACATACAAAACTGTAACTATCTTATATCCAAAAATACCCCAAAGGAAACTTAATCTGAAAAATAGTTTATCAGCAGATCTGCAAAACCACAAGTTTTTTTTATCCATGTAAAACCTGTAAAACCAATGTGCCATAGACACACATGCAAATTCATTTCCACCTATCATCTAAAAAACCCACAAGTCTGAAAAGCATCAGAATAATGTTAACTGGAACAATGGAACAACATGAATATGCATAACCATAGATTTTGAACACAAAATCTACAAAACTCTCATATCCAACCATCATGAAATTGAGAAATGCAAGTACAACCAACCAAAGGAAGAAGAGGTCCAGGAACTTCGAGCCCACCATTAGGCCAAATCCACAACCACCAACATGTACAAGCATTTGGAGGAGCTAGGCTATCACAGAAGCTTTCAAATCATCCAATGATTAACTCCATAGCCTACATGCATTCGAGGTTAATAAATATTGTCAAACAAGAGATCCAGATCAACATCACATCAAATGTAACAACAAGATCAACTCCAATAAACTCTATCTACTCCATCCTTCAAAATGCGTGATGTTTCCTAAAAATAAGATCAACTGTACAAAACTTCCACTCAGACAAGGATTAATCATCACTCAATTTCTTCAAAAAAAATTCCCTCAAGCTTGACAGGCTAAGAAATCACAACAAAAGAAATACCCAGAACTTTGAACACCACGAAACTAATACATGCAAACTCATGCAACCATGGAACAACCTTGCTCTGATACCAAATGAAGGGAAAAAATCAATATCCCAAAAAACTTTCTAGGAACAATATGCACACTCAGTATACTATGTTTCAAATACAAGCACACACTACTATGCCTTATAGTGGAAACAGACATAGATAATTTTCCCATTGCATTAACCCTTCTAGGAAAGATAATGTAGTTTGTGGATCTAAGAAAATTTTGGTAGCACAATAGAATGTAAATTAACACTTCAAAAATGAAAGAAGAAGAATAGAAGAAAGATAGACAGAAGAGAAGAAACACCAATATACGTGGAGAAAACCCTTTCGGGTAAAAAATCCCACACTTTAAAGCATCGAACCAATGTATTAATCTGCAACAAAATGGTGACAATACACTTTCAGGCTCATAGCCTTAACATGGAGATTACATCTTGCTCTTTTGGAGGAAATCCGACAGCATAACCTTGCAATGAATCAACTCATACTAAACACTCCCTCAAGCACCTTATTTATAGAGAGATACAAGCATAAAGGTAGCTTCATCAGCAAGCTACAACAAGGAGTTATGCAAAACTCGTCCAAATCCATGTGGCACACATTCCAAGGACATATTTGACCTTTGTGACAAATGTACATGAATTTCTTACACCCTCAACCAACCTCCATACTTGGGTGCCCCAAATTTTCTCAAAATAGGTATGACAAATTCACTTTCACACCTTACAATGTCATAGAATATGTCATATATGACAACCTCTTAAAACTATAAGAGAATCCATCATAATAGGCTAAATATAGAAGATGCTCTTACACACTCTTACAACTTTGTCATATTCCAAACTTGGGTGCCCACCTTCTCCATACAAAGATGTCATGTGACACTTGTCACACCTATCATAGAATCTCTATTTCCAGCTCTTACATGTCATAAATCCCATCATAGGAATCTGTCATACAATGATGACTTACACAATGCTCAAAGTTCCAACACATGGTAGAGAATATCTACATAATATGGGATGCCTA
Organism: Sequoiadendron giganteum; assembly: GCA_007115665.2. NCBI lineage: Eukaryota > Viridiplantae > Streptophyta > Pinopsida > Cupressales > Cupressaceae > Sequoiadendron > Sequoiadendron giganteum. The sequence continues at coordinate 277,841,828 of CM021109.1, read as the reverse complement.
TATTCCCATGTGGGGAAAGAAATATCCATGTCACCTCCCAGAGTGATGACAATTCACCGTGCCAACTCACACAAAATGACAACATTAGATGAGCATGAAAAATATAATATAGGCAAATAAATAATAAATCAATGTTAGGAAAAATGCCAAGGTTGAGACACCTTAATTCCCAACACTTATTTCCAGAGGGCATAAATTTTCTCCAAGGTGTCCTTTTTTTTGCTCTTCTTGGACTCGTTGGAAAGCTAACTCACTGCTCTACACTGCGGTGCCAGTGATTTTATGAGTTTTTATAGTTTGGACAGTGTTTTGCTTACTAGAAGTTAGGTGTTCATTGTGAGTTTTAAGATGGCATATCTTGTGCATACGTAGTCTGATTTTGTACTTCAAATAGTTGACAATAATCTTGTTCAGAGCACTACATAGTGGATCATGTTTGGAGTTATGTTGGCATGGTTTATTTGTTGTTTTCCTTATCTTATTTGTTTATGCGTTACTTTGACTTTCGTGATATCATGAGTCTATGGATGATCGGATCTTGGAGATTTGATGTTGGATTTATTATATACTCAGTTGTACATCTCATATTATTCTCTTTTTGACATGGTTATCAGTATTTAGTTAGATTTGTATGTTTCATTATTGTATCTACAAGTTGTGCAATGTTGTAGGTGGTCTATACTTACATGTAGCAATTATGACTTGGACATGGGTTTTCTATGCCCATAGATATTTCAGTGTTGATGCATTTTGCAATTTTGTGGCTTGGTTTAGTCACTTGGTTTGATGGTTTTGTTGTCATGTTAAGTAGTAGAGATGGTATTACCAAGTGCAATCATGATGTGATACCTATGTAGTTGACTATGTTATGTGGATATGCACGGACACGGTTGGATTGTTAGTTGTTGGTACATTTGGTGACGATCATGGTGTCATGGATGTTTCTTATGCTTTAGAGACTTTGGCATGTCATGATGGTGTATGCAAGTGCATTGTTGGTGGTGTTGGATTAAATCTTGATTCAAGTTGTGGCGATGTATCTTCTTGGTATGATGATCATGGTTTACTTTGCTTTCTTATTGGGGAGCTCATGTTGCATTTGAGTTCTTTGATTGTGTGAGGGAAATATTTTGTTGATCTTCATTAGGAGATTGTTATCACGATGTCATGATAGCTTGTTACACTCATTGATTATACACTTTCAGTGGGAGCTTTTGACAGTGATGGATTGATGGTGATGGATATGTTTGCGATGGTTTGTTAGCTGTTGTAGGTATCTTCTTGGCTTGGAGATGTAGGTTTCACTTGTATGTTACTCATATTGCAGTTGAGTGTGTGTAGACCTAGATGATCTTCATGGAGAGGATGGTGTCATGATGTCGTGTGTAGGTTGTATCATAGTTTAGTAGGAGTTGTTGGTAGTAGTGTGGATGCATCATTGGTATGGTTATCTTCATGTGATTGGGGATATGTTTTCTTGGTTTAGAGTGGTTTCTATTATGTCATGGTTTACTCTTGATGCATGCTTAGAGTTGTGGCATGGTACATGTTATTTTGAGACCATGATGTATATATGTTATAGTTCATGTGATCTCATAGGCGGAGATGGTTGGATCATGGATGCCATGTATACAATCTTGATTTATGATTGGAGCTTTGAGAATGATCATGGTAGTTCTCTTTGTACTAGGTACATTGGTCATTTTCTTGATTACTTCATGATGGTGTTATGTTCCATTTGGAGTTTGGCATGGATTGATTGGTTATAGGCACTCATGGATACTTGGAGACTTAGGTGAGGCTAGAGTTCTCTTGTTGTTAGAGACGTGTTGAGATGGTTACTGTGATATGGTGAAATACACTAATCTAAGATGCAAAACGAAGTAGAATGCAAGCTAAATGTAAAACACCTAACACCCCAATTGATTAGCCTAGTTGGATTCAAAACAAAGAAAGATGAAGATAAACAAAATGATTATACCTTGTCTTGAATCGATCGTTTGGTTGACCCTTTGATGATTTTTGATGTGTGCTCCTTGGATTGGTAACTTGCAACAATGATGGTAGATGGGTGCTTAATGGAGGTAGATGAAATGCAATAATGGATTCTAAGATGCAATGGTAAGTGCTAAAATGGTTAACATAAATGGCTAAAATGACTTGACGAATATGAGAGCATAAGTTAGCTAAGAATGCATTAACTTTCTAACTCATAAGATGCAAGATCCTTTAATGAAGGAAGAGGGGGGTATTTATAGGAAAAGTTGAATTCGCTAGAGAATTCAATGGCCTAGATTGAGCCACCATGGCCAAGATAGAGGGCTATGGTGAGTTGAGGAATCACAAGCCCTCACATCTTGACATGTGGTGGGTGAGTTGTCCAAAGGAAAAGGTGAGATGGCAAGGGTACAAATGACATGGAAGAGGCCGTGTGGACCCAAAGTACTTGCAAGTACCTTGGGAGGGAGAGAATTTCTTTAAAAATTTATTCCTTGGCCCCATACGGGGCTGAAAGTGACAAGTGCTAACTTTTAGAAAGTCATCCCTTGTTAACATGGGGAATGGGGAACACCTTGAAGAAATTAAAGTGTATTTTTAATTCACTTTTTGGGAGAGACCAAAGGATAAAACAAGATTCCTCTAAAAAAGGTCTTTGTCCTTTGGGTACGATGTGACATATGAGATGTCATGAGAAGACAAATGCATGGGGGGAATAAGTGTGAATTTGTAATAAACATGGGGAAGAGGTCAACCCAAAAAAGGTAAGTACCAAGAAGGTTGAATTAAGGACATGTCAAAAAGGGTAAGTGATTAGGATTAGGATTCTGCAAATAGGTGATTAGATTAATTAATGATGATTAGAGGCAAGTGGCAAGTTATGGAGGATGTGACATTAATCCTAATTAAGGATATGCACATCTTAATGGAGAATTAATTAAATTAACCCAGATTAATGAAAAGGTTATGGAGGATGTGACAAGGAGAGAGAAAGAATGAGTTAAAAATTGAAAAGGATAATTGACTAAATTAAATAAATTGATTGCATTTTTTTAATTTAGAGAGAAAATGGAAAAGGATAAAGTATTTAATTAAGTACTTTTGGGAGCCTTGGGAAAAAGGGATGATATTAATTAAATGTGTCATTTAATTAATATGTATGGATTAAACGAATAAATGATAGGATTATGACCATATGAAATTGGTCAAATTTGGATGTCTATAGTTACTCTTGATGGGATTTCAACAAGATGCCTGAGGAGCCTACACCTTGGTTGGACATGAGTTCAACATGGACCTATGAGGAGAGTGTTCTTGGATGAGTCATGATGACTTGGATGTCTTGGAGGAGCATTCTCATTCCCCACTCTTGGTCTTCTCGATAGTTCACTTAAGAGGTATTGTCCATTATTTCTTTCAAGTGCATTATGATTTATGCTTTGTTTTTGTTGGGAAATCATGTCTCAACTTCCAATCTTGTGCCTCTATCAGAAAAGGCTTGGCAAAAATTTCCTTCATTCTGCCTTAACCACTTTACCGCGGTGGTTACTACCTTCCTAGGAGGTACTGCGGTGATGGCTTGGAGGTTACCACCTTACCGCGCATGGTAACTTGCCTCACCGCGGTGGCTGCGATAGATGGCTAGCGGTCCGCGGTGACCACTTACCCCCGCACCACAGGTGATGGGTTGGCTCACCACGATGGCCACGGTATGTTGTCAACGGTGAAGGCTGGTAGATTACTGCCCCACCACAGGTAGTGATCTGCCTCACCGTGGTGGCCACAGTGAGACCGCTAGCAGTTACTGCCCCACCAAGGTGAGACCACTGACATTCTATCGAGGCAGTCACCACCTTACCTCAAGGTGGCCTGGTGGCCTTCGTGGTAGCGTAGTAAGACCTTTGGCAGTTACCGCCACACCATAAGGGGACTTGGAGAGCTCAGCGCTAGCACAGGAAAGTCCGAGGGTGGGTCAAGTGAGCTCGTCGCCATACCATTACAAGGTAGAATGAGCTCGGAGGTGGTGCGGTGGAGGTAGTGTGAGCTCAGATGAGCTCGGAGCTCGATCAACCGAGTTTGACTGACTTGGACCAAAAGTCAGAGTAGCAAGCAAATGAAAGATGGACACATGGCTCAATGTCAGACATCCTATTGGCTAAAGGCCAAAATGATAAAGCAGTTAATACTTGACTTGTTCGGTTGATGAACATGATCCAATATGGGCAATGAATTTATTGCTTGGGTAGCCCAATGCAAAGCAGATCTATCAGTGAAGATCGATTTCTTGATTGGGTGATTGGTGCATGAACCTAAAGGTCTGCGATTGGTTGAGACATTGAATGCAAATGTAAGACTTGATAGTCGATTACATTATTTTATATGTAAACCAAAAGGTGACGGTTTTTTGTAAGTTGTGGTAAGCTAAGTCAAGTAGAGTGTTACTCATTGTAACAGTGAGTGAACTTGAGTGCTGCTGTGAGCTGATTATCAGAGAGTGAAGACTGAACTTTGTATGTAATTTGTTCATTACTGTAATACAAATTGTCTTTGCTTGGTATGGTGGGTTTTTAACCTAAAAATTATTTCCCACATAAATACTTGTGTCAATCTGTGAATGCATATTTTCTGTTATCTCTTTATGATATATGCATTCATCTCAGAAGTTTTTAAGAAGCTATAGAACCTATTTTTGCTCCTCTCCTCTATTGTATTAGTGTTAGGGAGGTATTTCACACTATCCCCTTTTCTCCCTTCAAGTGGTATCAGAGCCTGGCCAGTTGTGTTATCCTTGTTTGAAAGGTCAGTTTTTTGCGCTAATACTATTCCAGTGCGAGTCTTGCATTGTTAAAACTTGTTTCTATTTGAGATGGTGAGTACATCAGGTAGAGTAGAGATTGAAAAATTCAATGGCAGCAACTTTGAGTTATGGAAACTCAAAATGGAAGACTTACTTGTGGATAGAGACCTCTGGGTAGCAGTGTTTGGAACTATGCCACAAAGTATGAAGCAAGAGGATTGGGACCTTGCTGATAGAAAAGAAAGAGGTCTGATAAGAATGAGTCTGGCCGATTTTGTATTCCTGAACATCCATGAGGAGAAGTCTGCAGCTTCATTATGGAAGAAGTTTGGTGATATTTATCAGGGAAAGTCTTTGGTAAATAAGCTTTTCTTGAAGAAGAAGTTGTACTCCCTGAAGATGGAAGAAGGTGCATCTATTGCAGACCATTTGAACTCATTTAACATGAGTGTTACTCAACTGGCATCTATAGGTGTAAAGACTAAGGAGGAGGATTGTTGCATGCTCTTGTTGTGTTCATTACCTGACAAATGGGATCATCTGGTGATAGCTATCGGAAGCATGACAACTGCATTCAAGATGGATGACATGGTTGTTTCAGTTCTATCTAAAGAAATGCGAAGGAAGTCTTCTGAGATGGCCAAAGAGGCTCTTTCTATTAGAGGTAGACCAAAGGAGAAAGGCAAGAAAAATGAAAAGAAGTTGAAATCCAAATCTGGAGGGAGATCAAAGTCTCCTGGTAAAAAGTCCAAGGTGAAATGTTGGAACTGTGGGCAGCCTGGTCATATCCGAAAGGATTTTAAGGAGAAGAAGAAGAAGAAGAATGCTTCAGAGAATGACTCTTCTCAGAGTGATGCAAATGCCTTCATTGTAGCCTTGGCAACTCAGGCATCAAATGATGTTTGGTTGGTTGAATCAGGTGTTTCCTTTCACATGATGTCTCATAGAGAATGGTTCTCCAAGTATGAGAAGTATGATGGTCGAAAGGTGTACCTGGCAAGTGATTCAACCTTGGAGATCGTTGGCAGAGGTAGAGTCAAAGGAATTGGTGGTGTACTGCATATACTAGGTTTGGCTCGTAATCTTCTTTCTATCAGTAAGTTAAATGATGTTGGTGTAGAAGTTTCTTTCTTAAGTAAAGGAAGTAAAATGGCTAGAGGTGCAATGGTTCTGGCTAAGGGTGTTCGTATTGGCACTTGCACAACCTGGATGCACATCCTATTCAATGCAACAGTGCCTCTGTAAATTCAAGAAAAGTTGTTCCTATAGAGGAAGATGAAGGCACTTCTTTGTTTGCAAATGCATTAGAGGTAAAACTCCCAGTAGAGAAGACTATGTTGTGGCATCATAGACTTGGTCACATAGGTGAGAAAGGTTTAAAAACCTTGAAGAATAAAAATCTTGTAGAAGGGCTTGATGATTGTAACCTTGAGTTTGATTTTTGTGAACACTGTATTTATGGAAAACAACATTGTGTTTCATTTTACTCGAGTCCTCATAAATCTTCTGGCATACTGGATTATGTTCATTCTGATGTGTTTGGTCTAGTTAATTTTCCTTTGTTATCAAAGTATAGATATTATGTTTCTTTTATTGATGATTGTTCAAGAAGGGCATTTGTATACTTTCTTAAAAGTAAATCAGAAGTGTTCAATCGGTTTAAAGAATTTAAAACTTGGGTTGAGAATCAGACTGGAAGGAAAATTAAATGTTTGAGGATAGACAATGGTGGTGAGTTCTATTTTGTATATTTTGAAAGGTATTGCACAGATCATGGAATTAAAAGGCATAAAATAACACCTTATACTCCACAACAGAATGGAGTTGTTCAAAGGTTGATCAGGACGCTGATGGAAAAGGAAAGGAGTATGCTAAGCAGTGCTTGTCTAGAGTAGAAGTTCTAGGCTGAGGTTGTGGCTAAAAAATCCTATTTGGTAAATCATTCTCCTTGCTCTACTCTTGCTGATAAGACACCTTTGGAAGCATGGTCAGGTAAGAAGCCCTCTCTTAGCCATGTTCGTGTCTTTGGCTGTGAGGCATATGCTTATGTGCCAAATGAGAAAAGATCAAAGCTGGATAACAAGGTTGTTAAATGTATTCTAATCGGCTATGGTGTCGGTGTGAAAGGATAAAAGCTTTAGAACCTTGTTACTGAGAAGGTTATGTACAGTAGAAGCATGATATTTCATGAGCTAAAACCTTCAACAAGTGATCCACAGCTCGAGATAGATCAAAGAGAAAAGAAGAATGATACCGTTGAGTTTCCTCAAACTTTGAAAAAGGTAGAACTGCATGGTGTACCTGAGACTAAGGATAGATCAAGTAGCTCTGAGAGTTTTGATGATGAAAAATCACAACCTCAGCCAGTAAGAAGATCTACATGAGAAAAGTTGCAACCTAAAAGGTATGGTTTCTCAATGTTAGATTCGAACTGTGCCTATGCCTTGATTACTAGCATTGATGAGCCTAGGACTATAAAAGAAGCAATCAGCATGTCTAATTCAAATTCTTGGCTGGAAGCCATGAATGAAGAAATGGATTCATTGAAGAAGAATGAAACCTAGGTTTTGATACCTTCGCCTAAAGGGCGAAATCCTGTTGGCTGTAAGTGGGTATTCAAAAAGAAGACTGGCCTTGATGGTAGTGTTGAAAAGTACAAGGAAAGATTGGTTGCGAAGAGATTTTCCTAGATTGAGGGAATTGATTATGGAGAGATTTTTTCCCCTATAGCAAAGCTGACATCTGTAGTGTCTTTAATTAGGTTGATAACTAGGAACATATATTCCTCTACTCAGGGATTAGATATCACAACTGGCAATTATAATTTACTAAAGGACATCATTTAATTGTCAACCCAGGGATGTTAGACTTGAAATGGGCTTGCATAGTATATGCACTAACAACCTATTTCAGACATGTGTTCTTCCTTGAAAATACCATGCTGGAATTGAAATTGCTGGAAACAAAATTTAGCTAACTAAGTCTTCTCAAAATGAAAACTAAACCCAGTTTTGAAGACAGGAACTACTCTGTCCCTAGTGGCTGCAGAAATAGTTGACAGCTCTGTAATTCTGCCAGCTGTAGGAACAGTCATGCTGAAGTTCTAGAAAAATGAAATACAGTTACTGTAATTGCAGAAATGGAAAAAATATATGTCCCTAAGTGGGCCCCCTTAGGTAGTGCCTCAAGTACACAATAGATTAAACTGCAAACTCCATGAAATTATTTTATTGAATTGAAACTGATAAGTACATTGCTCACAACTTGCAACTTGCAACTGTATTACTTGAAACTAAGCTATTACAACAGTAAACTTCCAGCTCTTTCTCTGAAGGAGAACGTAGCTATTTACTTAAAACTGAAACCTAACAACTAACTAACCTTTCCCACAAAAATGGGAAACCTTTATTACATATCGATCTTTACATTGAAGAAGTGGACACAAGAGAGAGAACTAAGTCAAATTAGTTTAAAATAATTAATGCACCACTATCCTAGATTTGTGTGACACCAAGAGGCCTTCTATTGGATTCCTAGAATGCTCCCCTTGCATGGCGGATAAATTCTCATCTGTCTCCTCATTTCTTGTTGCTGAATCGGTCTGCTTTGAATTAGTCCTATAGTGATCTAGTGGAGGCTAAATATTCTCCTTGAGACCTGGTACCTACAATAACTAATAGCTATTCTTGCAGCAAAGGGTCATCTCAACACATCCAACTCATTAAATGATCCATTATCTCATTCATACATTCATTAGGTATTGACTTTGATCAAACAACATTTCACATATGGCTACAAGAAGGTGAACAGTAGTGGTTACAGGAAAGGCATTTTATCTCATAGAGTCACAAGGCACACATCCTTCATTAAACTAACAAAACATCAAGCAATAACCATGGAAAGACTTATCATAATAAATTTGTTATATTAAGCATAAAGTTTATGTATTACTTCCATAAATACTACTTAATGTTTGTCTCAGCATAACAAAAGGTATAAAGTTACTAAAAACATAGCCTAAAATATGCCAAAAATTGGGCTCATCATTCCGCTCAACCCACTACTTGTTGGTCCCTTCAGTAAGTCTAACATTCTTCCTACGTGCAAATTCTCTTAAGTCTGCATTCAGCTGATGTCCACATTCTCCATTCTGAAAGCTCCAAAAGTGAGCCCTCATAGAATCCAACCGCTGCCAACTGTTGTCCTCTGATTCTCTGTTATAGGTATTGTTTTCTCCCTTCATGGCCAGAAGTGGCCATAAGAGAATGGGTGGCTGCATGACCAATGGTAGCCAATTCTCTTTCTTTGTCCTTGCATTCCTCATGTACCTTCTTTCTCTTCTAGTGGCTGCATACAGGTTGTGTGGGTTATGTGGTTCTTCCCTCTTTAACTTCAATGGCAACTACTCCCATCTTGTCCTACTATGTTGTGTAGCAGCATCAAGGTCATCATTCACAATCTGAGAGTACTAGGAAAACACCTCTTGCCTCAAGGGTTCTATTATTGGTCTAGCCCTCTCATCGGCCCACAGTTTCTTCCAGTCAAAATAAATGCTCATCCCCTTCTTGGATCTGTTCCTTACTGCCAGTGGCATGTTAGCTTTGTCATGTTTATAACTATCAAATTGTTCTCCTCTTCTTATCTCATTCTTGATCCAAGAGATCAAAGAACTAATGTGTATGTCTCCTATATAGCATAGAGGATTCCACTCTATATCATGAGGCATAGGAAAATTATGTAAATAGCATTCACATAGGAGGTGTCTGATATGATGTGGTGACTCCTAGTATGCATCATAGAATTCTTGGGGAGTGCTCAAAGAAGGGTTTTGACCTTGCCAAATGTGTATTAATTTAAAATTCAAATACAACTCCCTTAAATACATTGCATAAACTGGAGAGGGAGACCTACACTGAACTATCTATGAAACAAAATTGACTACCTGATTTAGGGTGTCCATAAGGTTAGCAATTTCTACATCTTTGTTCTGGATTACCCTTTTCAATTTCTTTATTTCTAATTCATAGGAAGCCTTATGATCTTGAAGTTCTTTATAACATGACACCCCTACAGCAAAACTTGTGAAATTAAGAGGAGGCTTATGGTTATTCCATCTTGGTACCTCTGCAAAAGATGAAACAATCGCTGCACCATCTTGATGTGTTTCTTTTGCCTTCTGTAGACCTCCATCTTGCAACTCCTTTTGTTTAGGTTTAACTTTTGGCTGTTGATTTGCTGCAAGTGGTTCCTGAACTTCTTTAGGTACACCAACATCTCCATGATGCTCTGAGGCATCAATAGGGTGCTCTTTTGTCTCAATTGTTTCCTTATCATTTGATTGTTTAGGAACTTCCTATTCCATTTCGACATCCTGCTACATGTTCTCTTGTTGTTCCTCTGGCATCTGATGTTCTGGTGTATTTCCTAGAATAGTTGGTGACTCATCCATCACTTCATATTTTTACCTCCCTCATTTGATTGATCTGCTACTTTTTTTCCTTCTTCCTCAATCCACACTGCCCCTTCCTGCAGTTGTTCTGATAAACCTTCTTGCATCTGCTCTGTAATAGCTACCAATTCCTAAAGGCTAGCCCCCTTAGAAATATGCTTTGTCTCCCCAACAGATTGCTCCTTTTCCTCAAGTATTGGACTAGGAGGATTCAAGGGTGATGGTGAAGATTTAGAGGTACTAAGTGAATGCGGTGTTGTCTGGATTTGTATCCTAGAGATTCTCTATATGGGAGTAGGGGTTGCCTTGGGTTTCTTTGGGTATTTATCTATAGGACTAGAAGATTCTCCCATTTGTTTTCTCTTGACGGAGTTAGGATCAGATTTAGGGGTCCTCTACTGAGGTGACACCATTGGTGACTTCTCCTTTTTCTTTTTGGAAGAAGTCCCAACTTTAGCAATAGGGGTTTGTACTAGCACTTTGGAAATTCTTTCAGACGGAGGAACATTGTCTTGTGAGTCTGAGGTTTCAGGCATAGGGGGTGCGACCATAGAGGCTTCAGCCTTTGACTGAGAGGTTCATTGCCTAAAAGTAAGAGGTTGACCCCTGGGTCCTACATTTTGAACCTCTGGCTCAAAAATGACAACAAATTCTTCTCAGGGCATGGGTGACACATCCCTAACAGATCTCTCTACAAGCAATTTAATGAGGCAATGATGGGATACATAATTGATTCTACCTTTCTTATACTTTGCAACACTATTGGAAAGTAAATTGTACAAGAAATCTAGTATATTCATCAATAATCCATGATGCAAATGAGAAAATAGTTTGAAATGGTGAGAATGCATAATAGAGAACCGACCTTCACACGTCAGGTATTTGATGACATAGCCTGCCCATGGGATCCAATCCTGCGATAGACTCTTCCATTGAGTTCCCTGCTTATCTACGTGGAGAGGAAGATCTCCAAGTCAAATAAATTCTACCCTAGCACTTTTTGCATCTTTTGTTTGAGGAAATAATTCACCAATTTGAGGTAACCCCACCACCTCTACAATTCTTTCCACTATGGCATCAATTTTCACTCCCTTGACCTTGGCCTTATCATTGTGAAATGTCCTAGGAAATTCTTCAGCAATATCTTCATCAAACGTGACAATTTTGAGAAAATAATCGAGTCATCCATACTGCCTGAATGGTGGCAAATGTCACGCATCTTGCAACAAGGCATGGTGGTCTATTGGCTCATGCTTAATTGGTTGGCCTCACATTCTTAATGCTTTCCTTGCAACTTAGCTCACTACCAAGAATTCAACCTGATTATTTCAAACTCTTCCTTTCTCAATTTGAACTTCCTGCAATTCAAACTAACTCCCTTTCTCCCCTCAACCTAAACTTTTGAACTTCTTTCAAAAGATTCAGACGAGAAGAATTTTGAACATCCAAACACACATAAGAAGATTTATAGAGAGGAACTAAAGACACATCAGGGCATTATTGCAGGAAGTGATGGAAGTTTATTAATTCATTTGCAAATTTCCTCAAAATCTTGAGTTCTGACAAAAAGGACAGTAGCCTTGATGTGACTAAGTCTCTTGGTGGCGGAAGGTAATGACGTGGCCATCAGTTAGGAGTTAAGAAAAATGGTTCAACTTGCGGAAAATACTAAATGTGATTGTAGCCATATAGGAAATCTATCATCTAATTTAATACCTACTTAAACATAATAAATGAAATAATTAATCACTTCTTGAGTTAAGTGGAGCTTACCTACCATGATGTGTCGTAACTGACTAATGTGACTCCACTTCTTTTATTGCAAAAGTTGATTTTTGGAAAAGTGGAAATGGTGATGAATGAATGATGGATGAGGTGGCAGAAGAGGAAATGGTACAGATGGTGGATGAAATGATGTTATGGAATGGGGATCCACAAGGATGACCCCTTTATTATGGTATTTAATGCACTTTTCATGCATTGCTTAGGGAATCGAGCCGAGACTCACTCCTTCAGCTGTAGGATCTATGAACTCTTGCTCAACTTGAAACTACTTCAGGAACTCTTCCTTATCAATGGGCTTTAGGTAAGGCTTCAGTCGATGCCCATTGACCAATAATTTGAATCTGATGTCATCAATTGTGCTTAGCTGAACTGCACCATTATCAAATACTTCTGCAATTTCATATGGCCCCAACCATCTAGTTTGTAGCTTCCCTTGATTGTCCTTGTATCTTGAATCATATAGTAGAGCCCAATCTCCTGCTTTGAATTTATTTTCCTTTATGTACTTATCATGCCATCTGATTCTCTGGTTTTGTACTATTTCTATATGCTGTAGGGCACTCTTCCTTAGCTCATCCAAGGCATTGAGCTACATGATTCTATCTCTCTATGTAGTTGTTAAATCCATATCTAATTCCAAAGTTGTTCTGAGAGTTTTGTGTTCAAACTCTATAGGAATCATAGCTTTCTTCCCATACACCATTTCAAAAGGTGTAAAACCTATTTTAGTCTTCCAAGTAGTTCTATAGGCCCATATAGCTTCAGGTAACCTCACATCCCAATCCTTCCTATGCAGGTCCACTTTTTTTTTCAAAATGGCTTCAATATCCCTATTAGTGATTTCTACTTAGCCATTAGCCTAAGGATGATAAGGAGTTGACTTCCTATGCCTTATATTGTACTCATTTACCAAGGCTATGATAAGAGTAGAAGTAAATTGTGCCCCTTGGTCTGTCACTATTTCTCTAGGAACCCCAAATCTAGTAAGGATTTCTTCATAGAGGAACTATGCTACCTTATTATCTCTAGCATGCTTCATAGGCCTAGCTTCAACCCACTTTGTTACATAATTTGTGCACACAAGAATGTAAGACTTACCATTTGAAGGTGGCTCAATTGGGCCTACAAAGTCCAATCCCCATTTATCAAAGGGTGTAACAATAACTTGTGGAAACAAAGGCATTTCATCTGATCTTGTTGGCCTCCCCATCCTTTGAAATATATCACACCTCTTGGTGTACTTGGTTGCATCCTTATGTAGTGTTGGCCAATAATATCCAGTATTTAAGATCTTCATGGCTGTCCTTTTAGCAACAAAATGTCCACCACAAGGCTCATCATGGCTTGCATGCAGTATGTCATGAGTGTCTTCCTCTCTCACGCATCTCCTCATTACCTGATCTGGCCCTATGTAAAACATGCAATCTACAATCCAAGAGAAGTTAAAGCTTTTCTCTACTAACAATCTCTTCTCCTTAGGTGAGAGGTGAGGAGGAGTTCTTCCTGCAGTTAAATAATTTTCTATGTCTACATACCATGGATGAATGACTTTGATGGAAAACAAATGTTCATCTGGGAAGGAATCTTCTATGAGTGCAGGATCATCTTGCCTCTAGATTCTAGATAGGAAATCAGCAACCACATTGGCTTTACCCAGTTTGTCCATAATTGTGATATCAAATTCTTGCGTCAGCAACAACCACCTAGCTAGTCTCCCTGTAATTGGACTCTTGTTCATGAGATACCTGATTGTTGCATGATAAGTATGGACAAATATTTGATAGCATGTGATATAATGCCTGAACTTGTTGAGGGCATAGATGATTGCTAACATTTCCTTTTCTATAACTGTGTAGTTGAGTTCAACCCCCTATAAGTTCTTATTGATATAATAAAGTGCATGCTCTGTTGAACCACTCTTTTTTCCTAGGACAGCACCAATAGAATAATATGATGCATCCATGTGAATATGGAATGGAAGTGACCAATCTAGTCCTTTCAAAATAGGTGCTTGTGTGAGGGCGGTTTTAAGATCAAGGAATGCTTTCTCACATTCTGTTGTCCAAGAAAACTCTGCATCCTTCTTTAGTAAACTGTATAGAGGTCCTGTTGTTTCACTAAAATCTTTATTAAATCTCATGCAGTAACCATTATGTCCAAGAAATCTTCTGAGTTCTTTTTTCTTGGTAAGAAAGGGTAGACTAGAAATGACTTCAATTTTGGAAGGGTCTACCTGTATTCCTACAGCAGAAATGTAGTGACCCAACACTATTCCTTCTTGCATCATCATGAAGCATTTTTTACTATTGAGTGAAAAATTATGATCTTCACACCTTTGTAGTACCTTTTTCAAATTATCTCAGGCTTCCTCGAATGTTGCACCATAAACAATAAAGTCATCCATATATATTTCCATGCAATCATATGAAATATCTGAGAAAATACTAATCACAGCTCTTTGGAAAGTTGCAAGAGCATTACAAAGACCAAAAGGTAAGACTGAATAGGAAAATTTTCCCTAGGGGCATGTGAAGGTAGTCTTTTCTTGATCCTCTGTAGCAATCTTTATCTAATTATATCCACTAAAACCATCAAGGAAAGAGAAATAATTTTTCCCTGATAAGTTATCCAGGACTTGATCAATAAAGGGTAGAGGCAAATAATCTTTCTTAGTTGTTGAGTTGAGGTCCCAGTAATCCACACACACTCTCCATTTTCCTCCTTTCTTAGGGATAATAACCAGTGGAGAAACCCACTGGCTATCTGAGATTGGGTAGATAAAGCCAGCATTCAATAATTTATGCAATTCCTCCTTAACTATTTCTCTTAGGGCTGGATTAATTCTCCTTTGGGGCTGTCTAACAAGTTTGAACTCGTTGTTGATGAAAATTCGGTGTGTACATAGCTTTGGATCTAACCCCTTCATATCACTGTAATCCCAGGAAAAAGTTGTCTTGTGGGTAGTAAGCATTTAGACAATTGACTCTTGCTACTCAATGGTAAGTTTACTATTGATATTCAAGGTTTTTCCTACAGCTACTTTCACTTGTGAGGTCAATTCTAGCATAGATAATTCTGACAGAAAAGGCATTTCTACTTCATGGGGCAACAAGGTGTACAAACAGTCAGTTGATGCAGGATAATGAGCTGAAGTAGATGGGGGAAGAATTGTCTGCAAGGAACATGGAACTTCTTCACAAAGGGGGTACTCTATGCCATAGTTGTTCTGAAGGAAATTAGATAGTACTTCTTCCTCTTGTTGTTTTTCAATAAAAGGCTCTCTTCTAATCATCATCAGGTTTGCCGCATAATTCATTTCTTCTACTTCTTCTCCTAAATTTGGCCAGACTGCTTGTCCAGACTCAAGTTGGGGTTGGGCTAGAGCATAAAGGGTGAGCATCTTGGTGCTATATCCATCAGAAATAGTCATGTTACCAGACCTACATCCTATGTAAGCATCTTCGATGGCTAACCAAGGCCTTCCTAGAAATACAGGATATCCTCCTAGTGTTTCCTTTGGAGACAAGACCATAAAATCAGTAGGATATTCCCATGAATCTAGGGTGACTACCAGGTCTTCAACTACTCCATCAGGCTTGACAGTTGAACTATCAGCGAGTTGTAGGACTATAGGTGTATTTCTTAGGTTTGAAATACTTAGTTGTACCACAAGGTCTTTGGTCATGACATTAATAGCTGCTCCAAGGTCTACTAAAGTATTTTTTATTTGAACTCCATTAATAATGATTTCCACAACAGGACTACCAGGGTCTAAATATTTTGGGATGGTAAGCTTTCCTAGCATCAAATCAGAGAGTTGACCTAAGACATGAACAATTTGACGGTCCTTCTTTTTCCTACCCAGTTTCTTCAAGCATGCTTCCATAATAGCTTTGCTATAGATAGGTACTTCCTTTATTGCTTGGAACAAGGGTATTTTTACACATATGTGCTTTATTTGTTCAAGAATGTCAAAGGTAGGCTCTTCATTCTTTTTAACAACTTCACCTTCTAACCTTTGTAGAAAAGGAGGTGAATTTTTATTGGACACTTTAGGCAAAGATGGATTTTGCATGGGCTAATTAGATGGAACTAGGTCACTAATATATTCTTGCTCATTCTCCTCGGATGGCAACTCTATGATTATGGGAGGAGAAGGTGTAGGTAACACTATCCCTGACTGTAAGTTAATATTACTCAAGTTGAGAGCATAAGCAAGCCACTGATTAGGATCAGTGAAATAAAATTGTTGTTGTTGCTGAGGTTGGTTATTTGGGTTAGGTGTTGCCTCAGTAGGTAGCTGCGTTGGCTTAGGATTTTGGCTTTGGTTTGTTGTAGGAGGTGGCATGATTGACTGTTGTTCGGGTTGCTGAAGGAAACCAGCGGGTTGATTTTACCATTGTTGGCCTCCCCTCCACTGGTTAGACTGCTGCCAATTTCCTTGTGGAGGCTGCCACTGATTTTGCTGAGGTGGTTGCCACCAGTTTTGCTGAGCATTTGGCCAAGGATTATTCCAATTAGGTTGGGAATATGGGCCATAATTTGGAGGGTACTGGTTATTCCATTCACTATTATATGAACCAAAATTTTGCAAGGGGTCCTGAGGCATACCTTGTCTTAGGGCCCAAGGCCTATGTTGAGCAACAAAGAACACTTTTTCATCTCCTTCAATTGTTTTGAACTCAGTGGGAAGATGTTGCACCTCCAAATTAGCCACTTCCTTGCATCTACAATCCTTCTTCTTTTGTTTGTAGTGAGGGAAATATTCAGGTAGCGTTGCCTTTGCTTCATCTTGCTTCCTCCTAGCTTGCATAGTGTCTAGTTCAGTAGTGACATCATTGATGATATATTTCTTGAAGTCAAACAAGAGATTAGAAATCTCCCTCTTAGACACTCCTGAGCCATTTCATTTTGTAATAGAGGATCTAAACCTTTTGCCTTTCTTCACAGTTGCTCTGGAGTAGTTGAGACAGATCTTATTGATATCATCTGAATTTATTTGGGTGATATCTCCTCTGGCCATGAGGTCTAGTGCCTCCATGCAAGCATCATTAAGTCTTCTTAGAAAGAGAAGTTTTTGAGACTCCTCATTCAGCTGGTGCTGAGTGTTTTTCTGCACACTGAACAAAAACCTTGACACATAGTCTTCCAAGGTTTCATCCTCTTTTTGTGACATCTTGAAGATGTCATCTCCTCTCAAATCATTCCCCCTAAAATATTCTTTATACTTCCCCAAGAATAGACTCTTCATTACATCCCAAGTGGTCACTGTATTGCCACCCAATCCCATGAACCACCTCAAGGCTAGCTCCTTTAGGCTAGAGGGAAACAACTTCAACTTGTGTGCATCAATGGTGTGGTCATAACTCCTACAAAGGATGTCAAACTCAAACAAGTAGGTATGAGGGTCTTCTGTAATCAGTCCATAGAAATTTCGGAGTAATGAGGCAGGGATGTTCTTAAGGTTATTATTGTCATGTAGGTCAGGAATTGGAAATGGAAAAGTAGGCCTTGCCATCCTTGGTGGTCCTCCTGGGTTAGCTCCTGGCTGATAAAATACAAGGCTAAGCGGGTTATTATATGGGTCCTGGTTGTTGAAAGTTTGTAGATTATTTAGATGTTGAATGAGTGGATTAAGGTCATCTGACTCATCAAACAGGTTCAAACTTAACTCTGAGGAAGAAGATGAGGTAACTAAGTCCTAGCTAGCATCCAAATATGGTTCTTCTTGGAAAAGCTCTGGTTCAATTTCTTGGGTATCTAATCTTCCAGGAAGGAATCTTCCAAATTGATCTCTTCTTCTAAGCATACAACAAAAATTAAGTCTAAACTATGGAAAATGTTGGAATGTTGAATTCTAAGCTAAATGCTAGGAATGAAATTCAAACTCCTACTACCATGACTGCAACAAGTTCTTAGTTTGACACCATCCCCGGCAACGGCACCAAAAATGTAGTGTCCTTAATTAGGTTGATAACTAGGAACATATATTCCTCTACTCAGGGATTAGATATCACAATTGGCAGTTATAATCTACTAAAGGAAATCATTTAATTATCAACCTAGGGATGTTAGACTTGAAATGGGCTTGCATAGTATATGCACTAACAACCTATTTTAGACATTTGTTCTTCCTTGAAAATACCATGCTGGAATTGAAATTGTTGGAAACAAACTTTAGCTAACTAAGTCTTCTCAAAATGAAAACTAAACCCAATTTTGAAGATAGGAACTGCTCTATCCCTAGTGGCTGCAGGAATAGTTGACAACTCTATAATTCTACCAGCTGCAGGAACAGTCATGCTGAAGTTCTAGAAAAATGAAAGACAGTTACTCTAATTGTAGAAATGGAAAAGATAGACAAACATCCCTAAGTGGGCCCCCTTAGTTAGTGCCTCAAGTACATGACAGATTAAACTACAAACTCCGTGAAATGCTTTTATTGAATTGAAACTTATAAGTACATTGCTCACAACTTGCAACTTGTAACTGTATTACTTGAAACTAAGCTATTACAATAGTAAACTTCTAGCTCTTTCTCTGAAGGAGAACATAGCTATTTATTTAAAACTAAAACCTAACAACTAACTAACCTTTCCCACAAAAATGGGAAACCTTTATTACATCTCGACCTTTACATTGAAGAAGTGGACACAAGAGAGAGAACTGAGTCAAATTAGTTTGAAATAATTAATGCACCACTATCCTGGATTTGTGTGACACCAAGATGCCTTTTGTTGGATTCCTAGAATGCTCCCCTTGCATGGCGGATAACTTCTCAGTTGTCTCCTCATTTCTTGCTGCTGAATCACTATGCTTTGAATCAGTCCTGCAGCGATCTAGTGGAGGCTAAATCTTCTCCTTGAGACCTGGTACCTACGATAACTAACATCTATTCATATGGAAAAGGGTCAACTCAACACATCCAACTCATTAAATGATCCATTATCCCATTCATACATTCATTAGGTATTTACTTCGATCAAACAACATTTCGCATATGGCTGCAGGAAGGTGAACAATAGTGGCTGCAGGAAAGGCATTTTATCTCATAGTCACAAGGCACACATCCTTCATTAAACTGACAAAACATCAAGCAATAACCATGGAAAGACTTATCATAATAAATTTGTTATATTAAGCATAAATTCTATGTATTACTTCCATAATTACTACTTAATGTCTATCTCAGCATAATAAAAGGTATAAAAGATACTAAAAACATAGCCTAAAATATGCCAAAATTGGGCTCATCAACATCTATCAAATTTATGTTGTCATTGGTAGTAGTGTATGATTTATAAATTGAGCAGATGGATGTGAAGACAACGTTTCTCCATGGTGAGATGGAAGAGGAAATTTATATGTCCCAGCCTGAGCAATTCGTTGAAAAAGGTAAACAAAATCTGGTCTGTAAATTAAAGAAATCTATGTATGGTTTGAAGCAGTCTCCTAGAATGTGGTGCTAGAAATTTGACATGTTTGTGTTGTCTATGGGTTTTGTTAGATCAAAATCTGATCATTGTGTTTATTATAAATCTGAAAATGATCATGTGCTTTTTATTACACTGTACGTGGACGATATGTTGTTCATAGGAAATAGCAAGTCTATGATTTCTGATCTTAAATCTCAGTTGTTTGCAAAGTTCAAAATGAAAGATCTAAGTACAGCAAGATATATTCTAGGAATGTTGATAGCAGGGACAAAACAAGCAAAAAGCTCTAGGTAAGTCAGAGTAAGTATGTCAATACGGTTTTGGAGAGATTTGGTATGGATGACTGCAAGCAGCTAGTTGTACCAGTTATGCAGGGAACGAAACTATATATTGAAGACTATCCAAAGTCTGCTACTAAGATGGAAGACATGACCAGGGTTTCATATGCAAGTGTTGTTGGCAGTTTAATGTATGTGATGGTATGTACAAGGCCAGACACTGCCCAAGCAGTGGGAGTTCTAAGTCATTTTATGGAAAATTCGGAAAGATCACATTGGGATGCTGTGAAGAGAGTGTTCAAATATTTAAAGGGGACTTCAAACTATGCTCTGTGTTACCATGGTAGTTTGGTTGCATCACAGTGAACACTCAGCATTCGTGGATATGTTGATTTTGATTGGGTAGGGGACATTGATAGCAGGAGATCCACTAGTGGATACACGTTCATGTTAAATGGTGGAGCAATCAGCTGGATGAGGAAGCAACAAGCTGTAGTTGCTTTATCCACTACTGAGGTAGAGTACATGGAAGCCACTCATGCCTACAAGGAAGCAGCTTGGCTGAGTCGTTTGTGTTCAGATATTGGTTTTAATGCAGGGTAGATTACTATTTTTTGTGATAGTCAGAGTGCCATTTGTTTGGCGAAGAACCCGACTTTCCATGCCAAGACAAAGCACATTGATGTGCAGTATCACTTTGTGAGGGACATGGTGGAATATCAAAAGGTCTGTCTTGAAAAGGTCGACACTTTGAAAAATGTTACAGATGCATTGGCAAAGCTAGTAAGCATGGACAAGTTTAGATGGTGTGCATAATCTATGGGCCTTGGGGCCTGTGACCATCAGTAGATTTTTGAAGTCACGAGGAAGGTGGAAGTCTTCACCAAGTGGGAGCTTGTTGGGAGATCATGTCTCAACTTCCAGTTTTGTGCCTTTGTCAAAAAAGACTTGGTGAAAATTTCCTTCATTCTGCCTTAACCACTTTACCGCGGCAGTTACTTCCTTCCTTGGCGGTACCACGATGATGGCTTAGTGGTTACCACCTTACCGCACGCGGTCACTCACCTAACCATGGTGGCCATGGTAGATAGCTAGCGGTCCACAGTGACCACTTACTGCCGCACCGCGGGCAGTGAGTTGGCTCACCATGGTGGTCATGGTATGCTATCAGTGGTGAAGGCTAGCAGATTACCGCCCCACCGCAGGCAGTGATCTATCTCACCGTGATGGCCACGGTGAGATCATTGGTAGTTACCGCCCCACCATAGGCGGTGAGAAAGCTCACCGTAGTGGCCGCAATGAGACTGCTGACGGTCTATCGAGGCGATCACCGCCCTACCGTGGGGTGGCCTAGCAGCCTCTGCGATAGCATGGTAAGACCGTTGGCGGTCTACCCAACGGTTACCACCACACCGCGAGGACACTTGGATAGCTCAATGGTAGCACAAGAAAGGCCGACAGCAGGTTGAGCGCGCTCACCACCATATTGCGACAGGGTAGAATGAGCTCAATGGTTGTGCGGTGGAGGTAGTGTGAGCTCAGATGAGATCGGAGCTCGGTCAATCAAGTTTGACTGACTTGGACCAAAATTTAGAGTAGCAAGAGAATGAAAGATGGACACGTGGCTCAGTGTCAGACATCCTATTAACTAAAGGCCAAAATAATAAAGCAGTTAATACTTGACTTGTTCGGTTGATGAACATGATCCGATATGGGCAATGAATTTATTACTTGGGTGGCCCGATGCAAAGGAGATCTGTCAGTGAAGATCAGTTTCTTGATTGCTTGATCGATGCATGAACCTAAAGGTATGTGATTGGTTGAGACATTGAATGCAACTGTAATACTTGACAGATGATTACATTATTTTATATGTAAACCAAAAGGTGACAGTTTTTTGTAAGTTGTGGTAAGCTAAGTCAAGTAGAGTGTTATTCATTGTATGTCAAGAGAATTGTAACAGTGAGTGAACTTGAGTGTTGCTGTGAGCTGATTATCAGAGAGTGAAGACTGGACTTTGTATGTAATTTGTTCATTACTGTAATACAAATTGTCTTTGCTTGGTGTGGTGGGTTTTTAACCTGAAAAGGTTTTCCCACGTCAATACTTGTGTCAATCTCTGAATGCATATTTTTTGTTATCTCTTTTATGTTGTATGCATTCATCTTAGAAGTTTTTAAGAAGTTATAAAACCTATTTTTTCTCCTCTCCTCTGTTGTATTAGTGTAAGAGAGGTATTCCGCACTGTCCCCTTTTCTCCCTTCAGTTTTCTCATGCATTTGGATCTTGAGCTATGGATATATGGTTTTGGAGGGTTCATTTGAGGAGTTTTGGCATGTTTATCTCCTTATGCATTGTGATTACATTCATTGATGTTGAGTTTAGGAGATGTATTGGGCTTGTTTCCTTCATTGGGAAGGGATTTAGTTTGATGTTCTTTGGCTTGAGAGGCTTACATCCATGTTGATTATAGGATACATATGTTATGCTTGATCTTGGTGATTGAATAGTTGGGTGTTGTTATGGCTTTTCTTTTGGGGTGTTTTGGAGGAGATCGTACTTGAAACAGTTGGCATTTAGATGTGTATGTAGGAGGATTTTCTATAGGTATATGATGTGTGGAGTTTCTCTCTTTGGTCTTGGTTATCTTCCTAGATGTTTGGTTTCACATTACATTGGTTTGAGGTTTGGTTGGAGCTATTGTGATCACTAGCTTGTGGTCATGGTTTTTCACTTATGTTCTTGGGTGATGACATGGAGGTTCCTTTATCTCATTCTTTTGTTGGGTGTGGAGAACTTGGAAGAGCTATGGAGACTTGTGGTGAGAGTTGTTCTTATAGGATAATGGCCTATAGGTTTTGCATATCATTGTGGATGTTCCTTGGTACTACATGATGTTGTTTATAGTTTCTATATGATGCTATTGGTAGACTTGTTATGCCTTGATCTTTTTCAGATTTTCATTACCCATGTAGTGGGAGCTCTTGGATGTGTATGTCATTTATGATAGGTTTGCACATGGAGTTTATGATTATAGTTTATGGGTGTATATGTTGATGGCATGATTTTACTATGTTTAGCATACCTTGGAGGTATGGATAGCTGGATGTGTTGGCACTTGTTGTGGATGTTATTTCAGCTAGGGGTTTGTGTATCTTGACAGCTACTTGTGCATATTGATACCTTTGGATTGAGTTTTTTTGTTTGGGATATCAGTTGAGGCCATACTTATGCTTCATTGTGATAGATTGTGTGGCTTCTCTTTGGATGGATTCTTATCTTTGTGCATTGGCATGATGGTGGATGAGACCATTCATGCTTGGAATGGTGGTCACTTTGATTCTTGTTGTAGGTATCTTGATGGAGCACATGGAGCACTTTGATTCCATGATGGTATGTGTGGCTATATGGATTGTTCATTTGATTCATGTTTTGAGGTTACTTGTTCCCCTTATGCAATGTATACAACAAGTGGGAGAATTTAAGGAAAAGGTGTGTTGTACACCTTACATAATGTATTTAATGTAATTATTTATTCATTATGTGTGTGATGCACCTAGGGAGTCTAGGGGTACATGCATTACTAGGAGTTAATATTCTTGGGGCCACTTTTATGTTGTATGTAACATTGGGACATAAGTTAAGTTGCTAAAATCTAACTATTTAATATTGAGGAAAATAATTAAATAAAATACTCAATATTAAATGTGGGGACATGGTTTTGTATAATACCACTTGGTGGTTTTGTAGGAGATTGTTTCTATAAAAGCAACCACAAGTGTCGCTGTTTAGGTTGGTTAGTTTGCAGGTTAGCTATTGTTAGTTTTTTTGGAGGTTTCAAGCATGGCATGGGATGTGTGGTTACATGCTTGTTCACATGGATTGCTTGGAAAGGGCTTGTTGCTTCAATGGTGTTCATGGAGACTCTAAAGATGTATTGTAATCTTTATTGTTGAATAATATATGAGTGATGAATGTTTTTGGAGGTTGGCTTTTTCCCCTCTTAGGGATTTTCCCAGGGTATATCTTGTTTCATATTTTCATGGGTATGTTTTCTATTCTCTTGCATGTGGATTTTGTGTACTTATTTGCATAGATTTCTCTTTTGGGTTATGTGGAAATTGTCATTAGATGGCTCCAAGTTTCCAATAGTTAGGACTAGAAACATAATGCCCCAGTCACTAGTGAGCATGAGGAAGGATAACGAGGAGGTATTGGTATGCCCCCTTGAGAAGAAATGTGGGTTCAAAGAACATGAATGTGCTCTCAAAATGGATGAGAGGACTTAAAGGATGAAGGATAAAAGGATAGAGGAAAATAGATAAGGATAATGAAAATTTGGATGGAGAGGGAGGATGAGTGATCATTATGCTGCAATAACATGAGAAACATATATTTGATATTGTACTTGACATTATGCACCAAGGTATAAGGAACTAGGATGACAATGTTCCAAGTACGCAATCAAAAAGGTCAAGTGTAAACATATGCCCCATAACACCATGATGCCCTTGCAATAATAGAATGAAAAAGACCATGAGAAATGAAAACAATGATAAAAACACAAGAAACAAGCAAGCATCATGCATAACAAACAAAAGAAACCAAGGACTATGCTCCAAGTCAAGTTGAAAACTTATTGATTGATTTATTGATGATGATGATGTTGTTGTTGTTTTATATGGGAAAGACACATCCCAAAACAACATGAGAATTAGGAAAGACATATCCCTATGATGGTAATGGATTAAAGTGGATCAATAGATTATCAATTGATTTGGATTGAAATTATGGATTGTTTATGGATGATGGACTAGATTGCAAGATTGAATTGTATGGATTATGATTGATTGCATTTGTATGGACTGGATTGGGATGGTTGGGTTGGAAGGATAGAGGATAAATGGATTGGATAAGATAAGATTGGATGGATGATTGAATGAGATCCAATGACAAGGTAGAACAAAGACATGGTAAAGGATGGAAGTATGGAGGAATTCCATGGATAGGAGAGAGGACTTTGGATAATGGATGGTGATGGGATATAGGATTGTGGTGGGTGGAGGATAGGAAGATAGAGCTCCAAGGACTAGTTACAAAGGACTAAGATTCCCCACACTAGAGGTAGTGCAATCATGGATGAAACATGATGAGTGATGTATGATATGGAAGGATATTGCATAAAGGATATGATTACATTGATATTTCACCTCTAGTTTTATCAAGATCAAGGGTGAAAAGAGAGGGTGAATTATATAGGATGTGAGGATGGAAGTAGGATATGGGATATTGGATGGCGGATATAGATAGGATGATCAAGATCAAGTGGATAGGATATGGATGCATTGATATGTGACCCCTAATCTCTTCATCAAGATCAAATATGAGAAGGAAAGATGGATTTGGATAGGATGAGGATATAGAATGAATTATATGGATAGGATAAGAAGGATGGAAGGATATAATGCATGATGTATGAAGATAATTAGCTTTGTTAAAATCAAAGGAGGGGAAAAGGGGGGTGAATGTAAGTAGGATAATAAATCTAGGAAATGAGGGATAAAGGGGGTGTTGTAGGTAGGATAGAATGGATGAAACTATGTTGGTGTGGAGCCTAATAAGTCTCCAAGTGGGAGATTGTTTGTATGTGGCGATTGATCATGCTATAATATACACTCTTCATGTATCCTCATTTTTTTTCTATATTTTCACTCTGTCACAAAAAAGGAAAAAAACAAACTTTGTAGAACCCTAATTTTTGGAAGCTTCTAAAAGCTTGTTATAAGCGGTTGGGATGGGGAGTTGTAGTAGGGTATTATTCGTGAGATTGTAATATGTTTTGCACTAGCTAATAAAATCATTGGATGGTTGCATTTTTGTGGATGTAGCCTCGATTGGGTGAACCATGTTAAATTCTCTTTGTTGTCTTGTTTCTACTATAATTTTTCTGTGTGTTTTATTTCTCTATTTTATTGATCAAATCTACATTTAACTTGTTAGATATATGCCTTCTAACCCTAACAGAAACTTGCCCCTAAGTGTAGAATGCAAAAGGGTAATGGATTACACATGATGCCTATTTGCCAAGTTTTCATCATGCTACCTATCCAGGTGCCACAAGAAGTTATTTTCACCATTGGACAAATGATTTCTCTTTACTTTTTTATTTTTTGTTTTTTTGTTTTTTCTCTTTTCTCTTTTCTCTTTTCTCCTTTTTTAATTTTAATTTTAATTTTTTTGGAATAGGATGGATGGAGAAGGATAAGGATATGGATAAGAGGATTTGGAATATAGTGGATGCATGATAGTGAGATGAAGGGAGGACTCAAAAATATAGTTCCATGGATGGTATCCCTTGAAGATGTGTTCCATTAGATCATGGATAGTTGGAGGTATGCTCATAGATGTTGGTAGAATGATGATAATGGGGATGAAATGGATGGGAAGATGGTGAGGGATATGGATTTATGTAAAGGATTGGATAAGAGAGATGGAAGGTTCAAATATGGATGTTAGATAATGGATGATTTGATGGAAGACTTGTAGATGAGTGGATGGAAATGTTGGCAAGATTGACATTAGCACACACCTTGAAGGGTGGTGGAGTTTTGAAAGAGAAGTGGCTTTTGAATTTGGAGATTTAGATGGAAGAGTGGATGTGGATTTTGGGATATAAGGACCCAAAATGGATGGAGGTGATAAAGGATTATTAGATGGGGTGGAGGATGTAGAATTGGATGGAGATCTTGGATAAGAAAGTTTGAATACGAATTCTGATTTTTCTTTGGGATGATTGATTCTATGAGTATTTTTGGAATCCACATGGCTTTTGAGTTTGATTTTTGCTTCATGGGCCTTTGTAGAATTTGGGATTTGAGTTTTCGATTTTGGATCATATTTTTCTTTTTTTTTTCATAACTTTTTGATGGGACATGTTGATTCTTTATTTTTTGTGGATTTTTGGTTTTATGCATTTGAAATTTGGCATCTAAATTACTTCCAAGACCAATTGGATTGGTGGATGGAGAGGAATGATATGGAGGTCTTATGAATGGGTTGGTGTAAGTATGTTTGAAAAGGGTCAAGGGTTTGTTCCTTTGGTGATCTTGATTAGAGATATTAGGTGATGGATAGAGAGGATAATGGGATTTGGGAATAGGAAAGTTAGGTGGTGGAATGTAATAACCCAAGATGGATGGAGGGGATGAAGGACTTTGTTTTGGGACATAGGGACCCAAAATGGATGGAAGGGAATATGATTGGGTTTTGGAACATAAGGTCCCAAGATAGATTTTTAGGATGGGGAATGTGGACATTTGGATTTAAGTGGAGGAATTTTGGATTTAAAATGGATGGAAGGAGTGCCAACATCTCAAGCTTGGTATCCAAGGCCATGATATTTTGGATTTGCTTTGATATTAAGGGGTTCTAAGATCCCTTTCTCATGAAGGCCTAACCCTTTTCCTTGATAATGCATTGCTTGAAAAATCCTTTTTCCAATAGAATACTTATTGTTTTGGAAGCAAGATGCTAGCCCATTTTGAGGGGGATATGGCATGGATTGAATGATAGGATCTTGGAGTGTACTAGCTTAGATGAAAGTGGAGGAATCCAATTGATAAGTAGGGAGTTCATACGTAGATTGAATAGGGGTGATGGGATCTTATGGAGGATTGCAATCATGACATGAAGATGAAGGGGTGCTTTGATCTTGACTTAAGGTAAGATCATGGGATGGGGTGAATGGTATAGTTTTATCTCGATTATGAGATGGAAGGGGATCATGACATGGAGATGAAGGGACGCTTTGATCTTGAGTTGGGTTAGGATCATGTCGTGAGGTGGATGGTATAGTTTTCTCTTGGTTATGAGATGGAAGGGGATCATGACATGGAAATGACATGATAGGATCATGATATGAGGTGGATATGCTAGGATCATCAAATGGGTTGGATATGGTAAGATTATGAGATGGTATAGGATCATGAAATAGAGTTGATGGACTAAGATTATGGCATGGATTTGAGAGACTTAGATCATGAGATGGTATGGGTTCATGAGATGGAATGGGATCATGAGAGGGAGTACTTTGATCTTGATATAAAGGGGGTTCTATGATGTCATGCTTTGGATCAATGAGGTAAAGTGAGTGACATGGTTGACTTTGTATAGGTTCTATGAAGATGGAAAAACATGAAATGGATGAGGTGGATAAATATGGTTTGGGTGAGGTGGAAGTGGGTGGAACTAGAAGACTAGGACTAGCATTTTCTGAAATAGGGTTTTGCATAGTTTCTTGTATCCCTTTGAGGGTGACTTTTGGTTGTCTTTTGATGGTGTTATTTTGTGATCTTTTGATGGTGTTCTTTAACTTGATGATGGATTGACTAGGATGTGAAGTGCATGAAATATGTCCATGGATGGGTGTTGGTTGAACATGTAAGACATTTTGGTTTCCTTTGTCAATAGAGGAAACAAATTACATGGATTCTTGGATGGTGTTTAGGATCTCTTGGAATCTACTTACAGGACATAGGATCATGGATTTTATGTGATTGTTAAAGTAGTTAGCAAGGATAAATTCAACAAGATCTTGAGGTATGAGATAGAATATGGAGCATATGTTAGGCTTATCTTGATCCAAGGTTTTTTGGTGTTGACTATTGAGGATTGATTGGTATTTATCTTGACTATGAAGGATATCAAGGTAAATTGAAGACATGGTCATTAGTTTGGGTTATGATGGATTAGGTTGTAATGGCATTAGGTTGATAATGTGATTAGATTAAAATGGTGATGAATGATGATGATAATGAAGGATGTGAATTAAGGATGATGATGGAGATTAAAGATGATAATGAAGGATGAAGATTAAGGATGATAATGGATATTAAGGATGATAGTGAATGAAGGATTAAGGATGATGATGGAGATTAAGGATGATAATGAAGGATGAGGACTAATGATGATGATGGAGATTTAGGTTGATAATGTATTAGTAAAGAAGGATTTTGATGTGGATTATGGAGGGTGGTTGCGATAATGATTAGGACCTCAATTGGAGTAGACAAATTAATTAATCTTAGGGTCCTAAATGATGGATTAAGAATGGATGTGGATAATCGAGATACTTGGGATGATTTGGATTAGATGATTGGGTATTATTAGGATAAGATGGATTATTAGAAAT
The DNA here is from genome assembly GCA_007115665.2 of Sequoiadendron giganteum. NCBI lineage: Eukaryota > Viridiplantae > Streptophyta > Pinopsida > Cupressales > Cupressaceae > Sequoiadendron > Sequoiadendron giganteum. Next base: position 277,812,895 of record CM021109.1, on the reverse strand, counting down.
ATTAGGGAGATAATTATGATGATTATGAATGATTAGGATGAAGTGATAAGGATGATTATGAATGATTATAGAAGATAAGGACAAGTTTATTAAGATGAAAAGGAATAATTATGATGGATAAGGATAATTAGGATGAAATGAGAGATGGTTAGGAGATTATTAGGATATGAAAATGGATGATTATGATGAGAAGGGTGAGATAATGATTAAGAGAGTTGATTAGGATGGGTTGATTAGGATTAGAATGGTTATGGATGATAAGGACAAGGTGATTAAGATGAAAAGGAATGATTATGATGGATAAGGATAATTAGGATGAAATGAGAGATGGTTATGATGAATAGGATGGGATGATTAAGATGGTGAATGATGATTAGGATAGGAAGAAGTGGTTAAGATGAGGTGATCAAGATGAGATGATGGATGGTTATGATGACTAGGATGAGATGATTAGAATGATTAGGATGGGATGATTGGTTTGACTTCGATGACTAGGATAGGATGATTAGGATGGAGAATGAGGATGTGAGGTTTGAATTGGAGATTATGTGGATAGCTTGACTTGGAGGACACCTAGATTTATTTGTTTTTGAAATTTTTCTAAAGTTTTTAGGTTTTTTATTTTTATTATTTTATTTTTTATTTTGGATTTTATGACTAAGAATGCAAATGCAAAAAAATGATACAAAAATACAAAGTCCTAAGGCTCAATTTTGATAAGGTTCCCCTTGTGGTTTCAAATGGGGAAGGTGATATAAACATTCAAGCACATAAGACATATTAAAAAGCCTAACTCAAGTGGGATATGGACAAAAGTCTCAACTAGGCTTTACAAGCTCAACTAGAGGTATCCTCCGTTTACCACAAGGGTACATGAGGCCTAATCTATAGATGAAAGAGAATATTTCCAATCAATGGGGGGGAAATAGTAACCCACTCTCCACCTTCACTTCTCTAAGGTATAAAGGTCTTAGAGGCTTAGCCCAGATTGACAATATTCTACTTTCAAGAGGTGTGTCTTTCAATTCACCCCCCACTCTTTATACTTTTTTGAAACATGGGAGTTGAGGTCATCCCCTAGAGTGGTCACTTCTCTAGGTAGGCATCCTAAGAAGGTTACACAAAATTTATAAAAATGATGATTTTAATCTCCAAGATCATATGATAATGTGAAGAGAGGGCATACGCATGTATTTGATAACACATGAAATGTTCATTAACCTTAGAAATTGAAATTGTGATATAAAAATGAGAGTTTTGAAGAGTGATTTTTCTTCCCAAGATCATATGGAAATGTAAGGTAAAATCATACACACCTCCAAGCACAAACAATATCACCAAACAATGCAAACACTTATTCTTTTTAAGCCCAAATTGAAAGTGTGATTTTCAGAAGAAACTTGTTATTTTTAGATCCAAATTGAAATGTGATGTTGTAAACAAGATTAAGATAAAAATATGAGTTGAAAAGTGTGCACCTAGATTTTCTTTAGCTCCAATTTTGTGTCCACTTGATCTAATTTTCTCTTTGAAGAGTTTATTTTTCTACACATTAACAAAACCAACAACAAAGCAAAACCCTAATAAGATAATTGATCACTAATATTAAAGGGTTAGATTAAAACCACCAAAAAAGAGAAGAACTTGGATCTGATAATGACAATAAAACTCCTACAAAGATCAGAAAATAATTTATGATGCAACAAAATAGATGTATATGAAAAATATGCTCATCACTAGATTGTAAGTCCAATTTTTTTCACCTAGTCAAAATAAATTTGATTTTTAGAAAAAATTTTGGCACCAAAAATAAAAATACAAAGAACATACCCCTACTGGAATTTCAAAAGCTTTCCAAAAGTGCAAAAAAATCTAAATAATCTGCTAATTTGCACCCATAAATGTGGAATTATGGAAAACCCCTAATTAACAAAGGTTCATTTTTTTATCACTATTTTTAACTCAAAATAAAATTTGAAAAGAACATACCCTCACTAAAATTTCAATATGTTTCCAAAAATGCAATTTAAAAAAAAAAAAAACGTAATTTACATCCAAAAATGCAAATTTATAAAAGAACATAAAATCATAATAAATGACCCAAAAATAATGATATGACCTTGATTTTTCTATTGTAGCTTCTTTATATGATCCATAAACTTCACTTAAAATATCATAAAAAAATTTGAGGCCGTTTGAAAGATATGGTGAGATATTTGAAAGCTAGGGTTTTGTCCAAAAATGATTCAAAACCTGCAACAAAAAGCTAACAAAACCTGCAAAAAGCAAGCTAGATCAATTGAAGTGGGTCCAAATCCAATATTCTTCAAAAAAATTCAAAATATTGAGCCAAAAATCAATTAGGGGGTTCATGTCAGGTTCACCAAAATGTATGCATGTAAAATGGATATAATATAAATATGCATAAAATTAGCCACTCTATATTCCCTAGTCTTTGGGTCTAAGGCCATCCTTCCTATTGAGGTCGAGTTGCCTTCCTTGAGGGTATCCATGTAAGGGCTTATTGATGATGAAGAGTATCATGTATCTAGGTTGCATGATATGGAATTTTTAGATGAGTGAAGATAGAATGCATCGATCCACCTACAAGCTTATCAAAATCATCTTCATCGCAACTATAAAAAGAAGGTTATAGTTAGACATTTTGACATTGGTGACTTGGTCTTAAAGGAGAATTCTAAGAGCCAAATAGAGTGAGAGAAACCTGGAAATTTAAAACCTAATTGGTTGGATCCTTACATCATAACAACAACATATGGATCCAGTATTATCAGCTTTCTAATCCTAAAGGTGAACCATTACCAAAGCCTATAAATAGTCTACATCTTCCTAGATACTACACATAGCTTTCAAAGAGCCCTGACAAAAATCAAAAATACAAAAAAATGGTGAAAAACAAAAAAATGGCACCCTGATGAAAACCTGGCAAACATGCATCTTATGTGACCACAAAAAATAAAATAAAAAATGAAATAATAGTAAAGATAAATAATTTGTCCAATAGTGACAACCACTTCGACGGTGCTTTGGATAATTACCATGGTGAAAACCTAAAAAATAAGTTTCATGTGTAGTTAGTCTTTGCTCCATCCTCTACCATCATTCTATCTAGTTTCTCACCTTCTCCCATAATAAATTCACCTTCACACTTCCTCATGTCATCCATGATAATTCTTTTTTGTCCTTCTCATGACCTGCAAATGATTGACATTTTGCATTTTTCGCCTACCACACCCATCCACAATAAGGCTTATACAATTACATTCCTAATAATCGGCCCTATACCGGATTGGGGGAAACTATTTGAGTTATTTCTTAATGGGATTCCATACTTGATATTAGAGGTCACCATAACAAAAATCCAAAAATATCCAAATAATTTATCAAAAATCAAAAAAAATTCAAAACATGTCAAAAAAACCCAAAAAATCAAATAACCTTAAAAAAATCACAAAAAATAGTGTCGTTCATGTTAACATAAGTTAGTCAAACTATTATGTCTCTACACATGTTACATAGGAAATTCCATCATTAATGATACCCGAGGCACTAGGTCAGTCCCTTAGGGTTTCTTGCATCGATTCAATCATGATTCACTCCATAATAAATTATCTATCGTTCAGGTCAGTCAAACTACAATGTCTCTGCACATGTTACATAGGCAAGGCCATCTTTGATGAGCCCCCAAAGCACTAGGTCAGTCTCTTAGGGTTTTTTGGGTCCGTCACTATCCATATCATAATAAGTTTTCCCTTGCTAAAACTGACACTTTGATCAGACATAAATAGATATGTGGGTCTTAACCAAATCATGAATCAATAGACTAACTATCCAACTAGTCTTCAATCCAAACTAATCAATTTCCTAATCATCAAATCAACACTTACCAGCAAATTAATAGTCTTATACAAGGGATGACATTGTTGAAAACAGACTTGACATCTTATACGACTTGCCTCATGTCTTGAAATTAGACCCGATCTTATCATTTGTTGTATACAGGATGTGTCCTTCCTAAAATAAGACATTGTCATTTATCAATCTTATCATTCACCTTATACAAGTGGCTACATGTTCAAAACCAAACTCAATGTCTTATATGGAATGCTCCCTTTCTTGAAACTAGGAAACAATCAAACAATCAATCTTATCAATCCTATTAGCTAACAATCATTGGAAAATGATCTAAATGGTTGTTGACAAGCTATTGGTCTAGTTGGTCTTATCTTTTTATTATTATTTATCATTGGCCATGTTACTATGCACCTCGATGATTCCCCAAGAAGGATTTAGAGGAGCGATGATGTCTCATTACTTGTTTTCTCTTTGATTGGTGTTAACAATTTGTCTTGACAAATAGACTGGGGCAATGCGGCTCCTAGTATGTGTCAGGACACTCCTTGTCTATTTTTATTGCAAAGGGATAACATTGCACACCTTGGTCTATGTCATACCATGGTGTTTATTGTTCATTTTCTATAATTTAAATGTTCAATGATGATAAATATGCAATCTTGGCATCTATCAAGAAAAATACCAATCCCTCTTCATTTCGACTACCACCATGTTAACATCCATTCCCTCCACACTAACATTTCTTCTATTCCCATCATGATGATTTCCTATGAAAAAAAAATATCCTGCATACCTCATCATGTTAGAGCATCATAGGCATCATCATAAGCATATTAGGTCATCCATATTGCATCCAAAAATACAAAAAATATAGATATCATCCCATCATAAAGAATCATCAAAACATTCATATAAGCATCACATGCCATAACCATGTAGCACCATCCTGTGTCCACAAACCGTCAGCATACATCTTGCAAAATCATCACATACCATAAGAAAGAGATCATACATATCATTGCATTTATATACATCATACATATCCATAATCCATATTGCATCACATCATAATCATAATTCATCCATAACATCATAAACAATACAATAAGGTAAATCAAGTGTATCCATCCATACATCACAACACATAGGCATACATAAGCATAAACCATACATTATACATCCATAATATACCATAACATGTAGAGTCATCTCATAATCATATAAATTCATAACACCATAACATCATAATCTATCACATAGAAATATGCATTTAACATAGGAACATAAGTCATGTAGTCCCTAGACCAAAATTGTGTATCTCACATATATATAAAAAATGATGTCTCTCAAAATCGAGCTCGTAGGCTCACATCAAAAATATCAGTGTCCAATACATATATAGGAAAATATAGCCAATGCTACCCATATCTCCTAATGGAGATGGTCCTAATGAGGGAGGCCTATCCTATCGTTGTTGTGATCTTGACCCTCGTGGTCATTGATAAGGAGAAGATCATGCCTAGGAGACACCCCCTCTACTCTGGGATCATTTGGAATGTATCCTACCCTATGATCTTCTCATCACCTCGATGAAGTTGGGATCTCTCTAAGAGGGAGGCACTGCCCTCTCATATAAATCTCTATAATATTGCTCACCCCTACTAGACCTTTGAATCTATAGAGCCAGATCTATTGTCGAGCCATTAACTCTATTGATGAAATATAGGGCACTATGATCTTCCCATTGTAGCTGGATCACAACCATATCCCTCTCAACTCTCAACTGGAGTATCTCACTCTATAGAGCATGTACCTATGCCTATAAGGCTACCACTTGGGGATCCACTAGCCTATCCTCTGCCTCCTCCTCCATCACCTCTAGGATGGGTATCTCCATCAAACCCTCCTCCATGACCACCCTCTCCCTTAGCTCCGCCTCCTCTCTATCCTCCATCTCCTCTTCTCTCCCAACCTCCCCGACCTCAACATCTACATTGATTTCTACATCTAGTGGTTGATCTCTTGGTCCCTCTTGATGAGGAACATCTTATCTCACCCCCTCCTCTTGATGAGGAACATCTTCTCTCACCCCCTCCTCTTGATGAGGAACATCTACTCTCACCCCTCCTCCTAACGAGGAACATCCTCTCCTTGTCGGCCACCGACTTGCCTCGGTGCTCAAGGTGGACGTCCACCTCTATCTCCACCCATCCCTCCTCTGCCACCTCTCTCTCCACCATCCCACTCATCCCCATCATCCCCATCATCCCCCTCATCCCCCTACCACCATCATCTTCTCACCCCCACCCTTAGCCCTGAAATATGCCTTGCGGACATCCCCCTCATTCCCCTCATCCCCCTACCACCATCATCTTCTCACCCCCACCCTCGGCCCTGAAATATGCCTTGCGGACCTCTCCTAGGTCTCTCTACTAAGGTAGGATGATATGGATATGTCAAAGGAATGGGCATGTGATTGTCCCACCATGCATCATACTCCACTATGGTACCTACATTAACAACCTCTACACCAGAAACCCATTGAACAAGTTTCAATGCATCAATATCCTGCTCTGCTACCACCACACTAATCATGGGTCCTCATGGTTGAATCTCGTAGGAGGACCTAGCAAACTCTATGGTACTAATTGGAATCCCCTGTCTCTCTCTAAACTACTGAAGATCCTACTCTAGTAGGTAACAATAAATGATATGGTAGGATTGTACTATCCTCCCCATAAGGTATCATACTTGGTTGTAATATGGTAAATTCTCAACATCATCCACCCAAGGGGCGCACTATCGATACAGCCTCTAGATAAATGACTTGAGAATGTTAATGGCATGATACAAATATGTGGCGTCACAAACCCTAATTCACATAACTACTCCTCCATACATATATACATAAGGAAGTCCTACCCCAAGATATATTTGAACAGGAGGTCAAAACACAACAATATGCTCCCAAGCCTAGACCATAAGCAGAGTAGTGCTAAAACTGATAAACTGTGCTCCTCTATAAGCAAAATTGTGTAACTAGAAATATAACATAGCAAGAAGGCATGGCCCTGGAATGAATACATAGTCCCATAATTCATCATTCCAACCAACATCTCTCCCCATCCAATAGGGAATCCATGTCCTCGGTGATCAGAACACAACACTAATCATGCTACAAAGAACCATGATAAACTACTCATATCTCTCAGTCGACACATCCTAATAGATCTCATACTCCTCCATGCCAAGATTTGTAATGTCCTCGTGCTCAAAGGACCTCTAGATAGGAGCAAACCCATGATTAGGATCATATTCTACATGCTCTCCATGAACAAGAAGTCACAAAATCTGTCATACATCCCCAAGTGTCATAGTGGCCTCTCTTGTGGTTAAGTGAAAAGAGTTGGTCACTAAGTTCCACCTCTCAGCTAGGGTAGTCAGTAATCCCCTGTTAGCCCTAATCACGGGTATGAAAGTAACATAATATACACTAAGGGAATGTAGTTGATCCCTCTCCTCATAAAGTAGTCGATCTCGTAGTCTGAAAGTATATGGCCAACTCTCTCAAGTGTAGATGGGATTGTATCTCAACTATGATCACAAGAAATCACTTTATGTCAATTGAAAACTCTAAGAAAACCTATTTGACCTCAATCACAAAGAAAAATTTATTAAAAATTGGGTCAAAAACTTAATTAGATAAATGTGTCGCACTGTTTAACAAATGTGACTCAGTAGTCAAATACGTCACACAAATCCGCACATGTAGCTTACCAGTCAAATGTGTCACACACTATAGAATATGCAACTTACAAATACAATTGTGTCACACTATCAAAAATATGTGTCACACAAAGCAATTGAGATGTACAAACCAATTATTGTGTTGCACAAATCCTCCAATGTGGCTCACCACATCACATGTGTCTAACCTAGCAGTTACATTTAAAAATTATAGATGTGTTGCACCAAGAAAATGTGGTGAATCGAGCCCCACTTGCATCGATTATGACAATAGGTGTGGTGCATGAAGTGCACCACATCTATTTTCTCATGTTCGAGCCCTAAAACTACCGTAAAATGATAAAATCACAAGGAAAGGTGTACATATTATGTCCCCAAAGTCCTCTGATCATATGGAGGTCCAAACCCTAAATCAATGGTGCAAGGTGTGTGGTATAGGAGACATTCTAGTAGCAGCTCTGTAGAAAAATCACACTCAAAACTCACTATTCACTCCAATAAAAATGCACAAATGACCAATTTTACCTCCAAAATCCTATTTATACCCCCCTAGGTAGGGTTTTTACTAGATGCATTTAATATTGAGTCCAAACCCTAATGCGAATACCCTGACAGTCTTGGAACTAAATTTTTTTCTATAAATGTGTTATCCACTATCAAATTTGCTTATTGGAATAATCTTTCAAATTTTTCAAAACTCTTTCAAAATTTGCAAAAAAAATTGAGGGGGCATAGGTCTATCCCGTCTTCATCACAACACATTGAGGCACATTTTGAGCTAAATTTCTTTATTCTTTGATACAACATTAAGATGACTGAACACATTGTATCAAAGAGGAGCAAAATATAGACACTAAAAAATGTCCTAAGCCTATGAACGTCATTTTCACATCAATTTCCCTTCTTCCCCACATAATTGAATAATATTAATTATTTGATTATTTCCTAAATTCATATTTCTTCTATTAATAAAATAATTTTAATTATTTAATTAATTAATTTTCCCTTTTATTCTTCCTTTATTTATTTAATTATGTCACTAATTAATCCTTTCTCTCTATAATTAAATAAATTCTCATTTATTTAATTATTTACCTTTCATTTTCCTTCTATGGTTAAATAATTATTTTAATTATTTAATTATTCATTGTCCTTTTCTTCCATAATTAAATAAATATTATTTATTTAATTATTTCCCTTTTCCCTCCACTATTAAATAATTATTTTAATTATTTATTAATTTGTCATTTTCCTCTACTTTTAATTAAACAACTATTTTAATTAAAATTTAACTTTCTCTCTTCTTCTATAATTAAATAATTGCTTTTATTATTTAATTATTCGAACTTTCCCTCCTAAATTAAATAATTTTAGAATTATTTAATTTACTTCCACAACCTCTTTTTTTGTGCCAATCTCCTCTTTTATCTCAATTAACCTCCACCCTTGATAAGGTTATATTACCTTTTAATCTCCACTATCCATCCTTAACTAAACCCTATTTTTCCCTAACCCTATTTCCTTGCTTCTCAAAGCAATCTCATCCATTGATCTTCATCATTTAATCTTGGCCCTTCAATCAAATTTGGTTTTCTATAAAAGAGACCTATCCCTTTCATTTCAACCCTACAACCACTATCTTTGATATTTTGTTGTCACTATCACTAGGCTTATTCTTGCATACTACATATTTGAGGGAAAGCTAACATATAAAGCAAAATGGATAAGAGCAATGAAGGTGATTCAACTATGGCATAGGAATTATGGTATTATTGCTTCATTATTTTATGCTTCTATTGTCATTTGTACTTCATTGTTGGATTAGGGTCTTTAGGGATTGATTTTTAATTAGTTGGTGGTTGATACTATTGATTCATGCTTTACCCCTAGATTTTTCCCTATTCTATAGTGATTTTTAGATTCTTATGATTGGCACAGTCCCATATTTTGATATAAATGATATCATATGTGTCACTTCTTTCTTGTACACCTAGATGGTTTAGATTTTTTGACATATGCATAATGAAAATACATAGGTAATAAATATATGGGTGCACCTAAATTGTTCAATGGATTAATATGGTTGTTAATTTTAAGTGTATGGTTTTATTTTTCCATGACTTTATTTTTCTACAAATTTCTCTTAATTGGATTTTTGACTTAGTGGATTGTAGGTTAACTAGTGTGAGACCACTTACTAAGCTTTTGATATGTAGAAGTTAGGAGATCAAGTAGATACAAGAAACATGAGAAGGATGGAAATACTTTTATAAGGTCCAAAGACTAATCCTTGTTGGTTTGTGGAGCTTGATCATGCTTTGAGCTAATATTTTTTGGCAACTTTGGCAATCATGTTTTCCCCCAAAATTAATTAACAAAGGAGTGCAAGGGGGTAGATAAACTCAATTGAAAAAAAGTTTGGTAACTACCAAAAATTATTAGTTTCTTTGTTGTGAATTTGAAAGGCCAAGAGTCATTGTGTGTGTGTGATGTAACATGCAACAACACATGTTTTTGTTGGTTGCAGTTTGGGTTAATGAGCACACAACAATAGGAGTGTTGCACAAAATTAAAATGTGAAGTTGTGCACGCAGTTGTGGATATTGTTGTGGGTTAATGAAAATGTTGTAATTTGTATTTAGTTAGATATTAAATAAAATTATACTATTATGTGGACGTAGCCCACATTGGGTGAACCACATTAAAAATTGTGTGTCTTTGTTCTTAATTGAACAGTGACTAATATTAAGGATATTCTCAAGATTATAATTAATATATCCTAGATTTTATTTTTCATATCAAGCATACAACTCTCATAATCCTTATTTAATGCATTGATTGTTTCCTCAACATCACCCAACCTATTTTGTATCTCCCTATTTAAGGTCCCATATTGGACCCGCTCCTCATTAGAGATTTTTTCCCGTAGCCATTAGACTTTGACATTGGTTTTATTAATCTCTAAGAAAAACCATTTGGCCAATTTAAATTGATTCATCACTCCCTCTCTAGCCAACCCTAGGATGTCATAGACTTCATCCCTATTAACATGTAGGTAATAAAAATCTTCAGAGAGAGGACTGGCAACATTAATGTTCTCCTTGGCAGGGTCTTTCTTCAAGGTTTGGACCATTATTGGTTATATAATTTCTCAATCTTGTAGTTGGTAAATCTCAAAAACCCTAGTCTAGATTAAAGCATGATGCTAACACTAAATATCAACAATGAATAGGTTTTATAGGTATCTCCATGTCTTAGATGCAAGATGGTAATAGGTCAATTTTGGGCAAAGGAGGGAATCCTTCACAAGGATGGCCTTTCAAAGGTGAACAAGACTCTTAGTTGTTTCATCTAACTTTCATGTGTTTTTTCTTTTGTTATTTAAAAATGTTTCTAATGGCTACCACTTGTGTAGTTTTGATTAAGGTACACATACAATGGTAAAAACATTGTGCAATATTTTTTCTCTTTTGTATTGATTAGAGCATTGGGACTCTTTAACCTATCTCCATATAGTACTAGTAATAAGTGAGAACTCATCACAAAAGGTCAAGCAAGGGAAATAAGGGGTTAGGCATAACCAAATGGACCATACGATATGGCTTCTAAGGTATATCCAATATTAAGGTAAATTAGGGAAACCTTGCTTGTTATCTTCTATAAGGTATTTTGGGTTTGTGTACTTGTTGTGCCAAGGGATATGAAATAATAATAGCTATGGAAAGTGCCACTTTAAGGCTCTAGGTTGATTTAATCAAGTTGAGGAATATATGGCAATTATTGGTGTATTATGATTTTAGGATCTTGTCACTTAGTAAAGACAACCTATATACCAAAAATTTAAGAATCCTACTAAGACAAAAATTAAAAAAGAGAAACCACGAAACATAATGAGGTGTGTTGAATGGAATGCAATGAATATTTTTACAAAGTTAATATTTTTACTAAGTAAATATTTTTTCTTTGAATATAATTTTTCTTAAGCTGAAAGTTATATGATAATCTCACCAAGCTCCTCACCTTTCATAGTGCACAAGAGATAAGCATCATTAACAACATCTTCCTCAACTAGATATAGAACTTTCCAATCCATGTGAAAAATTCATTTGATCTTGTGTCTCTTATTCTTTATGATTCCTTTCTTGAACATTAAATATCCCTTTTTAAAGGGTTTGAGAGTGACATTCATAGTTCCACTCAAACTTGTTTATGAAGGTTTAGATCTCATAACCTAGGCAACATGAGGAAAGCATAATGATAGACTATAGTTCAATAAGGGTTCTTTATAAAATAAAATAAAATCTAACAATTCAAATTCATACTTGAGATATATCTAGCTAGCATCCCAATATTTACTAGATTGCAATGATTGGTGTAGCTTGTAGACATTTGAGCTCTCCTTACACCTTTGGGAGGATATTTATAAGTAAATTCAAACTAATCATTTTATTTTTCATGTGGTTCTAGTATCACAGGATTATTATCTTAATGGTTATATGCACCATGATTTTTCATCAAAACTCTCCTCCACTTACCTTATCCTTGTTGATAAAATTATTGATCATTTCAACCTAGACTTGAGGTGCCTCCTAATCATCATTGGATCCAACCAATTTTTTTTGGGTTTAATTTCATTTAAAATTTCCTTTTATGGTTTGTCTTGATGAATTTTTTGAGTCATTTTTGGTTCCAGTAAGAGGATGGTTGTTGGTTTTATCTAAACTATATGAAATGATGATGTTTGGGAATCTCCCATTTTTATTTTAAAGAGTGATTCATTCATGTTAGACTTGTGTATTCCTTTTCCTTTATTCGGGGATAAATCACACCTTTCTCCTAAGTTCATCCCTCTTAGAATTAGTGAAGATGCTTGCACCCAACTTATTGAGACTATTGAACATATGGACCATTTCTAAAGGAACATGATTTGTCGAGATTACCCACCTCATTAGAGGTGGCCAAGTAACTTCAATTATATCAAATTGTGTGGAGGTGGGTTCATTATATTCTCTTAATATGTCCTATGAACTACATATTCTAAGATATCAATGTATAAGGACACATGGGCTGATGTAAGAAGTTGGGTCCACAGAAAGCTCAAAAAGTGGAAGTGTTTTTGCTGTTTTTCAAAATTTGTCACACTTGGACTGAAAATTTGAGGTACTTACACAATGAATCTTGGAAAAAATCACTAATATGAAATTTTGAATTTTGAATCTAGTTTCCAAATATGTAATTTATTCAAATACCCAGATGATAAAAATTGAATTTTGATATGGATGTATAAAAACTACTTTTTAAAAGTCTTTTTTTTTACCATACCATACACATGTACGAACACCACTTTTTGACCCAAATAAAAGTATTTTGCTAATTACTTTTGGGGAAAGATAGCTAACAACATGAGTATTGATGAGGATATTTTTTGTATTTTTTTTTGGATATTTTTTTTATTGAATTTTTATTGACCTTAATTGTTGTTTTTAAAAATCAATGTACAGACAACATAATTGGACCTAAACTTTAACACTTTTTGAATTTGTTTTCATTGTGCATAGAATTGTCTAAAGATTGATGTCATATATTTTTTTACAAGAAAATTAATCAAAAAAAAATTATTAAAAAACAAAAAAGTCTGATATTTCAAGTTTATGGACTAGTTTTGTTAGAAATTAATTAAAAAATAACAAATATAATCCAATATTTAAATATATATATATGGAAACTAGACATCATGTTCTCTAATGGGTTTTAATTTTATAGATTGATTCATAAAAAAAGTCCATCAGCAATATTGCCAAAGTTGGACATTTCTCTTGAACTTGCCTTAATTTTTTAGTTGTAGGTCAAAGGCTAAGGGTCGGGTTTCCAAGCCTTTCCCAAGCCTAAAACCAAGGCAACATGTGGGTTTGGTATTCAAAATTTTAAAAACGTGTATGCATTACAAAACACATACACATTCTTTATGTGCTTGATTATTTAAAAAAATAAATACCTTTTAGAAACACGTACATGTTTTGTGTTACAAAATGCGTACGCATTTCTAAAAGGTATTTAATTTTTTAAATAAATGACTCATGCGTTTTATTAAACACGTATGCATTATATAATGTGTACACGTTATAACGCGTACGTGTTTTTTAGTCTCCGATACCCGAAACATAGTGCATGTACGCATTTTTCAATAACACATACGTGTTTTCTGCTAGATTTTTTTTTGGCCAAAACTTCCCCTCTTCGTGGAACCAACTTCTTTCTTTTACCCACATTAATTGCATAAACCTCATTCATTCCCATGAAGGGGAACTAGCAAGGTTTATCCTTCTCTATTAATTCAATAATCTTTGTGGAGATATTTATGGAGATAGTTGTGAGCTATTTATAATTCTCTCCTTTTTAATGTTATCATTCCCAAGTCCTTGTTTTCCCTTGAGCCCTCTTCCTACTTTTTCAACAATATAGTCTATAAACTGGGCTTTGATATCACAACCTTGTTCATGGAAATCATGTAATCAACTAGTATCCCTACCCTCATCTAATTTTTATCTACTTTGAGTATTCTAAATGGTTTTAGGCCTCTCTTTTCCTGTAGAACTTCCCAATTGATAGAATAATTTTTTTTAAATACAAAGGTAGAGGGGATCACCTTCATATTATAGATATAGGGTCTTCCTAATAGCATATTGCAGCATGTATCTATGTATAACATAAAAAATCATGGAGAACATATTTGGCCCAAGGAAAAATAGGAGCATGATCTTACCAAGGGTAGAAACCTTCAATATTTCATAGCCACAAAAGGTTTCTTTCCATGTCTTGATGTTAGTGTTGTCATGTCCCATTATCTTTAAGAGGGAAAATGGAATGGTGTTGACCACAACTCCATATTCAACAAGATTCCTTTTGATGCGAGTGTCATATATCCACACGTACAAATATAAGGCATGGTATCCTCTTCTAACCAAATTAGCCTCAATAGGAAGTTGCTTAAGGTTAAAGAAGTAACTAGGGGTATGTAGTTTAGTGTTTAGTGGACTAAGGTCAAGGTTGAATTGGTTAATTTTCTCTTTTGGAGGTAAATATTTTAACCAAATGGCCTATAGGAGAGATACATAATACAATGTAAAATTTCTTATAAGTTTGATAAACGAAACTTTTATCAATTTCTTCTTAAGATCCTCTAATAAGTCATAAGGATAATGAAAGCTCGGAGTGGGATCAATCATGGAAATAATTTGGATATAATTGTGGTATGGGTTGTATCTATTTTCATTAAATGATAATTTGTTATACTATCTATTTTCTATCTAGTTAGAATTATTTTTATGGGTAATCAATGGCATTAAATTTTTACTCCCCTTGATTGAATAATTATTACCTCTATCATAATTTTTATTATTATAGTGTTTCAATTTTTATTGGTATTCCTAGCTAGTTGAGTATATGGGCCCTATATTATATTTCTTTGGTTATTTTCAAGATTTCAGTATAGAAGGGTTATTGTTGGCATTGATGTTTTTGGTGTTTTGAATATTATTCAAGCTCTAGGTCACTAACCTTCCATTAGATTTATATGTTCAACTATCTTTGATGATGGTCAAGTGGATTCTTAGGGAGCTCTCAAGATCTTCCTCATAGGATTTATAATGGATTTCATAGACCTCCTCTTGTATGTACTATTTAAGGCATGTAAGAAGAGATCACATAGATATTTGTGGCCCACGTGTGGTATAATTTTCAAAGAATGGAACTACACCTTGTTCTGAATTGGACCATTAATTCATTTGGATCTTGTTTGACATCAAGGAACTCTTTGATTCCACTCTTGGCTATTTTTCCATGTTAAAATTAGTGACAAACTCTCTAATGAGTTGGAAAAAGGAATGAATTGTTTCTTCAAGGAGTTGATAGTAGAAATCTATCATGAGTCCCTCAAGGGTTTTAAGAAACATTATAGAAACCAATCAATCTCAAGGGAGGAATTCCAAAATATCCATAATATAGGTCTTGGTTAGGTATCAAGTCCTCTTTTGAATTTAAGAATCTCTAGGAGAGAATATAGTAGCATCACACATTTTGAATAACATGGTATAAGTTATTTTAGTTACTCAAGATAGGTCCATAAAAAGGGATCATGTGTAGATGGAGTAATTCCTCCAAATATGAACCCTATATGAGGGTCTTGATAACCATTTTGTGTTTATAATGTGTTATTTGGTTGTTGAGGTCCTAAAAATATTAGGTAACTTTAGTAACCCATGTTAATTTTCTAGAAACCTAATCGAGATATGTAATTATGTAATTGATTTATGTTATGTGTTTTTTGTGATGTAGAGGGGTCGTGGAGGAGGCACAAAGTCCTCATTTCCCACATTACATGAATAAAAACTAACATATGGGAGTATATTGGTTTTCCCTAGTTGGGTACAACTTGGGTGGAAACAAAAAGGTTAGTGTAGAACCATCATCTTGAAGATATTGGTCTTGAGATATCTTACACTAGTTTAGATACTAGTAATTCAACATCTCCAACCTCACTTGCATTTTATTTTTTTGAATTGAATGGTGATAAGAGCCTCAAGTCTCACTTGTCCTACTTGATTGTGGTTTTTTCATCTCAACACCTTAAGATGGATGCTATGATCTTTTGTAATGGTCGTTTAATAAAAATTCTTGATAATTTTTATAGGAAAATTATAAGGTGTGTCTCTAGTACCTTAGGAATCTACTATATCCTTATCAAGGTAATCCATCACATTATCTTTTTGAGTCACTGTGACCCTATAATTTAGAAAATTAGGATCTCGCATGGATTTCAGATCACAACAAGCCCATCAATCTCTTAAGTGATTAGTTCAAGGTTGAAAGGATATCCTATAATGTGGTAATCAAGAGGGATTTTCAAAGCTAGTATTGTATTGACTCGCCTCTTTTTTTCACATGTTCTTATTTCCTATTGTTGTAGTTAGCACCCTCATAGTCATATTTTATAAAATAGGTGCTAGAGTGTTGAGAGGAACATAATGATCACTAGTAGGTTGAGGGTTTCATTGAAAGGGAATTTCCCTTGAGGTATTATTAGACTTAATATATTTAGGGGTACCTTGGCTATTAAAAAATAACTAAATACATAGAAAGTAAAAAGAGAGATGAGATGGAATGAAGGAAAATGAAAAATAAATGATCCCAAAAGGATTTACTCTTTCATTTCAAGCTCAAATAAATAAGTTTTCACTAATTTTGAGACACCATTGTAGATATTCCCCTAATGTCTAATCAACTAGTGTAGATAATCATGCATACAACTTAACAGACTTAAGGATCCCCAAATTAAGCAGTTCATTGTTCAAAAAGGGGCTTCATTAAATTGTCAACCAGGGAATTATGAACTTGAGATGATGTTGGTACTATATATGCAATTAAGAATCCTAGGCTTCCTAAATCAACTAAGTATAGGGTTTAGGTACCTAATATTTTTATAAAATCACATAAATGAGTACTATGTAGAGCATTGAACTAAATTTCCAACACCATAAGAATGGAAAAAAATAGAGATTCAAATCAAAAGTTATAAATTTGGAAGAAAAAAAACATAGATCTATTTTTAATAAAAAATAAAACTCACTAGCATCAAAATTTAGAAAAAAACTAGAAACATTAGAAAGTCTTTAGAAAAATATTTCCAATGATATCTCTTTTAAAATAAAATAAAATTTGAATGCCCAATTTATGCTAAAAATAAAGTTAAGGCTAGGTGGCCCCCTAGTGGCTAGCTAGTGATAGAATAGGATAAGCCACTAGTTTAGATGGTTTGATGGTGAAGTTATAGTGAAGATTTGGTGGTAAGTGAGGTGATATTCATGATGCAATTAGAGGCTAGGATAAAACCTAAGCCCCTCCCCGACAATCAAAATTTTGACCACAAAAAAATGATCACCACAAAAAGGAATTGACCACCAAAAGTATTTTAAAATTTGAATTTTTTTATTTTCACCACTATAGAAAAATAACAACAAATTTTCATGATAACACAGGATAAGTGACACAAATCATCACTTTTTTACATAATTATTACATAGATATTATACATCAATGTATGATGTCATACAGTTGTATAGATCTATATGAATTTTTCTTGTAAATTTTGTAGCTCCCAAAAAATTTGACAAAAAAAAATTAAGCTCCATTTTTTATGATTTGACAAGTATTTCTAAGATCTTTGAACATTATGGATGTAATAGTGAGGTTTGTTTTACTCTAGGAAATCTTTTATAATATCCTAAGGAAAAAAAACCATTGAAACTTGAGAAGGGGTATACTAATTCTAAGATTTGATATCATGTTGAATAATTGATAAAACCCCAAGTACAACAATGTACTAGCAAGAGCCAAAAAAATCTTCCACAATTGAGAGTTACAAAGAAAATTACTATATTGCCTAAAATATAATTAAAGAAAATAACCTTTCTTTATTAGTAAGGGAAAAGTTTTAAAACTATCAAGACTGTGTCAAAATGTCTTAATCCTATGAATTGAGACAAAAAGAAATAAGCTTAAAACTAAGGTGTGAATAATTTCTAAAGTTTAAGTGGTTAGTTAAAGCACCACATTCACACCATCATCCCCCTTTAAGTGAAATTTAGGAAGATAAAGTACCACTTTCACACCAACACACACCTCTAGCCATCACCAAATTGTCTCTTTCTAATTTGTACAAATTTTCACCAAAAAATGACATGTACACCAAAGTTAATCATCTAAGAGATAAAAATTATATTTGTAACTACAAAGTAGAGTGTCTTCACTCTCCCATCCATGAAATATTCTTTCACCTTTCCTTGAATAACTATTTATAAAAATAAATATCATTGGAAATATATATCCTCCATCATAATGACTATAATTACAATACAAATACCTTTGAGGAGTCACATTGAATGATGCACTTCAGTCATTTAAGAATGAGTCATCATTTACAATGTTAGCTGATACAAAAGCATCACTAGTATACTCACTAGTTCTTATGAACCTATTAGAAGAATCATTCTTCTTCTTGGATTTATAATGCTTCTTAGTGTGACCTCTCTTGTCACAATTCCAACATTTTACTTTTGAATTTACAAGAGGTTTAGACATATCCTTCTTTTTGGACTTCTTTTCTCTGATTCTCTTCTTCATACCCCCTTTATTGTTTGACCCACCCCTCACAACCAATGCATATATAGAGCAATTATCTATGAAACTTCTCTTAATCTCCTCACTTAGAAAAATATAAGGAGTTCTTCTAGTTAAGGTGAAGTAAATCTACCACTAATAATCATTATTTGGTTCTCCCATATGTGAAGTAAGGAACACAAAAAATAAAATGGATTTATCTTGACTCCTATTGATGCTAACTAACTTAGAATCAACTTAAAGGTGTTGAGATCATTTATTGAGTCTCCCTCTTTCATATTTAGGGAATACAATTTCATCTTTAAGAAAAAAATACTAACAAAACTATTAGACTAATATAATGAACATATCTTCTTCCATAATGAATAGGTAGAAGTCCCTTCTAATACATTCATTAACATATAATTTGAAATACATAGGAAAATATTATTTTTATCCTTCTTATTTGACATATTTCACTCCTCATTAGATATACATAGATAATATCATCCATTGATCTCACTACAAAAAATTCCTCAATTTTTAACTTTCATAAGTCAAAGTTATGACCATTATACTTTCAATTTGCAAACCTTAATGTGTTTTCCTTAAATCTAATAAAACACTTACTCCATATTTTTGCACAATCCTTCACATGATCCCACTAAGAATAGTTATGCAAAAACTACATCTTATATACATACTAGGGTTTCAAAACTATAAAGGGTTACACCTCAACACATGTAAGGTTACAAACCTAAATGATTTGGCCCTTTCCTAGACATAATTCTCTAATACTAAATGTTAAAAATTCAATTCATGATACAATTGACTAATAGACAACACCTTAATATTATATAACCATATATAGTTGTATTTGTTACACAGTTTGATTAAAATTATATAAAATATATGAAACAATATACAAGTCAAAGACACATGTGAGAAATATTTATATGGCAAAAAACCCCATTTGTAAAGGTCATTAAAAATTTCATTATTCACAAAAATACATTAATACAATAAGTCACTTTTATACAATTTGAATCTATATACCAATAATATATAACCTATAATCAAGACTTCACACCTTCCAAATATGATGCATTAAACCAATCCCATTGTCTAACAAATAAGTACATCCATAAGAGCAAATAAAGGATTATCTTCATAGAATACCAATCATCTAATTACCTAATTTCATGTACAATCAAACAACCATCTCATGACCATCATAACGTTAGCATGTTATATACATTATAAATAATATTATCTCTCCATATGAATGGCCACCGCACATAATAAACATTTTCCACTTACTATGTGTTGAAGGTTATTAATTCACTTCTCTTGGATCAAGTACAATTCTTCCTCCATAGAAAACACTATCCATGGCTTCTAATAACAAAGACAAACACTTAATTGATCCTAACCACTTGCAATATCCTTTTGTATCCCCTAGAACATCACCATGCCTCTAAGAACCACTACATGTACTTCAATAAAATTGTAAATGATCATACACTTCCAATGACATACCTACAATTACATAGTGACTTTTTTCTCTAAATGACTAGCAATTAGAATCATAACACCACCAAACTAAAATAAAACTCCATGCTAAATCACACCATTCGAAAATCGCTATAAATTTGTTTAGCTTACTATAGTTATTGGCCAATCTATGATGAAATAACTATCAATATGAACTTAGAGAAAAAATCAATTTTTACTATCAACCAAAAATTTTGTACAAGTAAATGACAGACCAAAGTTATATCAAAAATTTGAGAAGAGAGTTAATACCTTATAGCTAGGTCCCTAAGGACATGCTTGGTATCAACAATAGTCTTTTTCATATCTCATTTGTCTAGTACTTTAGATTAGTTCATTTTTCAAAGTACATTAGACTAGTTGTTATTAGATTAAATTAAATATTCTATTACTTTGAATGTTGGTGCATTCTACACTAAAACTTGAATTAAAGATAAATTCGTTTACTTTCTTCCTTTATATTAATTTTAGTTTATAAATATCACTTCAAAAGAACATTGTAGACATCATTCAAACCATTCACATAATCAAACAAGAACAACATATCAATCAATTTTTTCAATAGAGCTATCAAAGAAGAACATATTAATCAATTTTTTTTTCCATAAAATAATGACCAAACTAAACAAACTTTATTTGTATTGACATTTATAATAGAAAATTTAAAACATACATCTTATTTCAATTTGTTAAGTGTTGATTTGACTATAAAGAAACATAAAAAAAAACATTGGATTAATTGTTAATTAATTTCATTCATTTTATAAAAATGTCTTTGCTTGAATTTCATTTAAAATATTAAAATATAAGAAAAGTGTGTTGTGCTAATATTAGTATTAAATTTTATCTAATTTCAATTTTGCATACATGTAATTATACAAAATAAAATAAAGATCAAAATATAATTATTTCAGTATGCATTACTATTTAATATTAAATTCATTTGAATATTATAAATACATAAAAAAATTGATCTATTTTGAGCTCTTTTTATCCTTATTTTTTTTAATCATTATTTTTATTACATATTAATATTTATGTATAATATTATATCAATAAAATAAATAAAATATTAACCACTTTTATCTAAAAATAAATAAATACATAAGAAACACAAAAAGTGATTTAATTCTCATAATTTAATTTAAGATTGTTTGGTTTACTAAACAAAACTTAAATTCAATATTAAAATAATTTTACACTATAAATTTTGTACTTCAAATAATCATTATAAAAATAAAATACTTTGAATAGTAATAAATATTCATTATAAACACAAAATAAAATAACTTCTACCTTTTCATTCAACATAAAGGTTAACAAACACATACAACCTAAAATTCACTCTAAGTCAAACTAATTGAAAATATTCAAAACCAAGCTTCAAAGTTTTGAGTCATGTTTTCTCACCCTTGGTCATGCTTTACATATTCCATGCTACTTTTATGTTTATTAGAATGAAATTCAAGCAAAGATTCGTTCAATTGAAATTATTTTTGGGGAGTTAGGATAAGGTCTTAGGGAGGCTTCTTAAAAAATCTCAATTTTTTAGTAATATTTTAAAGCTGGTGGTCCCATAAATTCAATTTTGCAATTTAGCTTTTAAGAGTTTGAGCTCCAAAATTTAAAAAATGAATTGAAATACTTTGATAAAAATTAATAAATAAATATATATATTTTTTAATTAAAAATTTTAAGTGATAGACAAGTGGTAGAAAAAATTCTTAAAAATTCTTAAGCTGTAGGGGCAATTTCTAGCCTCACCTAATTTCACCCAGTGAAATTTCTAGTCCTAAAAGATAGGGGCTATTATTTTTGAAGAAAAGATTCCAATTAATCTTGTAGCATAATTTTATAAGCCCAAACCGAAGAAGAAAATAAGATATTACAAACATTTGAATAACGTTTAATGGAGAGAGTAGTCCATCAAATGCCTATGTTGCCTTGTGAATAACAAGAGTGTGCCTTTATCCAATCAAAATTAACCATAAATATATTCATTGTTAATAAGTAATGGTGAGTTCGGTTTAGACACAAAGAACTATTATCATTTATAATAAAAAATCCAATACAGATTCTAAAAAAATATTAAGGTATATCAATAATAATAAATGTTACATGAATATCTCTATATTTGATAAGTAGGAGGTTTCTTCCACAGCATGTCAAATTATGATATTGCTATCAGGATTCAACCATGTAGTTTTCAAGTCAAACTCATTGACCCATGATTCATGAGTAGTGGTTCACAAGAACCCATCTCCCATGATAATGAATGGTCCACTTAACACTCATTGCATCTAAGTGATGCTCACATAGGTGAAGCATTGGTCCGTCTGGGAGGTCACCCATCCCAGTACTGCTCCAACTCAAGCGTGCTTAACCACGGAATTTCCCCCAAGGTTAAGCCCACTTAGCTTGCTACCCCATTTGCAAAACCTTCAGCAAGTATTATGCCTTATGAATACATATCTCTATACTTTCCCTTTCATAATAAATAATTAAATACATATCAATAAAGACTTTTTATTAAAATTTAGTATTATAATTTGAATTACTTTTTATTAAACTATATTTCATGCGTAATCTTTCACAAGAACTTACCTCTAAAGGGAAAAATACAAACAACGCAATCAGAGCCTAAATTTGATCGCTGTATGAGACCATATTTAGCGATTTCTACCGTAAAATATAATTAAAAATTAAAGATTTAGAAAGCATAACATGAAAGTAAAGATTTTACGGGGACACACAACAGGCCACGATACATGACGAATATTGGCAACAAAGTCTGCACCAACAAAAGCCAATGGAGCTTCTGACAGACAAATGGAACTAGGGAAAGGCAGGTGCTAATTCTTGAGCACCTGTTGCATACGTGTGTAATGCCAGTCTCTTCTGTTATTTCCAATTAAATATTTTTAAATGCTACCTCTGTAAATTTGCGCACAACACTGCCTCATATTTGTTCTGAGCACCGACTTATTCTGTAAATTTGCACACAAAATTACCAAAAATTTAGTACTGAGCATCCATTTTTCAGATTATACACATCAATGTTAAGTTCAATACTCAAGGGAGCAAATTGAATCATCATTACATTCAATTCTGAATCAGACACTGGCGTGTATTGCTCTGTTAAGGTATTTTATACTAAAAATGCTTTAACCTTAAAAGCGGCGTAGAATGATGAAAAATTTAACCTTTCAAGCTTCAGACATAGGTTCAAAATTCCGGCGAATTACATTTTCATTATTATGTTACTGGAACTTTACATATCTCTGTACCTACGGAGAAATTCAGGTAGTGAAAATGTAGACCAAAACACTACATTCCGTATGTATTCTGTATTAAACACACTTGCTGTATTTATATTTGTGACTGCTCTACAGATTGGAAATGAAAAAACACAGTCCAGAAAGCCAGGCGGCTAAGCAACTTGAACTTCAATTGTCTTGGGTTTCTTGGGCTCTGGAGGAGGAAGCTTGGGAACGGTCACACTCAGCACTCCATCTTGACAGCTGGCAGAAATGGCCTCCATATTGCAGTCGTCAGGCAGGGTAAATTTACGCATAAATTTGCCGACCCTGCGCTCCATATGGATGAATTTGACATCCTCCTCCTCCTCCCTCCTTCGCTCTCCGCTGATTGTCAGCACATTCTCATCCTCTACTTGAACCTGCTTGTTCTCAAACACACAGCAACGGCTTTGTTAGTCTTAGCGGCCAGCGATTTGAACCTTTTTCATCCCCCAGATGCCGAGAAAATGAGGGTTTTAAAGGTTTATAAGGGAAATACCTTAATGTCGTTGTTTTTAAGGCCTGGCATGTCGATTATAAAGACATAAGAGTTGGGAAACTCTTTGACATCAACGGGAGTAGAAGCCATGGCCTTGCTGTCCAGAATATAAGTGCGCGTGGGGTTATTGAGGAGCTTCTCCATTTCGTCAGGGACTCCCAGAATCTGGTGAACAGTGCTCAACAGGGGATCCATCTCTTCTCACAGTTCTGCATTACCGTCAAATTTCATCATCATCTCCATTCAAGATAATCCAAATGCTAAATAAATTCTTCACAAATTACAGAAAAAACATAAATCAACGGCCTTAAAAGGAGCTGGACAGAACATTTACCAGGTCTAGCGATTGCAGTCGAAGAAGCAGAAGTACAGGCACTTTGAGAGAAGTCACTGGAAAAAGTACTACAAGAAATATTTGTGAAATATCGGAGCGATGATTAGGAATGACGATGAATGGTAATTTATACAGGGAATCTGCTGGTGCAGGGAAGAGACGAGGGTTCTCTAGCACCTTCTCGACATTTCTTTGTTTCTATTTTTCCCCATCAGTGACGTGACAGAGCATAGCTTTGTATTTTTGCAAGCAACAGAAATCCCCGGGGCCCACCCTCCATCATGATTGCCCTGACTATCATGAGACAGTGGGTAATTAATTATCAATTGCCCTAAGAGGTTAATGTAGCATTTCTTATGAAATTTAATTTATTATTTATTTTTAATATTAAGTATTATTAAGGTTGATAAGTAGGAGGTATTTTTCACAGCGTGTCAAATTATGATATTGTTACCAAGATTCAACTGTGTAGTTTCGAGTCAAACTAATTGACCCATGTTTCATGAGTAGTGTTTCACAAGAACCCATCTCTCATGATAATGAATGGTTCACTTAACACTCATTGCATCTAGGTGATGCTCACAAAGGTGAAGCGCTGGGCCTTCTCAGGAGGTCACCCATCCCAGTACTACTCCAGCTCAAGCACGCTTAACCACAGAGTTCTCTCAAAAGTTAAACCCACTTAGCTTGCAACCCCATTTGCAAAACCTTCAGCAAGTGTTGTGCCTTATGAACCATTCATTATAGAGCCCCTTTAGCTCATCAATTGATAAGTAGGAGATATTTTCCACAGCATGTCAAATTATGATATTGCTATCAGGATGCAACCATGTAGTTTCGAGTCAAACTCATTGACCCATGTTTCATGAGCAGTGGTTCACAAGAACCCATCTCTCATGATAATGAAACTACACAGTATTATAGTTTAAACTTATTTTTCTTAAAGGGTACAAGAAGTTTTGAAAGGATTTGGAATCTTATATACAAATAAAAGAGCAATAAATTGTAGCAAAGTTGCTCATAAATAAAGACTTCAAGTTAAAGAGAGAAGATATAAAAAGTTAACACAAAAAGAAAAGGGCCACCAACCAAGAGCCACAATAGATTATGTGAATCCTTAGCTATTTCTAGCTTCTCCTAGTAAAAGTATGCATACTACTTGACAAATTCCTCTAGCTCCCTTTTATCCATATTCTAGTTCTTTCTAGTAGTGCTTTGGTACAAGTACTAGGCCTAGCAAAATCAATTTTCTTTTTAATTTGAGTTTGAGAGTTCCCAAAACCTTTCTTGAGTTTTTCATTCAACATCTTAATTCCCAATGCACTATTTTTAATAATACTCTTGCTAACTTTCAAAACTTTGCTCAAGTTTACTTTTATATGTTGACAATCTCTTTCAAACATCAAATTTTATTTCATTTGCTTTGAATTTTTGCATGGAGTCTATTGATCTTGATTATATCCTCTCAATGCTTAAAGAATAAGTTCTCTTCTTCAAAATGAATAAGGATCACTCCATCAAGTTATATGTCAAATAATGACATTTTTACATTGAACTTGTTGATTTCTAGAAAGAACCATTTTGTGAGGTTATGGTAGATAGTTGGTTCTTCATGAAGCCTAGACAACTTGTTAGTAATTTGGCTAACCACTTCTCTAATAGATTCTAAAAGACGCATCCTTGTTGGCAATATTGTCATTGATGTCAAATGTGTATGGACAAGATTATCGACAAGATTGTTGCCATTGATGTCAAAGGTGTACGAATGCAATTGATAATGACCAAAGGCCACTAATCGTAGTCTAAAGTCCAAGACCAACCTAAATCAGTGTTAGACCTCCACATTGAAGGAAAGCTTATTAATTTCATATTTGTAAGACAACTTCCATTTTATGTTGGTTGACCCCCTTTGCATTATGGAAAATAAGAATTAAATTAACTTCATATTTCTAGTCAATTACACTTAGGCATTTGTCCAAAGACACACATACACACATTGCCTAAGTTAATGAAATGTAATTGTTTTGATTAGATCAATTATTAAAGGATAATTAGCAACACCGATGTTATGAAGAGCAGTGAACATATTTGATAAGAAATTATTAAATGATGACAAGCATCGATTATGATTAATAGGTAAAGACTAATGATAGTATTGAAGAGTTAAGAGTAGCATGAGGCAACAACAAAGATCATTATCATGGGCAACAATTAACGTAAGGTGCAGGAATTAATTTTAAGAGAAGCAAATATATTAATAAGAAGAGAAAAATATATATTAAAAGAAAAGCAACAATTCAAATTATGAAAGGATATAAATTCATTAAGGTTATTTATAGGCAATGATCGGGGAAAGAAATCAAGCATTAAAGGAAGAAATTAATAAAGACTCAAAGGACAGAATAGAGAAGTTTGTTAACAAAGGGACATGATCATTCAAAAGGTTGTCTCTTCTCTAAGGAATGCCTCCCTTCATGAAGAGGCATAAGAAGGATATAAATGTAAAGAGAAGTTGGAGAGAAAGAAGTGTGGTAGAAATGTGAGATATGTGATGATCAAGTAAGAAGAGGAGGAAAGAGTGGAAGATAAAGAGATATATCATACATACATTAGCAGATTTATTTGAAATAAATAGAATATCTATAACAATGTTTTGAAGAAATCTATTAGCAGACTTTTGAAAACTTTATGAGCAAATGTGTGGAAGATCTATAGAATATTTTGAAGACTTTATGAGTAGATTTATGAGAAAATTTTGAAGGAAAGTTGGGTAGAGTGTTGTAAAGAAGATCTATTCAAGTTGATATCCATTAAAGAAGCATTTTCAAGAAGGTGAAATCTTTGAGGTTGGTGCCTCATATCAAAGAGATTGGTGCCTCTTTCTAAGTTGGTTCTTAGTGGTGGGGATTGGCGTCTCTAGTGGGTTGGTGCCTACAAAGATAGGCGAGGATTGGTGTCTCTAGTAGGTTGGTGCCTACAAATTTTGTAAGAGAATTTTATATAAGTAATATCTTTTTGTGGCTTTTTCTTGAAAGGATTTCCACATAAATCTTATGTTTTTCTTGTGTTCTTAATTGCTAAATCTTGTATGGTAGTGATTGTTGTGGTTGACTAACTTTTAAACAGGTAAAATATTCACATATATATTGATTCACTCTCCACTCTTAGTATAAGTAATGTGTGTTCATCAATTGGTATCAAAGTGGGTTCCTTCAAAGATAGTCTAACCACTTGAAGGTAGATCTCGAGAGCACAAATGATAATAGAAACAAAGAGTGATGTCATGAAGATGAAGACAACTTTGTGAATGAAGGAAAAGAAGAGATGGATTTATAAGAAGAAGATAATGATGAAATTGAAGGAGAAGTGAATCTTGAAGAGAAACTTATTTGTACCCTAAATGAAATCAAGAAACTTAAGAAGAATTTGAAGAAAAAATTACAACTTCAAGAGGAATGTGAATCTAAGGTGAAAATGCCACAAAATAGAAAATGATCATCAATATAAAAAGGAAAATTGAAGAGGAAAAACAAATTGAGGAAGAAGTAAGAATTCAATTAAAGGAAAAAGAAGAAGATTGTAAGAAGCGTGAGTTTGAAATTGTTTCCTTTAGAAAGGAACTAGAAGAAACTACCACTAAGTTGAACATGAGTCTCAAATTTGAGAAGAGTACCAAGATCTTAGAAGATATCATCAATGAGCAAAGGTTGCCATCTTTAAAGATTGGTACTGGCTACAAAGAAGATCATGGAGAACTTCCAAAGAAGGCTTGTGAGGAAAAGGAAAAAAGCTTTATAGATGCTCTCAAAAGTACTATTAGCATGAAGAAGGAGAACCATGTTCCACAAAAATCAAGCACTCATCCAAAAGGTGACTAGGAAAAATTTAGAAAATTCTTTCTCTGAGGCAAGCGCATAAGACCAAGTTTTAGAATTCATTTTATGATTATTGCTTTTCATGTAATCATTTTGGTCATAGAGCAAGAGATTGTAGAACTCATGCAAGAAACTATGGTTGGAACAAGAATACAAGTCCTTATGGGTTCTCAAGTAGGAACTATAATTCATGTGCTCCTTTATGTTAGGATTTAGGTAGATTGAAGCAATAAACATTAACAATTAAATGCAAATAAAATAACCCAGAAATAACAATGAAGAATAACACAAAAGAGATCAACATAGAATTTTAATGTGGTTCACCCAATATGGGCTACATCCATAGAAACTTATCCACCCAATGATTTTTTATCCAATGCAAAATAGATTACAATCTCACGAATATCACACACCGCAACATACATCCCTGCCGCTTATAACAAGCTTTTTGGAAGCTTCTAGAATTAGGGTTTTATGAAGTTTTTTTATTTGACATGCTAATGGGAAAACCTTGATGTGTTAGCATGAAAAAAAATAACCCTTGCTATTGGGGGCTACCACCCCCAAATCCTGACAAGGATACATTATGAGTATACATAATTTGCATGATCAGTCACCACATACCAACAATCTCGCACTTGGAGACTAATCAGGCTCCATACCAAACAATCTCCCACTTGGAATGATCTTGGATGACACTGTTGCACTTGTAGCTCCCACTAGATTATAGGTCTGGTTGGTTTCTTGTATCCACCATTATTAGTCATGAAGAACAATAGAAACTGATGAGGAAATTAGTTTCTCCCATGTAACTACCTTTGTGGACATATTTGCAAGATTCTCACTTGTGTGAATTTTCTCCAGCTTCAATTGTCCATCCTCCAAAACTGGCCGGATGAAGTGGTATCTGAGCTTTATGTGCTTAGTTTTTGAATGCAAAGCTAAATTCTTAGCAAGATGAATGACACTTTGGTTATTAGTGTATAAAGGGCTATCTTCTTGTTATTGGCCCAATTCCTCCAAAAAACATTGTAACCAAATAATCTCCTTGCTAGCTTCTATAGCAACAACATACTCAGTTTCAGTGGTTGAAAGCGCAACAAGGTTTTGTAGCCTTGAAATCCAACTGACTACAGTAAAAACATACCTTGTAGTATTCCTCCTACTATCAATATCACCTGCTAGATTAGAGTCAACATACCCTTTAAGAGCAAAATTTACTCCTCCAAAACATAGTTTCTTTGAAGTAGTACCTCTCAAATATCGAAGAATCCATTTTACCGCATTCCAATGTTCCATTCTTGGATTGTTCATATACCTGTTTACAACTCACACTACATGTGCAATATCTAGCCTTGTGCATACCATTGCATACATCAAGCTACCAACTGCTAATGCATATGGTATCTTAGACATGTTTTCTTCCTCCTCTTGTGTCTTTGGACACATCTCCTTAGTCAACTTAAAATTACTAGGCAAAGGTGTAAGTTAACTTCTTTTGAATTTTACATGTTAAACCTTTTCAACACCCTCTACATACTCACTTTGAGACAAAAATATTTTTCTATTTGTCTCGTCCTGTCTGATCCTCATACCAAGGACTTATTTTGTTGCACCCAAATCCTTCATAGCAAATGAATTTGCTAATTTATGCTTAACTTCATTAATATGTTGCATGTTAGACCTAGAAACAAGCATGTCATCAACATAAAGCAACATGATAATATAGTTGCCATTACCCAATTTCTTAAAATAAACACAATAATCAGAATGACATCTTTTGTAACCTTGTTCAGCCATAAAACTATCAAATTTCAAATACCGTTCTGAGGTGCTTGCTTTAGGCCATACAAACCCTTCTTTAACTTGCACACAAATTCCTCCTTACCCTTGACCTCATATCCATGTGGTTGTTGCATGTATATTTCCTCTTCCAAATCCCCATGGAGAAATGTTGTTTCCACATCTAGTTGTTCAAGATGCAAGTCTTCCACAACCACAAGACTTAGAATAGTTCTAATAGAAGTCATCTTTACAACTGGAGAAAGTATTTCATCAAAATCTATACCTTTTTTCTATGCAAAACCTTTTACCATGAGTCTAGCCTTATATCTTTTCTTGCCTCCATCTTCTTCCTTCAACCTATAAACCCATTTATTTGGCAATGCGTGTATTCCTACAGGCAATTGGACTAAGT
This sequence comes from Sequoiadendron giganteum, assembly GCA_007115665.2. NCBI lineage: Eukaryota > Viridiplantae > Streptophyta > Pinopsida > Cupressales > Cupressaceae > Sequoiadendron > Sequoiadendron giganteum. The sequence goes on along the minus strand of CM021109.1, from coordinate 277,782,360 downwards.
TCCAAGTCTGATTTTGTAGCAAGGAATTCATTTCCTCTTTCATGCCTAGCTCCCACTACTTTTTTGTATCGACCCGCATTGCTTCTTCATAACCTTTAGGTTCAACAAATCAGTTAATAATATAGAATATAATGAGGGAAAAAATTCTTTCTAGTGGTTTAGTTATCCTTGTATTTAACGTCTAGCACTTGCAAGAGTCTATGGGATAACTTGTTGTTGTTGAGCATCAGGTACCACTAGCATTTTATTTTTGGAATCTCATCCAACACCACATATTCCTTTTTGGCTTGTTCATGCTTATTTTCCTATAGTCGATCCTTATACATGACCTTCTCATTGAATATAACATCTTTGCTCCTAATAATTTTATGATTTTTATAATCTCATAACTAATAACCAAATTCATCTACTCCATATCCAATTAAGGTACATGTTTTAGACTTGGCCTCAAGCTTGGTTTTATTTTCAATATTAACATGGAAAAAAGCTTCACAACCAAAAGTTTTCAAAAATGAATAGTTTAACTTTTTACCCATCCATGCCTCCTCTAGAATGCCACCATCCAAAGGATTTGAAGGTCCCTTGTTTATTAAATAAACAACGGTATGTACAACATCTTCCCAAAAGTGTAAGGGTAGTCTAACATGTGATCTCATGCTCCTTGCATGCTCCATAATGGTCCTATTAATCCTCTCAGATACATCATTTTCTTATGGAGTTCTAGGAACCATTTTTTTCCTACAGATTCCATTGTATGAACATAATTTTTAAATTCTCTGCTGCAATACTCACCTCTATTATCAAATCTGAGACACTTCAGCTTTTTTCCTATCTCATTCTCAACCAAAGATTTTCACTTTTTAAAAGTTTCAAACACTTCTAATTTTTATTTTAGGAAATACACCCATGTTTTCCTTGTTGCATCATCAATAAAAATAGCATAATAACAAGAGCCGCCAATATAAGATACATGAGCTGGTCCCCATACATCTGAATGCACAAGCTCTAATTTCTCACTCTTCTTCTCTTTCCCAACTTTGAGAAATCAGACTCTTTTATATTTTCCATAAACACAATTTTCAGAGAACTCCAAGTCAATCTATTTCAAACCTGGTAGCAACTTTCTGGAGCGAAGGATCTTCATCCCTTTCTCACTCATGTGCTCGAGTCGATGGTGCCACAATTTTGTTTATGTCCCTGTAGCAAGTGTGATAACTATCTTAGTAGCAACTATTTCTGTAGTAGCTAAGGTAGAGTAAGTATTACCATGTACACAAATACAATGTGCCTACCTTTTCACCTTTATCTACTACTAATGCACCTTTAGTGACTTTCTAGACTTTGTCTGAAAAGGTAACCATGCAACCTTCACTACCCACTTGTCCTATAGAAAAAAAATTCCTTCTCAAATTTGGAACATGCCTTACCTCCTATAGCAACCATTCATTTCCATTCTTCAACTTTATTTTTATCTTTCCTTTTCCAACAATCTAACAGGGTTCATCATCACCCAAATATACTTGTCCAAAATCACCTTGAACATAATCTACAAAATATTTCCTATGCGGTGTGGCATGAAATGAAGCCCCTGAATCTATTACCCAAAAATCATTAGCATTATCTAAACATAGAATTAAAGCATCTTGCAGTTTATTACTTGCAACATTAGCTTCCTTACTATCATCATGTTGCCCATCTCCTTGTTTTCCCTTTCAAGATCAACAATCCTTCTTCACGTGTCCTGGCTTTCCACAGTGCCAACAATCCATTCTTCCTTTGGATTTATATTTTCCTTTCTTTGACTTCCCTTGTGACTTCCCACAATTTGTTGGGCTTTTTCCTCTCCTTTGTTCTTCCCCTATTCTCTATAGTCAAAGCATTAGCCAATGTTGAACTATCACTTGTGCTTTTTTGTTGCATTTCCTCGCTAAGGATAACACCAACAACATCATCAAATTTCAATGTATTTGAACCAGAGTCAGAGTAACTTACATGGCCATTACCAAGCTATTCCAACTTTCTAGCAAAGAAAATAAAAACAAGAGAGCCCTCACTTCTTCATTAAAAGTCACTTTTACAGAAGTTAATTGAATGGTAATTATATTAAATTCATTTAAATGATCTGTCACACATCCACCTGCAATCATTTTCAGATTAAACAAACGCTTCATGAGAAATACCTTATTTGAGGCTGAGGATTTTTCATACAATTTAGTCAAAGCTTCCATCAGATCCTTTGTTGTCTTTTCTTTTATTATATTGAATACCACAGATGGTGCCAGGCACAACCGAATGGTTCCTAGTGCTTTTCTATCCAAAATATCCCATTCTTCATTGGACATCGTAGCTTTTTTCTTTGCTTTTCCTTGCAATGGCCACCATAGATCCTTTTGATATGAATAATCTCCCATCTGCATCTTCTATAATTGATAATTATGGCCATTGAACTTCTCAACCTTGAATTTTCCTTCTTCCATTGCTCCCACTCAAATCTAGAGGTTTCCTACCAATCGATCGAAATACATGCGGCTCTGATACCAATTGTTAGGATTCAAGCAGATCAAAGCAATAAACATTAACAATTATATGCAAATTAAATAACCTAGAAATAACAATGAAGAATAACACAAAAGAGATCAACACAAAATTTTAACGTGGTTCACCCAATATGGGCTACATCCATAGAAACTCAGCCACTCAATGATTTTATTATCCTGTACAAAATAGATTACAATCTCATGAATCACACACACCACAACATACATCCTAGCCGTTTATAAAAAGTTTTTTGGAAGCTTATAGAATTAGAGTTTTACAAAGTTGTTTTTTTTCATTTGACGTGTTAACGGGAAAACCTTGACACGTTAGTGGGAAATAAATTTTTTGGGGGTTGCACCCCTAAACCCCTGCTATCGGGGGTTGCCACCCCCGAACCCCTGCTTGAGGCTCGGCCTGGCCTCGAACCCCGACGAGGATATGTTACAAGTGTACAAAATTTGCATGGTTAGTCGCCACATACCAACACTTTAGTGGATTGAAAAGTTATATGTTATAAGCACAATAATAATGAAGATATAGCACACTTTTGTAGAAGTGGTTTGGAGAATTCTCATTTTATTTTGGAGATGCAACACCTCCCCATTCTCTTTAGTGTCCATGTGATGTTATTGGCCACCAAGCTAGTCAATTTCCATCATTCTATACTTTGTATTCAAAGTTGAATGATTTAGATGTTTACAACCCATACCACTCTAGTGTACCTCCACACATCCTTTACATGATTTCACACACTTTACATGATGTCTCAAACTTTAGCTATTGCTTCACAATATCCTAGTTATTTTTCTCTCATAAGACATGGTCTCCCTCCTCTTTCTATTTTTAATCCCATATTATGAACTTACCTTAAGTAATTGAAGGAGTCTTTGGGCCATGTGATTAAGAATGCTAAGGAGTTGTGGTATTTAAAAATACCTTGGGGAAATTGTTGGATCATAAGGATTAGTCACCCTGGGTCAACCTCTTTAATTAGACTAGCTTTATAATAGTAGAAATAATCAAAGATAATACTCTTCAGACACGTGAATGTTTGATGACGTTGATGCCAAATGGGGATTCCATTTAGTGTTCCAAATTGAAAGATTCATAGGATGGTTTCTCCTTGAAGTGTGAATGATAGTCCATGAATTCTTGATGTGAAATAATGCACATTGAATGCCTTTAATTTCATCGAGAGGCGATCTACAGCAGCAACAACATCTTGGTTAACATTTTTAGCTTTTAAAAAAAAATTGACGGGTACGTGACAGGTGAATGCATGAAAATAGAGAGTGGAGAATGAAATGTTCAGGATGCATTTGAAAAGGTGGCAACATTATAGAGGCGGCTAATAAAGAGGTTCAAGCATTACATCCTGTATGAAAGACTGGCATTTGCAAGGTAGTGGACGAACGGGTTGGCTTGCAGATGCAATATAAAGAGGCAAATGTTCTCACATTTTTCAATGACGGGTTCAAAACGCCTGCAAGCTCATCGGCAACGCTTTGGCTTTGGTTAATAGGCTTGCAAATTCCATTACAGGTTATTGAAAGGGTTTCTTTAATCTGTGTTGCATTGTAATATTATGCATGCTTTTTTGTACTCCTCTGTTCTCTCTTGTAAATTAAGGTTTTGAACCTATTAATACCCAAATTTTGTTGTGCATTTCTACTATTAGTCTGTGATCTTGAGGGAAATTTACAGTCCTTCAGGGGAATGTTATGTTTGGGGCAAGGGAAGTTGTTGCAATTTTTTTTGTGTGGAGATTTGTATAAAAATCTGATCTGATTGAATAAACAGGGGAGATTTTCTCTTTGCATGTAATGCTGGAGTGCCATTATCAATGCTTGAGTTGATTTTAGAGTTGATTTTGCACAGTGCATTGGTATTTGATCTGATTTAAAATATTATTATTTTGAAGATGACTTTAGATTGGAATGTTCTCATTGACAGATTTGAAGATGGCTTCTTGATTTTTTGCTTCCAGAAATGAAAACTTTCTTGTAAATCTGACTGTAGTTTCAATTTTTTTGTTTGGCAGGTCAAGCTCTTTCTCATCCTACAACCAGGACATGGCGTACAACAGGTCATGAGCTTAAGCCGATGGCATGAAATGAACAATAAGTTTTAACATAAGGTGGCGTTAAGTTTCCCCATGCCTTTTAACATCAAGTGATGCCAAAGGAGGAACATACAACAATGGCCTTGTTATCTTTGCATGCATTGTGTTAAATAATTTGCATGCATTGTCCATGCTTCCAAATTTTTCATGCATGCTTGCCTACTAGATCATTTGTATTTTGTTTTTTTGTTTTTTCCATTGTTCGGTCCTTAAAAACCTATATTGATTGGTGGTCTCATACTTTGTAGCGTTTTCAGATTAGTTAGCCTTCTTTTAGATTTTGTTGATTAGTTGTTGTTCATTTAGATTTTGCTCATTGAGATCAAATACTTTTAATACAAATTGGCTGATAATAATTATTAAATTCCAACTTCTAAAAATAAAAAAAAATTCTAAAGTTTCTGGCCTAAAATTAAATTGCAATAATTAAAGCCATTAGAGATTCAATATGTATGTCATTGAATATAAATATTTAATGATTGCCTCATAAAATGAAAGGCACCAATAGTAATAAATCTGAGAGTTACTTGTCTTGGGTGAATTATTGCATCTTTTGAATTATGAGCAAAAATAATATTTGAACACTCATATCTAAAATTAGAAAAAATTCATTGAAATTTAATTATATTTTTATGTTTATTGAAAACTTAAGACCTTTATATATGGAAATCTTTATTCAAACCCAAAATCAGGACAAAATCAAATCATTACTTTTTATAACAAGTGTTGATGTTTCCTTTACTTGCATTATGTTTGCTCAAGTGTAAGTCATCGAAAGCTTCAAAAAGCATATGTTACATGCAGCCCTACGTTGTTGGCTTAACACTACTATTACTTAATTATATATTTATTTCTGGCATAGATGGTTGTTAGTGTATGGTGAGGAGTTGTATCACTTATCAATATTTTTTAATGAGAGTAAAGGTAAAGTATTTTTGAAAAACCTTTACCTACATAAAATCAATGAATAATAAAGTGCAACTAACATTAAAAAGTAGTAAAAAAAATTTGAAATAAATTCTATGGATTTATCAATTTTAAAAATTAATAATTAGAATATAGAATTACCTTGAATCAAATGTTGTTGTCAAGAAGAACCAAGTATTTAAAATGACAACTTATCTTTTTCCAATTTTCAAAATATTACATGCATAAACCATAACATAACATAAAGTGTTTTTAATAAAAATCTCTACCTATCTATATTTGGCAATTTGTTTTGAATTTTAATAATTTTCTCAAAATTAAATAGAGCTGGAGTATTTTATATATAAGTGAAATAATTAGAATTTCTAAAATTTAGAAAATCAAGTATAAAAAAATATTGTAAATTTATAAAAGTAAGTTTCTAAATTAATAGATTTAAAATTAGAAAATATTCAAGATCTTATTAAAAGAATGATATCTCTTGAAATCTTTTAGGTAGATTTATTTAAGTAATATTTTCCAATCAAAATAATGACTATTATTAAAAAATATTAAAAAATAAAGTAAAATTACTACATATAAATAAAGTTTCTAAAATTTAGAAAATTAAGTATGAAAGAACTTTCATAAATTTGCTATTGTATATAAAAATAGAAAATTAAATAATATAAATATAAAGATTTACTAAAGATTTTATCCAGAAAATTTTTAAAAATAATGCAACTAATAATTACATTTACACATAACTTTATTGTATATTTTAAAAATAAATTATATAACATTATTATTTAAAATTGGGTTAATGATTATGATTATGATTTAATTAGGGTCAAGGTTTAGTTAGGGTTAGGGTTCAATTAGGGATAAAGTTAGTGTTAGGGTAAAAATCAATTAGGATTAGGGTTAAAGTATGGTTACCTTCGAAAATGGTTCAATTAGGGTTAAGGTTATGTTATAGTTAGGATTCTTGATTAGGGTTAGGATTATGGTTATAGGATAAAGCTTGGGGTAAAGGTTAGTTTTAGGGTTGGGTATAAGATTCAATTAGGGTTATGCACAATTAGAGTTAGTGTTAGCGTTAATGTTAAGTTAGAGTAGGGGTTCAATAATGATAAGTTAGAGTAAGGGTTCAACTAGAGTTATGTTTTAATTAGGGTTAGGGTAATGGTTCATTTAGTAATACAGTTAGAATTGGGGTTTCCATTACAATTAGGGTTAGGGTTAAGGTTAGGTTTAAGATTAGAATTCAATTAGGGTTAGGGTTCAATTAGGGGTAGGCTTCAATTAAAGTTAGAGTTCAATTAGGGTTAAATTTCAACAGGGTTAGGGTTTTAAGATAAATATTTAGGTTAGTGTTTGCATTCAATTAGGTTACAATTAGGGCTATGTTTCTATTAGGGTTAGGGTTAGGATTAGGATTATAAATTACAAGTTAAGATCAAGGTTAGAGTTGGAGTTAAAATTAGGGTTCAATTGATGTAGGGTTAGGGTTAGTGTTCTAGGGTAAAGCTTGGGGTTAGGGTTAAAATTAAATTAGGATTAGGGTTATAATTATAATTTTGGTAAGAGTTAACATTTAGTCAAGATTTAATTAGGGCTATGATTAAGGTTTATATTCAATTAGGGTTAGGGTTCAACTAAGGTTATGATAGGATTCAATTACAATTAGGGTTTAGGGATAGGGATAGAGTTAGAATAAATTAGGTTTTAAGTTATAGTTAGGGCCTACGGTTCAAGTTTGAATTAATGTAAGTGTTAGGGTTAGGTTTAGATTTACAATTAGGGTTTAAGTTAGGTTAGTGTAGGGTTTAATTAGAGTTACAGTTAGGTTTAATTAGGGTTATAGATAAAATGAATATTGATATTAGAATTAAGATTATGAATAGGGTTACAAGTATAATTAGGGTTATAGTTAGGGTTAGTGTTAGAAGTAGGTTAAAATTTAAGATTATAATTACATTTGAGGTTGGAATTAAACCTTAACCTAACCCTAATTCTAATTGTAACCCTAATCCCAACTCTTACTCTTACTCTTACTTTAACCCTAATCCTAACACTCAATAGTTCTAACTCAAACCCTAACTCTAATTATATCTCTAATCCTAACACTAACCATTATTTTAAAATTAATAAGAAATTATAATTGTAATCCTAACCATAACCCTAACACTAAAAACATTTTAACCTAAGTGGATTTTATAAATAACAATATTTCTAATTGTAACCCTTAAATTTTAACTCTAAACCTAACCCTAACACTCACATTAATTCTAAGTTGAACCCTAGACCCTAATTATAACTTGAACCTTAATTTATTCTAACTTGAACCCTAATCCTAAACCCTAATTGTAATTGAATCCTATCATAACCTTAGTTGAACCCTAACCCTAACTACATATAAACCTTAATCAAAACCGTAATTAAATCTTGATTGAATGTTAACACTTACCTAAATTATAACCCTAACCCTAATCCTAATTTAATTTTAACCCCAACCCTAACTATAACCCCAAGCTTTACCTTAGAACCTTAACCCTAAACCTACACCAATTGAACCCTAATTCTAATTCCAACTCTAACCTTGATCTTAACTTGTAATTCATAATCATAATCCAAACCTTAACCCTAATAGAAATATAACCCTAACTCTAACTGAATATAAACCTTAATCATATACAACCCTAAACCTACTTCTAACACTAACCCTCACTATATCTCTAACCCAAAACCTAACCTTGAGCATAACCATAACCATGATGTAAATCATAACCCTAACCATAATCCTAACCATAAAATTGATCTTAAATCTAATTGTAACTGTAATCTTGATCTTAACTCTAACCCTAACCCTAATTTTGATGCTAACTCTAAGCCTCGACCTAATGCTAATCATAACCCTAATCTTAACTAAATCTCAACCCTAACCCTAATTATAACTATTTATCTAGCCTTAATCTTAACCTTAACCTTAAACCTAACCCTAACTATATCTCTTAACCCTAAACTTGACCCTAAAACTAAATGCAACCCTAACCCTAATTTTGATGCTAACCTTAACCCTAATCTTGATGCTAACCCTAACCATAATCCTAACTATGTCTCTTAACCCTAACCTTAACCCTATTGTTAACTAAATCTCTAATTCTAAACCTAACTATATAATGACCCTGACACTCATCCTAATGTTAACCATATTTCTAACCCTAACTATATCTCTTACCCTAACTATAAGCTTAACTATATCTCTAGCCCCAATCCTAACCTAAACCCTAAACCTAACTATATCTCATAACCCCAACCTAACCATAATCATAACCCTAAACTTGATCGAGAACACAACTATAACCCTAATCCTAATAACCGTAACCCTAATTACTACCCCAAACCTAACTATATCTATTAACCCTAAACTTGGATGCAAACCTAAATGTAACCCTAATCTAAATGCTAACCCTAACCCTAATTTTGATGCGAACCTTGACCCTCATCATAATGTTAACTGTATTTCTAACCCTAACTATATCTCTTAACACTAACCCTAACCCTAACTATATCTCTAGCCCTAATCCTAATATGAACCCTAAGCCTAACTATATCTCTTAACCCCAACCTAACCATAATCCTAACCCTAAACTTGATCTAAAACATAACTATAACCCTAATCCTGATAACCTTAACCCCAATTATTACCCCAACCCTAACTATATCTATTAACCCTAAACTTGACCCTAAACCTAATTGTAACCCTAATCCTAAGCTAATCTTGATGATAACCCTAACCCTAATTTTGATGCAAACCATGTCTCTCATCCTAATATTAACCCTAACCCCAATCCTAACTATATATTAACTCTAACCCTAACCATAACTATATCTCTAGACCTAACCCTAACCTTAACTATATCTCTTAACTTTAACCCTAACCCTAATCCTAACTAATTTTTTTTTTAATAATCCTAACTAAATATTGATGATATAATATTTTTTTATTATAATATTATAAATATACTAAAAATATATTTATATATTTTAACTTAACATTTAAATATTAAATTATATATATTATTTTTAAAAATTGATTTACAAATATTATACTATCATATTATAATATATTAATTATTATAATAATTTAAAATAAAATATATAAATATGAAAATAATTTATTTCAGATATTACATGTTGCGTTGCAATTGCTACAATCGCTAGTAGCATATATATATATTTAATAATATATATAAAATATGTCGAGAGATATCTTTCTCGAGGCGCCTATTCAATTTTTATGTAAAAATTTGATTAAAAAATAGGCACCTTGATAAACATATCTCTCGACATATTTTATATATATTATTAAATATATATATGCTAGTTACTACTACATAGTAATAATCACATGAGACATGTACCAAGTTGATCCAAGGCTAGAACGAAATGGGTAGGAGTTGGTGAAATTTGAATTTGGGTGTTTGAAAATTGTATAGTGCATGATGAATCCCACACATCGTGGGGTTGAGCTAGAACACAACAGGTGCAAATATTGAGGCGAGTAATAGATGCACGAGTGTAAATGCATGCATATATATGATAAAATGGTTGATGTATATAAGAATATGTGCAGATACATGTAATATAAAATCATATGAAATCAATTGATTGAAAATAGAAAAAAATGACAATTTGAAAAATAAATGTAAATAAAAAAAAACAACAAATTTTGAAATGAACCTAATTTTACATAAAATTGCGTAATTGATCAATATATAATTATATTACATCATTTATTTTAAATAAATTTACAATTAAATAAATGTAACATAAATTTACAAATTTCATCATTACATTATATATACCATTTATTAAAATAACTAATAAAATATTAAATATATTAATACAATTAATAAAAAATTATTAGTATACATTCACACACACATATCTCTGATTTATAAGTATTAATATGTTATAATTACATGTAGCCAGATTAGCACTAATTGCATTGTGAATAGTTTAGCTATATTTACTCTTTTTCTATCAAATTATCCAATCTAAAGATGATGAAATTTGGAAATAAATTTCTATCAACAAAAATATTCTCCAAATTTCTGTGAGCGCGCAGTCATTGCCCCTCTTAACGTTCCAAATTCGTGTTGTTTATCTATCAACAGAAACTATAATCCATTACCTTCTAACAATCACATCACCACACATTTCGAATTTGGCCGGAGCATTTGTATCTCTTGCGAAAGGATGTCCACATGGGCTGCCACGTCACAGTCAGTTGCGAGAGGGAACGGAAACGAAGAAATGTCCAGAAGGTGCTACACAAGTCTAGTCTCTTCCTTCCCTGCCTCGCATTTCATATTTAAATGCCCATTTTTCTCTCATTTTCCTCATCGAATGATCTCCTGAATTATATCACAATTACATCTGTCAAAGCGTTTGTTGGCTCAGCTTTTTCGACTGCGATTCACGGACCTGGTAAGTGCTCTGCTCCCTTCCTCCCAAGGCCACAGATTTGTGTTTTCTCTGTAAGTTATGAAGAATGTCTTTGCGTTTTAATGATCTGGAAGAAATGAAGGCGAATTGAAATGAAATTTGACTGGATTGCAGAGTTGTGAGGCGTGAGAAGAGATGGATCCCCTGTTAAGCACCGTTCAGCAGTTGCTAGGTGTTCCCGATGAAATGGAGAAGCTCCTTAACAACCCTACACGTACTTATGTTCGGGACACCAATGCCATGGCTTCTACTCCTGTTGATGTCAAAGAGTACCATAACTCCTATGTCTTTATAATCGACATGCCGGGCCTTAAAAACAAGGACATCAAGGTATTTTCCCTTTCAAACCTCCAAAACCCTTGTTTTCTGAGTATGTATGGTATAAAAAGGGTTGAAAACCCTGGCTGCTGAGACTAACAAAGTGGTTGCTGTGTGTTTGTGAGCAAGCAGGTTCAGGTGGAGGATGAGAATGTGTTGACAATCAGCGGCGAGCGAAAGAGGGAAGAGGAGCAGGATGTAAAATACATTCGAATGGAGCGCAGGGTTGGTAAATTTATGCGCAAATTTACTCTGCCAGATGACTGTAACATGGAGGCTATTTCTGCTACCTGTCACGATGGAGTGCTAAGTGTGACTGTTCCCAAGCTTCCTCCTCCCGAGCCCAAGAAACCCAAGACTATTGAAGTTAACATTGCCTAGGCTCTCAGTTTTTCCCTTTCTGCTGTAAAACAGCCACATAAATAATTACTACGCCTGTGTTCAATACGGAGTACATCCGAGTATAATGTTTTGAATTTGCTTATGTTTCGTCAAGTGGACTTAATAAAATAAGAGAGAGAGATTATTTGAGAATGCTTTTGGTAATGAGAGGTGTAAATTTCTGCAAATGTTCTGTAATTGAAAGGTTTTTGGTGCAATTCAAGAAAAAATCGCACTCAATATAATGAAAATCTACATTTTGGTGGGTTAGTGCACTTTCGTCTTCCATTAACGGTTACTATAATCCTACCCGCCTAATTAGGCGTACTGTGTAAGGAAGGGTTATTGAGGCAAGGAACGTGCTTTGAATGTTTTCTCGTGTAAACTGTCATTTCGCTTAATATTTTTTTTAATTGGAAGTTTACAAATTGTTATTATGCTTTACAATTCTCGGTAGTTCACGAGTTTGTTTAATCCAATTTTATTAGACATTCAAACTTTCTTTGCAATCTTTTAATCCATTGTACTACTCTCCAAAAAAAAAAAAAAGTGTAGTATAAAAATGTAGTAGAATGTATCTCTATTCCTTTTATGTACAAGATTTGTATAAAAATATGTTTGGTTTAATTATCATTTGAGCATTAATATAATATATTTATTTTTACAATAATTTTGAGTACTTAATATATTTGTAAACACATCACATTATCAAACATTTAACACATATAGGAGTGAGCAAAATTATATTTTAAGAAATTATTTAATAATTTATGCATTCATATTTATACACAAATAACAAACATGCGAATCAAATTTTAATTAGTTGATAGCAAATTAGAAACTCCTTTATGATTTTCTCAAAATCTTTAATACACTAAAACTAACATATTTAAAAAAATTAAAACTATTTACTGAAAATAATTCTTCCTAAAAGTCTAAACAATGTGAATAAACTAAAATAATTCTTAAACGATTCTACAAAATGAAATAACTCTGAATAACTCAATTGATTTAACCTTTTCCATATATGTATTTAAAATATCTATGCTAGTTAACTCCTCACAATATAATACAAATATAAGTAATACTAAATAAATCTAAACAATAACATAAATATTTCCAATATTAAAATATTGTAAGGTGTACAAAACTTATCTTATCATACATATTTACTTTGACACACAAGTTCGGCATTAAATTTTTTTCAAAATGTTGCACTTTAGTTGTGTCCAACTCCAACATTTTCCATGCATTATCTTGCAAACTAGAATTGTAACTAGCCAAATTTCTCATATTTTTGACATTCTTCTTTTTTCTTTTTCTTATTTTCTTTTCTAGGTCCTACATCCTAGCACTCATAGCCTCAAGTTTTTCCTCTATAACCTCCTTGTCCACATCCACCTTCATGGATTCAAAAGACTCATTAGAATTTGACACATTTATCTCATTAAAGAGGCTATTGCCCTCATATTTCATGGACATTGTGTGCTCAGGCGTAAGCTTCTCCACAAACTTACCCTCTATGGTGTCCTCTAAACTTGTCTTATTTTTCCACTAACTCACTAGAAATGTCCATGTCCTTATAGTCCCTAGGTTGGGTCCCAACCGGATGGTTAGATTTGTAGACTCGAGGGCTCTTATCCAAACCTTTAACCCATTGGTTTAGTTGTTATCCTCTTTATACTTCTAGCTAAGTCAATTATTTTTAGGCTTCCCCTCCAAGTCAACTTTGATTTTTCCCACTTGTTTTCCCTTGGGCATTATACCCAACTTCCTACCCTCATAACTACCTTTAGTATTTGGTTTGAGAGCATCATAGTGCAACTTTTCAAAGGAGATAGACAATTATTGGTGTCCTCACTATTCATAGGTGACTTCCTTTTACATAGGAATGGCAGGGGAAATGGAAACTAAGAAAGCCTTAATATATTTAGTAGGGAAAATGACTAAGTGAAAGTGGTAAAGGAAAAAAATGAGGCCTTGGTGGAGCAGGATGGGTACCAAGTTATGATTTTTTATCATACTTGTCTTTAGTCTCTTTAATGCATATTTTCATGTAGCTAAGAAAAAAGAACAAGAAGCTCAACAAATTTTTGTGCCTTAGTTTAAAAGAGGCAAGTGGTAAGTGTAGTAACAATTATACTGACCTTTTAGAGTAAAATACTTGATGAAAGCCCAACATACTTGGTCTTGGGGAGGAAGCAATGCTTCCCTATTAAACTTGTTCTAATGCTTGATTGAAGCCTCTCTTTCATTGAAAAACCTTCTCATGCTCTTGATGTCATGAGCTTTTCTATGCTTGAAAACCTTTCAATCGTGACATTTTAGGTTCGTCACAACTCCAATTACTCTTTGTTAACCTCAAAGATGACATGCACTTGCACGTTCCTCTTATTCCATGATTCAGCCAATTGGATGGTGAGGGTTTGATCAAGCCCATTGAACAATTCCATGTAAGTTATTCCTCCTTTGTAATTATACTAGGTTGTGTTGTATTTCTTGACTTCTTCATATGACATCCATTTGATTTAAAATCTATCAAAAATCATGGTCCACACTAGAAGTGTGATCAACAACCAAAGGAACAATGTCACCATTAGAAATAAAATTTGCAGAGGTGTATGTTGATATGTGTTTTTGCACATCCACAACATAAACAAAGTAATAAAGCACCCTGTCTCTTGAAAGGAAATCTAAATTCAAAAAAATTAGAAAGATAACTCCAAGAATTTTATTGTTAGGTCTTGACTTTGCATAAAATGATGCAATGGTTAATATTTTTCTATTTTAACGAGGGGCAATACACTTTTAAGTTGGAACTTTAGAAGAAAAGGGTTTGGAAAATGTAAAAATTGATATGAACCATAACTATATTTTCATATATGAAATTTGAAATATCTTCAAACATCTGATTGTAAAGAAGTTAAGGTTGCAGAACAACTTCCTACACTAATCTTGAGAGGAAGATAATGCAAAACATTATATATCTTTACAATAGTTTCATAAACTTAAACATAAATAACATGCATACCACAACACAATGATTTACATGGGGAAAACCCTAACCCGAAACTCTAAAAGCCACCCAATATATTATTCAAAACTAAAAAAAATTACAAAATACTTACAGAGCAAGCTTCTCATAAGAGTATCACCAACTAAAGATCCAAATGTAACAGGACTGCTATTAGAATCTCAAAATACATAACAATACCGAGTCATAATACAATGCCTCATAAAATAGGGTTGCCTTCTAGGGCAAGTCAAGTCAACAAAATATCGATCGTCAGATCTAAGACCTAATGATGAATGGTCTAGATTTACAATAATAAAATATACATAAAATTTGGCTTTCGAGGTTGCACAACCCCTGGACCACTGCTAAGTGGATGATCAACCCAAACCCCTAACAAGGGGGGTGTACCCCCTCGCGCCCCCCGCACTTACATATCAATAGTACCTTATGTAATTGCGAGGTTGAGACACATTTTTTTGACATTGATATGATAGTTTGGTGATGCTTTTCTTCCTAAATTAACCTAGATTTTGAAATAAAATGTAGAAGAATAAGGGTTTAGAGAAACTAAATTTTTAAAAATAATAACAATGGCTCATGTTTTAGATAAATATATCCCTTATAAAACCAATTTATGTTTGGTTAGGGTTAAACCCACAATGCTACAAAAGCAATACAACTTTTAAAGGAAAACTTAAGGATTTTCAGACTGTAAATATTTAGACATATATCCAATTTCTAGCACAACATAATGAATATTCACAGTTGAACTAATTTTGTAAAAGGTTCAGACTAACCATATAAAGTAACCTACAATCAACAAATTACAAATGTTATGAGTAAGAGATTTATCAAGCACCTTTGACACTTTTCCATCATCATAATTGAACTAAACTAAAATTGGAAGAAGAAACCATGCATGCATTCAAAAATAACAAGAAACAAACCAAAACTTCATTGTCTTTGGTTGTACTAATCTCAAAATATTGTTACAACTCCTATTCAACCCCTTATAAATGAGAGAAGACTTAAAAAATCAATGGTGAACATCAAATCAACACCAATGACCAAGATTACATTTGCATTTAATATTGGAGGTGCATTAAATATTTTACAAAATATTCTCTTTTATCCCCCAATTTAAAAATCCATTATACATGAACCTAGGATCTAATGTAAAATATATTAATATAAATTTTACATTAAATACATCTTAAAAAATCCCAAAAAAATTGGTTGCACACACTTTGAGAAACATATGACAGCTCACTGGAAGTTATAAAAAATTATCATCTATTATACTTTTTCCAATTTCTTTTTATTTTATGGAATATTTAACAAAAATTGTTAATGTAACTACAAATTTATTCTCATGAGGGCCTTAAGAAACATGCACTTTATTGCCCAAAGCTTCATATTCATCCATCAATCTACCATGAAGCTCGATATAGGAGGTCCTCTACCTTATCACCTCCTCTAATCTCACCAAAAATTGTGTAGTAGAATCTAGAAAATATTTAGCTAAATTATCAATGGTATCTTTATGTATAATCTTCTACAATTGTTGTTTCAGTCCCATGTCATCTATTTTTTCCAAGGCATTGACTGGAACTTTCACCATATCTCACAAAAATTGGTCATAGTTATCCAAAAAATCATTAACTTATCCAACGATGCCACTTATCTCAGGAATTACTTGAGTTATTACTTCCTTTCAAAAATCCAACATGTACATCCAAAAATATGGTTCTCTAATCTCATCCTTGGACAAAATTTCTTCTTTTTCAATCACCTTTGTGAGTAGCCTATTGAATACACTGAATACTGAGAGGGGGGGTGAATTAGTATTCTAATAACATAATTAATTACTAACCATCCAATTATCAATCCACATCTAGCTGCAAAAGTAAACTTAAACATAAAAGGAATCATAACACATTGACACCAAGATTTTTACGTGGAAAACCCAAAATGGGAAAAACCACAATGAGGATTAGCTCACAATATATTATATCCAGTTACAAGATATTACAAGGCTCACTGTCAGGACACACTATCCTTGAAAGGCTCACAACCTATATACAAAATGGATTATTGCCAAGATACAAAAAGGTATGGCTCACTGCCAAAAGTGAATTGGAGAAGTCCACCTTTAAGGTGTAGAGATTAGTTCCGATTAGGCTCTAAAATACTAAAAATTATGCTCCAGTCGCATGCATACAATAACCGTCAACACCTTTTCACTACAACACTTGGCACATTACTGTATACCATATCATTCCTTCATCTATCTCTATCTTCATCACCATCACGCACACATATAAATATAGCTCCATCTTTATACATTATTTAGGTTAGCCTAAATTGAATACATAATTGAAAAGGATTTGTTGGATTAAATCAAAAGTCCTTTTGGCGCACAAGACTAATAATAACAAATAGAAATTAGGTCAGCCTAGACCTAATAAGGAACACTTTAAGCCTTTGTAAGATAAGAAGTTCATAACCCTGTCAGCCAAAAGAATACCAAACATCTATCACTTGGATAACATAGCCGAATCAACCAAAATTGATGAAAGCTCATTTATAACTATAACTGACACTCTTGAGAAACATATCAAAAACTCATAGAATTTCCTTTCATTGAGAGGATTTCTAGATCAAAATAATTGATTGGCATAAACACATAGTTTACTTAGCAAGTTACCAACTAGTGTTGGCATCAATGACAACAAACTCAAAGGTCACCTTCTTCATTCTTCCAGCAATCTCCCCCTTTGTCATTGATGGCAACATGTGCCAAAAATGAGACTTGCTTCAAAATGAAATATTGTGCAACACTAATGTGCTCAACTCCCCCTATCATATATACAGGAACACCAAAACACACCAAATAACATAACATAACATAACATTCTTTATACAAACTCTTCTCCTCTTCTCCCCCTTTGACATCAAGGACAAAGGACTGGGAACAAACTTTAAATCAGGAACTGGGGGCACCCTATAACTCCTTGAGAATCTCTTCCCAAGCTGGCTTTGCATCATCCCAAACTCCTTTTGCCCTAGAAATATTTTTGTGTAGAGATTCTAATTCCATTAGGAATTCTTCTCCCTCTTCTGGAGTGGATGGAAAAATGTTCATCTTAAGTTTTTCTACTTCCATCAATGCATTTGATATAGACATGTCTGGACATAACTAGGTCTCCAAGATGGGCATATCGTCTCATAGCATATTCTTTCTTTCTCTATAGGATGAAATTTTTTCTTTGAAGATCTAAAATAGAAACCCATCCAACATAGCTTCTATCATCTGCAACCTTATAATCTCTAGAGGCATCTGCAAGTTGAGACTTAATCAAGTCCATTAAGTCCTTGATACCTTGAGTGGCTTCAGGCCACTTCATGCAATAAACAAACAATAGTTGGGCTTCCTCATCACATTCTCTTCTTTCAAAGTTTACAAAGCCCTATCATGTATAATTGTACACTTTTTTTGCAAAAACATCAGTCTTTTCTTTAGCAGACTTAACTCCACTTCTTTTATAGTCTAGACCTTGAGGTTATATGTGTACTCTTTACCGAGTCAACTATAAGCTTTAGATTTTAAATTGGAGCTAAAGAGTTATCCGTTGTAACACCGGGGGTTGTCTCTTGTAAAGATTTAATAGCTTCATTTATCAATTTATTTCCCTTTTGATACGACTTCGCAACTCCTTATGTGATAGAGTTGAGAAAAGTACCCCTTACTTTTATTCTGACACTTGGTGTAATCTTGGTTAGTTCCACATAACCTAGATGTGACGATAGCTTAACTAGCTGGGGTGGAAGCACAGGTTGAAGTAAAATTTGACTTGAAATAAGACCTTTAAGAGTACTTCCGAATAATTCTCCAGATGGCTTTGACAACTCAGAACCTTTGGGAATTTCTCCTTTGCTCTTCTCAACTAGAATGGCTTTCTTATCTTCCTCTTTCTTCTTTTTCTTCTTCCTTTTCTTCTTCTTTTTCTTTTTCCTATTCTTCTTTGGATGACTTTCTAGATGATTTATCTTTTTATTTTCTTTCTCCCTTTTATCCTCATTATCCTTGTCATAATTCTTCTTTTTTTCCTTACTCCCTTCACTTTCATCTTGGTTTTTCTCATCCTTGTTTCTGGTAGATTATTGATGTTTTCTTACTTATCACCAAAATGATCTTTATGTTGATCATTAGACCTTTTGCTAGTTGTCTCTTTTGTGTCAGTTGGAGGGGTAGGAGTCTCCAAATTTCCATGAATCTCACCAACGGTCTCCAAGACTGGATTATCCATCACTTCTATAGCATCAATATGCATTTGTGCTTGAGTTGTGTGGGACGAAGAGCTGGTTCTTTTCCCATAACTCCTTGTTAGTTTTCTAATTACATCCTAAGTTTCTTGTCCCACCTTTTCCATATTCTCTTTCTCCTTAGTCATTAACATATTAACTCTCTGCTTGACTCTAAACAAAGTAGAGAATTCTTTTAATAGATTTGTAGCTTCTACCTCAAAAAGAGATGAATCACAAGAATTTATAACATCACTTCTCATCTTATTTTCAAAACTCACAACCTCTTTCCTTCTATATACTAATGCTTCCCATAAATTTTTAGTTACTTTGGACTGAATGGTATCCATATTTACATTAAAAATAACTATATATTGAATAAATGCATTTATAATGGTTTCCTTCCCTTCATCATTAACCTTATCAAACAACTTAGCAGTTGACATGAGATCATTTTCAATCAAATTATTTACTAGGGCTCCTAGATTTAGAGATGTATGATCACTTATCGAAGGATATCCAAGCATGTCCTGCATAGAGCCTTCTTCATTCTTTTTATGTACATGGATTCAATAAGTATCCTCCTCTTCCTCTGTCTCCTCATATGTGGAGATATCAACTCTGGTTTCAACTTCTTCATAGGAGGTACTACTCCTTTTGTTTCTTTTCAACTGATGCTCTTCTTCTATGCCAAGTTCTATTTTTTTCTGAACGTCACTCAGATTTTCTTTCTTGTAGGCCTTTTGTTTTACTCTTCTTCTTGCTGAAGCAACATATGGTGCAACAAGAGGTATGAACTTTATCTTAGATGCTTGAGTACTGGGACTGATAGGGGCATCAACATCAAGAGGTACATGGGGACTTTGGTCTTTCCTCTTTCCCTTCTAAACATTAGTAGTACTAGAGGTGGCAGTACTAGAGATAGGTGCTGGTGCAGCACTAGAAGATAGTCTCCTTGATTTCCTGGGTTTGAAGGGCAGTTCAATAGATTTAGCTTTTCTTTCATCAAGGGACTCCTTTAGCTATTCTATATCATCCTTAGAGAAAGTTTGTCCTTGGAAGAAAGCTTCAACTTTCTTTCTCCTTTTAGATGTGGTAGCCTCTAAATGAACTTCAGTAGATTTTTCCTCACATGTTCCATGCCTAGGTAGAGAGGGATCCTTAGGATTGCTCAAAAATATATCAATGCACCTCTCCACCATTTGTTCTTCAATCTCATATCCTAGTGGTTCAATCCATCAAATTCTGGGTTCAACAACCTCTATAATGCATTCATTTGTAGTTACAATAAATGTTATCTCCTTCTCATAATTCTTCACTAGACTCCTTGGAATCTAGTCTCTTTCATGCATTTCATTTTGAAATACTGCAAAGAATGTAGTTAGCGCATTTTTTTGTGTGCTAAAATCTTGTAGATTGTGCAAATGATCAAAAATATGATGAGAAACTGGCCTGCTACTATCCCATATGCCCTTTCTTCTCGGTAACTCCCTCAAAAAATAAAATAGAAAACAAACAACTAAAGTGAAAAATTTAAAAGGATGCTTCTTTTCCTTAATCATACTTAAGTTCTCCATAAGTTGCAGCCTAAGCAACTCACAAAGATCAAAATATTTTCCATTCACCACCATTTCATATGTGGTGTGAATTTTTGTAGTAGATGCAAAATTTACTCAATTAGTGAAATAGATTTTCTTCCCAATCATGATGGAAACATACTTGATGAAAGGGTTTACAATAGACTTTATAGTTAAAGATACTTTTTCAAATGTGGCACCAGTCAACCCTGTGACTGCATCATTCTTCACCACCTTTAGAACTGGGATGGATCCGGTATTGCTAAGACTAGTTACGACTTGAATTGCCTCCTTTTTGATAACCCCTGGTTCATTTGTCCAATTTTTTTTGTTATGAACCCTAATAAGGGCCACTCTAAAAAAATTCACCTCACTCTCACTAGAAAAGTTTGGAAACCAGTTCCAAACATTCATCTTCATCTGAACTAGGTTTTCATATTCTAGCTTAAGCAATAAATCATCTCCTATCTACTCACTGTCCCATAATAATGTAGGGGTACCATGGTCATTTTACTTAATGGATGCATTTAGGTGTCTTGGTTAGTGATTTAGGTGTTTTGCACTTATTTGATGTAATAAGGTTGAATGAAGATCATTTTGCAATGTATTTTGTCAGGTAGGGTCATTTTTAGTGTGTTTGGTGAAAGTTGGCAAACAAGTGTAAAAGTTGCTTTGCAACTTGTCAATTTTGGCTTTTGAGAGGAAGGTGAATATTCACTTGAGTGAATATTGATTGTAACCAATGAGTTATAGTTGAACATGTTTATTTGGCCTCACAAACTTTGAGGCAACATTATTAAAGCATTTGGAGGAAAAAGAATAGAAAAAGACTGTTTTCTACAATTTTAGTGTATTTTCTGAGTTTTCTTATTTTGTACGGCCTTGTACAATTGTTTCATGAGATGAAATTCATGTGAAGGGTTTCTATAGTGAACATAATTTCATGTGAATTTGGTGTGTTTTATTTTCATTAGGAAATAAGCCTGTTTGAGGCATTTTATTGTAGATCACCTGTAAACCCTCATTTCAAGGGTTTGTAGCTAAGAAATGTAAATTATAGTCCATTTCATTGTTGTATTCTAGCTAAACTCGATAGAATGGAGGTTTTTGGTTTGTTTTCAGTGTTTTAATTGTCTTTTGGAGTAGGGGATGGAGTTTGGAGAGTTTTTTTCCAAGCCCTAGCCTAACATCCTCATGTGTTAGGCTTAGAAAAGGTAGAGATAGTGTAGGAAAGAAAGTTGTAGGTGCTAGTAGATGTTAAAAAATATTGAATGGGACCCTATGTGACCTATAAAGACCATTGGTGAAGGGTTCTTAACTCTGGAGTTTATATTTCTAATAGATGCTTTGGAAAAGTGGCCTAATTGGCCTTGTTTTTGGTGTAGAAGACCTGTTTAGAGAAACTTGGTCCAAAACAACCTATGTCACAAGTGAGATATGTCAGAATTGAGCCTAATGGGTATCTAAAAAGGTCTTTTTTTCATCGAGATATGGGATTATCTAAAATATATGCTTAAAGACATTGATTTGGAGACCTAGAAGGTAAAACAAGTGAGTTTATGCAAGCCACCATTGTTGGGGTCTTGAGACTTAAGAGGGTGTTGAATTGGGTTACATTGTGTTAGTTGAAGCTATTCCACCCCTTCTATAAATCAGGTGGTATCAAAGCATAGGTTTTGATTGAAAGTGGGAAAGTGAATGAGAGTTGGCATAAGCAAGATGCCTCCAAAGAACAATCCAATGACCAAAGAGGTTAAAGAATTGAAAGAGAAGTTGCTCCTAAAGGAAATACTCTACAAGGAGTCTCAAGAAGTAACCCTTTCAAGAATAGAAGCCCTAGAAAAGAATCAGAGAAGAGGAAGGGTTAGTGGTGACCAAAGTGATAAGGAAGATGAGGGTGAGAGTGAGAAACCTCCAGTAGGAGTCCATGATGAGGATGAGGACTTGGAACTTGAAGAAAAGAGAATGGTAAGGATGCTAAAGGCTTTCAAGGGTGACAATACTCCAAAGGTGAAAGTTGAAGTGCCTATGTATGGTGGTAAAATGGACAGTGAAGAAGTGTTGGCTTGGATAGATGCTTTGGATAATTTCTTTGAATTTGAGGAGATATAAGACATCAAGAAGGTGAAATTTGCAAAGACTAAGTTGAAGGGCCCTTCCCTAACATGGTGGAACTATGTTCAAAAATAAAGAGTAAAGAAGGGTAAAAATAAGATAAGTTCATGGGACCAGATGGTAGCCAAAGTGAAGACACAATTCCTTCCTGTAGATTATGCAATACAAACCTTTAGAAAACTACAAAATTTGAAGCAAAGGGAGTTAGATGTGATGAAATATACTAAGGAATTCCATAAACTGAGTATAAGGGAAAGACATACTGAAGATGAGGTAGAAAAGGTTGTAAGGTACTTAAATGGTTTTAGACTCAATATACAAGATGCAATTGGTCTTACGACTCCTA
Organism: Sequoiadendron giganteum; assembly: GCA_007115665.2. NCBI lineage: Eukaryota > Viridiplantae > Streptophyta > Pinopsida > Cupressales > Cupressaceae > Sequoiadendron > Sequoiadendron giganteum. Next base: position 277,759,222 of record CM021109.1, on the reverse strand, counting down.
GGATAGTTGAGGAGTGTTTACAATTGGCAACCAAGGAAGAGGAAAGAATCAAAAGAAGGCAAGAGTAGAAAGGAAGAGGAAGAGGGAAAAATTCTAAAGGTAGAGGCAACTTTTGTGCAAGAGGGTAGTTAAAAAAGCAACAAGGTGAATCAAGTAGCCAACAAGAGCAAAGTGGAGAGTCAAGTGGCAGAGGTAACTTTAGAGGAAGGAGATTTGGTGGTAGAGGAAGGTTTGGTGGACAAGGGAGAGGATCCAATAATTTCTCAAGTAGATGTTACAAATGCAATCAATTTGGAAACCCAACTTGGAAGTGCTTGGAAAAACAAGCATCAAGTTCTCATGGTGGTGAGCGAAGGAATCAAATTGTACATGAAGAGGACACTGAAAGTGTGAATTCACCATCTCAGCATGCTACCCTTGAGCTAGGTGAGTCATTGATGATGAGGAGAACACTTATTAAGGTGCCTACAACCAAAGAACCTCCACAAAGGAAATCCTTGTTCAGAACCACATGCAAGTTACATGGAAAGGTATGAAAAGTAGTTGTAGATTCAGGATCTACTGATAGTTTGGTGTCTTTAGAAATGGTTGAAAAGTTGAATATGAAAATAACTCCTCATCCCACACCATACAAAGTGTCATGGCTAAACCAAGGTCAACAAGTCTTGGTAAATGAGCAGTCATGGGTAGAGTTCAATATTGGGGGTTATAGAGACAAAATCCTTTGTGACATCATCCCCATGGATGTTTGTCACGTACTGCTAGGAAGGCCCTAGCAGTATGACATAAAGGCCAATCATGATGGCCATAAGAATGTTTATCTGATAGATAAATATGGAACCTCATACACTTTGACGCTCCTACAAGATGAAGAGTTGGACAAGCAAGTTGGTTCTAGTGTCATGGTAGTAGGAGAGGAGTTTTTGAAAACTTTGAAGGATGAATGAGGTCAGGGATTTTAATTAGTAATCAGACTTGAGTCCAATTTTGTTTTAGCAGAAAATAAGATGGAAGACCTATCTAGTGAATTTCAAACCTTGTTGAATAAATATAAAGATATTGCAGTTGATGAATTGCTAGATTATTTGCCTCCCATGAGAGATGTCAGTCATCATATTGGTCTGATCCTTGGTTCTAATTTTCCAAATAAGGCTGCATTTAAGTTGACCCCTGAACAAAATGAAGAAATAAGGATACAAGTTCAAGAATTATTTGATAAAGGTCTAATTAGGGAAACTTTGAGCCCTTGTGTTGTCCCAATAGGTTTAGCACCGAAAAAGGATGGGGATTGGAGGATGTGTATAGAATCTAGGGCTATAAACAAAATAACCATCAGATATAGGTTCCCAATACCTAGAATGGAGGACCTAATGGACTTCTTGGGAGGTGCATGCTATTTATCAAAGATTGAATTGAAATGTGGGTATCATCATATTAGGATAAGGGAAGGAGATGAATGGAAAACTACATTTAAAACCAATGAAGGCCTATATGAATGAATGGTGATGCCCTTTGGACTATCAAATGATTTGAGTACCTTTATGAGACTTATGAATGAAGTGTTGAAGCCTTTTATTGGTAAATTTGTTGTTGTGTATTTAGATGATATACTTATGTTTAACAAAATAAGGGAAGAGAACTTCCAACACTTTGACATGGTTTTGTAGAGGCTACATGAGGAGAAATTGATGATAAATCTCAAAAAGGTGTGAATTTATGAAAGAAGAACTAACATATCTTGGTTTCATGATCTACAAGGGTTCATTGAAGATGGATCCCACCAAAGTAGAGGCAATGCTCAGTTGGCCAAATCCAAAATCAATAGGAGAGGTAAGAATCTTTCATGGGCTTGCAAGTTTCTATTGAAAATTCATCAAGAACTTTAGTCATATATACTCACCTATCATTGACACCATTAAGGGAGACAAAAGAAAGAAATTTCAGTGGACTAATGAGGTAGAGAAGAGTTTTGAATATCTAAAAACTAGAGTGGCACAACAACCAATACTTGCTCTCCCCGATTTCAATAAGTTTTTCACCATAGAAATTGATGCAAGTGGTTTTGCAATAGGTACAATGTTAATCCAAGAAGGCAAACCGATGTCTTTCTTTAGTGAAAAGATTAATGAAGCTAAAATGAAGTATTCATCATATGATATAGAGTTGTATGCAATGGTGTAGGATCTCAATAAGTGGAGACATTACCTTTTACCCAAGGAATTCATAGTGTTCACCAATAATCATGCCTTGCAATTTCTGAACAATCAAGACAAATTAAATCACATACATGCAAAGTGGGTTGAATATTTGCAGAGCTATACATTCAATATCAAACACAAGAAAGGCCAAGCTAACATGGTTGCTGATGCTCTTAGTTGGAGGTCAATGTTGGTGCATGAGATAGAACTTCAAAGTGTGGGCATGGATGCATTGAAGGACATGTATGTTGAAGATGATGGCTTCAAGGAGGTATTTAATATTTGTAATTAGTTTAAAGATAATTTCCATGATGAATATTCCGACTTTTTGTTGCAAGATGGTTTGTTATTTAAAGGAGCTCAGTTGTGTATACCAAAGTTCTCTATGAGACAAAATCTAATAAAGGAGAAATATTTTGGAAGTCTTGGAGGGCATTTTGGGATTGACAAAACATTGGATCAAGTAAGAAGATTCTATATTTGGCCAAGAATGCAAGTAGATTTCAAGAAGTCTGTTGAAAGTTGCACAATTTTCCAAAGGGCCAAGGGAATTGCTTCTAATACAAGACTTTATCAATCCTTACCAATTCCTAATAGGCCATGGGAAAGTTTAAGTATGGATTTTGTATTAGGGCTTCCAAGAACTCAAAGGGGATATGATAGCGCATTTTTTGTGGTTGATAGGTTCAGTAAGATGGCCTATTTAATTCCTTGAAATTATACAAATGATGCTTCTCATATTGCAGGCCTATTCTTTAAGGAAATTGTGAGGATTCATGGCCTTCCACGAACAATTATTTTAGACAGGGATTCAAAGTTCATTGGTCACTTTTGGAGGACACTTTGGAAAAAGCTTGGAACCAATTTGACTTTTAGTACTGCCTACCATTCAAAAACAAATGGGAAGACTGAGGTTGTCAATAGATCACTTGGAAACTTCTTGAGGTGTCTTACAAAGGAGCATGGACAACAATGGGACATAGTTCTTCCTCAAGCTGAATATGCTTACAATGATTTAGTCAATAGGAGCATAGGGAAAAGTCGATTTGAAGTGGTGTATGGGTTGAAACCAAGAGGAGTATTTGAGCTTAGAGATCTAAAAGGGATGAAGAAGAGAAGTGTTGAAGGAGAGGCATTTGTAGAATATATGAGAGAGATCCACCATCAAGTTGAGGAAAACTTGCAGAAAAGTGTGGAGAAGTACAAGAAGCAAGCTGATTTGAAGAGAAGAGAGGTACATTTCAAGGTGGGAGATTTGGTCCTTGCACACTTGAAGAAGCAAAGACTATGAAAAGGAAAGTACACCAAGCTGCTGATGAAGAAAATTGGGCCTTGCAAAGTGGTCCACAAGTTTGGGGCCAATGCATATGAGATAGAACTCCCTCTTGGAGTTGCTATCTCCCCTATCTTTAATGTTGCTAACCTATACCCTTTCAAGGGAATTTTGGATGCAAGTACAAGTGTTGATGCTGATGTTGCTTATGAAGAATGGGTTAGATATCTCTCTCCTTCTGAACCATTGAAGCTTGAAGCAATCTTAGACACAAAAGAGGTGAAAAGGACTAGGCATAAAGGTTACAATGAGTATCTTGTCAAATAGTATGGATTACCTCTTCAGGATGAAACATGGATTTCTGAAGAAGATATTAAAAAGCATGGAACCTTAGTTAAGGAGCTGATCTCAGGTGGAACATAAGAAATTTTTCCTCTCTGGGTGTATGGTACAGGGGCATCATGGTCATTTTCCTTAATAGATGCATTTAGGTGTCTAGGTTAGTGATTTAGGTGTTTTTCTAGTTTTTTGATGTAATAAGGTTGAATGAAGACTATTTTGTAATGTATTTTGTCAGGTACGGTCATTTTTAGTGTGTTTGGTGAAATTTGGCAAACAAGTGTAAAAGTTGCTTTCTAACTTGTCAATTTTGGCTTTTGAGAGGAAGGTGAACAATCACTTGAGTGAATCTTGTTTGTAAATAATGAGTTGTAGTTGAAACATGTTTATTTGACATCACAAAATTTTATGCAACATTATTGAAGCATTTGGAGGAAAAAGAATAGAAAAAAGACTTTATTTTTTGCATTTTTAGTGTATTTTCTGAGCTTTCTTATTCTGTACGGCCCCATACAGTTGTGTCATGAGCTGAAATTCAAGTGAAGGGTTGCTACAGTGAACATAATTTCATGTGAATGTGGTGTGTTTTATTTTCATTAGGAAATAAGCCTATTTGAGGCATTTTATTGTAGACTACCTATAAACCCTCAATTCAAGGGTTTGTAGCTAAGAAATGTAAATAATAGTCCATTCCACCATTGTATTCTAGCCAAAATTAGTGGAATGGAGGTTTTAGGTTTTTTTTTAATGTTTTCATTATATTTTGGAGTAGGGGATGGAGTTTGGAGAGTTTTTGTCCAAGCCCTAGCCTAACATCCTCATGTGTTAGGCTTAGGTAAGGTAGAGATAGTGTAGGACAACAAGTTGTAGGTGCTAGTTGATGTTAAGAATTGTTGAATGGGACCCTATGTGACCTGTAAAGACCATTGGTGAAGAGTTCTTAAGTCTAGAGTTTGTATTTCTGATAGATGCTTTGGAAAAGTGGCATAATTGGCATTGTTTTTGGCATAACATACCTGTTTAGAGAAACTTGGCCCAAAAAAACCTATGTCACAAGTGATATATATTAGAATTGAGCATAATGGGTATCTAGAAAGGTATTTGTTTCATGGAGAGATGTCCTTCTCTAAAAGATATGCTTAAAGACATTGATTTGGAAACCTAGAAGGTAAAACAAGTGAGTTTATGCAAGCCACCATTGTTGGGGTCTTGAGACTTAAGAGGGTGTTGAATTGGGTTACATTGTGTTAGTTGAATCTATTCCATCCCTGATCTGAATCACATAAATCCTTAAGCTATTGGTGATTGAACTCTTCTAGCTTCCCATGAATGCATGTTCTTATATCTTTAGTGGGTAGCACATGACTCATAATATTTTCTGCTTGTTGAGAACTAGGGTTTCAATGTACGATGGTCTGATCATCTTGAAAATCACTTCAAATTGCACGCTACTTCTTCCCAATTGCATAAATGTGCTTTGACTTTACTTAGTTTCTTGCTTTCTAACTTATGAGTTTTTCCCTAATTCACATTTATTGCCTTTCAACTTTTAAAGCTGATAAACTCTTTGTGAAACACACTATCAACCAAGAAATGTTCTACAATTCTCCAGATTTTGCTATTTTCTATCAAATATTTATCCAATGCCTTCAAAATGATGAATCACATCACATATCCTTGTGTCACTACTTGACACCTCATATATTGGGAGCTTATTAGATTTCTCTGTAACTACTTCCCTTGAAACCATTACTGGGTTCAATTTTTGGAAGAGGTATCTGCATCAAATGTAGATATAAAAGTATTTGAATCATCCTTTTTCTTAGGTTATTCCTTTTTCCTCCAAATATTTTCCATTTCTTTTCTTACTTTAGTAGGATCCACTTTGTTCATAGACTTGTTCTTTTGTTCCGGATTAGGTTTCTTCCCAATTTTGCTCCTACAAAATTTTGAGATATGTCCTAGTTTGTTGGAAGTGTAGCACACAACATACCTTTGATCAAATTGATTTTCATTCATCCTTGATCTACACTAATTAGCCTTATGTCCAAAGATATTGCATGTGTAACAATAGCCTTAAAGATCGAATCCTTCTACTAGCATTAAATCTGTTCAACATTATCTGGCTTCTACATTCGGTAGCTCTATGTACAAACTTATTGCAAGCAAAGTATTGTCTAGCAAAGAATCCAACATTCCAACTCATTCTATTCTAGTTCATTCTACTCTTATATTTTGTTTCTCTATGACAAAATTTATTGCATGAGAAACAAAAACCATTAAAAGATGGGTACCTTTGAGAATTAGGTTGTCGAATAAGAATCCTTTTGGTATTTCTCCCTTAGTTCTTGATTTGATGAACATTTCCTTGAAAATTCATTTTATTGTCCACTTTGTTGGAAATCGGTTTTGCCTTTGAGATTTGTCCTTCTTCAATTCCTAGACCACTTTTATCCTTAGAAGGTTTCTGAAATCAAATCAACTCATCAAGCCTTGTAGAGCTTGTTTTGAATCTTTATTCATGAGTTTTCACCTTTTCTAGATCAGATCTTAGGGTTACCACTTCTTGTTCAAGTTTTGTACATTCATCAATTTTATTCTGAATCTCAGCTTTTTGACATTCCTCAATTTGTTTCTTTTCTTCTACTTGCACCTTTAGTATGATAATGTCTTCATTAGCCTTTTTCAACTGATCACTAACTTCTCTATGCCTTTCCTTGAACTTTTTGATATGCTCCCTTAAATTTTTTGATGCATTCATTTGCTTCCTTTAAGTTTCCTTTCAGAGTTTCCTTCTTATCTTCATTTTTGTCCAATTATTCAAGAGCAACATGAAGTTCCTCAGAGCCAAAGTTTTCTTTCAGAGGAATAGGATAGATTTTGTTAGCCATGTATTCAAAATTTGGGACCTTCCTCAAGATACAAGACTTCTTCAAAGGAACCAAGCTCTCATACCAATTGTTGAATACATCGAATACTGAGAGGGGGGGTGAATCAGTATTCTGCTAACACAATTAATTACTACCATCCAATTATCAATCCACATATAGCTACAAAATTAAACCAAAACATAAAAGGAATCATAACACATTGACACCAAGATTTTTACATGGAAAACTCAAAATGGGAAAAATAACAATGAGGATTAGCTCACAATATATTATAATTGGTTACAAGATATTACATGTCTCATTGCCAAGACACACTATCCTTGAAAGGCTCACAACCTAAATACAAAATGGATTATTTCCAAGATACCAAAAAGGTATGGCTCACTACCAAAAGTGAATTGTAGAAGTGCACCTTTAAAGTGCAGAGATCAGTTCCGATTAAGCTCTTGAATACTAAAATTTTTGCTCTGATTGTAGGAATACAACTGTCGACACCTTTGCACTAAAACACTTGTCACATTACTATATACCATATCATTCCTTCATCTATCTCTATATTCATCACCATCACACACACATATAGATATAGCTTCATCTTTATACATTATTTAGGTTGGCCTAAATTGAATGCATAATTAAAAAGGATTTGTTGGCTTAGATCAAAAGTACTTTTGGTGCACATGACAAATAATAACAAACACAAATTAGGTCGACCTGGATCTAATAAGGAACACTTTAAGCCTTTGTAAGATAGGTAGTTCATAACCCTATTGGCCTAAATAATGTCGAACATCTATCACTTGGATAACATGGCCAAATCAACCAAAATTGATGAAAGATCATTTATAACTATAGTTGACACTCCTGAGCAACATATCAAAAACTCATAGAATATCATTTTACTAAGAGGATTTTTGGATCAAAATGCCAGATCAACATAAACACACAGTTTACTTAGCCAATTACCAACCAATGTTGGCATCAATGACAACAAACCCAGAGGTCACAATCTTCATTCTTCCAACATAGACTCTATCTTGGGATACACTATCTCATAGTCCTTGGAAAAGGTTGCACAATCTTCAATCATTTTTTCAATCTCTTCCTTCAAAATTAGGAATTTTTTGTGCATTTGCACAACCATTCATATTTCCTTATCACTGATGTCCACAATGTTGTTGATACATTCGTGAGTGATTTGAGCCCACATCTTCATTTTCCCAACCTTATCAAATTCCTCTTTAGACAAAAAAACTAGAGCCATGGCTTTCCTTTGGACACTTTGTATGGGTTCCACAAGATTTTGAATAAAGCTCATCAGCTCTACAATCTATACCTTTAATTCAACTTTTGTTGCTTGGTCCTTGTCCATCCGCTTCAAAAATTTTGACACCAACCCATGAAGTTCATTGATCTCTTGCACTCTATTTGTAGGGCTGATTTTTATCGAGGAAATGTTATATCCCTCTAGAAAAATTATAGAGGTATCCTTGTTAGATGTAGGTGTTGCAATGTGAAGGATTTTTCCTTATTTTGGCTCTCTTCCTCTCCTTAGGCTGCCCAATGTGAGCCAAAATCACCTCGAGACTAGCTTACAGAGCCTCCATTATAGGTCCCTTATTTCTCAACTCCTCCTCAAGCCAAGCAGGAGCCGCTACCCTTTCTAATGAGGCAAGAAATTTTGTGGAATTATCTTCTATTGCTACCTCATCTATTTGTTTCTTGTTTGACTCTTCCACCTTCTCTTCTTCTACCCCCTTTTCCTCTTGAGGCTCTGTCACCTTGACCCCCACAAATTCCTCAAGCAACTTTTTTCATGATGAGGAGAAACTAAAGTCTCCTCCATTGTAGGTAGTCCCTCCATGCCGTCTCTCTCTTTTCATTGCATTTCTTCCAAAATTTTATCCACTCTCCATAGAAGGTGGTTCCATACATCCTATAAAGGGGAAATAGTATATTGTGTGACTTGATTAATTATTTCCCTATTCATGAGTGATAGGAGAGCATCTAATTTATTGGAGAGGTGGGACATGAATGAATCAGGGAAGTTGAGAGAGGCGGAGGTGGAAGGGATGGTAGGTGGTAAGTTAGAGATATTGAATTGAGAAGTGGAAAAGGAAGAAGATGAGGGAGATGAAATGGAAGATGAAAAAGGAGAGTACTCTAATAGAATATAAGATGTGGAGGGAGTGGGAATGAAAGAAGTGAGGTTGATGGAAATTTTGATGGTTAGGGGTTAGGAAAGGATTGGTGGAGGAATAGGAGTAGAGGAAGTAGGAGTAGTGTAGGATGGAGAAGCAGAAGTTGGAGGATCTGAGACCGAAGACAAAGAAGGAGGATTTGTAGTTGGAGGGGGAGAAAGAGAAGAAGGATCCTCAAGAATGGACTCCATTGTAATAGTATCAACCTTATTTTCCCTCATAGGAAGAGGCTTATTGGAATCTTTCTTCTCCACTCTTTCTCCCTTTTCCCTTAGATTTTGGGGGAGTGGAGGCCTCTTTGCTTGTGGAGGACACATCTGAAACCCCCTCATCCTTGGTCTTCTCATTTTCATTAGTGGATAGGGCTTCTTCTCCCTTTTATTCATATGTCAACTCAACATTTTGTTCCATGAGGAGGGTCATTTGGGCATATTTCCACCTCCTTGTTCTTCTAAGAACTTGGCAAGTAATGAAACTTATGTCAATTTCCTTCTCCTTTGTCGAATTCGGTAGAGGAATAGGTTGTGGCCACCTTGTTATATTCATCATAATCGAGGAGCCGCTCATCTTCCTGTAGCTGGTCAGGAACCTTGAAGATGTGTAGGGTACATACATTTTCTAGTGTCACCCTCATATAGGCCCTTTTGTGGACCTCATAGTCATTTTAGAAAAAATATTAGAAATCATCTATATGCAATTGATGAGGATATTGTCTTCCCAATTGCTTCTTCATTTTATCACAGGGGTCAAAATTATCCCTTTGACTATGGAAATTGAACCCAAAGCTCTAGATCTCTATATTTGAATGTTTAGCCAAGGGCACCGATGGACATTAGTACATTCCTCTTCCCAAAGTTAGAGGGCATGCAACTCTTGCTATATGCTTTACATGAAGCAAGTGCTATGATGTGCATAATTTATTGGTGAGCTCCAACATCATGATCCTATCATTAGGGTACTTGGGCAATCTGTATGGTGCCCTGAGAATCGTTTAATTTTGAAATATGTAAATTTTGGAAATGGATAAACCAATATTGAAATCGCTTCACCAATTCCATGGTAGAGAAAGACAATATCGTCCCCAGCTCGCCTTGAAATTTCTTGATAATGAACATCATGAACACATCATTGACCCTTTTGTAATGATGCTTTTCATTCTGATATTGCAATTCTGGGTAGCATTCATATACAATGTACTTGTCTGGGCTTGTATCCACATTGAATTTACAAGTTAGACCTATACACTTGAAATTTTCTAAAAACAAATACACTATGTAAGAGGTCATGTAAAAGGTAGAAGACTTCTTCATTGCATAAAATTGGTCATGACAAATTTCACTAATAATCTTTTTCCAATTAAATTTTTCCTCCCCCCTCAAGATCTCTTCGATGTAATAGAACATCAAATTATATAATGTGGATGTGGATGTTAACCTTTCTATTTTACACAGGAGTGTGACTAGATCATTGGCTTCATAATTGGAATCACTCCTATATAGAGTCTTTGGTAGTTTTCTAGCATTCACTCTTGGCTTCTATATCCAATTGTTATTGATGAGTTGGAGGCAATCACTGGGATCGGTATCAAAGACCTTAGTTGCATATTCGTGGCTTGGAACAATCATTCAAGAGAAATATGGGATCCCAAACATTCTTGTAATAGAACTAGGGGAAAATTCAACAAGGACTCTCCCTTTGATGACAATTACCCTCCTGGTATCCTTATGGTATCCCTCTTGAGATCCCATGATTAACTCAAGACAGATCATGGAAGGTGGAAATCCTAATACCTATCCTAATTTTCAAAGCCAACTTAGTCCTCTAAGCCTCGAAGATCCTTTCCTTGAATTCCTCAACATCAACATGCCCTTGTATCACTAACTTTTTCCCATTTGGACACAATCTTAGGAGTGTCAATCCCCTAGAATTCATACTTCATCTTTGATGTTCTATCAGTATTTTCCATATAATTTGCAAGGATAACACATAATTAGTTTTTGAAATAAGCTTAATGTCAAGAATTAATGCTATTACCATAAATTTCTTAAAAATACACAAATGATTATGATAAAAAATATCTATAAAATGCATGAAAATACCTCTAACCAAAGGAAACTTCAAAATCAAGCATATTTCAGCCATTTGCAAGTTTTGAGCGACTACAGATCCAGAGGAGATGCGATCTTTGAGGAAAAAAAAGTTTAGAGGTGGGTCAGATAGATTTAGCTTCTTTCAGGAGATGGTATCATGAAAATCCACAAGGAAATCCCCACACTGAGCTAACCCACGAACGGCTAGAGTAACACCTATTTGCAAAGTCTCAACATCATTTCTTTACGAAAAATTAGGTATGTGAGGATTAGGAGAATCTTGGTCCTTTAAGCTCAGGCCTCCAGGAAACGAGACCATTGAAAACCTACACTTGAATTTTTGTAGGTGTGGCTTTATAGAAATTGGGTAATCCAAAAGTTGAGTCTTTGCGGGTTTTAGGCTATTGTGAAACTTGCATCAATGGGGGACTTGGAATTGCATGAGATTGGAAGTAAAGTTAAACTTTACTTATGAATCAAAGGTCTAAGGGAACCCTACATGGGATTATCCAAGTGGAATTTATTGCAAGTGACGCACTACGCATTTCAATTCGGGCAAAAACATAGATAGTCTAAAATTTGCAAAACTTTTGGAAAATCCATTTGTAGAACTTGCATCAAGACTTCACTAAAATAAAACCTTCAAAGGAAAACCTAAAACTTGAGAAAAATCCACCAAATACCCAAAGGTTTAAATATCTTGGAAAAACACTCATTCATGGTGGAATGCATAGGGGGAAAGGGCTTATTCACATTTAAATCAACCTCCCGAGGAAAATCCCAAGGAAAACTAGGAAGATCCAAACTAAGCTAAAATTTTGGTGAGCTCCATGAAATTATATTAAATGTAAATTGCAAGAGGAGAGTGATAAAACCAACTTGAATATCCTTATAACTTGAAATTGTACGCTTGAATGGCATGGGGGATCACTATAATACTAAAAATGACTTCTAAATGAAAGCTCAAATTACTCCAACTGCTTCAAAAACTATGGTACATGAACATGAAATGACCACACCAATTTATACTCTACCAAGAACCTACCACCATAAATGCATTCTTTTATAGTGTGGTGCGCACTAATCTGCATGAAATCAAGGTTTTGCAAGGCTCTTTAGAAAATCAAGGTATAAACACTTCAATATTCATGGGGATTGGAGGAACCCAATAATTCTGGGAAAATGATGCCATGGAGACCCACAATACAATCTGTGAAAACTTACAAAAAAGGGGAAGTTTGAGGCTTGTAGGAATGATTGTTTCAATATTCTATAGAAAGTGACAATCACTCTCCACAACAAACCATTTATGGAAAACTAGTTTTGCGAGCATTGATATCATGAAAAAATTTATCTGATGTGAGATTTAGCCTTAGTGAGGATTAACATAAGCTAGGCCATTTGTGAGGATGGACCCCATGTAAATCTTGAATGGCTGTGGGTTTTTGAGTGACTGCGGGATTTTGACCAAGGGAGTCAAAAGAACCTTACCTAACAAATTTTTCCCTTCTTGAATCCCTCCAAAAGAAAAAGACTAAGTCTAGAAGCAACCTCCAAACCCCAAAAATAACACAAGAAAAAGGGGCAAAAGATGACCCTAAAACCAACCAAATTGAGGCAAACAAAATAACAAATGGGGTACACATTTTCAAGAGGGTGTGTGTGCAAGGAATAAAAAATGGTATACCTACTAGGAAAATGATTGGATCATTTCAGATATAAATAGGAATGATGAAACTACAATCCTTGGTTCCTTATACTAGTAAAACAAACAATGTTATACATTAAAGCCTAGGATCTAATATGACAAGAAAATTTCCAACATATATGAAACCAAAGTGTGTGAAAAGGATATTCATTAATGTATTAAAGGATCACCTCACTAAGGAGAAATGGATTATCTAACACAAGGCTATGTAGATAATCCTATCCTAAAAGCAACCTAGATAGAGTCTCACTGCTAGTTAGGCGTATACAACTCTGATGAGGTTATTATTTCTATCCTCTCAAATATAGCTCTATTTCTAGGCAAACATCTATAGCCTCGATAAAGATATCCGAATCCACTTGATTATTGAACACATTTTTTTGATTATTTCCATTTTGTTTCTTTCCTTTTAATCTTTTCAAAATTGTAATCAATGAAGCTTGTACTTAGGGCTAAGGATAATAGTGGCACTAGAGTAGGAAATAAATATTTTTCCCCAAAGGAGACCCAAATTACATTAAATGTATTCAAGTAATGTGCAAGGTTTCAAAATCAAATGGACACATAGGTTGCGAGATTCAAAGAGGCCTACCACTGACCCAACTAGCCAATACATTCTAGGAACAAAATCATCATTTATCAAAGAAAGCAACTAAAATAACCCCCCAGAAAGGGTTGAAACTTATTTCAAAATTATGACCAAAAAAAAATAAAATGAGAATGACACAAAATAAAAGAAACCTAGCCTAACTATGTACAAAATTCTAAGCTAGAAATAGCTCAGACCTGAAAGTAATGCTTGAGATATTGCCCGTTAATGGATAGTGAGACATCTTCACTTGTAAGGGCCTTCAAACAATTTGCATTGTCCTCTAAAATTTCTGAAATATGAAAGGGACCTAACCATAACTTGTCAAATTTACCAACGTCTCCCCTTTTCTCATGAGCTTTGTTCCAATAAATGACTAAATAAAAAATTTTGAATGCTTTGACTTGAGCTTGCCTATCAAACCAACACTTGACTAAAAATCTTGGACCAATCCCCACTCTATAATTCATCAATGAATATTATGAGAAAGAGGATAATTTAGAATCCCACTCCTTAAAATCCTCTAGAGAATGCAAGTTGCACAATAAATCAATTACTTTGATTTATTAATTTATCTATTTTCCCTCACAAAGCATCTAAAGGGAATATTCTCTCATTTGAATTCAAAGAGGCCAAGTGGACTTGGTCCTTCCAACAAGGCTTTCAATGCCTCTTACATGTCCTTGACCTTGAGCCAAGTGACATTAAATTCACTTCTCTTCCCCCTTCAACAAGTCAACTCACCATTTCAAATTCAAATTTATGCATTTATCATGCACATTGGCCAAAATGTGCTCATTCCTCATCAAATCACATGTGGAAAAGTGGCACAATGCCATTGGATTATCTTTTGTCCCACATTGCTCAATCTTTCTCACTTCTTCCAAATAGAAGTCTATAAATTGGAGACCTCTCTTCTCAATCTTCATCCACAATATTCATGCAAAGTTACTCTCTTCAATTGAGAACTAATTTTATTCATTTCATGCATACATTCATCACATTTTCACATTTGCAGCAAGGTTATGCTCAAATCTCTTTGGAGATTTGACCATTTCTAGATCATCTTCATTGTAACATAGGAATTGGGAAAGGGCCAATTACAACACTTCATTGGCACCAATTCTCCCATAACATCATCATGATATTAGATTAATTAGGATTGCTTTCATTGTTATTTGAGTTTTGTTATTTATTTCCTAATTTTAGCTTGAATAGATGGATTTTATGGGGAATCTCTCATATTTGCATGCATTTTGATCTAACATCTAACCATGTTTGTCATCTTTGTGCACTTGTAGGTTTAGGGGTTCACATTTTTGGTGCTAGAAGGAGGGCAACAACCATCTCATCACGTTTTTTTGTGGAAAATTCCATCATTTTCACATTTTTTGACCACACACAGGAAACTGCACCACAGACCAGGCACGCGGTCCTATATTGCACTGCTAACTCAGACGCAACATTGTATTGCACCGCACCCCTTGAAGACCATGACACTATACAACACTGCAATTGCTTCCCATGCTTAAAATTTAAAAATTTGCCAAGCTCCGCCGCTTCCAAACTCCACCGTATGCCAAAGTCCACCACACTCGCAGTCTCTGTTTTTGCAAAGCACCACACACAATCAACCACACAACACTGTATGGCACTGCCTGTTTGCTAAACAACACCGCACCCGCTAACTCTGCCGCACCCGCTAAATTCCACCGTGTGGAACAGTCTGTTTTTAAATTTGGACACATTTTTTTATTTTGAATTTTCTGAGCATTGACTTTGCTTGCTATATTATTGCTCTCTGGTTTTCTGTCATTTTGCAGGTTGGAGAAGAGGAAAAGCCAAGAAATAAGTTCATCATGATATCATACCCATCACACCCAAAGTGTTCCCAAACACTAAAAGTGTTCTTTAACACTCTTTAAAAAATTTGTTAAATATCTTGGACCTTAGGAATACTAAATTCATTTTGGGTTAAAAAGAACAAGCAATTTTTTTTTTTTAATGACACCATGTTTATGTTGTACAAAGTGTTTTTAAACACTAAAGTGTTTTTCAACACTCATTAAAGAATTTGATAAGTTCATTGATCTTAGGACACTAATTTTCCATTGGGGTCTAAAATTAACAATCAAATTTCCTTTCAAAAGTTGCCAAGGGGCTAAAAAGAACCTTAGACAAATATACTAGATTTTGTTTAAAGGTTAAAAAATTGAACAAGGAAAACTCACATTTCATTTGGTGCTTAAAAAGAACTCATCATTGCTTTGAAGTTTAAAAATGAACAAGTGTTTTCAATGTTTTGCAATCCTTTTCACAAGTTAATATTATCTAAAATGTGTATGCGCTTCTCTCACGCTTCATTGCGATCTTGAGAATCAAAAACATTTTGGTAATATTAGGTTGTCAAAAGGATTGCCTCCACATTTCAATTTGGGCACCTAAAAATTGAACAAAACATGCGAGTGTGAGCACGACATATTGCGGAGGTTTTCCCCTTTATTTTTCAACAAAGGTTGTGTAAATGACGGGATATGTTAGCTCGCTTTTGTTTATCTTAGAGGGCCTGCCTTGTGGGAAAAAGTACTCACCCAAGGGAACGACCCAACCGGGAACATGCTAAAGCCAAGTGACTTCCAACCGGTATATAAGTGTGGATTCTTGAGGAAAGTTCAAGAATCACGAAGATTATTCTGACGAGATGGATAGCAATGGACTCTCGCCGATGTTGGATAATCCCCATGAATGGAATGCCCGCATTAGAACCCTTTGTTTAGAAAAATGCCAAAACATTGTCTATCTTGTTGGTGCAAAAGGTCATGTCCTTTGAAGCTGCCCCACGTTATACATGCAGTCTTGTTGTAGAAATGGAAGGTATACCATGAGAGATTCATGGGTACTAATGCTTGGCTAACTCGAATAAGTGAGTTTCATGGAGGGGAGCTAGTGTGGTCAAGAATTTAGCCATTCACACAAGATATGCACAGTTGGATTTATCCAAGTGGGAACCCAACAAGATATTGCCTCATCATCCTAGGATTGTAAAAGTGCTTGAAAGAAAAGAACACATTGCTTGGTCTTGAAAACACTTGAAAAAAAAACATACACAAGACCTTAAAATTTCAAACCCCTTGTGAGAAACAAATACCTCTTGATGAATTTGGGCACTCTTGCTTTCCCTAGGGATCATATTCCTAGAGGTTTCTAAGTGCACAAATTCTACCGTTATTTATTTTCAACAAGGTTAAACATAAGGAACTTTTGCCCTATTTTCCTCGATTTCCCCACAATGGACCTTGTGGGATGAGAAAGAAAGTGGGACACTAGATATATAGTTTGAAATGTAAGCAGACAATTGTCTTTGATAAAAAGAAATTCATTAAACCAAGATAAAAAGACAATTTGAACTTCATGTGTGTTGTTTCCAATGATTTCCCACAAGATTAAAATCGCAAAGCCAAAGTTCAAAAAGCTTAGTCTGAAAGCTCATGAGGAGCATTTTGAGAGACTTTTCGAATTCAGAGAAAGACTTGTA
>CM021109.1:277523921-277741040 GCA_007115665.2 Sequoiadendron giganteum | reverse complement strand
CATCACCTCAAATTCCATCTTTTTTCCCACAACGTCACATCAACAAGTGGCGACCATCCAAGCCACTGTGACAAACACATCCGTTGGTCCTCAAATATCCCAAAGCATGCCTTCTCAAGGACCAAACATCTCAACCACCCCTCCAACAACCCAAATCCCAATCACCACCATAACCCCTCCATCAATCACAATGGTTGGCATCATTCCCATTCCACCACCAATCCCATGAAAAGCCAACACAACAAATTCATTCATTACCTTAATCCAAACTCTTCAAAAGGCCAACCAACAAAGAGTACTCAAGCATTAGTAGCAAGCTCAAGCCCAAGCTCAAGCACAAGTGCAAGCCCAATCTCAAGCACAAGCTCAAGCACAAGCACAATCTCAAGCACAAGCTCAAGTGTAAGCACAAGCTCAAGCACAAGCCCAAGCACAAGCTCAAGCGCAAGCACAAGCTCAAGTGCAAGCCCAAGCATAGGCTTAAGCCTAGCAGCAGGCACAAGCCCAATACCAAGCGCAATTGCAAGCGATCCATCTGCAAGCATACCAACAAGCCCTGCAAGACTTTTAGGCACAACAACAAGCTAAAAAACAAGCTTTGTTGGAACAAAAATAGCTCGACCAATAACAAGCTTTGTTGGTGCAACAACAGCTAGACCAACAACAAGCTTTACTAGCACAACAACAAATTGATCAACACCAGGCTTCATGGGAACAACAACAGATGGACCAACAATAAGCATTGTTGAAACAACAACAAAAAGACCAACAACAAGCCTTGTTGACACAAATGCAGGCATACCATCAGGCTTTGAACACACAACCGAGCTTGTAGCAAATGCCCAATAGTACTCTCCCCACCCATCAAACACCTCAAACACCTCACAACTCATTCATCCCACCTCCTGATCCAAGCAAGGATGTCACAACACAAATCAAACTGCTCTCACAACAAGTGTTGGACTTACAAGCAGGAAAAACCATAAGGACACTAGGCAATTTGTGCCCTTATCCATTCGATAGAAGTCTCACCATGGTACCATTCCCAAAGGGATTTGAGATCCCCAAATTTGACAGATACAATGGAACGAGTAACCCTAAAAACCACATCAGGGAATTTCAGGTGCACTGCATGGAGGTCGCATATGATGACACGTATCTAATGCGACTCTTCCCTCGTAGTCTAACTGGTCCAGCCATGGAATGGTTTTCTCACCTACCCATGGGCATTAAAACATTTGAGGAAATCATGGAAGCTTTCCTTAAAAATTATGCTTTTAATATGGTTGCGGACGTTAGTTTGGAAGAACTATCATCACTCAAGCAAAGGAAAGGAGAGCTATTCACATCCTTCTTGCAAAGATGGTGATCCAAGGCCAATCAGAGCAAGTGGACCATGCCAGAAGAACAACAAGTTTGCACCATCATAGCCAATCTAGATGAAAACTTGGTGTTTTACTTATAAATGTAGTGCATCACATCTTATGATCAACTGATCCCAAAGGCGTTCAACATCAAAAGAGCCCTTACTGCACGAGGAGGTACACCAAAATTCACTCCACCGTAGGATAACCGTCCGTCTAACAACTACAGTGATAAACCTCGAACATGGTTGAGGAATTAAAATATCACGATCGATGACGTGGTTGATGCTAAAGTGGTCATCAATGCCCCTAAGTAGAATACCCAAAACCATCATCAACCATAAAATCATAATCACAACAATGTGCAGACTAATGTGGCAGTAGCACAACCACAACCATCTTCCACCAATCAAATCAACAATTTGGGTAATCAAGGAGGACCACCTCCCCGCAACAAGTATCCCCCCAAGAGGAAGTTCACAAATCTTGGTGAATCGATTGAGTCCATAATGAAGAAGCTGGTCAAAGAGAATGTAATCAAAATCTTTAACTCCGAGTAGTACACGGAACCCATGACCAAGCCACTGTGGTATAATGAGAACCTCCTTTGTGACTTTCACAAAGTCAAAGGACACACCACGACCAATTGCATGAGACTCAAAAACATCATCCAAGACCTCATTGAGGATAAGGTCATCAACATCGAGTAGCCGACCGGAAACCAAGACTTGAAAATATACACGAATCCGATGCTGAACCATAACCAAGGGAACAATCAAGGAAATAATCAAGGGAATAATAAGGGCAAGAAAAATTATGCTAGTGCTAATCTAGTATATGAGGAGATAGTTGGATGTGTCGACAAAATGGTCACCATCATAAATATCAAGGGAGCCAACAATGACTTTGGAGTCACCACATGAGGCGGAAAGGTTACCATCACTGGGGCACCTACTAAGACCCCGATTTCCAATACAAAGGCCATCCCCTATGATTACAATGTCATTGACTAGCTGAAAAGAACACCTGCCCAAATTTCCATCATGGAACTATTGAAAATCTCTGCCGCCCATAGGAAGATCCTTGATGAAGCACTAGCTACATCTGTCGTTGCTGCCACCCTCGACACATAGCAATTTCAGGCTATGGTGGGTAACATCATTACCCCAAATCTCATTACATTTTCAGATCAAAATTTCCCTCCACAACCATCTCATAATTGCACACTCCACCTCCAAGTACTAATCCACAAAAAGAAAGTCAAATGAGTCTTGGTATATGGAGGTGCAGGCCTTAATATTTGTTCTTTAAAACTCATAAAGAAATTGGGATTCACCGAGGATTCCATCAATAAGAACAAAAGCATCACAATAAGGGCGTATGACGACCAAGAAAGAGTGTCTCAGGGCACTATCAAAATCCCCATTCAAGTGGGGCCGACAAGCATGGAAACCACTTGTTAGGTCCTCGACCTCGACCTACCATACAACATCCTCTTGGGATGCCCGTGGATCCATGGAATGAAGGCAGTGGCCTTGACCTATCACCAGTGCATTAAGTTCTCACATCAGAATGAGGAGGTCACTATATATGGGGATCCCAAACCTTTTTCCTACTGCAAAAACTTGGAAGCCAAGTTTTATAAGATTCCCCAAGTACCAAAAAATGATGAAGGACCATCTACTTCATACATAGACCCAACCAACCTCGCTTCCACTTCTACGATAGAGACACCCGCCATCCCTAACATATCTAAAATCAATAACATGATCCAGGACAATGGATACAGTGACTACAGAATGAAGAGAAATGCATTTGTTGTAGGAGAGTTACCACAATCTCCTATGTCGCGTGGAAAACCTCACCTAATTGAAACACCTATCCACACTGTTAGGGCAGAACCTTCTGGATTCCACCGTTGGGGGGATCTTAGTAGAGAAAATGTGGATGAAGAGGACATCTTGAACAAACTATACCAAGATGAAAGGCCCACCCTCACCCTTCCCATGGAGGAAACTAATAGAGGGTTACAAATGATGTTTGGTATGGGATATAACAGGAATGAAAGCCTTGGAAGGAACAGTGATGGACGACTAGAGCCCATCATTGTAGAAAGAAGAATGCAAAACCTTGGGCTTGGGTATACTCCTTTGAGTATAACCGTACATGGCAGGGGTACTCCTAGAAGAGCAGCCAGGTCCTCTCCTTAGGTAACAACATCCACTCCTAGACCACTTGTTTGCTTAGGTATCCCACTCGATAATTACACCTTTGACACCACTAATGTTTGTCCTAGTAGTGATGATGATGATACCATAGCAGGTCTCCCTAGGATTTTCAAAGATTCCACCTTGTCAATGATAAGTGCCTCCACATCTGAGTCAAACCAACCAACCCACCAAATTACCTTGGTACACCCCCAACTCATTGATCATGACCAACAGAGACCACCGATTTTAGACTCGTTCGAAAATGATGAGGCACTCTCAGAATTCATGGGACTAAGGGATACAATCCCATTTGGGGATCACAAGGCAGGATTCAACATCACGTTGGACACTCGAGCATACTATGGGGAATGATTGAGTCCTTCAGTTGCAAAAGAAAAATATCAAGAATAAGTTCAGGGTTATTGAGTGAAAACCACACTGTGGCACTCTCTAACCACAAAATAGTAAAAATAAAGGACACATCCAACGGTGAAAACCTCTCTAAGGCACTGGAGGATGAAGGATTCAATCTCCCCCTTACTACTATACACCAAGAAAAGTCACCAGTCCTGGTAGAACAGTGCAACCCAGTTAACTTGGGAACGAAATCAAATCCACAAATCACCTTCTACGTAGAGTCTCTTCTGGTAGAAGAACAGGAACTGTTGGCAGCATTCCTAAAAGAAAGAAAGGTAAATTTTGCATAGACCTATGCTGACATTCTAGGTATAGATCCTGGGGTGGTGGTTCATCATTTGGCTGTTTACCCTAGAGCAAAACCAATCAGACAAAAGCTAAGGAAGATGCACCCACAAATAGCCTTGCTCATCAAAATTGAGCTACATAAATTTTTGGATGTTGGCTTCATAGCCCGATCAACTATCTAGAATGGGTATCAAATCTTGTACCTATCTCAAAACTGAAAGGGGGCATCCGCATCTGCACAGATTTCAGAGACCTAAACAAAGCATGTCCTAAGGATGATTTTCCACTACCCAATATTGACATGATAGTGGATATGATGGCCAGACATGAGATGCTATCCCTAATGGATGGCTTCTTAGGGTACAATCAGATAATGATAGCAAAGGAAGACCAGCATAAGACAACCTTTACATGTCCTTGGGGCACCTACTACTGGAATGTGATGCCATTTGGGTTGAAAAATGTAGGAGCTACATACCAAAGAGCCATGATGTTGATCTTCCACGACATGATCCACAAAACGGTCGAAGATTATGTGGATGACATATTGGCCAAATCAAAGAAGAGACAGGATCACATAGCAACTCTAAGTGCAATCTTTGATAGACTAGAACAATACAAGGTCAAACTCAATCGAAAGAAGTGTGTCTTTGGGGTGCAATCAGGAAAGTTGCTGGGGTACATAGTTTCAATGAGAGGGATAGAGGTGGACCCTGCAAAGGTAAAAGTAATCCTTGAAATGGAAGTGCCAAGAACATTAAATCAACTCAGAGGATTACAAGGTAGTCTCCAGTCCATCCAGAGATTCATAGCACAACTAATAGATAAACAAATCACCTACTCACACCTGCTTCACAAGGGAGTCGCATTCAGGTGGGACGACAAGTGCGAGCAAAAATTCAAAAAAATTAAAGAATATCTACTTACACCACCTTTGTTGATGCCACCAATTGTTGGGAAGCCATCAATCCTATACATCTCAACAACAATAGCTACCCTTGGTGCCCTTTTAGCCCAACATGATGAAAAGGGAACCGAGCGGGCCATCTACTATATCAACAAAACAATGGTGGGGCATGAGCTCAATTACACATCAACAGAAAAGGCTTGCCTAACACTAGTATTTGCAGCCTAGAAATTCAGACACTACATGCTAGCTCATCAAATCAAGCTGATTGCCAAGATAGACCCCCTGAAAAATCTATTATCAAAATCAATGCTCATAGGCAGAATGGCTAAATGGGTAATGATACTATCCAAACATGATATTGAGTATGTTGAGCAAAAGGCAATCAAAGGACAAGTTATTGCAGACTAGCTAGTAAAAGCTCCCCTCTACATGGACAACCCACTCATATCAGAATTCCCAAATGAGTCCCTTTTCAACCTTGGTGCAGCCGACCATTGGAAATTGTACTTTGATGGCTCCCACACACAACATGGATTAGGAGCCAGTTTGTTCTTCATCACCCCGCAAGGAGATTGTATACCCAGATCATATAAATTGGCATTCCCCTGTACCAACAATATTGCAGAATACGAGGCTTTAACCATAGGCCTCAAGATTGCAGCACAGTGGTGAATCATGGCATTAAAGGTCTATGGGGACTTGTAACTTATCATTAACCAAGTCAACGGTGAATACCAAACTAAGGATGATAAGCTCGCACCATATAAAAAGGTAGTAGAAAGCCTCAAGGAATCATTCATTGACATCACTTTTGAGCAAATACCGAGGGAAAACAACAGAGTAGAAGATGTAATGGTAACCATCAGTTCCTTACTAGATATCCCTCGCAACGTCTCGAAACACGAATTCCTGGTAGAGCAGCTTCTCGTACCCACGTTTGAGGTACCAGAGTCAGAATACGCATGTGAAATCATTGGTCCCAGTGATCTTTGGTACCATGACATATACACCTACCTAAGATTAGGAATCCTCTCGGCTAACATTACCCCGAACCTCAAACGCACTTTTGTCAAAAGGTCTTCACGATTTGTCATCCTAGGAGAGACCCTCTTCCATAGAAGTATTGATGGAACCTTGCTACATTGTTTAAAACCTGAGGAGGCCATGACTACTCTAACTGAGGCACACAATGGCACATACGGTTTGCACTCGAGTGGTATGACCTTGGCTAAGAAGTTGCTAAGAACCGGGTACTACTAGCTGACAATGGACAAGGAGGCACACGACTTTGTTAAGAGATGCCTGCAATGCCAACAACATGGAGACCTTATTCATCCACTAGCTCAAGAACTGTATCCCATTGTTACACCTTGGTCCTATTCACAGTGGGGGCTCGATCTCAATGGTAAAATCTCGCCCACTTCATCCAATGGCCATAAGTTCATTATCACCACCACTGAATATTTCACAAAGTGGGTCAAAGCAATTCCCATGACCTACATCACGGGTAAACAGATATCCAAGTTCATCCTGAACTACCTAATTTGCCGATATGGTGTTCCTCAATCCATTATTTCTGATAATGGGACACCCTTCAAAAATTAGGATGTATGTGATTTGTGTGAAAAGTTCAAAATCCAACACCGCTTTTCCACCCCATACTATCCACAAGGAAATGGCCAAGCAGAAGCTACGAATAAAACCATCTTGAAAATCCTCAAGAAAATAGTCAATGACTCTGGTCATGACTGACATCTGCAGTTAAAGCCTACCTTATGGGCCTATCACACTAGCATCCGCATGCCAATAGGCGCCACCTCATTCTCCCTGGTCTATAGATCAGAAGCCATCCTCCCTATCAAGATCGAGCTTTCGTCACTGAGGATATCTTTGTGAAACCTCATCACAGATGAGGAATATAGGGTTACAAGACTGAATGAGTTGGAGTTACTAGATGAACGACGCATGGATGCCCTAAATCATCTACAAGTGTACCAAAATTGCCTAAAACGGAGCTACAACAAGAAGATCAGGCAATGCACTTTCCAAGTTGTTGATCTTGTGCTCAAAGAAAACCAAAAGAATGTACTAAACTCGGATACAAAAGGAAAGTTTGAGCCTAACTGGCTGGGACCCTTCATCATCACCGCAAGCTACAAATCAGGGGCATATCACTTGTCGACACTGGAAGGCGAACCTTTGCAGGAGCCCATGAATAGTTCGCACCTCAAAAATTTTTATGCCTAAAGAACTTTGCAAGGTATGGAACTAGAAAATACAAAAACAATCAGAAAAAGTCCTAAAAAAATGGTTACCTTGATGAAAACCTGGCAAACAGGTGTCTTGGCGAAAACAAAAAAATAAAAAAATGCAAAAATCCAAAAAAATAAAAATCCAAAAAAAGATTGAAAACAGTAAAGAAAAAAATCATCCTCTAGTGAAAACCACTTTAGTGGCGCTTTGGACAAGTACCTTGGTGAAAACCTGGCAAATAGGCACCAAGTGTAAATAAAGCACCCCCCATCTACTAGGATCTGCATGACTCACTCTTTCCATTGCATCTCAATAAATCATCCATCCACCCATCCGCTCACATCCATACCATAGCCTCAGCTGATGCCCATATCATATTCCACCATGGTACTACTTGGCGCATTCCTAAGGTCAGTTTGTCCTGCCTTCATCGAAGTAGTCTATCACACCATGCTCAGGGCATGTTCCCACATACATCAGATCAGATTCATGTATATTCTAGTGATCTTCTTCAAATTCATCAAAAATCCAAAAACATCCAAATAATTCAAAAATCCCAAAAACATGTCAAAATATCAAAAAATCTTCAAAATTCATCATTGAGTCTTGTTAGTCTTTCACCTTGTTGAACTACGTCATCTATGAACTTGAATGTAGGAAAGGTTAATCTTTGATCATCCCCTGAGACAGTTAGGTCAGTCCTTAGGCATTCATCGAATTGGCAATCTATTTGCCCATCTAGTCTGCATCTTATGTCAGTCTTTCAAACAATAAAATGGCAATCCATTTGTCCATCTTATCATCATTGAGTCTATCGTCCATCGAACTACATGGTCTCTGCATATATAACATAGGCAAGGCTAATCTACGAATCAGCTCCTGAGACCCCTAGGATAGGTCTTTAAGTTAGTCCTTCAAGTCGTAAATCTCAAAAATACCAAAAACAACCTTAAAATATCTGAAAAATCCAAAATGGTGCATCCCTCTCATTTCGCTTTCACTCGCAATAACTATCGCTCATAATAAATCAATCGCCACCTTCATCCTTCGGTGAAGCAATTAGCAGGTTCAAAAGTGAACACTCTAATCGTCAAAAGTCGTCGAAGTCTAAGTTAGTAAGCAAGCAAGTTGGTCAACTCAGAGTATCAATAACTTATCACCTAAATCAATCCCGCTAAAACCCTGATCAATACATGTCCTAGGATGAAGCTTTCCTATGATGGACATAAGCATTAGGTACCCCACAGTAGTTAGTCTTGGCTAACAATACGAAGAACATTAGCTTGTCTATTTACTTTATCTTGGTCTTTTTTGACTTATCTTATGTTGCACTCATTTCGAGGACCTCTCGAGGATGCCTAGATAAAACAGGTTTAGAGAGAAAGAAATGGGGGCAATGATCATTATCTTTTTATCTACTATGCTTGTTGGATATCCTTGTAAATAACTTAGTCATATATGTTTTGTTTGATTTGTGGAGATGACGTTTTCGATATCTTGTTCACCACATAGGAAAGCTTGCTTTTCTGTGTTTTGGTTCGAGATGTTTAGAATGTTTGAACTACATCCCAAATGAAGTATGTATGATAAGTGTGAACAAGAATACTCCTATCTGTTTGATGAGTCAAAGTCCATCACACTAGATAAAAATTCCATCTTGGTCCTTTATACCTTGATGCATTGTACCTATGTGTGTTATCAAACATAACGCAATTGACCCCTTTGAAAATCTCAATTCCTAGCAATACAAATCACCATCTCCATCCTAACTAATTCATTAATTTTGTGTTTCTTCTACCTTCTTTCCACACTAACATGGTATCATAACAGTAATCAGAGCATCGCCCATACATACACCCTGCATCCATATGATCATCCACATTAAAACATATGGCATCACATCATTACCTTAAGTAACGAAGAATAATATAAAGTTGTTATTCTAAACATCTTAAGCACAACATTACATCATACATAATCATTTACATCCATTATCATTTATGAACATTACCATTTGCATCCATTACCATCATTAATATGCATTACATCATTAAAACATGAAAAATATACAAAAAGAAATGCATCCATCAAATACATCACATCACATAAGCATAAGAATAGAAACATCTCATAGCATCATACATTTGCATATTATACATCCACATATCATACATGTGCACCATACATATCATAAAAGGGTGAATCATCTCATGTATATCATCAAAAAATATTGTTATGATACAAATTGGATCAGATGTACATCAAATACATAATACAATAAGGCCAAAAAACTATAGCCTATATATAAAAAATGAAGCAAATTATCCCGTGATCAAGAGGGGGGCTGGCCCTACTGGCTACTGCCCTCCCCATCCTGTCTCTCACCATGGTCCTCTGCCGGTTGCCTCCCTGTCTACTGGGAAAAGTCTAGCACTCTGCTGCCTGATGGTACTACCTGTCGGTAATGCTGCCGATAGTACTCGGCCTCTTTGATGGCCTCTCTATAATCACGAATATCGACTGATTGGCCCTAGGATGAGGACGCTGCACTCTCTAACTATCTCCGTCGGCCTATCTCCCGATCCCTCTCGGATCATGCCTAGTCTCTCTCCATAGTCAGAGCCTGTACCTGCCCTTGTAGCTGTTGAATCAACACATCTCGGTGATCGGGCTATCCCACTAGCTATCCCACTGGTTGCCATGCTAGCGGCTATGCTGGCTGCTACTGAGGATCTACCCTCGGTTGACCATCTTGTTCACCTACTCAAGGAGGTGACTACTATGTTGCATCCCTAAGAGGTGTCTGATGAGGAGGTGGCCCACCTTGTCCTCTGCCCTACCCTCTACCAGCTGTCCAACCCCTATGTCTGCGTTGTGGGATGGTTGCGCATGGAACTGTCAATCTGAGTGGAGGTCTGAACCATTCCCTATAAGCTGGAGTGACCCTCGCATCTGTCGGCCCCTGATCATATGGCCATGGTCAAGCCACTAGCTGCCTAAATGAGGACACCGCCTCGACTACCGAGATGGGCTGGCCCGATGCTAACTCTCTGGTTGTACATGCAAAGATGGCCACATATTGGTCATCCGGCCTATCCTGTACCTCCTCGAACTGATGAGCAACCCTATCTAGAAGATACCTCTCAATCATGGTGTGCTCTTGGCCTTGCATCAACCTATCCTGTCGGGCGAAGAAGAGTTGATGATCATCATCTTGCCATGGACCAACACCCATCCACGGTCTCCAGATAAACTCTCTCATCTTGTCGAGAACTTGCCGCCAGTGCAAAATACCACCTGCGCCAGTGAAAGAAAAGTGAATCGCTGCCCCGCCATACCGTCAAACAAGGGGATCATCTATTTCCAGGAGAACTAGTGTGATATCCGGGTGAAGCACTGGGATCCTCTCTCATGCCTAGATGTGCAGTAAGGTACCTCTAGCCCTAATGGACCTACTATCCAAATAAACAAACTCATGAAGATCCCTATATAGGGATGCCAGTAATACCGGTCCCCAAGTGAAGCACTCCCTGTGGTGAACCATCTGATCCCATGCTAGTCCCCATCCTAGATTGAAGTATCAACCCCACTGATCAAGTACTATAAGGCTTGAGATGATAGCAGTAATAATCAATCTGTACATGTGCACGTGGCCGCGGTATAGCTCTAAGTCAATCTGATCATCAGAAAAGTCAATCTCATCCAACTCCACAACCCTGTAACAAGCCTCTTTGCCAGTGTTCAGATCATAGACAACTTGGGTCCCGTGAATAGGCAATCAGAGGATGCACCATACATCCTCAAGAGTGATGGTGGCCTCGCCAGTAGGAAGATGGAAGGAGAAATCTCACTATGCCAACGCTCCACCAGAGCCGTAAGCATACCTAAGTGAGCCTGAGCAGGAGGGATGTACGCAACATACCAGAGACCAAGGACACCAAGGTGCTCCTGGACCAACTCATGCATAACCTCTAGTCTGCTAAGCACTAGCCATCGGTGCTCCCGTGAGTAAAGTACACTAGGCTCCTCCTGCACAGGGGGCCATCGCGTCAGAAAAAAGTTTCATTTTGCATCTCACATTAAATTTCGCCCTAAATTGGAAAATGTGGGGTGCGGCCTAGTTTGGAAAGTTCCAAACTGCACTGCCGTGGTGGAGTTTGACATTTTCACAGTCTCAAAGAGGCTCGTGTGACACACTTTGCATATGCGGTCCTACTTAAGGCAAACCCTAATTTCCTAACTACGCAGCACGATGGAGTAGGGGCATGCAGCGGACTTTTGGTCAACTAAACCCTAATTTCCAAAGTGATTGTGTGACACACTTCACATATATGGTGCAATAGGGGACCGTGTGATGCCGATAAGGCATTTTCTGCAGTGCCATATAGTGCCGCGTAGTTTGTACAGAACTTTGACCCTATTTAACACACGTAAAACGATAAATTTGAAGGTTAGATAAGGGTACATACCATGGGTCCTGCGCAGGCTGGCCGTTGGTGCATTCGAACCCTCTTCAACACGTGCCTAGGAAGCTATCATTGTGCCATTCCGACTGAGACTTGGAGCTCAGAGAGTATTTTTTTCTAAAGGCTAAGATTACAAATGAATTGAAAATGACCCTTCGAGGTCTATTTAAGCCTAAAAATTAGGGTTTTTTGACCTAATTTGACCTTCCAGCTAGAGTTTTGGACCCCCGAACCCGTTTTCATCCAACCGAGGGTCATTCTTCATCCCTTTTGGCATTTTAATGCATTTTTCTAGCATTCTGGGGCATTTCTGGCCTATCGGGCACCTTGTCATCTTTTTCGCGAGATCATCCAAAAAATCAAAATTTTCATTTGATCTCTCAAGGGGGCAATATCCAGCAATATCCTTCCGCTGGGGCAGCAATGGGGCATCTAAAAAAAAAGAAAAAAATCCCGGACCTTTGATCACAACAGTTTATTCTTTGAATCAATGCAACAAGTACATTGCTTCAAAGAGGGGCAAAATGTAGACATCAAAAATGTACAAGTTCATTTTGGCACACTTGATCCCGATTACTAACAATGTTTCCTCTTAAATCACATTCTCAACATTTCATCACATTCTATCTCTTAATTTAATAAATCATTATTTATTGGATTAAGTCTTCCTCTCTCAATGATTAAATTAATTAATTAATTTAATTAACCATTGCATCCCTGTTTAATTAAATAAATCATTTTATTTAATTAAAATCTCTAAAGTCCTATTAAATTAAACCTTATTTTATTTAATGTAACATATTCCTTCTTGATTAAATAAATCAAATCATTTGCTCTCAATTCTTGACTTAAATCAATTCATAAATCTAAGTCTAAATTGTTACGTCATCTAATTCTTCATTAAGTTAATCAAAAGCATGATTAAGTTAATCCCTTTGCTTAAAATCTTCTAGAGAATTCAAGTTGCACAATAAATCAATTACTCTGATTTATTAATTTATCTATTTTCCCTCACAAAGCATCTAAAGGGAATATTCTCTCATTTGAATTCAAAAAGGCCAAGTGGACTTGGTCCTTCCAACAAAGCATTCAATTTCTCTTACATGTGCTTGACCTTGAGCCAAGTGACATTAAATTCACTTATCTTCCCCCTTCAACAAGTCAACTCACCATTTCAAATTCAAATTTATGCATTTATCATGCACATTGGCCAAAATGTGCTCATTCCTCATCCAATCACATGTGGACAAGTGGCACAATGCCATTGGATTATCTTTTGTCCCACACTACTAAATCTTGCTCACTTCTTCCAAATATAAGTCTATAAATTGGAGACCTCTCTTCTCAATCTTCATCCACAATCTTCATGCAAAGTTACTCTCTTCAATTGAGAACTAATTTTGCTCATTTCATCCATACATTCATCACATTTTCACATTTGCAGCAAGGTTATGCTCAAATCTCTTTGGAGATTTGACCATTTCTAGATCATCTTCATTGCAACATTGGAATTGGGAAGGGCCAATTGCAACACTTCATTGGCACCAATTCCCCCATAAGATCATCATGTTATTAGATTAATTAGGATTGCTTTCATTGTTATTTGAGTTTTGTTATTTATTTCCTAATTTTAGCTTGAATAGATGGATTTTATGGGGAATCTCTCATATTTGCATGCATTTTGATCTAACATCTAACCATGTTTTTCATCTTTGTGCACTTGCAGGTTTAGGGGTTGACAATAATCAGTAGTGGATATAATATAGCTATGACACATAGAAGGAGGATTGATCATATGAATAAAATTGAGTCCTCACTATGAAAATGGATATATCTCAACCATCATTTGAAGAGGGACAATGCCATAACTCTCTTTATTAGTAGATATTTGGCATGTATGACAAATGTGATCATGTGAGTGTGCATCATGAAACAAGGTGGGCCTATAATATCGTACTCTTAAGATCTAATGTGGAGAAGTAGCTCCCAAACCATGACCTATCCCAAATTTTCTATGAAAATCATTTAGCATAGTAGATTCTTCCTACTTGCCAAGGCATCTTAGATAGATAACCTCTGGATTCTTCTTATATAGAACTACCACTTTAAGCATAAAGTTGTTACTCTTTAGTCATAAAGCACACCTCTAAATGATATTCAAGTGAGGTGAGAAATGCAGATTGAGAAGATAAAAGTTAATTTCATCATACCATCATCTGGGGTTACATCTTCAAGATTATATTGCTGCATGATGATTCTTGGATTAGTTTCTACCATATTTTGTGTTAATTCTTTCCCTCGAACCAATTTAATAAATTAAATTTCTAGATCAAATTATTGCTACATGGTAACCAATTTTTTTCTATGTTCACCTAGCTCATTTTGCATTAGTGATATCTTAACTGTGGGGTCAAGCACAATTGCATATACTTTACTCTTTAAAATATAGTGCCTAAATTTTTTAACTACCCTTACCAAGTCATAGGCCTATTTTTCTATATTCGAATATATCAATTCTACATCTTTAAGGGGTTCACTCATGAAAGCTATTGGACATTCATCCTCAAGTTATTTATTTTGTCTAAGCATCACATTAGAAGAATGATCTAATGCAAAGGAATAAATATAGAAAAGCTTGAAATAATCAGGGGTTACTAGCATTAGGCATCAACAATTTCCTAATTGATTTCTTTGAAAGCCCACTTAGCTTTTGAAGTCCATTTTATATTTGCATCTTTCTTTAACATGTCATTCAGAAGGCTTAACTATCTCTTAAAAATTTGTGATGAATTTGCATACAAAGTTGATCTTACCAAAATATTATTTGAGCTCCTTCTTACTTGCTTGTGGCTAGATATTTAAGATATCCTACACTCTTTTTGGGTATATGGAAATCCCTTTTCTAAAATAACATGGCCTAATAATTTTCCTTCTACAACCTCTAAAATATACTTCTTTGGATTCCATGAGATATCAAATTCCCCACATCTTTGAAAAACCTTGCACAAATCTAAGACATGATCTTCCCTTTTCTTCAAAAACACCATCAAATCATCCATGTATATAATTATTCAATTATGGATCAATTCTTTTAAAGCTATATCAATGGAACATTGGAAACTTTCCCTTGCATTGATCAACCCAAAAGGCATCTACTCAAGTATGAAAAATTTCCACATTTGGTGGTAAAGATTATTTTCAATCCATCCTTGTGTGCTACCATCACTTGATTATATCCTAAATATCCATCCATAAATGACATTATATGAGATCCATTTACATTATTCAATACTTCATCTAATGAGGGCAACAAATATTATCCTTTTTGAAGAACAAGTAAGGTTTCAAGAGTTTACACATAATCAAATTTCACCATTCTTCTTTTTGACTAGAATCAAATTAACAACCCATGTTGAGTGACATATCATAAAGATAATCCTTGCTGACAATAATTTTTGAACCTCTTTGTAGATTAATAGCTCTAATAATGTGTTGATAGGTCATTTTTGTTGTCTGAATGGCTTGACATCAAGCTTACGAGGAATGGTATGCATGATTAAAAGTATCGTAATTCTTTAGATCCTTGTAACTCCACATTATTACATCATAGTATACATGAAGATCCTTAATTATACCCTCATTTTCTATTGGAGTACAAGCCTTTTAAATAAAGAAATTCCTTGATTCTTTAGTCGTGCCCATGTTGTAAGTGTCACATTTTCCTTTTTCTCTCTTCTTTAGAATGATGGTCTTTGTTCCTTAGCTAATCGAAATAAAAAATCTGCTCCAACTGAACCATACCTCTAGGAATTGTATTGGTCTTCAAATTAACTACTCCTAGGTCCAACTTCACTTCCTCAGGTTATGCTTCATCTATAATCTGAGCTACAAATATATATGAACTAGTAATTAAATCTAGTATATGGTTATCATCCATGAATACCTAAAAATTTGAGACATTATTTGGCACCGAAGGAGTAGGTGTAAGCTCAACTTTGTATTTCTTCAAACCTGCTAAGGCTAGTGGTTGGAGCGTACTAGCTGCTTGGGACAATGCATCAACAACATGGTTTTTACGCTTAGGAATCAAGTAGATATTAAAATCATCAAAGACCTCTATTAAATCCCATATGTGATGTCGATAATCTGGTAACCTCTTGTCATGACAAGGGTATTGTTTTCATACTTGATTTACAACCAATTTGGAATCTCAAAAACCCTACAATATTTTAGCCTTCTTATGAATCACTCTCAAGAGTCAATGCACCAATACTTCATATTTAACAATATTATTTGTGTAGTAAAACTCCAACCTTTGAGTTACAAAGAAGGTCTTCCCATTAGGACTAATCAAATCGAAATGAGCTCCAACACCTTATTTGGATCTAGAACCATTAAACCTCAATGTCTAAACCTCGGAAATGTCTTTTCCATTAGGTTGTGCCTTACCCTCTTTCAGTGGTACTGTGTCATTTAGGCCTTGTTTCCAAAAGGTGGTTCAATTGCCCCAAACTCTTGCCTTAGACTATCTTTCTTTAAATCTAAGGTGCTTAATTGATCCTTTATTGTCTCTACTATTGTTCGACATAAACAACATTCAAATTTTGAATGTGACACATCATGGACTCTACACCAACATGGTAATAGAAAATCATTGAATTTTACCTTATTCCCCAAACTCATTTGGTCATTAACACATCTATTCATGGATCCCTAGAATCCTTGAAATATTCCATCTTCTTCACCCGAATGGAGGTCATCGTCAATTTCAATGCATAGTTTTTTACTATTAGGAATTTGAGTTAAATCTTCAACAAGCATAGTTGTATCATGTAACATCATTATTTATCTAGTCTATAGAGCTATTGGAGAATATACACCAAGACTAGTCTCTGAAAATAATACTTCATTATTTTGATTGTACTCCGTAATCGTATGTTTCATTCCAGGTTTTCTTTCAACCTTAATCTGATTAGCCATACCTCTCCGTGGGAGCCACATCTGTGAAAAATCAGTAGACATATATCTTTTCAATATCTTAGCCTAGTCATGACTCAAAAGAATGTCATACATGTTTGGTATATCAAAAAATTGGATATCAATCTAGTGCTAGAATAGGGGATTAGATGCAAGCTATATATGCATATGATTCAATTATCTTACCACATTAACTTCAATCTTGTCTAGTTGGGTAAATTTCCTAGTAGAAGGGGTAGGGGTAAGCCCTAATGCTTTGGATACAACTAATAGAATTACATTAGTTGATGCCCTTGAATCCACTAGACAATTATACACATTTTTACCAAATATATGCAAAGTTAAAAGGAAAGATAGAGACTCTCTCTTATCTTTGTAGATGCTAACTAGGGTATCCACCTAGGAGGCTTGAATTTTATATTTTCCTTTCTCTTGAACATCCTTAGGTACAATAGTGATAGATGAAATCTTAGTCCAAAAACCTCTTTAATGGAATTAAACAATCCATTTCTAACTTTTGATACTTTCAACAATTCAAACATAGAGAGACTTACCTTCATTTTCTTCATCTTCTCTACACCATATTGTCCCATTTATGTAATTTTTGACTTGATATGAGATCCCTTCAAAGATAATTGAGTGGGTACCTTTGATGGTGTTGGATTATTGCTAGCATTCAAATATGGAGGTACTTGAAGAGTATTTGTGGGAGTGGAAGTTGTCAATGGAACCTTAGGTCTATTATTTCACAAATTATATGCCCCCCAATTTTGTTGTAACACTTGCACATCATCCTCTCCATTGTAAATCGATTCTGTTTCAAACAAGGGCCTAAGAGATTCTTCCTCTTTAGGCCCATTTTCATCTTGGTGGGGAAAAGGATAGATGTTCACGATCATAGAAAAATCATATGCAATTGAAGGAACAATTTATTGCCCATAGGAGGTAGAAGTTTTTGAGGTCTTTGTATTTTGCACTTCGATCTAAAAATGCTACTCTTGGAAATTTAGCTCTAAATGTTGGATGGTATTGTGTAGTTTGCACCAATTTGACATTGCTACTTCATCCAAAAATACTCTTCCTAGAGGTTTTCTATCAAACCTATTTGCTACATCCAATGGTGATGAAACTCCTCCATTATCTAGGTGGGTAATCCAAGGTTTGTTTTGCCTTTGGTAACTTTGATTTTGTACTTGAATCTACCCTTGATTTTTGTTGAAATTGTATAGATATTTTCTCTAAACATTGTAAAAAAAATATTTTTATTTCTTAGATGAGTGACCTCACCTATTAATTTCCTCATTTTCTTTGTAATCTCTTTGAGGTCATCTTTTTCTTTCTTCTTTGATTTTTCTAATTTCAACATTTTACAAGTATGGGAGGTATGAAGGGGGAGCTTCAAAAATTGGAGCTCCTAGATGAAGGATCATAGCATTTTTTATTGTTGGGATTAGATTAAGGATTGATATATGATGAGTCAAAGCCTAGTTGATTGTTGAAATTGATGAGGCATTCTAGGACTACTAATGTGATTTATTGGCCCTACACTTGACTGTCCTAATTCTACATTTACTTTAACAAATTCTTTGTATGCTTTTGCTAAACTATTTGGGGTAGGGTTTTCCCTTATAATAAGTAATGAACTTAGGTTATCTAGAGCAACACAATATGCATGTTTAGCTGACTAATTAAGTTGATATGGGTCATGGAGATAGGTGTATGCTTTATGAAACCTATTATTGAAAGCACTATTGAGCTCATTATCTCACCTTTTCACCTCTATAAATAACGTATACAAATCCATAAGATCGATAGGGATTTTGAATCTATCTAAAAAATTGTTCTTCATATCCCCCATGAATTAATAGGACCAAATGGTAAATGAACATACCAGAAAATACTTCTTCTCCTAAGGCATATGAAAATAATTTTAAATCAACGTCTTCATACACAATCTACCTACTAGAAAAAATTTCTTCAAAAACCTTGAGATGCTCTTTTGTAGTCCTATTGGGATAATTGGTGTGGAAATTTGAGTAGAATTTTTCTAGATTCTCAGGCAGGTCATGATAGACATTGAAATGAATGGGAGGGATTATTGGGAAACAAAGCCATTGGTGGAGGTGGTGGCTATGGTACTATGGAAGGGATATGATATGATGATGTTGGAATGGAAGATGATGATATAGTAGAAGTATGAGGTGGAGTTAACAATGAACACACCCAACAACAACTCTTCTAGCTTTGGTAGGGGATCTAAGTGATTAATGGGGAAAAGGGGAATATAATATGTCAATATTTCTACAACTAATCACTCAAATATGTCCTACGAGTTTTAATTGGATTGACTAGAAATCTCACAAGGTGAGTAAATTCACAATGAGGAGGACCTAGGAGGGGGTTTATTTTAGCTTTAAGGGGTTCACCACCAAGAAAATGATTGGAAAAGACAAATGAACATTCAACCTACAAAACCTAGTTATGCAAGCTAAATGAGATGTAAATAATGAAATTATGCAACAGGGAGATAGGATAAGTGTACCTGGGAAGTCTGTAGATATTGTGAGGATTTCAAAAATGTAGATAAGCTATCAAAAATTTCTATGGAGGACTAAGGTGCCTTGGGTGGCATATTAGTCCCATTACTATTTTTTGCACCAGATGTAGAGTCTTTTGATGTCAGAATCAGATCTAGAAGAATCTCTAAAAAATATGTTTGGGAGGACTAAGACACCCAAGGTGGCATATTAGTCCCATTCTAAATTTCTAAAAACTCTGAATGTGATCATGAGCTCCAATGTATGCACTTGCTTCCTTTCCAATCTCAGGTTCTGAAACTTCTGGATTCACCCTGTAGGTGAGTTTCTGTGAAGATGACAACTTTGTAATGCAACTTTGTAACTTTTACAACTTTGCACTCTAAATGATCTTCAAGAATTCAATCTAAACCTGCAAATACAAATGTGCAAGATGGGAAAAACTTGTTGTTTGTTAGTGAATGGGGGTTTTCCTTGGTCAAACCCCTTGTTGGTAATTAAACCTTGAAATTAAATAAAGTAATGAAGGGAAATGGTGAATGGTCAACATGAAATTCTACAACTCACCAAACCCTTGTTGTAAAGTCTACAAACTTGTGTGAAATGGCTGCAATGGATATGGACATTGAACCAAAAATATGGACTTGAATTGCTTGCTTGAATCAAAACCCTACATCACAAATGTTAGCACAACAACACACATGATGCAAGAAGTTCTTTGATATGATGTTTGAATCTTGAAAATGGCTCCAAATGCTTGATAGAATTATTCTTGAATGCTCTTGATCTCATAAACTATCCTTAGGAATGAATACTCAAGTTTCTAGGATGATCTCATGAATGCTTAGATATTAAAATGAATAAATGAAACTTGTATTTATACTTATCTATGCTTAATATCCTAAAATTACATCACACCAAGCTGACATATGAATTCATTAAATAAAGGAGGCTAAATCCTACTAGAATTTGAAATTAAATCCCAAAATGACTCAAGGAGGACTAAGATGCCCTAGGTGGCATCTTAGTCCCAAGTCATGAAACTTGGGGCACATACACCAAAAAGGAACCCAATTAAGATGTCTCAAAATCAGGGTCCCGAGACCTTTGAGGGACAAAGATTCCCTAGGTGGCATTTTAGTCACAACCCAAAAATAAGGGACACAGATGAGAATTAGATTATCATTTATGCATTGGAGAATGTCAGGATTAGCCAAAAAAGATGTAATTCATAGGGCTTGTTGACACAAAATAGGACTAATTAAGCCATAAATGAGGATAAATAAATCAAGGTGGGCCCAAGCAAGTGTGAAAATGAAAGGGTATTATTTCACTACACTACATTTAGCCCCCACTTTAGTGAGAGGATGAACTTGCTTCAAACTCACACTAAAGTAGCCAACCACATAATCAAGAAGGGTTCCAATGTACAAATGTTAGTAAGATAGGATGACAATAATCAAGAGGGTGGGAAAGCCCCCAAGATCAAGATCCTATGGAAAACCAACATAGGAACAAAGGAAGACACTTGTAGATGATATATGAAGCCATAAATAGATCACAATCATACACCATAAAAGATAGGAAAAAGGAAAAAGGAAAAGAGAAAAATTTCAATAGATCAAGCTTCGACTGGATGTACAATGTGGTGGACTAGGTCTAGGCTATTTGTCCAAAAAAGGGGAGTTAACAATTTGAATGCGTTGTCCACTATGAAAACAAAACACATCCTCAAAAGGGCTAGTGGGAGCTTGTTTTCCACTAGGTGAGCCCCAGGGGACCATATCAAAGCCATACCTCCATGACTTTAATAAGGACAAATAGAGAAAATGCAACACAACAAGTAAGAGAGATGTTCAAAGGGATTTTGATTAGTTCATGCGAGGTCTTACTCTTAGGGGACATCGTGCTTAACATCTCCAAGAGAGGCTAGATACAAGGTCTCATCCTAGGGAACATCATACCCAATTCTTCCAAGAGAGGACAAGTGCAAAATGTCTCATCTTGTTTCCAAGAGAGGACAAGTGTAAGGCATCATCTTGGGGAAAATTGTGTCTAATGTTTCCAAGAGAGGACAAGGAAATATCACACTCTCAGAGCAAGTCAAACTTGAAGACACCACCAAGAGAAAAAATACATCGCATAATGAAAGAAAATCACATCAAGGAACATGAAAAAAAATTCAAATGAAATCATGCTAAAATAATGCCAATATATGCCCCCACTTTAAAGAAATTTCTAACACCATACTGTGAGAAATTACTTTAAAGTAGCCAAAAGATGAAAAAGGAAAAGAGGGTTGCCTCCCAAAAACACATAAGGGATCTATGGATTTAGGCTCAGTATCTATATTTTCTACAATAATATTAGAGAGCTTGGAATTGTCATCTTTCCCCAAATACACATAGAATTGAAAGAATGACACAAAGAGAGTGAAAATAGAGAAAATCCTTTTGGGTCAACATGGAAGATCCATAGGGTGTCTTGATGCCTTACGTCATCCCCAAAAGGAAAACACAAGATAAAAATTAAAGGAAAAGGAAAAATATTTTGGGTCAAAATGGAAGAGACAGAGGGTGTCTCGACGCCTTGCGCCATCTCCAAAAGGAAATTGAAAAGCAAAGATAAAAGATCAATGAGAAATGAAAAAGTATTCGACATATAGAGGAATGAAGGTAAAAATAAAGGAATGCACATAGAGAGAGAAACAACAAATAGAACTTCACGAGGGATCCTGTTAGTTACATGCAAGCAAAAATGAAAATAAAATGAAAAAGACTAGTAAGGCACATGCGAGTCAACCATCTAGTAGGCCATCCACATCCCAGTCTTGTTTAACATATGTAGAATGAAAATTACTAGCAAGAGAGACAACATCAAGTGTTGTACTAGGATAATCACCGGGTTCAACACATAGTGAGTCGCTTAGTTTAGGAAGATCACAATGGTTGTTATCATTTAAGCTCATAGATGAGGAAAAAATTCAATTGATTATGTGCTTTGTCATCAATTTTAGATGTTTCCTCATTATCATCCAAGTCAACCACAATAAGAGGATGAATGATAATATCCATAGAAGGTTTGAGTCCTTGTTGTGTTGGAGACATAGAATTTACAATCTCTGGTAAGAGAGGAAGCTCATCGTTTATTGCTTCTATCAATTTTGGATTTTTATTTTCAATGTTTTTCTCATCACTCATCTTTTGAGCAATATCACAACATTGATGCCTATGCTATCTAGCATTGTGGTTCCTTATTTTATGGTTTTCAAATTGTGTTTTTGTAGGAGCAGGTTTATCAACCAAGGTTCCTTTTCTTCTTATGAGGGAAGAATGAAGGAAACCATGGAAGGTTGTTCAATAACTTTCTCTTTGGCTTTATAAATTTTTTTAGGAGGTGGATTAGGGCTTGTTTTGTTTTCTCTAGGTCTCTTGTAGGAAATAGGTAAATGATTTTGGATGGATGGGTCTTGGTTTGTTGGAAGGGCTTTAGGCTTAATATTGTTTTCTTCAAGTGGTAGAGGTTCAAGCATGGGTGGAGGTTCGATCATGGGTGGAGGAAAGTTTTCAAGGGATATTTTGGCCATGCATTTTGCTTTGAACTTCTGGTAGGATAGGAAAAGGAAGTCTTTACGTGGTCTTATAGGTTCCATGGGCTTAGGCAGAAAATAAATCTAAGGAGGAATTTCCATGAGAAGATGGAGGTCTAAAGCCACTATGGTTCATGGTGAATATTTCATTGTTGATTGGAAACTTTAAGCACTTATGGACAACAGATGGGACTGCATTCATGGAGCGAATCCATTTTTATCCTAACTTCACATGAAATTGGTCTGAATTAGATATAATAGAGAATGATACATTTGATTTCTTTGGTCCTACTTGTAATGGGAGTGTGATCGAGTCCATCATAGCATGAGAAAAACCATCATGCATTTTAATCCATGTTTTTGGTTTATCATATGTATCTTTAGTGAGTTCATGTACATATAAGAATTCTTCTATGATCAAATTCTCTCCACAGACAAGATAAATTAAAATCCAAGGAGTGGGATTGTTATTGATTCTTCTGGCTATGTAAAGAGGACCATCAGGTGCATGTTTAATTGTTTCTTCTAAAGAGAAAGTAATGTCAATAGTTTTCTATTTAGGAGGCTCGATGTCAATCACTCCTATCATTGTATCAATAGGACTTTGTTCATTAGTATCCATAGGACTCTATTCATCATCATCCATAGGAATTTATTCATAATTTCTCATATTTTCATCATCTGTGTCAACATTCATCACATCGGGGGGTGATCCCACAATAGTGGTTTACAATTTCTAGCCAAACTAGACACTGAAATTATTATTTTTAACTAAATATTCACATTCGGGCACCTATAGTGGTTAAACCATGAGGAATTTGAAGATAATGAAAACTAGAGTCTCATCACATTCTGTCTTTAGATTCAAAAAATATTTTTTTCAAATTTTTTGGAATTAGATTGCACTTCTTCTTCCATCTCCCATGAAAACTTGTTTTTTAAGAAAACAACATTTTTAAAATGTGACGCTCACCGTATACAACATAACTTTTTTTGTATGAAGGATAAAATTATTAATTTTTAAAATTCAGATTTGTAACTATGATATCTAGCACTTTAATTTGGTCTCATAGTTTTTTATTGAATATTTTTTCCTTAATCAAGTTTTGAAGTCAAACCAATTGCAATTCAAACATAGGTGGACTGTATACAACATAACTTTTTCTGTATGTATCGAAATTAATTAATTTTTTTTTAATGAATCAAGGACATCAATACCCAACACGAAAATATTTTTAAATTTTTTATTTTGATAATTTGTTATTTTTCCATATGTGCAAAACAAAGAGCTTGATTTTCGGTGAAAAACCTATGTTTAATAAAACTTAAAAAACACATACATAATAACACCAAAACACATTAAAATTATATTCATTTGATAGCTCGTTAAGAGGACTACCATCTTCTAGTTGGGTCTATGAAGTCTTCTCCATTTTCATCCTCAACCCGAGCTTCGAAGGGCATAAATCTGCTAAAATTTGATGGAAGAGGGGAAGAAGGGCAAAAAAGGGGGGTTTGAGTGAACCCCCCTTCGAACGAACTCCCTTTCGCTCAAAAGGGTGAAGGGGGGTTCGCTCCCTTTTTTTGAATTTTCCATTCATTTCTATGAAGAAACATGACATCATAGGGTTTGAGTGAACCCACCATGCAAAAGGGGGTTCACTCGAACTAGGGTTTTGACCGAACCCCTGTTTTGAGTTCGTGCAAACCCCCTAGTTTGAACGAACCCTTTAAAACATGAAATTTTGAATGTGTGAGCATTTTTACAAATTTCCTTCCTCATCAAAATTGTAAACCACTATTATGGGTTTACCCTGGGCTTAGTTTCACTAGCCTTAACAAATGAAATATTATGGTTGGTCATGGGATTGGTAAATATTTGCAAGTTTTGGTTGGGAGGAGCCACATAATTATTACCTTTGTCATTCACACCTCCAATTAGGATATGATTGGAATAAATGAGGTCTTGCGCAAGATGTTTAAAATTCTTGCAATGTTCCACATCATGTCCTTTTTGTTGGTGATAAGAACAATAGGCATTGTGTCTAAATATTGGAGGTAATGGCTTGCTAGGGTCAAGGGGTCAGACGGGAGATAAGGTAACCATGTTTTTTTTAATAGCCGAGTCATGATATTGTGAAGGGTGTTGGGTAAAGGTGTAAATTGTCTTTGCGGATCCCCAAATATATAAGGATTACTCTTCTTTATAGCAGCTACTTGGGTATAAACTGGTTGGGTAGGTTGAGAGGTAGAATTTAGTTGAAGAAACTTTTAGTTTTTATTCTAAAAGGTTGATAAGTGTTTTGGTTTGAGGATTTGAGCTTTTTAAGATGGGTAGGGGTAGCTTTCGGTTCAGTAGCACTTACAAAATTTTGATAGTCTCGAAGTGTAGTGCATAAATGCATGAAGGAATGGAATTTGATCATGGTGAGCTTGTCTCATATTTTCATTTGTAAATTTTCTATGAACATATTTTGAAGGTGGGAATTGGGAATCTTCACACTGATTTGGGAATAAAGCG
The DNA here is from genome assembly GCA_007115665.2 of Sequoiadendron giganteum. Classification (NCBI taxonomy): domain Eukaryota; kingdom Viridiplantae; phylum Streptophyta; class Pinopsida; order Cupressales; family Cupressaceae; genus Sequoiadendron; species Sequoiadendron giganteum. The sequence goes on along the minus strand of CM021109.1, from coordinate 277,715,508 downwards.
ACTGGTAGCATGAAATAAAGTCAGTGAATTTTTAACCCTTCTTTTGCTTACATCTCATCAAATCAACCAATGTCATTTTAGGAACCATGTGCACTTGGAAATGGTTAATAAAGGCCTCAACAAGTTCATTGAATGAATAAATTGATTTATTCAGTAAATAAAACCAGTCCAAGGAAATGTCTTTCAAGGATCGGGGAAAAAGTTTAGCCAAAAGTTTGTCCTCAAGGATAAAGTCACTACACAAAGCGATGAAGGAATTAACATGATTAGCAGGATCTCCCTTCCCTCTATATTTCTCAAATCTAGGGATTTCTATACCTTGTGGCACTAGAGTTCTCAATATCTCCAAGGATAGTGGGTTGCTCTTGACATAGTATGAAGGTGGGCCATTTTGGTTTTGATTAATGGTAGAAACTTGACATTGAAGGGATGAAAAGCTTTGAAAAAGATGGTTAATGATAGGATAATTTCTTGTGGTTTGAGATGGAGATGAATATGGTGGTGGTGCGTATGTGTTGGAAGGACAAATGAATGGATTGGTTATGGGAGGAGGTACGAGATTAGATGCCACATAGGTATAAGGAGAACTAGTGGAAATGTGCGAGGTAGGAAGGATATTTCTAGTGGGTTGCATCATTGTTGTCACTTGAGGAGTTGTATAGGTGGGAATAGATGCTATGGTTGAAGAGGGAGGAGTTTGATTTCCTCCTTTCATATTGTTTGAATTTTGAGCACCATTGGTGGTGGAAGGGAGATGTTTTCCAAAGATGTGAGCTATGTTACACACAACTTCTAGTCCTTCATCACTTTCCATCATGCAGTGAAGACTATCTATAATAGGTATAACAATGTTGTAAATGTTTATAGTACTCACACTATTTTGTAAATGAGCTAAGTCTTCATGCATTTTCATTATGTTTTCTTGAGGAATATGATCAACCATTATTTGAACTCTTGGCATAACACTTGTAGGTAAGGTAGGCATAGCAAAAGAGGTGTCAAAGATATGGTCCATACATAGTGAACTAATGCCAACACTAGAAGTAAGAGAGATTGATAAGCTAATATCTACAATGAGTGTCTTATCATGGGATGCCATGAGTCTCACACTTTGTGTAATGACAATATTAGTAGTAGGACACCAAGTACTATAACTCATACTAGGAATAAACCATAGAAAGTGCAATGAACACAATATCGTATGCTTGTAATTACACTTGAAATGAAAGAAATTGGAATAACAATATTGGAAACTAAAACATAAAACTAAAGGTAGCCCAACAAAACACATAAAAGCAATTTCAGACCTTGAAAATTGGAGAGTCAAAGTCACCAGGGACTAAGATGCCAGTAAGGATATCTTGGTCCTCCTAGTGAGATTCTGATGTTCCATGGAGTGAAATAGAGAACAAACAACAAAGAGAGGATTTTGGATCAAAAACCTTGAGAGGGACTAAGACACAAGGAAGGGTGTTTTAGTCCCAACATAGGTTTTTCTCAGAAAAACAACAAATTCTGGATTGTCTAAAGTGTTTATAGAGTGCCTATTCAGGGTATTGATGTTTAGAAATAGAAAAATGTGAAAATGAATGCAAGAAAAAGTAACTAGGAACAAGAAATTGAAAGCAGTATTGAATGCGATTTTGTTCAATTTGGAATGCAATATGAATGTTTCTAAATGCACTTTTCAATTTTTCAATGAAATGAAATGATGCAACAAAGTAAAAATGCAATCTATATGCACTTTGACTAATGCAAAAATAGGAAACCCTAAATATAATTTCACTAATGCAAAATGCAAGAAACCCTAGATGCACTTTCACTAATGCAAGAATGAATGAAATATAGATCTAAGTACTTTAATGGACTCCAATATCATAAATGAATGCTCAACAAGGTTGAGTTCACCAAAATGACTAATGGTGAAAAAGGGACATATAATATGTCACTCTTTCTCCAATGAATCACTCAAAGATGCCTTAGGAGTCCTAATTGGATTGACTAGCAGCCTCACAAGCTGAGTGAATTCACAATGAGGAGGACCTAGGCGGGGGTTCTTTTAGCTTTAAGGGGTTCACCACAAAGAAAATTCTTGGAAAAAACAAATGAACATTCAACCTACAAAATCTAGTTATTCAAGCTAAACATTGAGAGATGCAAATAATGAAATTATGTAACAAGGAGATAGGATATGTGTACCTAGGAAGTCTAGAGATATTGTGAGGATTTTGGAAATGCAAAGAAGCTTCCAAAAAGTGCTATGGAGGACTAAGACACCATGGGTGGCATATTGGTCCCACTGCTATTTTTGGGCCAGATGCAAAATCTTCAGATGTCGAAACTGGATTTGAAATAATCTATAAAAAATATGCTAAGGGAGGACTAAGACACCCAAGGTGGTGTATTAGTCCCATTCTGAATTTCTAAAACTCTGAATGTGATCCTAAGCTCCAAGGTATGCACTTGCTTCCTTTCTTATCTCAGGTTCTGAAACTTCTAGATTCAGACTGTAGGTGAGTTCCCATGAAGATGACAACTTTGTAATGCAACTTTACAACTTTTACAACTTTGCACTCAAAATAATCTTCAAGACTTCAACCTAAACATGCAAGCACAAATATGCAAGATGGGAAAAACTTGTTGTTTGTTAGTGAATGGGGGTTTTCCTTGGTCAAAACCCTTGTTGGCAATTAAACTTTGAAATGAAATAAAGTAATGAAGGGAAATGGTGAATGAACAACATGAAATGTTGCAACTCACAAAATCTTTGTTGTAAAGTCTACAAACTTGTGTGAAATGGCTGCAATGGATATGGATCTTGAACCAAAGATATGGACTTGAATTGCTTGCTTGAATCAAAACCCTACATCACAAATGTTAGCACAAAAACACACATGATGCAAGAAGTTCTTTGATATGATGCTTGAATCTTGATGATGGCTCCAAATGCTTGATATAATTGCTCTTGAATGCTCTTGATCTCAGAAACTTGTATTAGGAATGAATACTCAAGTTGCTAGGATGATCTCATGAATCCTTAGATATGAAAATGAATGAATGAACCTTGTATTTATACTTATCTATGCTTAATAATATGAAATTACATCACACCAAGCCAACATAAGAATTCATTAAATAAAGGAGGCTAAATCTCGCCAAAATTTGAAATTAAATCCCAAAAATGAATAAAAGTGGACTAAGATGCCCTAGGCGGCATCTTAGTCCCAAGTCATGAAACTTGGGGCACAAACACTGAAAAGGGGCCTAATTAAGATTCCTAAAAATCAGAGTCTTGAGACCTTTGGCAAACAAAGATGCCCTAGGTGTGTAGACACATAAAAATGACCTAGGCGTGCAAGCTCTATTTTTAATCTTTTTCTTCCTAGCATAATTAAGACATTAATTATGTCCTTGATTCACTTTCGGCTATTAATTAAATAATTCATAATTATCTAATTAATTCATGTCGTCTTTATTCTTCTTGATTATTAAATAAATAAATTTTATTTATTTATTTAATGTGTCACTAATTGTCTAATGTCTTCCTATAATTAAATAATTTTTTTAATATATTTAATTATTTTTGTCCATTATGTCTTCTTGATTATTAAATAAATAAATTTTATTTATTTATTTAATATGTCACTAATTCTTAAAAAGTCCTCTTATAATTAAATAAATTCTTTAATTTATTTAATTATTGCCACCTTCACATTTCCCTCATTTTAAATAAAATTATTTATTTAAAATAGTCCCACTTTCTAATTTCCCTCTTTTTAGTAAATAATTCAAATTAATTATTTACTATCATGTGACCCCATTTTTTGAATTAAAATTAATTTTTAATTCAAAATAGTCTTTTTCCTCCAAAAATCAAGATTATTTGATTTTCTAGCCACCTCTTTTTCTGTGCTCATTTTAAATAAAATTATTTATTTAAAATAGTCCCACTTTCTAATTTCCCTTTTTCTAGTAAATAATTCAAATTAATTATCTACTGTCACATGACCCCACCACTTTTGAATTAAATTAATTTTTAATTCAAAAGGTCAACATCACTTCTTGAATCAAATAATTTTAAATTCTTATTTGACTCTCCAACAACTTCATTTTATGTGCCCAATATCTTCTTGTCACATGCATTACCAACCCTTGATTTGATTTTTTGAAAATCAATCCTGTCTGTTCATTTCAAATTTGATCTAATGTTGCCCTAACCCTAATTGTGGGTTGTCATATTGAATCTTGTCCATTGATTCTAGGGCACTTTTCAACTTTTAATCTTGGCCATTCACAGAAAATTGCATTTTCTATAAAATGACAATTTTGGTCTCATTTTGTCATCTTGCAACCTCACGATCTTGCAATCTCATACTCTTGCACTCTTGTAATTTTGTCATAGGCATATTTACATTTCATTTGGCATAATTTAGAAATATTTAGAGGCTTACTAGTTGCATTATAGCATAGTATTGCATGTAGTTACTCAAATCCTTCAACATTTTCTTAGGGCTTGTCATTGTCATTAGATTTCTCATCATAAATCTTGAAGGCAACATCACACTTTCAGCAAGTTGAGAAGGTATAATGGAGGTCAACCATGGAAGATGAAGACATTTTGGTGAGATTGTTTCATTTGTTTTCATTTTATTTCTTTGCACTTCATTATCACTTTGGGTTTTTATGTTTTGCATTTGATTTGCTAACCCTAGGAAAATTCTCTTAGTTACAAGGTGGTGTTTTAGTCCCGACCCAAAAATTAGGGACACACAGATGAGATCATTAGATTATCATTTATGCACTAGAGAATGTCAAGATTAGCCAAAACAATATGTAATTCATAGGGTTTGTGGATGCAAAATAGGACCAATTAAGCCATAAATGAGGATAAATAAAACAAGGAGGGTCCAAACAAGTGTAGGGTGATCCCACAATACTGGTTTACAATTTTTGGGCAAATTGGACACTAAATTGATTTTTTTAAACTAAATCTTCACTTTCGGGCTCCTATAACGGCTAAACCATGAGGAATTTGAAGATGATGCAAACTAGTGATTTGTGAAGTTTTGTCTATAGATTCTAAATATATTTTTTTCAAAATTTTTGGAATCAGATTGCACTTTTTTTAATCTCCTTCAAAAACTAGTTTTTATTAGTAAACAACATTTTTAAGGAGTGATGCTCACCGTATACAACATAATTTTTTTTGTATGAAGGATAAAATTCTAATTTATTTAAATTTAGATTTGTAACTATGATATCTAGCCAATTCATTTGGTTTCATAGTTTTTTATTAAATATTTTTTCCTTAATCAAGTTTCGAAGTCAAACCAATTACAATTCAGACATAGGCAGACTATATACAACATAACTTTTTCAGTATGTATCAATTTTTTATTTTTTTTAATAGATCGAGGACATCAATACCCAACCTAAACATATTTTTTTAAATTTTATTTTGATATCTTCTATTTATCCACATGTGCAGAACAAAGAGCTTGATTTTCGGTGAAAAACCTACATTCACAAGAAATAAGAAATAAATATAATAATCAGATCAAATTTAATTAGAATTATACTTTTTTGGAAGCTTATAATAAGAACTACATAATTATAAAAAATAAATTTTAAATGAATTCATTTGATCCCCCAAAAGGTAAATCAAAAGTGGTTTTTTATCAGCATTTTGATAGGTGTAAAGGAGACTTCCTTATAGGTATGGTTTAAAACTAGCGGGGTTCTATCCAAGGGGGATTCATCTAAGGTGGTTTGATCAAACCCTCTTCAATTGGAATCCTTTAAATAAAACTTTTTGAGGCTTAAATCATTATATTTTCTAAAAATATATGATTTCAACAAAAATTAGGATCTCCCAGAAAGTGTAAACCACTATTGTGGTAGCACCCTATGAAAATGCAAGGGTATGCATTTTACTACACTACATTTTGACCCCACTTGAGTGAGAGGATGAAATTGCTAAAGTAGCCAACCACACAATTAAGAGGGGTTCCAATGTACAAATGTTAGTAAGATAGGATGACAATAATCAGGAGGGTGGCCAATCCCACTGGATCAAGATCCTATGGAAAACCAACATAGGCAGAAAGGAACACAATTGTGGATAATATATGAATCCATAACCAGATCACAAAAATACACCATCAAATAAAGGAAAAAGGCAAAAGGAAAAGATAAAAAATACAACAAATCAAGCTTCAGCTAACCGTCCAACACGATGGATCGGGTCTAGGTTATTTTTCTAAAAAGAGAGTTAACAAGTTGAACATGTTGTCCAATATGCAAATAAAATGCATGCTCACAAGGGCTAGTGGGAGCCAGTTGTCCGCTAGGTGAGCCCCAAGGGACCATATCACAACCATACCTCCACGACTTTAATACGGTACACAAATGCATGCTCACAAGTAGGGAAAAATTTAGTGGCGAATCTTCACCAATTGGCGAATATTTGAAATCGAAACCTCCAAAAATGGTGAATAATACAAGCTAGAAAGGATGCTGAATTGCCAGGTTTTTACATAAAAATAATTTTTTCTTGATTAATTCATCTATGCATTATTTTTTAAACAATGCATCATTAGAACTGATTCTCTAGTAGTTTATACTGTAATTACAAATATTAATTATATTCTCCAGTAATTTTATATTCCTATAATAATTTTTGGGAGATGTCACCATTAATAATAATTTACCATTTCATTTAGGGATATTTTAGCCTTGAATAGGTTTTTTATTTATTTCCATCAATTAACTTTTTAATCGGATGGCTATAGGTTGATTTCATGACTTTATATGCATGTGCATTTTACAAGGCTTGTTGAGGCCCAAAATTTGTTTTTGGGCCACATGATTAGATTTAATCATGTGGCCCAAAACAAATTCTCGGCCTCAACAACCTTTTTAAAAGGCACGCGCATATAAAGTCATGAAATTAACTTGCAACCATTCGATTAAAAAGCTAATTGATGGTAACAATTTCACTTTTCATAGTCTTTTTTTTTAAGTGAGAATTTTAAAAAATGCTTAATCCGTGTGGAGCCTGCAAGGGGGCATTGCCCCCTCGACCCCCACAAGGGGGCTCTGTCCCCTTGAACCCCACAAGGGGGGCTGCCCCTTGACCCTATCGGTGGCTACTGCCCCTAGGCCCCTACTTCAATATTAAAAGAAAAATTGGGGGAACTACGCCGACCAACTATGCAAATTTTCAAAGGAGAGATTCACCATTGTAATTAATCATTTTAGTGATTATTCACTAGGATTCACCACTATGATTATTATTTTTTACCAATTATTCATTAAGATTCACTAGGATTTTACAATTTTTTTTAATAATGTGCATAATATTTGCTAGGGAAAATTAATAATTTTTTCAAATAAAAGGAAAGATTCGTCAAGATTTTACACCATTGAGGGGGGTTTCTTAAAGTTATCCCTGCTAACAAGGGCTAGTGAAGGTAGGTGCTCATTAGGTGAGCCCCAAGAGGTCCATATCAAAGTCATACCTCCATGACTTTAATAAGGACAAAAAAGAGAAAATGAAACACAACAAGAAAGAGAGATGTTCAAAGGTATTTTGATTAGTTCATGTGAGGAATTAATCTTAGGAGACATCATGCTTAACATCTCCAATAGAGGATAGATACAAGGTCTCATCCTAGGGAAGATCATACCCAATGCTTCCGAGAGAGGACAAACACAAAGGTCTCATCTTGTTTCCAAGAGAGGACAAGTGTAAGGTCTCATCTTGGGGAACATTGTATCTAATGTTTCCAAGAGAGGACAAGGAAATATCACGCTCTCAGAGGGAGTCAAATCCAAAGACACCATTAAGAGAAAAAAACACATCACATAAAGAAATAAAATCTCATCAAGGAACATGAAAAAAAATGCAAATGAAATCATGCTAAAATAATGCAAATATATGACCCCACTTTAAAGAAATTTCTAACACCATACTATGAAAAATTACTTTAAAGTAGCCAAAAGATAAGAAAATGAAAAGAGGTTTGGCCCCCAGAAACACATAAGGGATCTATAGATTCAAGGTCAATATCTATCTTTTCTGCAATAATATTAGAGAGCTCAAAACTACCATCATTCCAAAAATACACATAGAACTATAAGAATGAAACAAAGAGAGTGAAAATAATGAAAAGCCTTTTGGGTCAACATAGAAGAGACATAGGGTGTCTCGACACCTTGTGTAATCCCCAAAAGGAAAACACAAGATAGAAATGAAAGTATAAGGAAAGATAAGGAAAAATATTTTGGGTCAACATGGAAGAGACATAGGGTATCTTGACGTCTTGCGTCATCCCTTAAATGAAAACACAAGACAAAAAGGAAAATGAAAAGAAAAGATAGTAGAGTAATGGATAAGGAAAAAGTATATGATATATAGAAGAATGAAGGTACAAATAGAGGAATGCACATAAAGAGAGAAAAATCAAACACAAAATAATGGGGGATCACATTATAAACACATAAGAACAAGCAAAAATAAAATGAAAAAGACTAGTAAGGCACATGTGAGTCAACCATCCAATAGGTCATCCGCATTTGAGTCTTGTTCAGTATATATGCAAAATGCAGATTACTAGTGAGAGGGACAACATCAAATGTTGTACTAGGAGAATTGTTGGAGATGAGACGTGTCAACTTAGAACAAAACATCTAAGAACAACAGTGCCTTAGTAACTTTAATTTTCAAATCACATCAAAGACACAAACTACTATGCCATAAAGCAAAAATAGGCATAGTGGTTTCCCCCATTAATCCTTTTGAGAAAAGTACATGCATACAAATATCAGATTCAACACATGCATAGATTTAGATTATAGATTCAAACAACATTAAAGAAAACTCATGGACACATAGATTTACATGGCAAAAACCCTTTCAGGTAAAAAACCCCTCCCTCCAAAACACTCAGCTCAATTGTATTAGTCAACAACAAAGGTTACAATACAATCCCAAAGCTATGCTCTTCAGAAGTTTACATCTTGTCCATCTGGAGAATACAGGAAACACCATTATACAGAATCCTCGCACTGTTACAATGTCCTCACATGACATATATTGCAGATTCATTTCATTTCACCAACCCACTTGTTCAACCAGAATTTCGGCCAGCACAACCTCATGGCCACTCAGGTTCACATCTTCTCACTTCTATGGCACTTAGTGTTCACGATTACAATGCCTTAGCATACCGCTCAAACACTCTCACTACAAGATCTGATCATCTTGACACTTCATCGATCGACCTCTAAGTCATATACCCAACAACCATCAGGGCACATTTAATTACCCCACCAAGAAGCCTTCGATCATTCTTTGATAACGTGCACCATAATGCAACACACATCGAGCCACCCAACATTAAATCAGGATACAAAGACATATCTACACTCTATCAACCTCCCGAATCATATCATTTATTTAATTCAAATATATCACAAATCCGAAAATAAGACTTTCAGCCAATCAGTGTTGATTTACAATAGTGATGTAAAATCAATGAATATCATCATGCCACATGTCATCGCATTATTCTTCAACCGCTTGGACCATCACCCAAACAATCAACATAACCCGAGCTCCTTCTACCATGCCACCGCTCGCCATCCATCATACACTCGCGATAAGGTGATATACACTACACTACCACGCCCTAGCAAGAAGACACCCGTGGTACAACAGTGACAACCTGCTTGCCAAACCATCATCATCAACCATGCCACCATGGCTTAAAGAACAAGCCTCTATAGTATAGCAGTAAGCTTCTATCATTGTCTGCCATGTCTACCGCGCTACTGTGCTCAAGCTGAAAGACCTCCGTGGTGTAGTGGTAAGCCACCACATAACCACTTGGAAACCATGGGACCCTCGCGGTATGGTGGTACTCAACCCGCACCACTATGCTAGGGATAGAAGGCCCCCGTGGTATGGTGGTGCCACTGCCCCACCACGAGGTAGAGCAAAGCCTCTAGCAGTATGGCGGTAAACACCGAAGCCGACCGCCAAGCACATCGCGCACACATGCCATGAACCAAAGGCCTCTATGGTAAGGAGGTAACCACGTCGCTAGACAACCAGAGTTCACCGCAACACCGTGCCTTCTCTGAGTGACCCCTGTAGTAGGGAGGTAACCGGCTGTGCCGAACCTCGAGCCTTCACCGTGCAACTGTAGAACAGTGAGGAGTCCACTGCAGTATGGTGGTAAAACTGCCCAACCACAGACCAAACAATAGAGGTTCACGGTAAAGTGGTAAACATATCAACTGGGCCTCCATTAACTATTCCCTGGGGTAAAGCGGTAAAGGCTAGAACTGAAGAGAAAACACCAAGTCTTCAAGAGATTTCAAGCTAGAAAGTTGAGGCATACTTTCCAAAAATCTCCCACTTGACAAAGACTTACTGGCTTCCTACAAACTCAAACACAAGAACCTAACACAATGCTTTCATGCTCCAACCAAGACACCTACAATGGCATCCAATATGTCCACCAACTCAGGCAACAACTCCAACCATCCACCACAGGAAAAAGGAACGATCCAAGGCGTATATGCACCAGTCTCAAGAACACAAGCATATGATCCTATAGACAGAAAAGGCATCACAACAATAGCTTCAAAGCTCTCAAACATGAACACAGTCATGAAGAATTTCTCTAGAAACAAGACATAACATTAGCTAGAACATCAACCAAAAAACTGACTGCAACCATCCAACTGATCAAACCCACACGACTAAAAACAACACCCACAACTCATTCTATTCCATCCAATCACCCATACCTTCAAGGTATACTCATTAGTAAACTTGTGCTAGTAGCACAACCAACCCATTAACCATAGATACAAGCATCATGTGCCAACCAGTCAAAGAAGACCAAACACATACAGGTACTCCCACTACATGGGTAATGCCAAATCTGAAAAAGTGAATGGCATAAGAAGTCTACCAATCACAACACATAGAAAAATTAACCATGTAGTAACAAGAAACATCCACACTAATATGCACAACCTGTAACCACCTACTGCAAGAATCATTTCTCTCAACAGTCTTCCATAGTTCTTCCAAGTTCTCCATCTCCGATAAAAGAAAGAGGCACAAGAACCTCCATGTCATCACCCAAGTGACAACACATGACCACAAACTAGTGACCATCATGGCTCCACATAGACATCTCACATCTAAAGTCATATTAGATCGAACATATAGGAAGAAAAAACCAGACTAAAGAGAAACTACAAATCACAACATGCAACATCCTCCTACACACACTTCTAAATGCCCATTGTGTAAAGAATGATCTCCTTCACATCCCAAAGGAAAATCCATAACAACACCCAACCATTCAGCTTAACAAATCATGGATGTAAGCCTCTCAAATAAGATCAAACTAACCCATATAACTATCTCCTACTTGTTCTCATAAAAAAGAATGATATTAGAAAATCTCAAGGAGATAAATTATGCTATCCACCTTCACTATGAATCCTCCAGAATCTTAAAGCAAAAATTCAAGATCCATATCTATGAATGATAAAGCATAACACATATCTGAAAGATATAATGGGAAAATACCTCTTAAATAAACTTCACCGCCGAGAAGACCAAAGGGAGGAAAAAGAAAATGCTCCTCCAAGATATACAAGCCACCATGACTCATCCAAAATAAATCTCCTCACTCGTCTTTGTTGAACTCGCGTCCAACCAAGGTGTAGGCTACTCAGACTTTCAACTATAAACAACACCTTTCTCAAAAGGAATTTCAGGCTCACCTTATTCTCCATGTATCCATGAACACCTGCAATTGATCATCTCATGCTAAACTCCAAACTACATTTAACATGAAGTTCTCAAGCATATGACCAGTGCACCCAAAACATAGAGAATTACTAGACCATTGTCAAAGCTCCATACATCTGAAATGGGAACTTATCATGACATTATGATCTACACATCCCCCTTAGGAGATACCATGCTTCAAGTGAACTAATCATGGTCTCAAGAGCAAAGCAACATGCCAAAACTCTAATGAAAAAGCAAGAGTATACCATGACATAAAACAAACAAGCTCTAAACCAACATCACCTATCAAGCACCATCAACACCTCAGCCAAAAAATACAAATTTCCTCGAGGGTTTCAAGATGTTGTACATCTTCAAATAGTGTCCCTGCAAATGCAAAAGAACTCTTCTGCAACAATAGGATCTAAGAGTCCCTCCTAGAAACATTTGCAACACCAAAGAAGATCATTCACCACCAAGTGATGAATCCACAATCACTACTAAAGTTCCCACTGAACTGTGGCACCGATATTTCCAAGCATCATGACCAAACATCTTCTGATCTGAAAAACCTCTAGGTACAATTGACAACATGTCCATCTGACAACAAAGCCAAACTGCACCAAGATCTCTAAACAATGCAGACCACACAATCACTATAAAAATATTACACTATAATGTGTACCAAGCTCTCCATGACATCATGACACACATTCTACAAGTCCCCATAGCCAGCTATTCAGGTACTCAATGCCATCCATCCTGTCATCTCAAAGTAGCCATGCCAATGCACAAGTGACCATAGACAAGGGCAACTAACAAATCTGTATCAACACTGAAACAACCTCGTGGATATTGACAGTCCACTTCCGAGTTGTCCCATAGCAAAAATGTAGGTAAAGACAACCCACAACATGATCAACCCATAGATCCAATCAATGAAGGTTGCAAAACTATCATCACACTGGAAAATGCAAAACTGAGATCTCAAAGAGAATAACAATGTAGACAAACTTGACTTAAATACCAGATCAGAAAATAGATCCGATTTTCCAATCACGTCCACAACTCAAGCACCATAGTCTAGGAAACCAACAAGCAACGCCACAAGAATGCTGAGTGATAGATCACATACCAAAACTCCCATGTAGAGAAGACATCACACCTCCTCAAAACCATTTCGAACTACATCTATCTCATCCGGTCACACCCCAAACAACCAGGGTCTAGAAAATAGCTTAACAACAACTCCACAAGACCACAAGTTTTCCTTGACCATGCAAAACCTGCAAAACCACCATGTTTATAAAACACCCATACACATCCATATCCACTACGCATCTAGATGACCCAAGAGTCTGGACATAACCAACATCGTTAACTAGAACAATGAAAAGATAACATGAATATGCATCATAGAATTTTAAGGAAAATCTATAGAAAACCTTTAGAGCCAAAGAACATGAAACTAAAACATGCTAGTACAAGATATCCAAAAGGAACATGTAGTACAAGAATTCCGGTCCATTCTAGACCAATTCTAGAACCACAAACATGCACATGCATGCGAGAGAGCCAAGCTATTTAGAAGTTTCCAGACCACCCAATATCAACTTCATAGCCTTCATGCAATCGGGTTAATAGAGAAACCACCTTTAGTGCTAAGTCAGAACATGCAGCACAAGCACAATACTCCATGGTTGAGAAAAAACCCATGAAACTCCATACCACCAGGAAGCTTCTCACACAAACACCTAGTATGAACCATGCTCTGCTGGAACACAACCATAAGCATAAACTCACACCCCTTGTATTAGGATATTTGCTGCCAAACAGGAGCCTCAAACCACATCGCCACAATATGATCAAATCCATACCTCCTATGTATTTCATGCTATGTGTTGAAACAAAAGAGCAGGAGCTCTTACTCATCGGAAAAGATCAAACATCACCCAATTCCTCTAGATTTCCTCAAGCTTGCCAGGCTCAAAAATCTTCGCAGGAGAAGGCTCTGATACTGCATGTTGGTATCATGAACAAGCCTTGACATCCTTTAACTAGCTCTGATACCACTTGTTGGGGATGATACATATCAACTTAGAATGAAACATCTAAGAACAATAGTGCCTTAGTGAATTTAATTTTCAAATCACATCAAAGACACAAACTACTATGCCATAAAGCGAAAACATGCATAGTGGTTTCTCCCATTAATCCTTCTGAGAAAAGTAGATGCATACAAATAATAGATTCAACACATGCATAGATTTAAGTTACAGAATAAAACAACATGAAAGAAAAACTCATGGACACACAAATTTATATGGGGAAAACCCTTTCGGGTAAAAAACCCACCCTCCAAAACACTCGACTCAATTGTATTAGTCAACAACAAAGGTTACAATACAATCCCAGAGCTATTCTCTTCATAAGTTTACATCTTGTCCATCTGGAGAATACAGGAAATACCATTATATAGAATCCTCGCACTATTACAATGTCCTCACATGACATATAGTGAAAATTCATTTCATTTCACTAGCCCACTCATTTAGCCAGCACAGCCTCACAACCATTTAGGTTCACATCTCCTTGGTTCTGTAGCACTCAGTGTTCATGGTTACAATGCCTTAGCATACTGCTCAAACACTCTCACTGCAAGATTGATCATCTTGACACTTCACCGATCAACCTCTAAGTCATATCAACCAACAACCATCAGGGCATACTTAATTACCCCACCGACAAGCCTTCCATCATTCTCTGATAACATGCATTGCAATGCAACACACATCGAGCCACCCAAAATTAAATTGGAATACAGAGACATATCTACACTTCGTCAACCTCCTGAATCAGATCATTCATTTAATGCAAATATATCGCAAATCAAAAAATAAGACTTTTAGCCGATCAACGTTGATTTACAACAATGATGTAAAATCAACAAATATTGTCATGCCATGTGTCATCGCATTATTCATCCACCGCTTTGACCTTCACCCAAACAATCAAAAAAACTTGAGCTTCTTCTACTGTGTCATCGTTCACCATCCATCATACACTCATGGTAAGGCAATATACACTGCACTACTGCGCCCTAGCAAGAAGACACCCACAGTACAACAGTGACAACCCGCTTGCCAAACCATCACCGTCAACCACACCACCATGGATTAAAGAAAAAGCCTCCGTGGTATAGCATAAGCTTCTATTGTTTTCTGCCATGTCCATCACGCTACCATGCTCAAGCTGAAAGACCTCCGTGGTGTAGCGGTAAGCCACCGCTTAACCACTTGGCAACAACAGGACCCTCACGGTATGGCGGTACTCACACTGCACCACCACACCAGGGCCAGAAGGCCCCCACAATATGGTGGTGCCACCACCCCACTGTGAGGTAGAGAAAAGCCTCTAGCGGTATGGTGGTAAAAAACCAAGCCGACGACCAAGCACATCACGTAGCCACGCCATGACCCAAAGGCCTCTGCAGTAAGGAGGTAACTGCCTTGCTAGACCACCACAGTTCACCGTGCCACAGTGCCTTCTCTGAGCGACCCTCGGGGTAGGGAGGTAACCAAATGTGCCAACCATCGAGCCTTCACCGTGCAACCACCAAATAGTGAGGATTCTGCCACAGTATGGCGGTAACACCGCCCAATCATAGACCAAACAACAGAGGCTCACAGTAAAGTGGTAAACCACTCAACAATGCCTCCATTAACTGTTCCCCGTGGTAAAATGGTAAAGGCCAAAATTGAAGAGAAAACGCCAAGTTTTTAAGAGATTTCAATCTAGAAAGTTGAGGCATACTTTCCAACATGAATCACCAAGTTCAACACATAGTGAATCACTCAGTTTAGGAGGATGACAATGGTTGTTATCGTTTAAGCTCGTGGGTGAGGAAAATAACAGATTCAACTCATTATGTGCTTCCTCATTGATTTTCGTTGTTTCCTCATCGCCATCCAAGTTAACTACAATAGGAGGATGAATGATAATATCCCCCATAATTTAACCAATTTCAACAATGACAATAATGGTTGATGTTGTAGATAAATAAATCCCCCATAATTTAACCAATTTCTATTTGATTAGAGTTAAACCCACAATGCTATACAAATAGTATAATCTTTGAAGGAAACTTAAAGATTTTTAGTTATTTGGACTATTGCAAGAATGGTAAAAGGAATGAAAGTGTTGTCATTGATGTCAACTGGTTAAATGGTTATCTACTAGTTGTTGTTGGTTTTTTATGTTGAGGATACTGAGAAAATCGTATTAAAGGAAGTTTATAGGTATTCAGGATGATGATCCAATACTTGTTCCTTTGGTTGTGTGGTTTAGATATTTTAGTCATGATTGTTGAATGTTGCTATATCCAGATTATTGGCTATTGGTTCTTTGTGAAGTTCAAGTTGTGTTCACTAGTTGTGAACTATGATTTTCTGTGTTTTGGCCGAGGTTTGAGAGAAATGTTGTTCGTCTGAATTTCTCTTTGATGAATTCTTTTGACTTGCGGTTCTAGAGATAAGATGTTCTAATTGCATTGAAGATATTTTTGGTTTTTGGAAGTTTCGAGCTTAATTGTTCGATGTGTTTTACACTAGTTTGGCCGATTGTGTGTTAAGCACTATCTTCAAAGTTGGTAAAGCGTGTGTTTTGGGTCACCCTCATTCTAATTCCACCCTAGGATTTTTTGGCACCAAACTAATTTGAATTTGAAGTCAGATGGAAGAATTTGTATCTTTTCAAGGTTGGAGATAGTATAAATACATGATGAACTAACAATGAAAAATGTACAAGAGAAAAGAAGGAATATAAGTGAAAGAGAAGAAATGACTTTGATGCTATTGAGAAAGTGTGTAAGTTATGTGTGTGGTAGATCAGTGCAAAGCTTAATGCCGAGTTTCTGGATGTAGTGAGAAGAAGGAAAACTCTATCATTCATGCAAGTTGATCAGTGATTGTGGTGGAACCCTTTGTTGCATTGTGATTGTTGTCTCTCTGTAAGAAGTCTTCATTGTATCTCTATGGTAGTGAGCCCTTCGGGTTGTAGCCCTGTTGGACAATGAGTCCTTATTTAGGAAGTGAGCCTTATCTTAGGGAGTGAGCCTTTTGTAATCAGTTTTTTATATTCTCTATAGTGTGAGTTAATCCTCACCATGGTTTTTCCCTCATTGGGTTTTACATGTAAATCTGGAGCTATTGTGTTTGTGCATTGGATTTAAGTTTTTGTATTGGTGTTTGATGATTAATCATTTAAGTAGTCTATGTATTAGTTCTGGTAATTGAATTGAAGGTTATAATTTGTGACAACTGATTCACCCCCCTCTTAGTTGTTTTATTCAACAACTGGTATCAGAGCTTGGTTCCTTGGTGAAGAGCTTAACTACTTGAGGAAGGTCTAGGATGGCTAGAAAAATGATCTTTGATTATTCGAGGTTTGATGGAACTAATTATGGTATCTGGAAATTTTTGATGGAAGAATATATGGAGTATTGTGGATATGATGTGGAGAAAGATTACAAGAATCCTTACACTCCTCCTACTAATGGTCCAAGTACACCTAAAGAAATCAAATTACATGAAGAAAAAAATAAGGCTAATTTCATCTTGAAGAATAGTTTGGTACATTACGAGTTGATTGAGGTTCAAAATTTAAAGACAACTAAGGAAGTATGGGATGATCTAGAAAGAGAACATGAAGCTGATGGAAGAGTTAAAGAGGCGAAATTGCAAAATTTGGAAACACAGTTTGATCTTATATACACATATCCGAAAATAAAAATGTCAAAGCTTATGTACATAGATTGGATGAGGTAGTGGCCGATATGTGATCTCTTAGTGCTACTGTAGATGAAACCAGGATTGTAAAGAATATTCTTAGAACTCTTCCTTATTCTTAAAGTGAAAAGGTGAGTGCTATTGAGTAGACTATAGATTATAAGACTTGTACTAAGGATTTGTTATTAGGATTTTTGAAAACGGACGAGATGAGGAAGCCAATTCTAAGAAATGGAGGCAAAATAGAGACTGCTTTTAAAGCTACAAAAACTAAAGATCCGGATGAAGAAAAATTTGATGAAATAGAAGCTAAATTTGTAAGAAGAATGAGAAAAGGCTCTAGTAAGTATGAAGGTAATTTTCTCTTTAAGTGCTTTAGTTGTGGATAAATAGGTCACTATGCTACAAAGTGTTTGGAAAAGATAAAAAGAATAGGAAAATATATGAGAAAGAAAAGAAAGGAAAGAAGATAAATAGAGCTTACTATGTAAATGAGAATGCTAGCATTTCAGATGAAGATTCAGAGTATGAAGATCCAGATGAAAATGAATGCTTCTTCTTGGTGGTTAAGGATGAACCTACTTCTACTAATTCAAAAAAATAGGTAAAGGAAAGTCCTTCGGAGAAGGAGAAGGAGAGAAACGAAGGTATGAATATCTCTCCCCTACATGCTAAACAAGAAAATAATTTTTGGGTAGTTGATAGTGGTTGCGCACATCACATGACTGGTGATAAAAGTAATTCTGTAAAACTTGAGAAATATGATGGAGGTCTGGTTATGTTTGGAGATGATACCGGTGCTAAAATCTATGGGATAGGTTCAGTAAGTTTTGATGACAAGAATCATATTGACAATGTTTACTATGTTAAGGGTTTAAGGCATAATTTGTTGAGCGTTGGTCAGATGTACATAAAAGGATATGATATTGTGTTTAAGGATGAGAAATGTGAGATCCAGAAAGGATTTGAAACATTGATTGCTACAGGAAAGAAATCTAAAGGGACTATTTATTAGCTTAAGGGTGCTAATGGATGATGCTTTATGACTTAGATAAATGACAACTGGTTATGGCATAGGAGAATGTGCCACCTAAATTTTGATAACTTGGAAAGGATTAGTGTTGTTCAGGAGGTGAGAGATTTATCAAGAATTACAAAGCCTGTCAATGCTATTTGCAGGAATTGTCAGTTTGGGAAGCAAGCAAGAAATCATTATAGATCAAGAGAATAATCTACTACTGGATTATTGAACTTGGTTCATATAGATCTCTATGGTCCTATGAGAGTGCAAAGTCTACTTGGTGAAAGGTACTTTATGCTTTTAATTGATGATTATTCTAGATATACATGGGTTACATTTCTTAGAGAGAAATTAGATGCATTAGATAGATTCAAGGCATTCAAGGCTATGGTTGAAAATGAAGTGAATTTGAAGATAAAATTCTTAAGATATGACAGAGGTGGAGAATTCACCTCCCATGAGTTCAATATGTTTTGTGAAGTGCATGGAATAAAGAGTCAATTATCTTCTCCAAGAAATCCTCAACATAATGGAGTTGTTGAAAGAGAAAAATGAACAGTTCAAGAGGCTTCTAGGTCAATGATCACTAGAGCTAGATTACTGAAAGTTTACTAGAAATAATCTATTCACACTATTGTATATGTATTCAATTGAGTTCAAGAAAGAGAGAATAGTACAAATATTCCCTATGAGATATGACGTGGAAGAATTCCTACAATTAAATATTTCAAGGTATTTGAAAGAAAATGTTATATCAGAAGAGATGAAGAAACTTTGGGAAAGTTTGATGCAAGAAGTGATGAAGGAATATTTCTTAGATACTCTACCAGAAACAAGGCATACAAATGTTTCAATAAAATACTGAGAAAGATTGTAGAGAGCTTGAATGTGAAGGTTGATGAAATATTGAAGAATTCTATTGATATTGATGGGTATGTGTCTAATGAACATGACTGTGCAAGAATAGAAGAAACTGTGGAAGAACGAGATAAAGATGAGTAGGAAAAGAAGAATGAAAGAGAATAAGATGCTTTGATGATTTCCCCTAGGACACTGAAATATGTACAGAGGAATCATTTAGAAAATTGAATATTATTGGAGACAAGACAAAGGTGTGGTAACCAAAGGAAAAACTGTTCCTGAAGTAAACTTATGTTTATTCTCTGAGATTGATCCAAAGATAATAAGTGAAGCCTATAAGTGTGAACATTTGAAGGAATTAATGAAAGAAGAAATTTTGCAGATTGAGAAGAATCAGACTTGGGAATTGGTACCAAAACCAACAGACAAAAATATCATTGGATCGAAATGGGTATTCAAAAATAAGTTGAATGAGAATCGATAAGTTGTCAGAAACAAAGAAAGGCTTGTGTGTAAAGGCTACTCACAATTAGAAGGCATATATTTTCAAGAGACATTTTCCCCGATAGAAAGAATGGAAGCTATAGAGATTTTTTTGGTATTAGCTTCTTATAAATATTTCAAAGTCTATCACATGGATGTCAAGTCAACATTTTTGAATGATGAGCTAGAAGAAGAAGTCTACATGGAACAACCAGAAGGATTTTAGTTAACAGATCAACTGGATATGGTGTGCATATTGAAGAAAGCTTTATATGGATTGAAGCAAGCTCTAGAGCCTAGTATGCAAGGTTAGATAAGTATTTGTTTCAACAAATATTTAACAAAGGTATGATAGACAATTATTTGTAATTTAAGATTGAAAATGAAAAAATATTGATTGTAGTTGTATATGTTGATGACATTATCTTTGGAGGAAATGAAAAGATGTGCAAGATGTTTGTGGAAGAGATGAAAAAATAATTTGAAATGCCTATGCTTGGGGAGATGAATTTATTTCTTGGGCTACAAATTAATCAAATAGAGAAAGGAATTTTCATTTCACAATCTAAGTATGTGAGAGATGTTGAAGAAGTTTGGGATGGATGGTTCCAATTGGTAAGTACTCCTATGGTGAATGATTGCAAGTTGGGTAAAGATGATGATTCACCTAAGGCTAATCAGAGAAAGTATAGATATATGATTGGTAGACTATTGTATTTGATTACTACTAGACCATATATTATGCATGCGATTTTTCTTGTAGCTAGATTTCAAGAAGATTTGAAGGAAACACATGTTGTTGTAGTTAAAAGAATATTTAGATATTTGAATGGAACTCTAGATTATGGATTATGGTATCCTAAAGATACCAAATTTACACTTAGTGCTTATACAGTTGTAGATTGGGTAAGAAGTATAGATGATAGAAAGAGTACAAGTGGTGGTGCATTTTTTCTTGGATGTAGGTTGGTGACATGGCTGAGTAAGAAGCAAGATTTAGTCTCTTTGTCTACTACTAAAGTTGAGTATATTGCTACTGTATCTTGTTGTACACAAGCTCTATGGATGAAACAAACATTGAAAGATATCATAGTGCTATAAGATGATCCCATTTCTATCTTTTGTGATAATAAAAGTGTAATTAACATTTCAAATAATCCTATGATGTACTCGCAAATGAAGCATATTTCTATTAGATATCATTTATTGAGAGAGGTCATGGAGAATGAAGTCAAGCTTGAGTATGTTTTGACAAAAGATCAGATTGTAGATATATTTACAAAGGCTCTTCCTAAAGATACTTTTGAGTATCTCTAGGAGAAGTTAGGGGTTATTGAATCTCCTTTCATAAAATAAGATGCATTTGGAGATGCATCAATCTGGTGGATTCATGGTTCTATCTTTTTGGACTAATGTTTTGGTGGTGACCTCTTAGGGGGAGCATGTATTTTCAAGTGTTGTCATTATGAGTATTTTGTTTTCATGTTAAAGGAAAATTCAGTGAACATATATTTTTTTGCCTTTTCCATTGATGTGAAAGGGGGGGAGAAAGCATGTGAGAAGGAGAAGAAAGCTAATGGGAGAAAGCAGGTTATGAGGAAGATGATCTCCTAAGGGGGAGAAGTAAAAATAAAAATCTTGAGAACTATATTTAGTTTTGGTAAGGTGTCTTTGATGGTTTTTCACATCATATGTTTCCATCAATGATAAAGGGGGAGATTGTTGCAAGAATGGTAAAATGAATGAAAATATTGTCATTGATGTCAACTGGTCAACTGGTTATCTACTAGATGCTCTTGGCTATATATGTTGTGGATATTGAGAAAATTGTATTAAAGGAAGTTTTCAGGTATTCATGATCCCGATACTTGTTCCTATGGTTGTGTGGTTCATATATGTTAGTCATGATTATTGAAGGTTGCTATATCCAAATTGTTGGCTATTGGTTCTTTGTGAACTTAGACATGTATTCACCAGTTGTGAACTATGATTTTTTGTGTTTTGGATGAAGTCTGAGAGAAATGCTGCTAGTCCAGATTTCTCTTTGATGAAGTCTTTTGACTTATAGTTCTAGAGATAAGATGCTATGATTGCATTGAAGATATTTTTGGTTTCTAGAATTTTCGGGCTTAATTGTTCTATGTGTTTTACACTAGTTTGGTTGACTGTGTGTTAAGCACTATCTTCAAAGTTGGTGAACGTGTGTTTTGGGTCACCCTCATTCTAATTCCACCCTAGGATGTTTTTGTACTATCATAATTTAAATTTAAAGTTAGATGGATGACTTTGTATCTTTTCAAGGTTGGAGATAGTACAAATATATGATGAGCTAGCAATAAAAAATGTACAAGAGAAAAGAAGGAAGATAAGTGAAAGAGAAGACATGACTTTGATGCTATTTATAAAGTGTGTGAGTTATGTGTGTGGTAGATCAGTGTGAAGCTTAATGTTGAGTTTCTGGATGTAGTGAGTAGAAGGTGAACTCTGTCATTCATGTAAGTTGATCAATGATTGTGGGGGAATGCTTTGTTGCATTAGGATTGTTGTCTCTCTATAACAAGTCTTATTTATCTTCTTTGTATCTCTGTGGTAGTGAGCCATCTGGGTTGTAGCCCTATTGGACAATGATTCCTTATTGTAGGCAATGGGCCTTATCTTAGGTAGTGAGCCTTTTGTAATCGGTTTTGATATTCTCTATAGTGTGAGTTAATCCTCACCATGGTTTTTCCCTCATTGGTTTTTCCACGCAAATCTGGTGTTATTGTGTTTGTGCATTAGCATTTGATGATTAATCATTTAAGTAGTTTATGTATTAGTTCTAGTAATTGAATTCAAGGTTATAATTTGTGACAATTGATTCACCCCCCCTCTCAATTTTCCTACTCAACATAGACATATATTCAATTTTTGGCACAACATAAATGAATGTTCATAATTGAACTAATGCTGTAAAAGGCTAAGACTAACCTTACAAAGTAACTTACAATCAACAAATTACAAATGGTATGGGAAGGAGATTTATCAAGCACCTCTAACATTTTCCATTATCATAACTGAATTGACTTAAAACTAGAAGAAGGAACCATGCATGCATTTAGAAATAACAAGAAAAATACCAAAACTTCAATTCCTTTGCATGTATTAATATGAGAAATACTGTTATAACAACTCCTATTCGACCCCTTACAAATGAGAGAAGGATAAATTTTATAGAGAAGGATTACAAAATAAATTGTGGACATCAACTCAACACTAATGGCCAAGATTATATTTTCATTTATTATTAGAGGTGCATCAAATGATTTACAAAATATTCCCTTTTATCCTCCAATTTAAAATTCCATTATACATGAACCTAGGCGAATGTAAAATATATTAATATAAATTTTACATTAAATACATCTTACAAAATCCAAGAAAATTTGGTTGCACAAACATTGAGAAAGATATGGAAAATGGCTAGAAATTATAGAAATTTATCATCTATTATAGTTTTTCCAGCTCATTTTTCTTTTATGTTATATTTAAAAAAATTGTTAATGTAGTTGTAACTTTATTATCTGGAGGGCCTTGAGCAACATGCACTTATAGCCCAAAGCTTCATATTCATCCATCAATCTATTATGAAGCTCAATATAGGAGGTCCTTTACATTTTCACATCCTCTGATCTCACCAAAAACTATGCAGTGAAATCCAAAAAATCATTAGCTAAACTATTAATGGGCTCTTTAAGTATCATTTGTAGAATTTGGAAAATAAATGACTACGTGACTAAAAATTTTAGTCACAACAACTAAAAATGACTAAATTCTACTAATTTTTTGCAACTTAGCTATAAATGAGTAAATAAATGACTAATTTGGTCATTGAATAAAAATTATTTAGTCACACAAATAAAAATGACTAAATAGTTAGTCATTTATTTAGTCACAATCCATTTGAATAAATCATTTAAGGAATCAAGAATCAATAGCCTACCAAAATACTATAAAAATTTAATAAACATACTCTAAATTTTTTGTTGAAATCTTATTTTTAGGCATAGCCTACCAAAATGGAGTTTTCATTTTAATAAACATACTTTAAAACCTTCGTCAAAACCTTATTTTCAGGCATAGCCCACCAAAATGGAGAAGTGTTTCAATAAAGAATGATAGAGAATGGTAAGGAGATGTGTGTGACAGGAGGCATAGGATTCATTGTTTCTTATCTCATTCCCACTCTGCTCAACAAGGGTTACATTATTCACACTACTATTTATAATCCAGGTATTTAATTGATATATATTTGCATAATCTCAAATTCCTTCAGATGCTTTTGAAATATCAATGTATCCTATATAGGGTTTAGAATGATTTATTTTAATAAAAAATAAATCACATGCTTTTGAAGTATCAATGTATCATATATAGGGTTTAGAATGATTTATTTTAATTTAAATAAATAAATAAATGATGTATTTTCCTATGATTAGATAATGTGGAGATCTAGTCCTAAATCTTCCTTAGCACACTATCCTCTTTGGCACTGTATTCATTACTCTAGTTGCTAGGGTTTTGCATGTGACATATTTAATATCTTCATGACAGTGGCTTTTAAATAGATCTTAGTCTTTTCTTTAATATTTATCATAGTAAACCTTGAGTTCCATAATCCACCTTGAATCTCTTCTAAGAGAGTTGTCTTAAGCTAGACTACATAGTATGCATATAAAGCAATTCCTTCATACCTTCCATTGTTCCAAACCACCACTCACTGCCTTGCTTAAACTACTACCTCTATAAGCACAATAACATGTTTTAAAATCATGGTAGCTAGTAATTGACCATTAAGGCCACTAATTTCATCAAGATGGAATGATATTTTTGTCTTCAAACTCAAGGCATTATACAAGATAACATTAGGAATTGTTTGTTGTGTACAATTTGATTTTCTTGCACATTTACTACTTTGCTAACTACCTTTAAGACTGGATATTGCACCCTCAACTGCAATCTCAAATAGCTCACTCACTATCACTTGAAGATTACTTTTATGGGCACCCTTCTATAAAATAAAACTATGCCCTATAGACTACCTAGTTACTTACTACATGGGACTCATTGTTTCATGGTATTGTAGGTCTTAAGATCCTTCAACCTTATTGTCATTACTTCACAGTCCACATGGTATTATTCACTATTCTCCCATCTTTGATGAGTCTCAAAACACTACTCAAACATGAAATCCACTACCTCCATTATACAATGGCTAAGAAGAAACATTGAATCTATGATTACCATTGTTACTTCATTTGGACATTCAATCCCTGATTGCATTTTCCTTGTCTAACACTGCCAATAGCATTTGAAAAACCCTTAAGGTCAGCAAGGGGGTAAGGAAACTCATTGTTAAAATCTCCACTTTACTATGCAAGGTTTGAACTTTATTATCTTGTCGTTGCTTAGCCTCTTTTTTACTATCACACCTCAAGTAGCTATCATTATTCTTACCATACACTGCATTTACAAATGTCACTTAGCTACATAGTGTGCTTGTTATTGGCTACAATATTTAGATTGCAAGATTTTTTTATTGGCTACAATGTCTCAAATATTTTTGTTATTGCAACCTCACTAATCCGCTAGATTTATGGTTTATGTTTCTATGAAGGCCTAGAGTTTGTACTCTATTCATGCTCTTACCAATGCTTCTGTTGGTATTAAAAAACAACCTTAAGTCTTGGGTTAGAAAATTAGTTGTCTTGATAGGTTTGTGGTATGATCTTGGATTGTATCCTTGAGTGTTTGGGAAGCTTATGCTTGATCATTAAGGTATGTAAACCTGATTAGGGAAATGTATCCTATATAGCATGGGTCTTGATTTAATACTTTCCATAATGGTTATTAGCAGATCACATTATTATAGTTTGTGGTAACCCAAGATTGCATTCAAGTATGTAACAAACTTGGTTTGTAGTTTAAGCTATACACTTTTAAGTAACATTCATAAGGTTTAGAAAATCTTGATCACCCTCTAGAATAGCCCATTAAACATGGGTTGTGGTTGAATGAACTATATAATTGATACAAAACAACCACTGTACATATCAACTAGACTTATAGGCTCTTTATTGCAGAAAGAGGTAATCTCTCTTTGATCATGCTATCATTCATCGTAACCTATTAAACATGAGTCAACCTAAATGCAACCAATGATGATTGACACATACTTGTGATGGTAATGATTTGTAAATGAATTGTGCTCATGTGAGTGCCTCCATTTCTATCACAAAATATCCACATTAAACTTGGGTCACACATGAATTCATCCTGCATTTGTTACAACACAACTATGCCACATGACCAATAGAGTTATGGATAACATAATTATAGTCACAAGAATTTTTTCCTTAGTTGTGATATTATGGTGATTCCATTACCATTACAACATAACCTTTTGGAATTATATTTCTCAAATCCTTACATTTCTTATTTTCTCTTTGGATGGATGGCTTCATGGATTTTTTGTGATTTATACAACTTTTGTTTTGATAGTAAATGACATTAGATTCTTTCTAAAACTGAAATGATTTATTAATTATGGTTTTATGATGATTTTGAGTTTTATTTAGAAGGGGTTACTATGTGTCATTTTTATGTGTAGGAAGAATAGATTGTGATGCAATGTTCGGGTATGGAAAGTTCAAGAAAAAATGGATTGCTATTAGTGACATAACCAAGTTGAGAGTACCTTGAGCCAGTGTGAAACAATTCTGGGTGTTTCCCTTGGGAAGAAGAACCTAGGTGTAGGAATTTTTGAATATATGACAAGAAGATAGTGTATTCTAAAGATAAAATCATAAATAAACTGGTCCAATTTGACATCCAACCTAACATCTTTAATATCTAATAGATAAAGTTTGTATATTCTGAATATAAAATCATAAATCTGCTGACCCAATTTCAGATCCAATTCGAGGTCATGAAGCTCTGACAGAGAAAGTTCCTACATTCTAAAGATAAAATCATAAATTTTATTGGTCGAATTTGAAATCATGAAGCTCTGATAGAGAAAGTTCCTACATTCTAAAGATAAAATAATAAATCTACTTGGTCCAATTTGAGGTCCAATTGTAAAGATTTGTCTTTTTAATTATGCTTTCTGACATTTGGCTTGATACAAATTGCTACTTAAGAATTATGGTATTTCTTTTTTTCTAATGTTTTCAACCCTCATTTTAGGGAAGAGCTTTGAAGATGGTTCCTTCAGATGGGGACTGCACTTTTTTGCTATAGGTTCCATCTAGAAACATAGAGTTTGAGGTGAATTGCACTTAGTATTTTATGTTGATATGGATATGTTCTAGCCTATAGTTAATTTTTGTAGCATAACAAATTGGCTAAATAGTTGTTCATACACCATTGTTTCAAATTCCAAATTGCTATACCTTATTCTAGGAGAAAATCACTGGGGGATTCTATACATAAGACACCATTATTTAAAATTCAAAATTGCTAGCTCTTTCACAATTGTTTGCTTCATTTATTTGATCTAAGACAACTTACTATATAGAATATGCTCTCAAAATCATAGTTAAATCCTTTATTTCGAGATGACTATTCAAAATCTTTCCCATCATAACAATGAAAAAAAACATCAATCATTAACCTAAACTTTGCAAGAGTTTCATCAAATTCTACTTTTCCACTCCCTTTTCCATTTTGAATTTTATTCCCACTTTCATCCATGAAGAACTTCCTCAGCCTATAGATCCTGTTGTTAGCCATAACTTTACCAAGTGTGGAGGATAGCTTCGAGTTTTTACCCAAGCAACAATTGAAAAAATTTGGCCTTACCATATTTCCACTCTCTTTTCCATTCTGAATTTTATTCCCAATTTCATCCATGAAGAACTTCCCTAGCCTATAGATCCTGTTGTTAGCAATAACTTTACCATGTGTCAAGGATAGCTTCAAGTTTTTAAGCTATCCTCAACACCTCATAAATTTATGGCTAAAAATAGGATCTACAGGTTGAGGAAGTTCTTCATGGATGAAATTGGGAATCAAATTCAGAATGGAAAAGAGAGTGGAAATGTAGAATTTGATGAAACTCTTGCAAAGTTCAGGTTAATGATTGATGATTTTTTTCATTTTTATGATGGGAAGATTCTAAACAGACATCCCAAAATAAATGATTTTACTATGATTTTGAGAGCATCTTCTATACATCAGGCTATCTTAGATCAAATAAATGAAGCAAACAATTGTGAAAGAGCCAAAAATTTTGAATTTGAAAGAATGGTGTCTTATGTATAGAATCCCCTTGTGATTTTACCCTAGAATAAGGTATAGCAATTTAGAATTTGAAATAATGGTATATGAACAACTATTTATCCTATCTGTTATGCTACAACAATTAACTATAGGTTAGAACATATCCATATCAACATAAAATAGTAGGTGCAATTCACCTCAAACTCTACTGTGGTAATTTCTTTGTAAGGAAGTTTGCACTCCATGAAAATTCTCTGTGCACATCAGTATGTTGGTTATTATCTTGATCTCCTTTGTGATCAAAATAAAAGTGAAGTTCATTAAATAACTCATGAACATTTTGTAGTGCTATGATCTAGTGCTCTTTTACTTCTTACTCACCGTGTTCTCAGTCACCATGTGTAAATGACTTAGATGATAGATCTTTGTCACCATTTGATAGTAAATTTCATTATTTTTGGCTTATTTGTTATGATTCAATCAGTGTTTGATAATATTCTTCCTTTCCCAATCCTATAGGATAGATGACAATTCACAATTTGAAACTCTCTAACAATGATCACCAAGTGGATTTTTATTAGATATTATAGTTGCAAGTTCCACTTCAGATCACCAAAGCCTTCAAAAAAAATTATGCACAACCACTGCAACATCGAACGATTGTTGTTGAGACTCTGCAGTGATGCAAATGGCTCATTAAGACCTCCATGCTACCCTGTCCCACTCTTCTCTCTTCTCTATTCTATCTTTGTCTAGGTTTCCCAAATCATTGTACAAATCGTAATCATACACTCTGTCCCACTCTTCTCTCTTCCTTGTTCCATTTCCTATAAATCTTGTCAGCTCCCCATTCCTCAACTTTAATAGAGCTGGAGGAGTTTCACAAGGGAGATAAATTTGCAATTTTTTTTTTTCTTATGGATCCTATAACCTATAAAATATAAGCTTTACAGTAAAAAAAATCTATCATAATGATCTTGTGTTTAACCTATTGGATAAAAATATTCGGTCTTTTTTATAGTGAGATGCATGATACACCCAAGAATAGATCTAAAAATATCAGATTTTTAAACCTTTAGATCTTTGAGATTGTTGCAGATTTGATTTGATTTTTGTACAGCTAGACAAATCTAAATTTTTTTTCTTGAAAATGATGTAAATGAAAATTTTATTTGTTCAAAATAATCTAAGGGTATTATTTTTCACTTGCACAATTTTTTTTTCTACCTTAAGATAATCATTAAAATTATCATTTTGTTAATCATAATATTTCATTGTATATTTGTATTTTGTTAGATTGTATTGGATAGTTAATGGTTAAGTTTTTTTCGTTTTTAAAAATTCAGCATAATATACTTTCCATGTACTTCTTTTCATCACTTGTAAATCTAAATTTTTGTTACTTTTTTTTACTTTTTGTGATCATAAAAAATAGAGATGATTTTAGTCTATGAAATATTTTCATGCATGCTTGAGATCTCTACAAGGTGATGAAACATTCCCTAGGGTTTGGTAGGGTTTTGAGTATCCTTATTATTTTTATGGTAATGTTGTCACTAAGCTCTCTCCTTTCCCAAATATAGTAACCTGAGAAACTACCATGATGCTCTTGACTGTAAATCACTTTTTTCTCCCTACCTTCTCACAACAGGTTTGATTCTTCAAATCTACAAATTGACCTTCCATCTTAGTGTCTTTTCATACTCTTGCATCTATTCTCTTATGAATTTATTCTTATGACTTTGAAAGCTATCACTAGGTCTATTATGACTATTAGGTCTTTGAGGGTATATGATTTTCTACTATGAACTCTTAGATTGTCATATGTTTGATGATAATTCTCCAAGGATGTTTGCTCATTGAATTAAATTTTTGTATATTCTCCATTATGCATTGAAAATTCATGGTTTCTAGTTAAATATTTATTGGTGTAACCATTTCCATGTTTCTTGGGATTTTCATCCATATAGGATATTTTCCTTATAGATCTGAATGTAATTTAAAAGGCATCAATAAATATTGAAAATTTTCATAAGATTGTTGTGTCAAGGTAGTAGATGGTCATGAGAAGTTTCATAATATCACCATACCACAAGAGCCAAGAAGACATAGTACAGTGTAGTGGTAACATCTCATATTACTGTGAAGGCCAATAAATAAATGTGCAGTATGGCAGTAAAACAAATACTTCTCCTACATCCTCATAAGAGCCAAGAAGACATAGTGTGGTGTAGCGGTAACATCTCGCATTACCATGAAGGCTGATAAATAATGGTGCGGTGTAGCGGCAACATCTCACATCGCTACAAGGATCATGTCAAAAAAATGCGGTATCGCGATTAAACTATAAAATGAAATATCACATTTCTTTGAGGATTTTTTCGAAACAATTCACTTCCCTTGTGTATATTGCTTCCACATTTTCATGTATGTCTAGCAGGGCACTTGTAACTATAACATATGAAAAAAAATCCATGTTGTTATACTTTGATGGATGTCCCTTCATTATTATTGGATATTTGATGTAGTGAACATTATTATAGTGAGCCTATTTTTCATATTTTTTCATTTAGCATCACCAATATTATCCACAAGAACATTTTCCCTCTTTAAAATGATGAAAATGGTTCATATCTCTTAGAAAAATTTCTCTTGTAACAATCTTGGAGATGAATTTAGATGCAATGTGAAAATCAGAACATACTCGAAGGTTCTTAACAACTATAATAGTTGTACCAGGGACCATGTTTATCAAACCAAATGAAATTGCTAACTTTTCACTATGGTGGAAGATAAATGATTCTTTTTTCTTCTATTCCATAGCATCAAGTAAAAGTCTTGAATATGGAAATATCCTATTGCCTTCATTTGCCAAGCCAATTTCTCCAATTTTGCATAGATCTCCCATGTTTGTGGATGTGATCTATCTCCTACATAAAAAAGCATGTACCATTTTATGCCCTTCAATCGAACTACATGAAGGTATCTTTTTAATTCCTCTATCTTTCATTAATTTCCTTACTATTTGAACCTCACCACACCTACTCGCTTCTGCATAGATGTTTTAGAGAAGAAAATAAGTTGTAAGATTTTTAGGATCCAACTAAAAAAGAAATGTTGCTAGTGTTAGAACCCAAAAATTCCATCATAATTCTAGGGTTTTTTCCTATCCCGAACCCATAATTTGTCTATCTTCTTATAAAAAATCCTCATTTTATTCCCCATCTACTTTATCATACAACTTACACCTTACCGCTCCCCTAATAGTAACTTGGTATGTCATTTACCACTTTATTGCAGCCTCCCACAAGGGGCCTGCGGTATGGAAGTATCGGTTAGCTGGCAGTAACAAAGCGCTTACTACGCTACCGCACATGGTCTAAACATAGACCGTGGTAGCGCAGTGGTGGTAAGTCAACAATGAGGGTAGCAGTGAGGACATATACCATGTTACCATGGAAGGTTCGAGTACAGACCGTGGTAGAGTAGTAGAAGTTTGACATGCAACGACGGTAACGGTCAATGAAAAATAGTTAATGGCGGAGGAGATGGTAAGCGGTTACCACAATACTGCACACAATGAATACAAAGACCACTGTAGAGTGGTAAGCAACAGAGGTAGCCATGACACTCAATATGGGGCCGGTCACTGCGTTACCCTAGGAGGAAAGGTCAAAGCCCGCGATAAAGCGGTAAGATAAAGAAAGCCTCGAGGAATAAAGTAAATAGAGGCGAGGGAAATATAAAAGCTATAAAGTGAAAAATAAAAGGAAGAACTATTGTAAAAAATATTTAATTTTCTGATAGGTAATATAATTAAATATTTTAATCTCTGTCAAAGAATTCAAACAATTGTAATGGGTAGAATGAAGCATCATGACCCATGATCTGTAATGTATAATTACTTGAAAAAATCAGTTGCAAGTGAAGGGGTTAGAGTAGAAAGGAGATTTTTGAAATTGGGAATGTAAACAATGACATATCTTTCTTGAAACAGAGCAATGGAAACTAATGTTTTTTATCGGTGAAAAATTTCTGGTTCAGTTGTTGAGATGCTATAATTTGTATTATTTTTATCTTGGTTCTCTCCAATTCAAAATCTTTTGATCATTTGAGTTAATATATCAAGCATAAATTTTGATTCATCAAGGTGCATGTTTTCACTTTGTGTGATTTTTATTTGTTGGTGTCTTAAATCAGAATTAAATCCCTTCAAGTAAGTCACAATGTTTGAGAGATTTCTTTTGGATAATTTAAGAACCAAGATAGAAAAAAATCCTAGCATAATTTATGCAAGCCATAAATAAATGAAATTATATGCTAGTCATAAGATTTTATTTTATAAAGTGCCTAACAACTTGAAATTAAACCAGAGAAGGAAAACACATGTCATTTTCTATTTTTGACTCTGTTGCCCAATAGATAGAAGGCACTGATTAGTCATTTCCTAGAGGATAGAATTCATTATAAACAATTTATTCAAATACCTTTCATTTGTGCAATAGGAGTAGGAGTAGGTGTAGTAATTTTATCTGTCCACTACCCTTTGCCATTGTGGATAGATTGATGAACTAGGAAACATATTTTAATCTGCCTTATTCATTTAGGGACACCCGCCTTGGTCTAGCAGAACCTAAAGAGCAGAAGGTACAATTGCATCAATTGGCCTTGTACGTTGGCCAAAAGTGTAGTAAGAGCTTGGAAAACTCTTCTGGTTAAAACCTGCATTTTTGAGACCCAATAGTTTGGCGACTCCGCTGGGGATAACCCATCAAGAAATCTTTCAGCCTTTCCATATACAGTCACACGTTTCAAAAAATGGTTTTCAATCAGAGAATCATATTTGTGTAGTTTGCAGCTCCCCATCCGAGTCACACATATAAAAGTTTGGCGACTCTACTGGGGACACATTCCAGAAATTTTTCAGCCTTTCCATTTATAGAGTCAGAAAAGTTTTACATTTTTGGAGATTTCGCTGGGGCAAACCAAAACAATATTTTTGATTTTCCTACTTTTGGAAAAGTAGGTGATGACTCTATTTGATTTGATAAATAATGCATGGGTGTTTTGAAGCAGTATCATTTTATCAAGATGGAAGAAGTAGAAAGAAGACAACAGTCAATAAGAGAATTGAAGGAATTGAGACAACATATGCTACAATTGAACCAATAATTGCTGCAATTGGAGTCAAAAGTGTTCCAGATACATCACTGAACAAGCCATCATACAGTGAGAATGAAGACACAAGTTCCAAGAGATCTTGGACACCACAAGTGCCCTATGATGCGACTGAGGAGAACTCCGGAAACAAAGGTAATGCACTCTATTCATAGAAAAGTACTTTTGATGAGTATATTCAAATTGAAGAGAGAGGAAAAAAATCTTGTGGATGTTTTTTTTGATATAAGGAGATATAAGGGAGAATCTATGAGTTTTTTATACAAAAGGATGGTAGATGTCTATATGCAATTACCTCCTCATTTTAGGCCCACAAGACCCAAATTTGTTGCACAATTTTTGAGAGCATCAGAAACTGAATCAATTTATTGGTCGGAGTCATTAAAACACGAAGGCTTTGATGTAGAAAATAAATTTATTGATTCCATGCTTGGGACAAACAATGTGGATACTACCAACAGTGCTTCAGAAGTTGAAACAAAAGAATATATCATGTTGTCCAACAATGAAGATATGGAGACTCTCTCTGGCATAATAGATTGTGTTTCAAATTGTGAAGATGAAATTGTGGATATTGATCCTCAACAAAGTGATTTTTGCAGTTCTTATGAAGATCAAGAGGAAGTTGGAGACATGGTAGAAGATATGGAAGCAGAAACATGTTCACTTAGTAGTGAGCAAGTTTCAAATTTGTTAACTCTGGAATACCAGAAGTATGCACATGAAGATGATTCCAAAGTTTTGGCTCCAACTTATATCTTCTTTGACAGTGAAGATATTATGTGTAACAATTCATATGACCCCATGTGCATCTCTCATAGTGATGAGGAGTTCTTTGAAGCTGATCAAAGATCTATTTGTGTCCAAAAAGAGGTATGTGACTTGAATGATTTTTGCCTGTAATATAGAGATACTGGTTTGCATGTTATTGATGATGGATGTCGAACATTTGTTGATTCAAGTATATATGAGGATGATTGTATGGATCAGAGGTATGTGTCAATGCCAACTGGTGATAGAAAAGAAATAGAAAATAATTTTGATTTGATTGTTTCAAAAGATGTTGATGAGACAAAATTTTTTGGTTGCCATAAGGAGTATTTGGATTTTGAGGTCCCAGTGCAGTTGCAGGCACACTCAACAACATATGATAGTGAGCACGCCTATGAATGTTTTGTTGAATGTGGATACATTTTGTATGCTGAAGATGATAAATATTTTTCAAATGATAATAAGAATGATGAATGGTGAAATGGTAAAATGAATATGAATCGGTTTGAATGTAATGATTTTCTGGAGGTTTTCAATGGAAGTGCATGTTGCAGGGCAGGTGGAATAGATAGTTTCAAAAGAAACCTAATGAGCTCTAATTAGAACAAACTCTATGACAGATGAAAGTGTAGGTTTTTCTTTTTGGGGTGGCCTGGGGCCACTCCTTATGGTTTGATTTCTTGAACCATACCAGAAATAAAAGATAAGGATTTCTAGTGCATGGACAATTCTTAAGCAAACCTCTTTAAAAATTCTTTTCCATGCACAGTAGTTTAGGAAGGGTTTGGATTTGCTAGTACATGGACATTTCTAGAGGTTCCCTTGTTGAAAACATTGCTTTCCTTTCCATGTACAGTAGCTTAGGGTCATTTTCCATTCTCTATTTGCTCCATCTTTCATATCATTCATCTGTTCATTCCCTCCATCTGCCATTGCCTTCATTTTTTATGGCTTTGCTTGGTCTGCTCTACCAAAGAATTCTAGATTCTTGCAGTGATTTGCAAAATCACTCATCCCCAACAGGAGCCACTATTAGAACCCAAAAATTCCATCATAATTCTAGGGTTTTTTCCTATCCTAAACCCATCATTTGTCTATATTCTCATAAAAAATCCTCATTTTATTCCCCGTCTACTTTATCATACAATTTACACCTTACCGCTCCCCTGATAGTAACTTGGTATGTCATTTACCGCTTTACCACAGCCTCCCACAAGGGGCCTGCGGTATGGCGGTACCGGTTAGCTGGCAGGAAAAAAATGCTTACCGCGATACTGCGCGCAGTCTAAACATAGACCACGGTAGCGTGGCGGCAATAAGTCAACAACAAGGGTAGCAGTGAGGAAATATACCATGATACTATGGAAGGTCCGAGTACAGACTGTGGTAGAGTGGTAGAAGTTTAACATGCAATGGCGTTAACGGTCGACGAAAAACAGTTAACAACAGAGGAGATGGTAAGCGGTTACCGCTATACCACACACAATGAATACAAAGACCGTGGTAGAGCTGTAAGCAACAAAGGTAGCCGTGATAGTCAATATGGGGCCGGTCACCGCGTTACTGTAGGAGGAAAGGTCAAAGCCCGTGGTAAAGCGGTAAGATCAAGAAAGCCATGGGGGATAAATTAAATAGAGGTGAGGGAAATATAAAAGCTATAAAGTGAAAAATAAAAGGTAGAACTATTGTAAAAAATATTTAATTTGCCAAGAGGCAATATAATTTAATATTTTAATCTTTGTCAAAGAATTCAAACAGTTGTAATGGGTAGAATGAAGGGTCATGACCCATGATTTGTAATGTATAATTACTTGAAAAAATCAGTTGCAAGCGAGGGGGTTAGAGTAGGAAGGAGATTTCTGAAACTGGGAATGTAAACAATGACTGATATTTCTTGAAATAGAGCAATGGAAACTAATATTTTTTATTGGTGAAAAATTTCTGGTTCAATTGTTGAGATGCTATAATTTGTATTATTTTTATCTTGGTTCTCTCCAACTCAAAATATTTTGATCATTTGAGTTAAGATATCAAGCATAAATTTTGACTCATCAAGGTGCATGTTTTCACTTTGTGTGATTTTTATTTGCTGGTGTCTCAAGTCAAAATTAAATCCCTTCAAGTAAGTCACAGTGTTTGAGAGATTTCTTTTGGATAATTTAAGAAGAACCAGGATAGAAAAACATCCCAACATAATTTATGCAAGCCATAAATAAATGAAATTATATGCCAGTCACAAGTCACAGTGTTTGA
The DNA here is from genome assembly GCA_007115665.2 of Sequoiadendron giganteum. Lineage (NCBI taxonomy): Eukaryota > Viridiplantae > Streptophyta > Pinopsida > Cupressales > Cupressaceae > Sequoiadendron > Sequoiadendron giganteum. The sequence continues at coordinate 277,679,075 of CM021109.1, read as the reverse complement.
GAGATTTCTTTTGGATAATTTAAGAAGAACCAGGATAGAAAAACATCCCAGCATAATTTATGCAAGCCATAAATAAATGAAATTATATGCTAGTCATAAGATTTTATTTTATAAAGTGCCTAACAACTTGAAATTAAACTAGAGAAGGAAAACACATGTCATTTTCTATTTTTGACTATGTTTCCCAATAGATAGAAGGCACTAATCTGTCATGTCCCAGAGGATAGAATTCATTATAAATAATTTATTCAAATACCTTTCATTTGTGCAGTAGGAGTAGGAGTAGGTGTAGTAATTTTATCTGTCCACTACCCTTTGCCACTGTGAATAGATTGATCAAATAGGAAACATATTTCAATCTGCTTTGTTCATTTAGGTACACCCACCTTTTTCTAGCAGAACCTAAAGAACAAAAGGTACAATTGCATCAATTGGCCTTGTACGTTGGCCAAAAGTGTAGTAAGAGCTTGGCAAACTCTTCTGGTTAAAACCTGCATTTTTGAGACCCAACATCTAGAATACTTATCCTACATTCATATATGATACATAGGAGTTAAATTTTTAATTGGAATCTTAGTAATATTGTTTAGGGTGTCCTCAAGATAGCCAACACAGGCATGGAGGTCAACGATGAACATGTAATGATCAACTATATATGTAATGCAATAAAGGTTACTGACATGTGAAGTATGTGTAATGCTAAAGAAAAACAACAAATAAATTAAGCTAATAAAAGAATAAACTAATCTAACCTACACTAACAACAAAGAAAAATGGAAACTAAAAAGCATATATAAATAGAAATATGTCACCGAACATCTATATAATTCCATGAATAACCTCTATTGCACTTCTCCATTTTGCGATTGTATAATAATTGCCCTCAAATTTCTTAAGTAGGCGAGTATGGCCTATGTGATAATGATTTAGTAAAATATTGAAGATTTTTAAAGTCGCTTCCTAAAAGTATAAAGATTTCGAGAGGAGGAATAATGACAAAGGTCGGGTCAATTTATAGAAAATTGATTTTTGAATGATCGAATCAGATTCAAAAGACAACTCAATGATTGAGATTAATGAATGCCATGTGATAGAGATTTAGTGTTAGTAATAACGTAATTGAAAAAACATAACTGATGGAGATTAAATAAAATAAATAATTTAATCTTTAGTTGAGACTATTCAAAATTTAGAAGAATAATGATTTCATGTAAAATATAAAGAAGAAACATTGTTCGAATGCACGAATGAATGAATTAATTAAATAAAGTTATTTAATTAATAATAGTTTGCACACAAAAGAATGAGATTGACTGATCAAACCAGAAAGTCTATTTGTCTCAAACAATCAAATATTAAATTAGGAGATAACTAACTGATTTAATTAAATATCAACTTAAGTGGTAAATGATTAATTAGATAACTAAGCGATTAGCTAACTATAGAGTAATATTCCAAGAATAATTCCTTTTATGAATGAAATAGTTTATTTAATTCAACATTTGAAATTCGGCGATTAAACTAAATAAATAAAGATTATAGAATAATTAAATAACTTGAAATGAATATTTAATTTTAGTCGGTAATGAGATGAGGGTAAATTAAATAATAACTTATTTAATTTTAGAAAAGAGATTAATTAATTAGCGACGTAATTAAATAAACACTTATTTAATTAATCAAGCTTGAATAAAGGTGATAATAAATCAATTAAATAATTAAAGTTATTTAATTAATAGTGGATAGGTGACTTTAGAAAATAATTAAATAATTAACATTATTTAATCATGACCATGAATATGAGAATTATGTGGAAAATGGTGTCGCAGGCCTAGGCCAAATTTTAGTGTCCCTCTTTGATATAATGTCATTTCAGCTTTGTGTCAAAGAAAAGCAGTTAAAACATCAGTCATGCCCCGATGTGAAATAGGTTAGGGTACGCCCCCTCGGGAAAAATGACAATTTTTGAATTTTTTTTGAAAAATTTGGAAATTATCCCGATTAGGTAATTTGATAGTCACAAGTTCGATGGTGGTGAAAGAAATTGATTTTGAAGTGGTTTGGATTACGAAATGGAGATCGAAAGTTGGAAAATAGTGCATCCACTACAAAGTGTAGAAGAAAAACCCTCCAAAACCTAGGCATAAATATGATTTGGGTGGAAAAACAACTCATTTGCACCCATAGACTTTGAGAAAACCTCGATCTTTCCCTAGAGATCACAACGAAGATGTTGCTTGTTCCATACATAGAGCATCATGGTTACTACAGTCACACCTTCAGACACCCGATCGACGTAGGACCCCTAGTATGTACCCTTGAACTGCCTTTTGAATTTTGAATTTTCATGCATTTTTAGACATTTAAAGTTTAATTTACATATGCATCACTTTAGGATGAACAAATATGCATTTGTACATGATGAATGTGGTCACAAAATGACACATATGTGAGAAAATTCCTAGGTCCATTTAGGTCAATTAGGTTAATCAACTCATTTGAATTTGTGTGTACCACATATGTTTGAATGCATCACATTTGTGAATGATAGTATCACATGTAGGTTAGAGTATCACATGTGTTTTAGAGCACTGCATTTGCATGATAGGTATTCGAGTAATAATGCACCACATTTGTAAAAATAATCATGCCTACCTATCATACATATAGCCTGCTCATCCAGATAGCTTGCCAACATGCGAAGGGCATCTATCTCCATCTTCTCCACACCGACCTCCTCCTCCGCATGCTCCTACCCTATGACCTCCTCATTTGCATGCTCAACACCTATCTCCACCTCCCTCCTCCAATAAAGTCCAACATAGGTACATCCTCTCCCTCACCCTCCTCCTCGCGGACAGGCGACAATCTATGTCCTCTCCCACCTCTCCTCCCTCATTGACCTCATTGACCACCTCTCCCACCTCCACCTCTACCATCATCACATCCACCTTTGCTACCTCTACCACCTCTATCCCTAGCCCTACCACCATGCCAACCTCTAGGTCATGTACCCCATCTCTCTACTAGGGCTGACTGATTTGGATTTGTATATGGGATGGGCCTGTGCTTTGCCCACCAAGCATCATATGCTGCAATGGTGTTTGGATTTGCTAAACCAACCCTCAAACCCCACTGTACAAGCTATAAATCCTGAATGTCTACCTCCACTTTCGCCACAAGAATCATAGGCCCCCATAATGACACCTCTCTAGAAGACCAAGAGAACCTAGATCACCCCCGAGGCTCATCCTAAACCTCCCCAAACTATCTCAATACTCGATCTAGTAGGTGTCTCTCAATGATATGAACACTAGATACAGTCCTCCCAATCAAATACTGTGCCTATCCACAAAATGGTAAATTCCTATCCTCATCTCTCCACCGAGCACAATCCTTATAAGGTCTCCAAATAAACTAAACAAGTGTGTCTATGCCATGTCTCTAGTAACCTGTGTCACCAACATGGCTCTGGGTAATGGTTCCCACATAATGAAAGACATATGGGGATCTAACATCTAGATCCAATGTCACTGGGGAATGAAACACAACGTCAGTAAGGTGGTACCACAACTCATCGATTGTGCATCTCTATATTCTATATCATGTAAATGAAAATACAACATGGCCAATAAAAATGGGCCCCATGCATATACTACCTATCGCTCTAACATCCCAACAAGCATCTCCCCCCACCCAATAGGAAAACCATGACCTCGGCGGTCAGGAAGAACAATCCCAAAAATAAATATACACAACATATAATCAATCCGCTCATATCTCTCTTCTAGAACATGCCATCTAATATCATAGTGCTCAACACCGAGCTGTCTAATGTCATCATATATATAAAATCAAGTGATCTCACTATAACCTCTCTGGGTATCATTCAATACTCTCTCACCCCTTATCGACAATCTCAAAATCCTATATACATCCTCTAAAGTAACTGTAGCCTCTCTAGTAGGTAGATGAAAAGAAGTCTCTCAATTCCATCGCTCACAAAGAGCAGTCAACATACCTCTGTTAGCCCGAATAGTGGGCATAGTGCACACATGATGTAACCCTAGATTCCATATCAAACATGTCTCGACACTCACCAATTGGTCTCATAGCTCATAAGTGGCTGGCCTTGACTCCCAGGTGTATATTGGATCCAATACAGTCTACAAATGCATCAAAATACTGTGTCAAAAATACAGAACATTCATTTTTTTACATCACAAAAATTTCAAAAAAATTGATAGGAAAATGTGTTATTTTAATATCAAATGCAATTCTCAGCTAAACAGATGTGACTCACTACAATAGATGTGACTCACTATGATAGATGCGACTCAGTTTGACAGATGCAATTCAGTTTGACAGATGCGACTCAGTTTGACAGATGCGACTCATTTTGACAGTTGCGGTTTTCTAGTTAATTGAGGTTTTGACTGACTCTGTTAGTGATCAAATTTTGGTGAAATACAAACAATCTAAAAAAAAAGTATTTTTGGTTTGATAATCATGAATGTTTATATTTCCAGAAAAAATGTACAATCCTAAGGTTGGCAATGACAATACTTGCTGAATTCTCACTTGGGTTTCCCCAACTATGCTTATTCAAAGTGAATGACTAGAAGCTTGACCACACTGGCTCCCCCTTACACGACACACACTTCTTGAGTCAGCCAAGCTTCAGTTCCCATGACTCTCCCATGGAAAAATTTTGATCTCTACTAAGAACCGTATGAATGTGAGACGACTTCAAAGGTCTAACCTCTTGTACTAGCAAATAATGTTTTTGGTTAATATATAAACAATTTGGTGAATTTAGTATGGGCATCCATTTAGAAAGCCACATGAGAGGCAAGATTAGCTCCAATAAGGAGGCTTCCCAGCCTATAGAGGTTATGCTCTACAGGTTTTGAAACACCACGAGGGTACTGAGGGAATCAATATCACTTGCTTGTTTGTAGAAGTTCCTATAATGTTGAGTTTTCCTCAACATTAGACTTTGTATACCAATTGGGAGTAGCTTGGCTTTAGCTCATCACCGGTTATGAGTCGCTTTGGAGTGAGTACTTTTTCCCACCAAAGCAAGCCCAAATTCTAGAGTCAATAATAGTTTCTCTTACACCTAGGATCACAGGAATGCGCAAGGGGAGACGATACTTCTATTATCAAATCAGGTTCTAATCTAACAATCGTGCAAATCCACCAAACACAAAAGATACTAATTATTTTTAAACCCAAATGAAAATTGTCTATTCTACTCAAGCAATTCGTTTGTTTTAAAATCTATCTTCAATTTTGGTCCTCCAAAATAAATGATTAGTAGTTTTTGCAATTTTCTTTGACAAAGGTTCTATAAGAAAAATGATTAGTAGTTTTAATTTTTCTCTATCTTCATCAATCATCCTACAAAAGAGTTTGAATGATTGTCTTCTACAAATCATCCTACAAAAGAGTTTGAATGATTGTCTTCTATGAATCATCCTGTAAACACTATGTTAACTCCCATAAAACAAATGCTGCAAACTCAAAATTAGTTGTGAAAAAATCTAAAAATTAAAAATGAAAACAAAAAATTGTGGAAAATATATTTGCCAGTCAAATGCATCGTAGAAAAGAATAGATGCATCACAAAATAGTAGATGCATCGTAGAATAACAGATGCATTGCAAAAAGTCATAAGCAGCTCAGAATATCAATTGCGTCGTTTCGTGCTACAAATGCATCTCGTCATACCTGTACTTGCAAAATTTAAAATTTCTATGAATTTTGAAGATGTTGTCTTCATGTTGGGTTCACCAATGTAACACTAGGGAAAAACAACAAATAGATTAAGCTAATAAAAGGATAAAAAAATCTAACCTACGCTAACTAAAAAGAACATTGGAAACTAAAAAGCATATATAAATAGAAAGATCTCACCGAACATCTGTATAATTCCATGAATAACCTTGATTGCACTTCTCCATTTTGTCATTGTATGATAATTGCCCTCAAATTTCTTAAGTATGTAAGTATGGCCTATGTGATAATGATTTAGCAAAATATTGAAGATTCTTAAAGTCGCTTCCTAAAAGTATAAAGATTTCAAGAGGAGGAATAATGACAAAGGTAAGGTCAATTTATACAAAATTGATTTTCAAATGATCGGCTCAAGTTCAAAAGATAGATCGATGATTGAGATTAATGAATGCCATGCGATAAAGATTTAGTGTTAGAAATAATGTGAGTGAAAAAGCATAACCAATGGAGATTAAATTGAATAAATAATTTAATCTTTAGTCGAGACTGTTCAAAATTCAGAAGAATAATGATTGCATGTAAAAGATAAAGAAGAAATGTTGTGTTCGAATGCACGAATGAATGGATTAATTAAATAAAGTTATTTAATTAATAATAGTTGGCATGTAGAAGAATAAGACCGATTGATCAAACCAAAAAGTCTATTTGTCTGAAACGATCAGATATTAAATTAGGAGATAATTGACTAATTTAATTAACTCTCGACTTAAGTGGTAAATGATTAATTAGATAACTAAGCAATTATCTAACTATAGAGGAATATTCCAAGAATAATTCCTTTTATGAATTAAATAGTTTATTTAATTCAACATTCAAAATTCGGTGATTAAACCAAATAAATAAAGATTATAGAATAATTAAATAATTTGAAATGAATATTTAATTATAGTTGGAAATGTGATGAGGATAAATTAATTAATCCCTTTTCTAAAATTAATGAATCCATTTTCCACATAATTCTCGTATTCATGGTCATGATTAAATAATGTTAATTATTTAATTATTTTCTAAAGTCACCTATCCTCTATTAATTAAATAACTTTAATTATTTAATTGATTCATTATCACCTTTATTTAATTAATAGAGGATAGGTGACTTTAGAAAATAATTAAATAATTAACATTATTTAATTATGACCATGAATATGAGAATTATGTGGAAAATGGTGTTGCAGGCCTAGACAAATTTTCAGTGTCTACAGTATGTGTAGCCCTCAATCCACTAAACCTGCATGACTACATGCATCTAGAACACAAGCAAAACTTACAATGCTTGTGTTCTAGATTGCTTCATTAATTCAAAGATTTTGAGAGCTTCCTTGCAAAGTCCATTTTGTGCTTATTCTGCAATCGTATCATTTTGTTCCATGAGATGACATCTCTTGGAAGCATTATGTCAAACAATTCATTTTGTACTACATTTTGGTGTCAAATCTTTAATAATTATGGTTAGTTTCATTACATTCAAATTCTAAATTCTGGGAAATTATATACAATAAATAGATTGATGGCTATTTGGATAGTGAAATTAGCTTTCTTAGAAACTAACTGAAATATCTAGAAGGATTATTTTAATTAAAGATGATTTTGTGGTTATTTTTGTAACAATGATTAACAATGATTTTACAATGTAGCTAGCTTGCTATTTTGATTCAAGATACAAGTAATCAAAGTCAAGCACATACCAAGAATATGGTACTCCACTTCAAAACCTCAACCTGACTTAGTTTAGTCTACTTATATGGGGATATTAAGGAAGTTGCTAAAAAAATAATATATATCATTTTTTTTTGTGAAGGAGAATCCTGTGAGATTCAATATGGCAGTGGATCAATATCTAGTTTCTTAAATAAAGATGATGTCATAGTTGGAAAACTTGTTTGGAAATATTTTTTTGGATGTTAAGGCTTCCCAGTTGGATATCAAAGATATTTTCTCATCAACTTAATTTGGAATTTATGTATAAATGGATTCTTCCATGCTACATGTCTTTACTCAAAAAACAAATGAACCAGGGTTGACATTTTTGTTGTCTAATTAAGTTTGGTGGGATTCTTGGGATTGGTTTCTTGGAAATTTCTATTAATAATGTTGTTCCAGTCTGGTTAGTGTTGATAGCCTTCATTCTATAATATATAGTTCATTCTATTATCTAAGCATATCACCTTTCTTAAACTTTGAACAAGGTTATGAAATCAAGGGTTTAACATGCATATTTCAGGCCTATGTTGAACACTCTATTTAAGGCATTTTTTGATAAGGCTAAAGTTTTTTAATTGATTTATCTTTTTACAATGTTTGAAATTTTGTAAACTTGCAATATACAATGCACTTTTATTCTTTCAGAATTGAGACTAATAGTAATTTTGTTGGTTGTATTGATGCACAAATTCATTCATGGTGGAAAAGGTAGCACCCTGTTGCTCATATTAGATGGAATGTTGCATAAAGGAGGAAAGATTCCAGTTGGGTTATTGTTGATTGCATTGAAGAAGAGCTTCACAATGGGACACAATCAACACTCTGCTTCTTGGATTCTACACATCACGGCTTGTTCCAAGAATATTGCACATGTTGTATAAGTTTCAAGAGATGAAAGCAGCATGTGCTCGCAACAAAGGGCTTCAAGCATGCATTTCCATCATTGCAATTTTTTTATTGGAGAAGATTCTTTCTTCCAGTCATTTCTATGTAATATTTTAGTCTTGTGATTGAAAATAACAATTGTAATACTCTATTTCTAAGCTGTAATTATAACCTTTCTTTTATTAATAAAGTTAATTGATTTTTCCTTCTCAATGGCTATCTTATTGTGTGCAAATGATGATTAATGTGTATTTATATGTTTTATGCTTAAATATTCAAATATCAATAAATTAAAATACTAAATATACTACTAATTCACATCAATTAATAATTAAATTGACTAAAATACTACCATTTGACATAAATTAGTGAGCTATAAATAAAAATGACTAAATAAGTGGCCAGTTAACAACAATAAATGACTAAATATATTAGTGAAAAAAAATGACTAAATAAGTGATTAGATTACAACAATCAATCACTAAATCAACAACTAAATAAGTGACTAGTTAAATATATCAGTGAATAAAAAATAACTAAATAAGTGACCAGATTACAATAATCAATGACTAAATCAAAGACTAAATATATTAATGGAAAACAATGACTAAATAAGTTACCAAATTACAACAATGAATGACTAAATCAAAAACTAAATATACTACCAAATCGATTAATCAAAACAACCAATAAATGACTAAAACTGGTTTAGTCAACAATCTGGTCGCATTTTATATGACTGACAATAAAATACTAATGGTCACGTGACCAAGTTTAGTCATTTATAAGCAATTTTTAGTTGTTTTTTCAGTAGTTTATTGTTGTTTATGTACTAGTGTATAATATTCTACCATTGTTATTTCAACCCCACATCATCTATTTTTTTTGAGGCAGTAATTGGAACTTTCAACATATCCTATAAAAAACTGGCCACATTCAGCTGAAACTTCATTAGGTTGTCCAACAATGCCGCTCATCTCAGGCATTAATCGAGTTATTATTTAAGAAAATATAGCATGTACATCCAAAAATTTGGTTCTCTAATCTCATCCTTGGATAAAATTTATTCTCTTTCAATCAATTTTGCATGCAACCTCTTTATTGCCTCTAGCTTGGGATACACCATCTCATAGACTTGGAAAAGGCTTCACAATATTCAATCATTTTGTCAATCTCTTCCTTTAAAATTAGGAAATTATTGTGCATTTTCACAACCATTCATATTAGCTTATCACCAATATTCACAATGTTGCTAATCTATTTGTGAGTGGTATGGGCCCACATCTTCCTTTGCTCCATCTTATCAACTTCCTCTTTGGACAAGAAAATTGGAGTCTTGGTTTTCCTTGGGAAATTTTGGATAGGTGCCACAAGCTATTGAATAAAGGCCACCAACTTTGTAATATGTGCCTTCAATTCAACCTTCATTTCTTGGTCCTTATCCATCTACTTCAGAATGTTTGACACTAACCCCTTGAGATCATTGATCTCTTACACTCTATTTGTAGTGCTAATTTTTATTGAGGAAATGTTATATTCGTTTGGAAAAATTATAGAGGCATCCTTTTCATTTGTGAGAGTATCCATTATAGGCCCCTTATTCATCAAGACTGGTCTACAAATTCTTCATTATAGGCACCTTATTCATCAACTATTCCTCAAGCTAAGCAAGAGCCATTGTACTTTCTGATGAGGCATGAATTTCTATGGACTTATCTTCTATTGCCACCTCCTTTGTTTGACACTTGTATGATTCTTTTTCTTTCTCTTCTTCTACCCCCTTTTTCTCCTAAGGCTTTGCCTCCTTGAACCCCACAACTTCCTCAAAACACTTTTCTTCATGATGAGGAGCAACTTAAGTATCCTCCATTATGGGAAGTCCCTCCATGCCCTCTCTCTTGTCTTTTCATTTATTCCAAAATTTTATCCACACTCTCCACAGAATGTAGTTCTAGAACATTCTGGGAAGAGGGGAAAAGAGTAGCTTGAGTGATCTAATTGATTATTTTCCTATTTGAAAGAGAGAGGAGAACATCCATAAATTGCTTGGGAAGATTGGAGAGATGGGGCATGAGTGACTTAGGGAGGCTAAGAGATGCATGAGAAGAAGTGCAAGGGATGGTAGGTGGTAAGGTATATATAGTGAATTGAGGAGTCAAAAGGGAAGAAGATGAGGGAGATGAAATGAAAGAAATGGAAGGAGAGGACTCTAACAAAATAGTAGAGGTGGAGGGAGTGAGAACACAAGAAGTGAGGTGGACAAAAGTATCGGTGGTTGGGGTGAGGAAAGGAATTATGGAGGAATAGGAGCAAAGGAAGTGGGAGTGGATGAGGATGGAGAAGTAGAAGAAGTTGGAGGAGATGGAGGGGCCAAGACTGGAGGTGAAGAAGGGGGATTTGTAGTTGGATGGGGAGAAGGAGGAGAAGGCTCCCTAAGAATGGACTCCATTACAATAGAACCCACATTTTTTTCCCTCTTAGGAGTTGGCTTACTCGTCCCACCAACCTTCCATTTGTATACCCTAGGATTCTCCATAGGGTGTCTCTTTTATACTCTTTCTCCCTTTTCCCTTAGCTTTTTAGGGGAGTAGAGATGTCTTTTCTTATGGATCTTGTATTCAAAGCCCCCTCATACTTAGTATTATCATCACCATCTTTGGATGAGGATTATTCTCCCTTTCCTTCATATATCAACTCAACATTTTGTACCATGAAGAGGGTTACCTAGGAACCTATACATCTCCTTCCTCTTTTAAGAATTTTACAAGTAATAACATGTATGTTAGTTTCCTCCTCCTCCATCTAGTCTGATAGAGCAATAGGTTGAGTTCCTACCTTGTTATATTCATCCTCATCTAATTGAGGAGCTTCTCATCTTCTTGTAATTGGCCAGGAACCTTAAAGAGGTTTAGGGTGAAGATATTTTCTAATTTCACCCTCATATAGGTCCTTTTATGGACCTCATAGTCATTTGAGTAATTTTCCCAAAAATCCTCTATATGCAATTGATGAGCATATTGTCTTCCCACTTTCTTCTTCATTTTATCATAGGGTTTAAAATTTTCCCTTCGATTGTGGAAATTAAACCCAAATCTTTGGATCTCTAAATCTGAATGTTCAACTGAGGGCACCAAAGAACACAAGTTCATTCCTCTTCCCAGAGTTAGAGGGTATGAAACCCCCACTTTGTGCTTTCCATGAAGCAAGTGATGTGATATGCACAGTTTTCTTGGTGAGCTCCAACATTATGATCCAATCAATAAGGTACTTCGTAAATATGTATGGTGCCCTTGAGAATCCTTCAATTTTGAAATATATAAACTCAAGGAACTAGATAAACCAATACCTAAGTTACTTCAACATTCACATGGTGGGGAAAGATAATCTCAAACCCAAGTCCCCTGACAATGAAAATTATTAACGTATCATTGACCCTTTTATAATGATTGTTTACATTGTCATATTGTAACTGTGGGCAGCATTCATATACAATGTGCTTGTCTAGGCCTATAACCACATTTCCTTTGGAAGTTAGACCTTTGTAATTAAAAATTTTCTACAAACAAATACACTATGTAACAAGTCATGTAAAAGGTGAAATACTTCTTCACTACAAAATTTTTTTCATGAAGATTGTCATTGATAATATTTTCCTAATCAAAATTTTACTTCCACCTCAATCTCTTCAATGTAATAGAACATCCAATTCTCAAATGTGGATGTAGATGATAGCCCTGATATTCTATTGAGGAGCATGACTATCATTGAAATCAGTCCTATATAGAGTCTATGGTAGTTTGATAGAATTTTCTCTTGGATTCTTCATCCAATTATTATTGATGAGCTGGAGGCAACCACTAGGATTGGTATCAAATACCTTAGTTTCATATTTGTGGCTTGGAACAATCATTTAAGAGAAAGATGGGATCTAATTTTTTTTAATAGAACTAGGGGACAAGTTAGCAAGGACTCTCCCTTCAAAAATAATTTCACTCCTAGAATACTTGTGGTATTACTCATGTGATCTCATGATTAACTCAGGAAAAATTATGGAAGGTGGAAATCCCACCGCCTTGGCTATTCCACTTTGCCTAATTTTCAAAGCCAACTTAGTTCTTTGAGCCTCAAATATCCTGTCCTTTAATTACTCTATGTCAACATGCTCAATGTTTATATCACTAACTTTGTCCCATGTGGACACAATATTAGGAGTGTCAACCCCATGGAATTCATACTTCATCTTTAATGTTCTATTAGTCTTTTCCATATATTCTAAAAGGATAACATGTAATTAGCTTTTAAAATAAGGTTAATTTCAAGAATTAATGCTACCACCAATACCCCAAGTCATGCAAATATATTTCTTAAAAATGTACAAATTATTATGATCAAAAGTATCTAACAAATGCGTGAAACTACCTCTAACTAAAGGAAATTTCAAAATCAAGAATATTTCAACCATATGTGGGTTTTGAGTGCCTGTGGGTGTAGAGGAGATATGGGCTTTGAGGCAATGTGGGTTTTAGAGGTGGGTTAGATAGCTTTAACTTTCTATGGGAGATGGTATAATGGAAAAATGTAATGAAATCCTTGTATCGAACTAACCTATGTAAGGCTAGAGTAACACCAATTTTCAAAGTTCCAACATCATTTCTTTAAAAAAAATTAGGTGTAGAGTACAATTCAGAGGAATGACTAGTTGAATAATCCACTCAACATTGCAAAGACTTCATTGAATTTTGAACTAGGGTTTGTAAACTTGTGATGGTGCTACACTATATGTTCCTTCGAAGACCTGAGGTTACCTAGGTTATCTTGTTAAAAGTATTTGACTTGCTAGAAAATCACAAAAACACATAACAATGAAAGAAGTAAACTGGTGCTAGTTGCTACAGGTGCCTACAACATAACCTATAGCTCAATTGTTGCTAATAGAGAATTACTAAAACTAACTCAAAACTATTCAAAATTGGTAACTAATCTTAATCTATCCTCTAAAGTACAACAATTCAATTGAATGCATTCATGCATATGAAGAATCACTACTGATAATCAAAACATAAGAATCTATTCTAACTTCCATGCAATCTATGAAGTAACGATAAAATAAAATAATTATTAAACATAAACAAAATAACTATAAATGTAGTGAAGAACAGTTAAATTTGTAGACATGTAAAATCGACCTAACACCTATCACACACCCTAAAAGAATCAAACAACATCAAACAACATCAAACAATATCAAACAACATCAAGCAACATCTAAAACCCTAATTTCCCCTATTAATTGAATAATACAATATATTGAATTAATTCACTTTTTCATCATTTTTGACTAATTAAATAAATTCCATTTATTTAATAAGGTAATAAAACCCTATTTCTTCTATTAATTGAATAAAACAACATTATTTAATTGATTCATGTTTCATCAATTTTGACCAATTAAATAAATTACATTTATTTAATAAAGTCCTAATCTCACTTTATCTTGTCCTGATTAGTTAAATAATACCAATTATTTAATTACATAAATAAATAACATTATTCCCCTAAGTCAATAAAATTATTAAATCATAATAATTTAATTAACTCATTTTACCTCCAAAATTTGAATAATTAAATCAAACTATTCAAAACATCATAAAATATCAAATCAAACTAATGCAACTTTGTTTGCAAAAGTCAAACTTGATTTTCACGTTCAACTCCAAAAAGGAATTAATTAATTAAATCAATTAATCAATTATCCTCACCCACTTTCTAATTGAGAAAATTACGATTGTTGATTGAGAAATCTAATTTGTTGACTGATCAATCTATTTCCTAACTAAGCCATCTAAATCTTGACTGATCAATCTAAATCTTGATTGATCAATATAAATCTTGACTAACCAATCTATTCCTCAATCACACAAATTGTGCAATCTACATTGCACAATCTATTCATGTCTATTTCCTCTCAACACCTTTTGACCATCGATCTTGATGCAACATTGTTTAATCCTGATCATCCATTTCAAATTATAATTTCTATATAAAAAAGCTCTTTCCTCATAAAAAAGGATCAAATAGTCAACATCATTTGCACAACGAAGTATTTTTGACATTCACAACCACCATTAGAGCTTCAACATACCTTCGATCAACCATTCACACATCAATCTTTTGTACATGAACTATGGAGGCTTTGCAGTGATACGAGCAATCCAACATTAGGTGAAAACACTTTGATACGAGATGGGTAACCATTTCATTATTGAATTTAATTTCTTATATATTTCATTTTAGTGTTCTTGAATTTTGTAATAGCTTAGTTTCATATCGTAAGTGTAGGATTAAATCTAAATTAGTTTTCTTGATCTTAGCTTAGATTTTGATTTCAAGCACATTTCTCTTGTTTAGCATCTATGATTTCCCCCTCACACAACCTTGAGTGGCCTACTCAAGTGGTTATATTTACTTAACTAAAACCAAATGTAAATTAGGATTCTACACATCCATATGAGCTTGAACTCCATTCATTATGCATTCCAAAAGATCACAAAATCTTGTTTAAATATTATATTTAAGAAAACCATTTTTGAACAATTAACATGTTTGTAGGTTACAACTAAAAAGTAAAAAGTAACTGATAATAAAATAATTAACCTACTAACTCTCTAAAATAATCAACCACCAGCTATATACAAGCATTGGAAAGTTTATTCCAAACACAAATCTTAACTAAAATCATTAACTACAAATCTCTATATATTAGAGTATGTAATTAAGATTGAATTATTGAAACTACAACTAAAAGGAAACAAGAGTTCAAATGGGATTAAAACTCTGCAAAATAGATTTGCATGTGGAGCACATAATCAATTATCTAGCATCTTATTAGTAAAAAAATTCTTCTTCTTCAACACCTTATTAACTATCATAATGATGCATGACAAACTCCATTAGGTGTCTCCACATGGTAGTTATTACACTCATCTTGTTCTAGGACTTCCCTTGTTTTGTTGTCCAAGTCCTCCTTTTACTATGGGCTATAGTGTATTCTTGGGTTGCAAGAAATTAATCCACAAAATACATACACAAAGCTAACTAGCATGATTATACACAAAATTCCAACCAAATTTCATACAATCTACATATAAATCATGCAATTCTACTATATCATAACTATATTTTCATTACTATAATTCAGGTCCAAGGTTGTATAATAAGCATAAAAATATATCATAGAATAGGAATATGTCTAAAAGGATTTTCTGATATTGTATGAAAGCATACATAAAAACATCAAGAAATGAACTATTAAATAGACTCACCACTCCCTTGATTTTATTTAGGTATAACCCTATGTAAACTACAAGTCTTTTCATTCAGATTTTTCCAGCCTCGTCACATTCCTTCATCCTATCTCTTGTCCAATGTGGGACTGGATAATGGAGCATAGGTGATTGGAATATGAGTGGCCTCTATTTGGTTGCTTGATAGACAAAAATATCCATGTACCTTTTCACTCTTTCAATCATAGTTACATAATTATGTACTAAATGAGGTTCCTTCCTCTAAAGCTCTAGAGTGAAACTGTCCCACCTTTCCTATACATATTTTTAACAACTTTGAACTAACCTAACCACCATTGTCTTCATTCTATTGTAGTCACATATCTTTACCTTCATAATTTTTCTTCTTGCACCCTTGTTTTTCAAGAGTTGTAACCATTCATCTACTATCTCATCAAGATATTTGGACTCTTTCCTTACTATAAGTGCAACTAACTTTTCTCTTTTTGCACACTCCTCTATGATTTCACATCTGAATTGTTCATTTCTAAAATAGGATGCTAAATATCCTACTTGCAAATCCCCTATAAACATTAAGGGGTTCCATTGTGCATCCTCTGAAACCACATAATTATGAAAATAGTACTCACATAGTTGGCCTTTCTCATCAAGGGTAGCATCAACAAAAACATGGATAAATTCAAACTTTTCTCTCATAGAAACTAGTTTATTGCTAATCAACCTACTAAATTAAAAAACTAGGAATTTTTCCTAGAGAAATAGGGTGTATGTTCTAGCTTGAGGTTTACACCTAATAATTTGAGTAGCCTTATCTACTATTACTTCCATTCTGACTACCATTTTACTCAATTTAGTGTCCTTTCCCTCCAACACTTTGGTGTGTTATGCAATTAAAGTTTCTTTTTCCTTTCTCCACTTTTCTCTCTTCTGATAATTCATAAGTAACCTTCCATAGCTGATAACTAAGAGACAAATTTGTGTGGTGAATTAGGGTTTCTATTGTAGGAGGTTTTTAATTTCTACTGCAAGTTCTTCATCCCTTATTTTGGTAATGCCCAATCGTTCCAATAAGTCCAAATTTGCACCATGGCCATATGTTTGCAACTTCTCTTCCAATTCTTTTATTTTTGTCTCCCTTTCTTTGTATCTCTTCTTATAACCCTGTACTAGTTCATCTAGTTGTTTAATTCTATCCAAAGCTTCTTGAAGCTCCTTCTTGACATTTCCATCTTCTATAAATATTTACTCGATTTCCAAAAAATGTTCATCACCACCCCCTATACAACCATATTCTTCATGAGTAGGACTATTTGGAGTTTTATTTTGTGTTCTCTTGGCAACAAATTCATTTTCTAAGTCTGAATAAAAATTAGAGGATACATACCTCTTCCTTTTTGTAGGTGTATGCACATTTATACAAATATTTCCCTTCCATTTTGAGTCTATTTCAACCATCACATCCTCTTCTTTCTCTTCATTTCCATTTGTCTCTTCTTCTAGTGCTTTCAAACTCCCCCTCATAACACCTTGATTTTTCAATTAGCTTAAATTCTTAAGTTTAGTTTTATCCTTTTGAACATCCTCCATTTTCTTCCTTGTTTTGGATGGTGTTGATGTTGTGGATGTACTACCTCTTATTTTCTTGGATTTAGTTGGTTTTGAGGAAGATGTAATTTCTTCCTCTATTGGTGTCCTAGACTCTGGCACATTGTTCTCCTCAAGCTCACCTTGGCTAAAAGTAGGTGAAGCCATAGGTGAGATGGGATAACTTTCTCTTGTAGGTTCAAATTATGGCTCTAGGATTTCAGGTACTTTAGGTGCCTCAAGTAGACTATTAATATCTTGACAATTCACAAAGTCTTCCTAGGAGACCTGGGGATATTAAAATCTCAAGATTCTTTTTGCTAATAGGGATATTAAACAATGATGTGATAAAGTTGTATCAATCTGTTTCCTTTGATATTTAGATGCCATCCTTTTTAACATATTATAGAGGAAATTGGGCATATTTACTAGTCTATTATGGCGAAGATAGCTAAGCAATTTGAAATGTATAGTATATAGAATATTCTTTCTATCGTCACAAGTAAGCTATCTAATAACATAGAAAGCACAGTTGGCCAAAATCCATGGAAGAGAAAGGTTTTTTGCACCTTGGGATGACGAATCCAAAATTTCTCCTCGCTCATAGAATTCTTCTCTTACATGCACTGCATCTACTCGAATTAGAAATTATGCTCTAGTCCTAGGAAAACCAGATACTTATGCAATGAAAACTTTGGATGCATCTACTGACAACTCTCTTACCATTACTTCATTGTGCTCTAATGTGGGTGCAAATATCCTTGTTATGTCATTTTCAAAATTTTCCAGCTTTTAAAAGTAATATAGCCAACCAACTCTTGTGAAGATAGGGAATACCATTGCATCTTCTAATATCTACTTGTGCACCAATGGCTCTCTCCTAATAACATCACCTCCAATTGGTGAATATCTTTAATTTTGCTCAATATTTAAACCTTAGAAATTCAACTCAATTTTCACTTTATCACCCTCAAACCCTTCTTCTTACTCTACTATTTTCTTATGCACTTCCACTACAACTATACTATAACTGCAACTCATTTTCCTCTATATCAACTTAAAATTTGGTTTGACTTAGCTCAAGATCACAGATTTTAGGAAATTGGCAATTGAATTTAGAAGAAAAGGTAGATACAATTTAGGACAAAAAGGATTTGCATGTCATGTCTATTTTTTTGCATTTGGTTTTAGGTGGTGAAAAATGAAAAAAAAACTAGCTAATATTGTACCCTCCCACCAACTTAAGGTTCAACGTGACCTCACTTCAACTCATGATAGGTGAAGGTATCATTATAGAGTATGGAAATAAGTGTAATAAATATATCAGATGCCTAATTAAATATGAAAATACATAATGAAAAAGTTAAGAAATCCTTAACAATTATGGTAATGTACTTTGCATACCTATGAGAGGTAATTTAACTAAATTTCATGTGTGTGAGCTGAATAAAATCTATCCACAAGATGAGTTAATGTGATAGGAAGTAACTGAAGGTGAATGGATGATGAGGTGGTGGGTGTGATATAATGAAATGGAACAAATGAATGATGGTTAGTGATGTAATAGTTCAAATGCGTAAAATTTGAATTCACGGTGTCAAGTAAAATAAGCGTGTTGTGGGTACTTACTTTGATTAGAATTTTGTGACATGTGTGAGGGAAATGAGGCGAAAAAGGTGTGAGGTGCAATTAATATGGTACTATTTTTTTTGAAATTTCTTGCTAGATGGAATTGCGGGTTCCTTCAACACCAAGCTCCTTTGATTTGTGACAAATTTTATGGTATAATTCCCTATTGTAATAGGGCCCTTACTCAATGTTGACAATTGTATATATAAGACAGGTCCCTCTGGAAAAATTATGTACATCATTGTAATTATGTTGTGTGTGCATGTGAGGTGAAATACTCTAGTAGAAAAATAGCAATAATGACTAAAAAAACTACTAAAAATTGGTCACCTGAGCATTGGTAGTTTATTTCTAGTCATTTATAACGTGACCAAATTCATGACTAAACCATTTTTAGTCATTTATTGGTTGTTTTGATTGATAAATTTGGTAGTATATTTAGTGATTAATTTAGTCATTAGTTTTTGTTAGCTGGTCATTTATTTAGTCATGGTAGTCATTTATTTAGTCATGATAGTTGTTTATTTATTCATGGTAATCATTTTTTTAGTCATGGTAGTCATTTATTTAGTCATGGTTGTCATTTATTTTAGTCATGGTAGTCATTTATTTAGTCATGGTTTAGTCATTTATTTGGGTGAATCAGTGATTCAAGTTGCAAAGAAAATCTAACTTAACTAATCCTCACAAATTTAACCTTATTGTTGAGAAAATATTTCAACTCCCTCCCTCCAAAACCAACTTCAAATTTACAATTGTCAAAATAGAACTCCTATTTTAAAAAAAAAAATTTTTTACTATGTAACTGTATTTTGTTAATTCCATCAGATTTCCCCTCAAAATAAAACAGAGGATTTCCATTGCATATGCTAGGTATTTAGTGTTTATAAAATCCTAATGCAGCTTAGATGTGAAGTTGCCATCCCCATCACATTGAAAAAGGGATGAAAGGTGGACTGGGATCTGTAACAAAATAAATGAGAATAAATATTTCTCTGAATTTTAAGCTTTACAATCTTTCAATGTTTCTTCCAATTCATGGACCAGGGCTTCTTGGAGCCAATTTTTAGTCTCCGCCATAAAAAAAGGGCTGATTCGAACCATGATAACACAAAATTCATGCTCATTTAGAGCTCCATCACTATCTAAATCTCCCTCCTGCACCATCACTTGTATTTTTGAATCTGTCAAAGATTCCACCCCTAGAATAGTAGAATTTTTCCTTAGACTTTCGAAAGTGATCCATGGTTCTCCAACTTGGTGAGCTGCAGCCTGAAAATAAGGTTTCGACAAGGGTTTTAGAGTATGATTATTAAAATGAAATTAAAACCAAGATTCGATAATGATTACATTTAGGTTTTTACATTATGACATTGTTTACCCATTTTTGCAGTTAATAATGCAACCATTTTTTGCTACTTTCCCTATTGCTATTGGTTTCAGCTCCTTCAAACTCTTCCTCGTTGGTATTCACCTTTCAAATCATCAATATGGTGAGTTGCAACCTAAAAATAAGGTTTCGATGAGGGTTTTAGAGTATGTTTATTAAAATCAAATTACGACCAAGATAATACATTTAGGTTTTTACATTATGGCATCCTTTACCCATTTTTTGTAGTCGATAATGCAACATTTTTTTGCTACTTTCCCTACCGCTATTGGTTTCGACTCCTATAACATCTTCCTCACTGGTATTCACCTTTCAATTCCCCAAGATGGTGAACTACAACTTGAAAATAAGGTTTTGATGAGGGTTTTAGAGTATTTTTATTAGGTATGGGATCATGTGCGGCTGCCTGTTCAGTTCCCATGCCTCTTGACTGCATGGAGCTTCTCCTACTTGCCTGTAGCTTGTAACAAGCTAAGACCTGGGGTCTTTTTCTACATGGGTTTGGTGTTGGTGTGGGGAACAGTTGGTGAGGTAGAGAGGTGGTTGTGTGGGGTGTGGTTGGTGGAAGCGGTGTGGGTTTGGAGGCGCTGGGGTTGGTGCTTGGGGTTGGGGCATGGTTGGGGATTCTAAGAGCCTGGTGCCTGCTAGACCAATGCCATCTCAACCTTTTTCAGCTGCCATGCATGCACAAAAGATGGATTCATCCTTTATGGGTGAGAGCTCTAAGCTCAAGAAAGTGAATGGGTGCTTGCCACGGAGCCAAGATCGTCGTGTTCTAGTTATTTCTCTCGAATCGGTTCAGGAGGACATTTCCTATTGGAGCCAACATGTTCTGATTTGTAATTTTTTGGGTATTCGCGTCCCTCTCTCGGTGCTAGAGTCTTGGATCAATCGAACTTGGCAGGTTGAAGGTGATTTTGATCTTTTGGTGGCTGCAAATGGCTATTTTATGGTTGATTTTTCTTGCATCTTAGATTGCAATCGTGTTTTCAAGGGAGGGCCGTATTTCTACAATCATGTTGGCTTCTTCATTAAGCCTTGGCATGGAGGTTTTAATGTGATAGAGGATCTTCCTACATGAGTTCCTATTTGGGTTTGGCTTCCATGGTTGTTGTTGGAGTTTTGGAGGGACGATATTCTGCACCAGATCGCCACTTTGTTGGGGAAGCCGACTGCCATTGCTCAAAATACTTTGGATAGAAAGGTATTCTCTTATGCTTGCATTTCTATTGAAATTGATTTAAATAACCCTTTGCCAGATTCTTTGGAGATTTGTATTGTCTTTGCATCATGGATAAAACCATTGGATTATGAGTTCCTTCCTTTTTGTTGCCGCTTTTGTCATGAGTATGGACACCTTCAGCACCAGTGTCCCCGGGCATGCAAAGCGATAGGGGCTTCTTCTTTGCCTTCTTCTGGGCCTTCGATGGAGAAGGGGAATAAAGGAAAGGTGTCTGTGGTTGAGGGTGGGCCTGATAAGGATGGCTTTATTCCTGTTAAGCAGAAAAATAAAGGGAGGGGTTAGAAGTAGGCCTATAAGGATCGACAGAGTGATAAGGGTTTCAATCGGTTTGAGGTTCTAGATAATCAGGTTGTGGAGGAAGGGATTCCTTTTGAGATTTCTTCTGGGGCCACTGGTATGGATGTTGGGTTGGATACAGGGCTGTAGTAGGCAATTGTTGTTCAGAATATCCCTCTGACATTGGAGTAGGGGTTTTCTGAGCCTCCTGGGGCCTCTGCAGATGGGAAGGATGATATTGTTTTAGTAGATATAGCTAAGGTTGTGTTCTCTTCAGGTAGAGGTAGGGGAGCATCTCCTGCTTTAGGGATTTTACAACACCCTCTCAAGAAGGGGCATTTTGATAATTCTTTGAAAGCTGGTCATAAGAAGGAAGCAGACAAGCTTAAATCTACTAGGGATTCGATGGTGGAATATGGTTCTATTCAGACCCTTGAGGCCCACTTCTCTCAACCTTCCTCATGATTATTCTCTCATGGAATGCAAGTGGGTTGAATAGCACCTCCCATCAAAAGGCTATTGAATATTTGATTATTGTTCATTCTCCTGATATCGTTTGTGTTCAGGAAACTAAGCTTTGGGTGGACCTCATGCTTCAACATGCCCCTCACATTTGGTTTTTTGGTCAATGTCAGTGTATTGGGTCTAGTGGAACCTCTGGGGGTCTGGATCTCTTCTGGGATCCTCGTAAGGTTGTTCCTCGTTGGTGGATTTCAATCGAGTCTACTATTTCTATGGTGACTTCGGTTTTGGAATCTGGGGAAACTATTTTGGTTATTAATGTTTATGCTCCGATTGACATTCGTGGTAAAACCCAGCTTTGGGATAATATGAGGTATGTTAGGTCTTGTGCACCCTTTCTACCTTCGATCTTAGCTGGGGATTTTAATGTGGTGTTGAGCTTGGAGGAGAAAAGGGGAGGGTTTCCTAGGCTTGTTCCTACTTTAGATGTTTTTTGGACTATTGTGGGTTCTCTTGCTCTGGTGGATGTTAGACCCTCTAATGGAATCTTCACTCAGAATAATAGACAGAGTGGGCCTGAAGTGATTTCCCAATGGCTTGATCATTTCCTTGTCTCTTGCTCTTGGGTTAGAGGTAGCTTGGTCATTTTCTCTGAGATTCTTGACTGGTGTGGATCGGATTATTGGCCAATTAAGTTTTCGACTTCTGATTTCCTAAGACCAAAGAATCCTCCTTTCAAATTCCAGTTTATGTGGTTGCATGACCCTTCTTTGGGTGATATTGCTCAGTGGTGGCAAGATGACACTCCTACATATGACACTACTATGTATTCTCTGGTTAAGAAGATGCAATATGTTAAGTATCAGCTTAAGCGATGGAATAGGTCGTGCTTTGGAAATATTTTGGCCAGGAAAAGAGAGGCATAGGATCGCCTTGTTGTTATTACCTGCCAGATTCAAGATTTGGGAATCTCAGAGACTCTTGGCCATGCTAAGGCCTAGGCCATGAAGTTGGTTGAGGAGTGGGAGCTTTGTGAGGATATTTTCTGGAAACAAAAGGCTAGAATTGATTGGCTTCAAGAGGGTGACAAGAATACTACTTTTTTCCATCATTCGGTACAATCTCGTCGTAATAAGTGTTTTATTTCTTCTCTTGTTAACTCTGAGAGTCTTTCGACCTCTTCACAATAGGCTTTGTCTAGAGAGGCTCATCAGTTCTACTCTAATCTATTCACTAAGGATTCACTCCCTGCTGAGGCTGAGGAGAATAGGGTCCTGGATTGCATTCCCTCTTTAATCTCTAATGATTTGAATGCTTCTCTTATTCACCCAGTGACTTTTTCAGAGGTTGAAGAGGTGGTGTTTGGGATGAATAAGGGGAAATCTCTTGGTCCTGATGGTTTCCCAATCGATTTTTTTAAGAGTTCTGGGACATTGTGAAGCTGGATTTGTTGGAGGTGGTTCGAGAGTCTCTTCATAGTAAGAAGATGCTTCGAGCCATTAATGCTACTTTTCTGGTTCTCATTCCTAAGAAGGAAGGGGATGACAGGCTTGATCTCTTTAGACATATTGCACTATGTAATATGGTGTACAAGATTATTATGAAGTTGATTGCTGAAAGGATCAAGTCCTATTTGCCTGTGATCATTTCTGAGGAGCAAGACGACTTTGTGGCTGGTCGTCAAATTTTGGATGGGGTAGTGGTTGCGTTTGAAGTCATTCATTCCATGGCTACCTCTTAGGATAGGTCTATGTTTATCAAGTTGGATATGGCCAAAGCTTATGACAGAGTTAAATGGAGCTTTCTTCAAAATATTTTGTTGGATTTTGGTTTTTTCCCTGAATGGGTGAGTTGTATTTTGAGCTGTGTGACCTCTTCCTCCTTTTTGGTTATTGTGAATGAGGAACCTTCTGATATTTTTGGGGCTACTAGGGGCCTTCATCGGGGAGATCTTCTCTCACCATATATGTTTATTATCATGGTGGACGGGCTAGGCCGACTTCTTAATTCTCAGGTTTCTCATGGTTTGATTCATGGGTGGCAGTGGGGAATGGGCTTGCTAGTGCTTTCTCATCTCCAATTTATGGATGACACCTCTCTTATATGGCTAGCTCATATTAGGGAGGTTGAATGCTTCAGGAAAGCTTTGGATGACTACCTTGTGGCTTCGGGCCAAAAAGTCAATGAGAAGAAGTCTTCTATATTCTTCTTTAATACTCCTCAAGCCACCCAACAACGGATTACTGCTATTCTGCGGTTTTAAATTGGGTCTCTTCCCTTTGTCTACTTGGCTATTCCTCTTGCTATTGGTCATCAGGCTAGGTCCTGCTGGCAACTATTGCTTGATAAGATCAGGTGGAAGGTTACTCATTGGACTCATCATTGGTTGTCTACTACTACTAGAGTGACTCTTCTCAAGTCTGTTATCTAGGACCTCCCCACCTATAGGTGCTTTGTTCAAGTGGCTCCTATGTATTTCTTTAAGGAATTTGATGCTCTTTCACATCAATTTCTTTGGAGCGGTAAATTTTTGTCTTCCAAGTGAAGCCTTGTTAAGTGGGAATCCGTGTGTAGACCAAAGTAGGAGGGTGTTCTTGGTTTACGCTCAACTATTTGAATGCAAAAGCTCTTGATTCCAAGCTATATTGGAGATGGTGTACCAATCAACATTAGTTATGGGTTCGTATTCTCAATCATAAATATCTTCGAGGTGTTGATTCTTTTGAGGTGCCCTGCTATCCTCTAGGAGGGAGGGGTTCTATGATTTGGTAGAATTTGAAAGTGGGGGAGCATTTGATTAAGGGTGTGCTCTTTTGGATCTATCATTCGGGGTCACAAGATCTTTTTTGGTTCGATTCTTGGGATGGTCACCCTTCTATTCTCTCTTCTTTTCCTCACCTCCAGTCCCTTTGTGATGTTTTTTTTGCGGTTGGCTGGGTGATTGTGGAGCATTATAAGGTGGCACAACATGGTGGAATGGCTATAAGTTTTTGCTGGAAGCATCCTTCTGAGTGGCCACCTAGAGGGCCTGAGGGGGATAGGCAAGAGCTATTCTAGATTTTGGCTTCTTGTGCTTGTAATTCTTTGAGAGTCCCCGATGTCTTGGCTTGGGGTGGTTCATATTTCTCTAGAAAGCACTCTATGGCAGCTGGTTATAAGAAGTTAGGTAGACAGTTGTTTGGGGACATTAAGGTCCCTTGGTGGAAGCAAGTTTGGCACAAGTTATCATGGCCCAAGTGCAACTTCTTTATGTGGTTAGTGGCTCAAAACTAGTGTCTTACTTGGGATAATTTATGCAAGCATGGGTTTCACGGCCCCTCTATGTGTGTTTTGTGTCATGGTTGTGAAGCGAGTGTCTCCCATCTCTTCTTCCAATGTTCCTATGCTAGTGAGATTCGGCATTTATGGTGGGGGGTGTGGAATACAGCCTACTAGCATGTTTCCTCTTTGGTGGAGTTTGGGGAATGATGGGGCAGGGCCCCTGTTTCTGCCGGATTTCTTACGGTTGCTTGGGCTCTTGGGCCATCCTTTATTATATGGAACTTGTGGTTGGAGAGGAATAGGAAAAATTTTCAGGACTAATTGTTGAGGGCCCCTCATCTATGGTGGAAAATTCTACACTCTCTAGGGGAAACTATTGCGGTGAAGTATGATTTGTCTATGTTGGTGGACCCTCGGGATGTTGGTTGTTGTAATCATCTGCATCTTCCTCCACAATGACAAATCATGCACAAAAAATGTAGACATCCTTCTCCGAAGATGAATAGGGAGGGCATATGGACTCCTCCCCCTCATGGAGTCCAAAAAATCAACTCTAATGGCTCTTCTCGTGGAAATCCGGGTCATGCTGGGATTGGGGGTGTTGGCAGGGATAGCTCTCGAGAGGTTCAATTTATCTTTTCTATGTATAAGGGTCTTCATACTAATAATCTTATGGAGGCTCAGGCCATTTTATTAGCTATGGAGTGGGGATGCCAATTGGGTTGATGTACGATGATATGTGAGTCTGACTCATAGGTTGTGGTGAACTTACTGAAAAGGCGGTATTTGGATGATGTAAACTGGCAACTGGCTTTGATTGTGGAACAAATTCTCACTCTCTATGATTCTGTGGAGTATATTTCTTTCACTCATATTCCTCAAGAATGGAATGGGGTTGCTGATTGCTTGGCTAAATGGGCTTTTGAGCATATTCATGATTGGAATTTGATGGATCGGGGCCAATTACCCCCGGATTTGTCTCATTAAGTGGATCACCTAGTTGAACTTGATAAGGCTAGTAAATACCCTTGCTTTGTAATGTTTCCTTGATTTAATAAAATTTTTACCCTCCTTGATGTTAGAAGAGTATTTTTATTAAAATGAAAGTTCAACCAAGATCCACAATGAAGCATACAAGGCGCCCTTAAAAAGAAATTTTCGCAAAAATTAAAAGAAACAAAGGAAAAAAATAGTGAGAGAGGCATTGAATAAGATGGATCAGATGGATCCACTGCCACTATCCATAGCTATTGTATTTTTCTCCTTCAAACTCTTCTTTGGTGGTATTCACCTTTCACTTCTCCAATTCAGTGAGATGCACCCTAAAAACAAGGTTTAGACAAGGGTTTTAGAGTATGTTTATTAAAAATAAATTAAGGCCAACATTC
Source organism: Sequoiadendron giganteum (assembly GCA_007115665.2). Lineage (NCBI taxonomy): Eukaryota > Viridiplantae > Streptophyta > Pinopsida > Cupressales > Cupressaceae > Sequoiadendron > Sequoiadendron giganteum. The sequence goes on along the minus strand of CM021109.1, from coordinate 277,652,153 downwards.
GATATCGGTTAGGGTTTTTTTTGCCACTAAAAATATTTTCAAAATGGAATCCAAAATAAATAAGCTAGAGTACATAAATCTCCCACTTATTGCATAATAAATATTATTAAAAATATTATAATATATTATAATATATTATAATATACTATTATATAATAATATAAAATTATATAATATAAATATTATATTATATTATTATATAATATTATATAATAATAATATAATATTCTATAATAATATAATATTATATAATATATTATATATATTATAATATATAATATCATATTATATTATAATGTAATATAATATATTATTATTATATTATATTATAATACAACTCACTCCCTGGATTCAAAATATTTCTTTTAATTATCCACTTTAATACCATATTGTCTAATTTTTATTTGTGTGACTAATTATTTAGTTGTGGTTTTACCTGACGATCAAATTAGTCACTTATGATGATCAAATTAGTCATTTATTTAGTCATTTATAGATGTGTTGCAAAAAATGAATAGAATTTAGTCATCTTTAGTTGTTGTGACTAAATTTTTTAGTCATGTAGTCATTTATTTTCCAAATTCTACTAGTGATAAGAAATTAGACCCAAGTGATGTTAGAGATTGAGCTATGCAGCTCAATCACTGAGTCACCTAAAGAACTTGGTAATCTATTGTTGCTTAGTTATCACTCTATGGTTTTGAACTTTTATTTAGATCATTGAGAGTACTATACTATTGTATGAGAGAAAGAATGAAATATTCCTTTTGTATTGGTTTTTAATAAAGTTTCAACTTGTGGCCATTTACTAGGAGAGAGAACCTCACTGCATCTATGGTGTGCAACTTTATTGCTCCATTAGGAAATACTTGGCTAATATCATAAGGTCCCAACCACCTAGATTTAGTTTCCCTTTAAAATCCTTGTATCTTGAATCATACAATGAGGCCAAATCTTTGACATTAAATTCCTTTGTCTTGATGTATTGTTCATACCACTTTGTCCTCTGGTGTACTATTTCAGTGTGATGGATTGCCTCCATCTTGATTTCATCCAACCCATTTAAGTGGTGTAACCTCTCCCTTTGAGCTTTTGTGAGATCCATGTCCAACTCTACTGCTGTTCTTAATGTCTTGTACTCAAATTCTATTGGGATGGATGTTGTTTTTCATATACTAGCTTATAGGGTGTGAGACCGGTTATTATTTTCCAGGTTGTTTTGTATGCCCATACTTCTTTTGGTAATCTAGCAACCCAATATTTTCTATGTAATTACACTGTCTTAGTTAAAATACTCTTGATTACTCTGTTGGTAACCTCCACCTATCCATTGGCTTGGGGGTGATAAGGTGTTGAATTTTTGTGCCTAATTTCACATTCTTCAACTAATTTGGTAATAAGACCTGAAGTAAATTGTCGGCCTTGATCAGTTACTATCTCCCTAGGTACTCCATACCTAGTAAAAATTTCCTCATACAAGAATTTAGCCACATTGTCATCTCAAGAAAACTATAATACCTTCACTTCTACCTATTTAGTTAGATAATCAACACAAACCAAAATATACTCCTTGTCATTAAAAGTAGGTGATATTAGACCAACAAATTCTAGACCCCATTTGTCAAAGGGAGCTAGTGCTAACTGTGGCTATAATGGTATTTCATCACTCCTTGTTAGCTTACCCATTATTTGGCATTTATCACAACTCCTTGTATATTTGATAGAATCCTTGTGTAAAGTTGGCTAGTAGTAACCAATTGTGAGGATTTTGAATGCTATTCTTTTTTCTGCAAAGTGACCCCCACATGGTTCATCATGGAAAGCCTTCATGATATCAAATATTTGATCTTCCCTTATGAACCTTCACATGATATTGTTAGGGCTAGTGTAGAATAGGTAACCGGATATCCAAGAGAGTGGAAAACACTTATGTACCAACTATCTCTTTTCTCTTGGAGAAAAGTGTGGTGGAATCTACCCTGTCACCAAATAGTTGGAAATGTCAGCATACTAGGGTATATGTATATTAAGAGATGTATAGGCACAAATTTGAACCCCTTACACAAATTCCCTTTTATACATCCTCACCTTAGAAAACCAAATCCAAAGGAAAAATTTCACATCAGCAAGTTGCCTTCATTCCAATTGGCATTCGTCTTTTGCATTGATAGAAGAATAACTATCCAGGACACCCACGCAACGCGCAAACATCCACATGATGTGCTTATGTCCCTGATGGATTCCTATGTCTAAAGTTGGTAGAGGCATTACATTTCCTATTGGGAATGAATTGTAACATCCCTCTTTGATCAACTGACCTAAAAACAACTCTTTCCCCCCTATTTTGGTCTTGAAATGCATATCTTGATCATTTAATCCATCTTCTTAGCAGTTCTTGACCTCTCTTGGAAATATTCAAGAATCCACTTCACTTCCATCACTTCAAGAAGCACTTTGGCACTCCATAGCAGCAACACCAACACTCCATCAACTTTGTAGAGAAAGTGTGGAACAAGCCATTGTAGCATGGACTTGAGGTTTTGCAACACCTCCTTTCACCACAGTTGAGGCTATGACAATTGTTCAAGATCTCTTTCTCCATCACTGGCTAGTGAGATCTTGGTGGAGGTCGTAACGTTTTCATTCCTCTCCTTTATAATTTGGTTTAGTAGAATTTCATTGTTTTGTAGTGTTTACGATGTTCTCTACTCTCTTTCCTCCTTTATCATATATTTATCTATCATTGCTATCTTGCTGCCGTGGAGGTGGAAACACCAAAATGGGGGTCTGACTAAGGCAGACCCCTATATATCCCCCAACAATTTTCCCTCTTCCTGTGTGTAGGTGGATGTGCATTTGGAGCTAGCTAGTGAATGAGCATCTTTGTGAGATTATCTTTTTCACCTTAGTTCTAGTCTATTTACTTTATCATTTAAACATCTACATTGTATACTTTCTCATTCTTTTTTTACCATCTAGATTGAGCTAGCTAGGCTATAAGTAGGTATTTTGGTAGTTTTACTATGTCCACTATTGTCTGGTTGTACAGACGTGAGTGTGCCTAAGAGACATGAGTGAACCAAGTTGATGTCCCAGAACTGCACTGTCGTCCTCAAATAAAGAGCTATTCAAGGCACAATATCGACTCCAAAAAGCTAGCTCACCTAGCCCAAATTATAGTTTAGGACTAAAGAGTGATTGAAGGACCTTATAGTCCTCATCATTCTCTTCCCTCATTTGAAACATTCCTTTAGGGTGAGGTAAGTTAGGGTAGCCTTTTGCTCTTGGCTCTCCATGACCTGGGGCCTTGAATGTGGTTGGTCCCCCTCTCTTACATTTTTGGTGAACCCGACGTGAATCATTTTGGTTCCATTTTGTGATACTAAAAGATCATTTCCTCATATTTTAGGAGTGTTGTAGGTGTGAGTGTTGTGAGGCCTCTACCTTATAACCCAACCTATGACCCCTAGTAGGAGCAGCTGGAAGGTTCTAAAAGTGTTGCAAAATGAAACCTTAATTGGGTCACCATCTTGTCTTGTAACCTTCGGGTGGCTTTGAGGAAAGTGTCATCTAGTGTGCATAGTGGACTCTTTTGTACACCAAACTATTCCCTCTATGCAGCCTACGAGTAGTGGTAATGGTATAACCTTCACTTTGCAGGATCTGTTGATGGGCTTTAATAGAGAACCATCTCCTCTTTACATTCCTGCATGATTCAATGGAAACACCGTAGCAAGTGTTCTTGTTGATCTGATGTATCAAGTGAATATCATAACTGAGGAGATCATGCTAATGAAATTTTTACATAAATATGGGTATGATGCACCTGTGACCACCATCCGTATGTACAATGGACTTTCTGCACCTCCTCCAAGTAGTATTTTCCTATCGGTTCTCATTGGACGTAAATCCTTGAACCTTTTATTCAATATTATCCTAGGGTCTAAACTCTTCAGAGTGAAGCTAGGTATCCCCTGGCTAGTAGCTATGAATGCAGTTCCCTCAGCTGTGCATAAATGTTTCAAATTCATTCATGAGTGTTTCATACATGTTATCCATGAAACTGGCTACAGGCTGTTGGTTGTGCATGGTAGTTACTCCTTAGATTACTTTTGGCCTGCACCTATTGGCCCTCTCCCACCTAGGAAGGACCTCTTGTATCTAACATATCCAAATTATAAGAAAGGGCACCTAAGGCCAAAAGTGAGATACCCTCCATCACCTTATGCTGCCTCGCATAGGGAATTTTTAAAAGTTGATAGTGACACTGCCAAGGCACCTAGAAGGGAAGAGGAGAAGAAGTCCTGAGACCCTCCTTCTTCCTCTTCCTCTGTTCAGCCTGATGCTTCCTCTCACCTTGCTATGGTTCCATCAGGTTCTTCCTCGCATTTGTGTGAGAACCCTATGGTGCCTGCTTAGTGAAAGCCTAAGCATCCCACATTTGAGCTTCCTATCTTTCCCATGGAGCCTAGGCTCATTTTCTATGGCAAGAGGAAGGGTCCCCATAGGGAGTCCTCTATGTGTCGGCCTCCCCAGCCTCTCACCGATTCTGCTCCAAAAGAAGTAAATGGGGAAAGACCCATTGCTAAAGCACTCTAGCCAACTGCCCCTACTGCTTCTCAAACTATCCCTCCTACTCCTATTCAGGTATTTTTTCCTTTGCCAGAAATGACTATAGTGGACACTCCCATGGATGAGCAGGAGCCTTCTATTCCTTCACAGCCTCTAGCCTCTAGCTCGAAGAGTCAAAGAAACTGCCTTGTGTGCGAGCATAAGCATCAGAAAAAGGATCTCATGGCTAAGCAAGCCACTTTGTAGAAGAACGATGAGGAGATGGCCACCCTGATGTCAAGGCCTCTTGCTATGTCTTCCCCTCTCCTTTCTCCTACTTCTGTTCAACCTAGTCTCATCTTGCCTTTGACTCCCACTATGAGTGCGCCTGTCCCCAAAATGGTGCAGGTGTTTATGGATCCTTCATCTGATCCACCCTTGTTGATGTACCTTTTGTACATCCCACCATTTCCAAAACTCATAGAAATGTCAAACAGTTGGGTAGTATCTGTTGTGGTTTTCTCATCCTCTTTCTCTACGCCTCTTGCCTTGTGTGTAAGGAGTTCACACCCCCTGATGGAGAAAAAGGTAGAGGTTGGTCCTTCCAGCAATGGAGGACACACGAGGTTCCCACCGTCTTTGAAGGGTGGTCTTGCATTGACTTGTTTCATCCTAGTAATGGAACTAGTCCCGATTTCCCTTGAGTTCGTCACTGCTCTCAAATCATTCGATGAGCCTAGCAATGAATCTTGGGTGCAATCTTCCCCATGCATTGAGGTAAAACATGGCACTCCAATAAAGTGCATGTTTAACTCTTTGGATGAAGTTCTTGCCTTGTTAGTGATCTTTGCAAAGTCATTGACCCTAGCTCCATAAGAGCTCAGTGGAGGGGACCTCGCGGGGCCCTCTTCCTTAGCCCTTGTTGTGGGAAGGTTAGAAGCTCTTCCCGTTAACATTCCACTAGTGCAAGCTTGTCCTTCTTCCCCCTATGATGATCTAGAGTGGGAATCGAATGACCTCTTGGTCGATCAGTGTTAGGGGGAGGCCCCTTCTTTATCTTTAGATTAGATATGTGTGTGTGTTGTGATGTGTTCCCCCATGATCATGCTATGTGTTCCTGGATGACCCTTGTCACCCTTGTTGGTGTTTGTATACAAGAGTAATTTTTTGTGTCATAAACCTTCTATTTGTTTCATCATTCTTTCATGTTTGTGACTTGACTTTTAGAAAATTGGCGATGATGTAAAACATTGGGGGAATTTAGGATTCCCTTCCATTTTGACCCAATTTTTAATTTTTAATTTTTCTTCTCATGTATTCTTCACACGGTCTGATATAGTAGGGGGTTGATGACAATTCATTTATATACTACTATTATATTATATGCATATATTTATGAGCCATTTTGACCCTAAAATATTAGATCACCCATGTACCCTTTGTTTGTCTCTTTCTTTCTCTTTTTCCTTCCTCTTTCTCTTCTTTTCTTAAGTTGTCCTTCTCATGTGTGACAATGCCATCTCTATAATGCTTTGATTTTATGAAAATGCATTCATTGCTGAAAAATATTTTCTTGAATGTCCTCATGAGAATTTATTTTTCAAAATAGTATTCATGACTTGGACTCCTTATGTAACATGTTTCCTTCATCATGGGTTTGTAAAGGAAGAACTTGAGAACCATCCTCTGAGGTGGGAACTGCTTTGACCTTCCCTTCACGAGGGGGCGTTTTTATTCCGTTCGAATTTCTTGATGAAGTGAACATATTTCAAAAGGATTCCTTGATGATGAATTGATTTGAGAAAGAATGTCATTCCTATACTTTCAAACAACATGTCCCTTGAGTGGACCTCCTCTTCACATCAGGTTCCAGAGGACCCCTTTGAAGGTTTTCCAACTTGTCGACATTCTATGTGACTGTCCACTTACTTGCCTACATGGCCAATTTTTGACAAGTTATATTTTTGAGTAAACATGTCACTTTGTATGTGCACATGTGAAGCCACTTCTTGGCTCTATAGAGTCCCCTTCCTTTAGTTTCCTCCATGTGAGAGATCTTGGGGGATACCTCCTTGTAGATCCGTGGGCCTATAGGGCGCTTCCATTGAGCTTCCTTCATGCAAGAGATCTTGGGGGTCACTCCCCTATAGGTCTGTGGGTCTGTAGGGCACTTTTTTGGTTTCCTTCATGAGAGATATCTTGGAGGATACCTTCCTTGCAGGTTTTCACATCTGTAGGGAATGTTTCTCGATTTCCTTCATGTGAGAGATCTTGGAGGGAACCTTCCTTGCACGAATGCAGGACTATAAGGTGCTTACTTCTCAAGGCTTCCTTCATGTGAGAGATCTTGGGGGTCGTCGCCTTGCAGGTCCATGGGCCTATAAGATTCTTTCATTCTACAACTTAATTTGGTTATGTGGGACTTTGGAGTCTTTTGCTCCAGCCTTTTCTTTCGAGCTTGCCAGATCACAGTTTTCTTCCTTGATGATTTAGCTATACATTTCTAACCCTACTACCTTTCCAATCTACTTTATCAAAGAACTCATCAATATTCATGCTAACTAAAGTGGGGGAAAATGTATAGGTGTGAATTTTCACCCCTCATGCAAATTCCCCTTTTACATATCTTCACCTTAGAAAACCAAATTAGAAGGAAAAATTCCACATTAGCAAGCTACCTTCATTCCCCTTGGCATTTATCTTTTGCATTGGTAGAAGAGTACCTCTCAAGAAAAACACACAGAGGTACGTGTGGCATGCTTACATCTCTAACAAATTCCCACATCTAAAATTGGTAGAGGCACTACACTTCCTATTGGGAATAAATTGTAACGTCCCTTTTCGACCAACTGACCCAAAAATGGCTCTTTCCCCCTATTTTAGTCTTGAAATGCATCTTTCTCATTCAATCCATCTTCTTAGTAGTTTTTTGACCTCTCTTGGAAATCTTCAAGCATTCACTTCACTTCCATCACTTCAAGCATCACTTTGGCACTCCATAGAGAAAGTGTGGAAAAAGCCATTACATCAGGGGCTTGAGCTTTTGCAACACCTCCCTTCACCATAGTTGAGGTTATGGTGATTGTTCAATCTCTCTTTCGCCATCATTGGCTAGTGAGCTCTTGGTGGAGGTGGTAATTTTTTCACTCCTCTCCTTTACAATTTGGTTGAGTAGCATTTTACTATTTTGTAGTGTTTGTTGTGTTCTCTACTCTCTTTTCTCTTTTATCATATATTTCTCTATCGTTGCTATCCTGGCTGTCCATGGAGGTGGAAACACCAAAATGGGTGTCTGACTAAGGCAGACCCCTATACAGCCCCCAAAACTTTTCCCTCTTCCTATATGTAGGTGGGCATGCATTTGGAGCTAGTTGGTGAATACGCATCGTTGTGAGATTATCTTTTTCATCTTAGTTCTAGTCTATTTACTTTATCATTTCAGTATCTACTTTGTATACTTTCTCATTCAATTTTTACCATCTAGATTGAGCTAGCTAGGTTGTTAGTAGGTCTTTTGGCAGTTTTACTATGTCCTCTATTGTTTGGCCATACAAACACCAATGTGCCACACTGATGTTCTAAAACTACGCTGTTGTGCTTTGATAGAGAGCTTTTCAAGGCACAAAATTGACTCCAAATAGCAACTTGCATAGTCTAGATTATAGTTTGGGTTTGAAGAGTGATTGAAGGACCTTATAGTCCTCATTATTCTCATCCCTCATTTAAAACATTCCTTTAGAGTGAGTTAAGTTAGGGCAGCCTTTCGCTCTTGGCTCTTCATGACCTAGGGCCTTGAACATGGTTGGTCCCCCTCTCTTACAAGAGAAAAAAAGTTCATCTAGAAATGAGTCATCCACTACCCCTTCTGTTGATTATGTTGGAAACCTTGACAAAAAATATGCTACTATATTAGCGTTATTAGTCTTGTCCACTATTGTAATATCAAATTCTTGTAAAAGCAGCAACCATTTGAATAGTATACCTCCTACTACATGCTTATTCATTAAATATATGATAGTTGTAGGGTCTGTGTGGACAAAAACTGCATAACCAGTAATGTAATGCCCAAATTTATTAATGAAATACACTATGGCTAGCATCTCCTTCTTTGTAATAGTATAATTTAGCTCTGCTCTTTGAAGATTCTTGCTATGTAGTAAATAGCATATTCTTTGTTACCTTCTTTTTGACCCAAAATGACTCTAATAGAAAATTCTAAAACATTAGTATGTATATGGAAGGGCAAGGTCCAATTTTACCTCCTCAAAATAGGTGCTTGTGTTAAGGCCTTATTCAGTTCTTTAAAGGAATATTGGCACTGTGATGTCCAATCAAATTTAATGTCTTGAGTCAGTAGAATAGACAATGGTGCACCAATCTTACCGAAGTCTTTAATGAACCTCCTATAATAGCTCGCATGGCCAAGGAAGATTCTAACATCTATTTGGCTTTGTGGAATAGGTAATGTAGAAATGATTTCTATCTTATGTGGAACAGGCTCTGACATAGGGGTTATAATTTTTGGCAGATGGTCAACACTCCCCTTGGGATTCGTGACATGGACTAACCACCTCCTATGGATCTGTTAACTCTAGTAGTTGTATCGAGCATTAACAGGTCGATCTTTTGGTGCAACGAAAATAGTGGGCTAACAAGTGGTATTAGAGCCAAAGGTGTGAGGTTCAAATCCCCTTGGGTAACATTGAGGGGGAGGTTTTTGGTAGATGGTCAATGCTCCCCTCAGGATTCGTGACATGGACTAACCACCTCTCATGGATCCATTAACTTTGGTAGTTGTATCAGGCATTAATAGGTCAATATTTTGGTGCAATGACAACTGTGGGCCAACAATAATAATACCACCTGAAGGAGAGCCTATTCCCTTGTCTTATTGCTTAAACTTCCTATGCACAAAAAACACAACAAAGTATGAAGGGTTAATTGCTGGACTATGCATCACTTTAATCATGGGAGCTTGAGATCTTAAGATATTCATCGATTCACAATTAGTTATAAAACAAATAAATGAAACATATCAAGAAAAATATGAAAAAATATGAAAATACAAGGATCTCACAATGAATTTGTTAGAAAATTTTGATTTGTACACCATTGATAACATCCCATGTAAAGATAAACAACATGCATATGCAATGGTGAGTGCAACTTCCCTTATATCTGCTCAAGATCCTTCAAAATATTTCACATTCATTATTCATACAATTATGTAACCATCAATAGAATCTAATGTGAAAAAAGTGTTATCAAACACCATGGAAAGCTCTAGTAAATGGTACACACCGATATTTAATTATTTAAAAGAGGGTACCTTTTTGGAGATGACAACTAAGAATATTCAAGCCCACCTTCATAAACTCACATCTAGGTATATAATCCTTGCTAACGTGTTGTATAGAAGTTCATTTTATGGTCTTTTACTTAGATGCCTTAAACAATCTAAAATCCCCATAAAACTTGTGGAAGCTCATGTGGGTGCTTGTGGGGCCATTTTGGAGAAAGATCATTAATTATAAAGTTAATCCATATAGGATACTATTAGATAAATATGGAACAAGGTTGCTTTGAATACATTAAGAAATGTCATAAATATCAAGAACATAGCAATTTGATTCACACTCCTGCTTTTGAACTTCATGCTCAAATACCTATTTGGCCATTTTCAGTATAGGGTTTGGATCTTAATGGAAAAATCTTACCACCTTCCTCTGGCATACATACATTCATAATTATTGTAACAAACTATTTCAAAAACTGGGTAGAATCCATTCACCTTCATTCAACAACTACCAATATAATATGTTGTTTCATATTGGAACACATTATTTCTTTCTTTGGACTTCCTTCCACATTAGTTTCGAACAATGGGACACCATTTAAGAATAATGATGTGAAGACCTTCTTAGAAACGTTCAACATCCAACATCAGTTTTTCAGCACCCTATTACCCGCAATCTAATGGTCAAACTGAATCAACTAATAAAACTCCTGAGAAAATCTTAAGGAAAATAGTAAGAAAACATAATAAGGATTAGTACATGTAGTTGACATATGCATTATGGGCTTATCATACTAGTATTAGAACATGATTAGGAAATAATCCTTATAACCTTGTCTATGGTGCCAAAGCAAAAATGCCCTTGGAGTTAGGGATTCCTTCATTAAGAATTTCTCTTCAAGGATTTATTGATGAAAAAATTTACAAGGAACAATGATTGCATCAACTTGAAATGCTTGATGAACAATGCATTAACACTCTTGAGCATCTCCAAGCTTACTCTAGAAAAACGTAGCATAGGTAAAATGGTAATATCATCCCTGACACATTTAGTAAGGGTAATTTGGTGTTATTTGAGAATCAACTTAACATCAATGCTGCCCAACTAAGAAAGGAAAATTCAGCCCTAATTGGTTGGGACCTTACATAATTGATGACAATTATAGGTCTAGAGCATACACATTAACAAAAATAGATGCTACACCTCTCAAAGAACCTATTAATGCCACACATTTCTGTTGGTACTATGTCTAATATTCTTGAATAGTGTGGATGATAAAGAAGTGGTGTTAGAGTTAGTAGATGAAATTTATTTTCTCTCACATTGCTTCATTCTTGAAAAAAAATTATTTGTGTCTTGAATACTAAAGTAATTAATTAAATTAATCTTGATTAATTTAGGTTTCATACTATTCAATTTCATCTTGTATGTTGTGTTAGAATAGATCCTTATATGCATTTAATGTTGTTTAATTAGATCATAGGTGCGTTTACTTTAGCATAACATACTTAATCATAATACTACATCTAAAAGGAACTAAAATAGTTTTAATTAGATCACATAAAACATGTTATATTATGGAGATATTTTGAATAGTCCTACAAATATTATTGGATAAATCACATTGCCATATAAGTTAAGCACATAAGCATAAACAAAAAAAACATAAATGACCATATATATCACAAAGTTTTAATACATGTCACAAAATATACAATGCCAGTGTGGCTTGTGGCTACTAGATCCCTTAGAACCTAGTGATCATGCCCATCAAGAGATGGTAGTATGCGATCATAAAAAATAAAGAGAATCCATGGAATACTACAGGCCCCTTGCTCATCTAACAACCACAATATCCCATGCGACAACCTCTACGATCTCCCACGTGACAACCTCTAGTTGCCCTCACTCTATGCGGTCTTTATCTACCTATAGCTTATAAATCTCTGCATGAAGTCTCTTGACCTCTGCTAGATCTCAAGATGACCAAAGCTCCTCATATGTAGCCTTGACTCAATCAATGCACCTAGTAGTTGCCTCGTATGATTCTATCAATCTAACATAAGGCTTGAAAAACTTTGGCTGCTGCTCCATGATAGGTAGGGGCACATAGTCTATGCCAATAGCCTGATCTAAGACTGAAGGAGGTACTATCTCTGTAGCTTCCTATCAATAGAGATCATGCAACTCTCTCACAAACCTTGCAAGATAGAAATAATAAACATAATTAGTACACATCATGACATATGTATAAATCAAAAGCATGAGGATAAGGATAATCATAAGCATAAATAATGTGTCATCACTTAGATCTCTAGCTAACTATGTATAAATATCCTCATCTGGTGTGGGAGGCATAGAGGATGTTCTATCCTCTCCATGCTCATAAGTGCTAGTGTGTTTTTTAACTATTGATTGTGATCTAACAAGACGGGTGGGAGCTAGATCTCTCCACTCATGGGAAACTAGACCCTCATCTATTGTATCATCACCCTCACTCATTAGTTAGTCCTCATCCTCAACCTCCTCATAGTTTGTGTTTGCCTCCTCATTGTAGTCCTCCTCTACCCCATCTAAAAATAGGTTTGTAGCCCTGATCCATCTATCCTCACCTACGTCCTCCTCCTCATCCCTCTGATATGGAAGTGACCTCGTAAAGCCTATAGGATGATCCATAGAAAATATCAAAGATGGTTGTGCTACGACCCATCACTCCTCAAATTATTTTGTAGCCCCAATTTCATCAGCATCGGAGATTGGGGCCATGTCGAGATTTGAGTCATCTGAATCACTAAATATAAAATCATCCACTATTAGTCCTCTCATGACTCCTATCCTTTGGGAACTCCACATTGATCACCTATGGAATGGCCATGCTATTGGTGGTACCTGCACCTATCCAAAATGTTTCATGGCACGATCGTAGTAGAATGGTCTTACTATGTAATCATGGCTCTCGAATAGAAACATGTCCCTCTACATCCTCCTCAATGGTCAGATCTCATTTGGCCACTATGGTATTAGTTGGTAAGGTCCCCAAATGATCTCCTCATGATCTAGTCGATCAAACCAGACTCTCCAAAAATGTAAATTTGCATACTACCACACCCATCTTAGTGGATAGCTAAAAGAGTGTGGATATCCTAGGGTGCATATATATGGAAATCATTTTAGCCTGGTGCATGTGATATGCTCTAAGCACCAAACTTTTAGAAGAATACAATGTGCCATGCTATCAACCTCATGATATATGAATCATCCTAAATCAAAGTATAAATGTGCAAGTATGTTGCAAACCCATGCATAGATGGTCCACTGATGCTCCATCTCCTATATAATATGAACTAGGAATCCATCTAGGTGTGCTCCTCATCCATCTGGGACTAGTACTAATGCTACCTTGAATATCATAATCCGTCTCACAAGTGGAAATCATGCATAGAGTAGCCATTGTAGCTCAATACGTGGCACCATGATCTCATCTCGAACTGGCCCTCCAAGGAAATACTCTATATCTACTTGCATCTACCTGTATGTATGATCCTTTGTGAAATAGACTCTCTAACCTTAGATGGGAACTTGAATAATGCAATGCATGTCCTCCAAGGTAATCGTCATCTTGTCGATGGGTAACTAGAAGGTATAGGTATCTACGTCCCACCTCTTTGCTAATTCTATAAGCATGAAATCATGGTATCTCATCGATGGCATGAGGTATGCTCAATATATACCAATCACCTTTAGAATCTATGTCACCTTCACTGATAGTGTTGTGACAGGGTCTCGTAAGTGACAAAATAGTCTACCATTGAGACACGGTCATGATTGTGGATGAATCTAACAAAACTGAAAAAATATCACCTATAAGCATTCTAAAATCTTAAATCTATACATCAATAGTAAATAAAGTGTGATAAAGTTTCTCTAGGGTAATTTTCTAAGGGTCCTAGACACTTTATTCCCTATTTGGGACACTTCACGAAGAAATGGGACACTTTGCGAAAAAGTGGGATACTTTGCGAAAAAATGGGACACTTTGCAAAAAAGTGGGTTACTTCGCGAAAAAGTGGGAAAATTTGCAAAAAAAAGGGATTCTTTGCAACTTTTTCTTCCAAGGTCCTAAATTTATTTAGAAATACATAAAAAAATAAAATAAATGTGTAAAAACAAACCTAGGTACAAAAGAAATCAATCATAGGATGTTGTAAATCACCTCGTTCCACCTCCTCACATAAGCTATCCAGTCTTGAGGGCACATATGGTCGTACGCTCAAAATTCTTGTTCACTCTCCACTAAAATAAAACTACAAGATGATAATTTGTAAAAGACAAAATTATTACACATAGTCTCACTTTTTACTCTTATATATGTTTAAATTAGGTCATTTTCATATTAGGGTTAAAAGTGTTATTTCAATATTAAAACTAGCATATTGGGGGTAGAGAAATTTATTTTTAATGTTGTTTGTTGTGTTGGATTCATGATTTTTCTCTTGTTCTCATAAAAAATCTATCATTATGTGGTATGGTACTTGGAAATACCCTATGGTATGACTTATGCAATTCGATGCGGCTATACTGCTACCTTGATTCCACCTCCATAAAGTAAGTGGAATCAAGGGGGGGCATACATCTACCCTCAAGTTTTATTTCATAAACAAGTTAGATAAGAAAATATTTTGAGCAACTAACAAATCGGTCTTGTAGGATGCAGATATTAACATTGTGCTTTTGCAGAAAACTACATTGGGGGGTTCATTCCCTTGTGTTTGTGAATGAATATATATGAGTATCCTTTTATGACATGAAGTTTATTGTTTAGATTCCTTTAGCTTGCATATGCTTGTAGAGTCATATGGGCACTAAAGTGGGGGCTAAATGTAGTGTAGAAAATTGTACTCCCTTCTTGGAGATGGTACAATTTTACACTTACTTAGGACCTATTTTAGTATCCTTGCATTCATAACCCTTTAAATCGTCATTAATAAAACCCTAAGACCCTTTATTTCGGATCTCAAGGCTTATTTCAACTAAAATCCTGACAAAATCAATAAAGGATTTCAATTTTTTAACAACCTAACATTTACTCAACTCAAAAAGCTAGGGTGGGACTCATATTCCACCTTGGGCATATGAGTCCCCCTAGGTGGGACCCATATTCCATAAGTGGCATATGAGTCCCGTGTGGCCCCTTTTTAGGGTTTGAGTAAAAAATTAAGTTTTTTAATTCAAAATTTTGGTTGATGTCAACATTTGAGATCTAATAAATGGTAAATTAGATGAAGTGTCTATGTAAACATGGTTTCAAATCATTATTTTCATCTAGAAAAATAAATTCAAGGTATAAGAATTCATTATATCAACTTGAGTACTCAAGCATACTTTCACAAGAGCATTTGAGAGCACGTAGCAAGAAAATTTGAAGCAATGGAACAACATTATAGTGTTTTTTGTAGGTCTTCAAGCTCATTTTCATCCAAGATCTAGCATTGTTAAGGATTGATGATGGTTATCTATAACAAATCATGATGGATTCTACATTGGGGAGATGCAAATAGCCATGAAGCCAAGCCTAATGAATTGTTTCCTAAGTGATTCCATCTTGCACTATCATTCTTTTTAACCTAAAGGAGGTACATGCACTATTGTGACTTATTAGAGTGATTAGGAATCTCCAAAAGTGAGTCATCATTTTTACATTTCATTCATGCATCTTATTCTAGCACATTAGAATAGGGTTTTATGGCATTTTAGATCTTCTAATATTAGACACACTTAATATTAGGGCTTGCATTCACATTTACTTTCAAGATCCATTATTTCTATCAAGGTTTAACTACAAAACTAGGGGTTTGACCGAGGCAAACCCCCATAAACAAATCAATACAACACTTTTTTTGTAGGATTTTTAACAAGTTTAGATCTGGAAACGAAGTTGGGAAGAAAGAGTAGAGATAGAAGAATAGATTCAGACCTTGATTTTTTGAAAAATTAGAATGAGATTGATATGCCACTTGTGGCATATGAGTCCTAGTATAGAAAATTTTCCAGGTTTCGAAGGATTCAGACTTATCGATGCTAGATTCCAGTTTCTGCCTAGAAACCCTAATCTGGGACTAAATCACCCCTATTGGCATATGAGTCCCAATGTGCATCAAAATCAATATTTCCAAGATTTTAGACCTTCATTCAAGTCTCTTCAAGTTTCCAGGTGCACCTCTATACTTTCTTAGTTTACTATTCCAATTTAAATTCATTTTTAAGTCATTTAGTTAAGTCTTACATCTCATTTACATTTCTTGTCTTTCCTAGCCCTAGCTTGGTGGTGAACCCCTCTTTAGTCTTTAATCATGCCCTAGGACATCTTATTTCAGATCTCTTTCCCTCATTCTATCCCTCGATTGAGATCTCTAAGGTATCCTTAAATGAACTAAGTGAAATAGGCCCTCATCTCCCTTGTGTTCCATCTCTTAAAAGGGAGCACCCTATTTCCTAGGTTTTAGTGATTTGTTTGAAGCTTCAACTATAGGTTCCTCATCCTCTAGTTTAGTCATTTGAGGGGATGAAGGTCCAACTAGTTGTTTCCCTGACATGAGGTGGACATCACTTACCTCTACCCCATAAGTGGGGTATTGCATAACCTCATTAGTATATGCATGTTAGGTAGGCTTGTTGTTAGGGTTAGGTGTAGGTTGGGTAGGTAATTATGGTGGTTTGGGTGGCTGATATGTAGTACTTGATGGAGGCATAATGGCTTGTTTTTGTGGTTGAGGAGGAAGCATAGGCTACTAATAATTAATGTTTTGTTGTTGCCACTATTGACCTTTTTTCCATTGAGTTTTCCATTGGTTTTACTGTATTGCCCATTGAGGATTGTAATTGGAACCTTGGAGATTTTGTTGTGACCATGGATTTGGTTGTTGTAGGTTACAATTTTTTTGAGGTTGTTGCCATTGTTGAGGGTTTGGCCATTGGTTTTGGTTGTTTGACCAGGGTTGAGAATTCTAAGTATAATTTTTTTGATTTCCAATGGGGAAGGATGAATTGAAATTAAGAGGGTCTTATGGAATACCTTGTATTTGTTACCATGGCCTTATTTGAGCTATGTAAAATAGATGTCCATCCTCTCCTTCAAGCAGCTAGAAATTAGGTTTCTCTGGTTTGTCTTGTTGAATACTAGCCACCCTATTGCATTTGTAGTTTATTTTCCTTTGCCTACAATTGGGGTAGTATTAAGTGAGAATTGATTTAGTTTCCTCTTGCTTCTTCTTTATATGGAGAGTGTTGAACTAAGTAGCAAGGTGACTGATAATGTCCTCCATGTTGGCCAACAAATTACTTAACTCTATCTTTGAAACCCTAGTGGATGATTTTCCAATGGTGGGTGTCTTCTCTCCTATTGGTCTCTTAGTGAAGGTCTTGGAGTTTGGAAACCCTAAAAATTTATTCAAATGGTATTTGAGAGATATCCCCTTGCCTAATAAGATCGAGAGAATCCATACAATCCTCATTGAATCCTCTCAAAAATATTAACTTGAGGGATTCTTCAGATAACTTATTCTATGGATTTTTCTTCAAAGAAAAATGAAATATCTCCACATAATCCACTAATGGCTCATCCTCCTTCTGTGACATTTTGAAAATTTCATCTTTCATCCTATAAAGTCCTCTACAATAGTCTTGGTACTCCAAGAACATTGTTTTCATGGTATCCCAATCAGGAACAATATCCTTGCCTAATCCCATAAACCATCTCAGGGAAACATCTTTTAGAGTGACAGGGAAGAGCTTGAGCCTATGAGAATTAGAGGTATAGTCATAGCTCCTACATAGGAAATCGAATTCAAATAGAAATGTGTCTAGATCTTCATTCACCAACCCATAAAAGACTAGTAATGTTGAAGGAGGAATATTCTTTAGCACAATATCCCTTTCTTAGTTGGTGATTGGTAACTCAAAGGTCACATGTTCAGGATCATCCACTGCATTTCCCATGGTTTGGTATGTCCCCTCTATTGCTGATAGGGAAATTTATTCTTCAATATTACTCTTGCTTTGAGTACTAGAGTCACCAATTTTTGCTATGGCTTCTTGGCATGTAGAGGGGAGGAATCTTCCCAAAGAGTCTCTCTACCTCCACATACAATAAATATGGCTTTGTATAGTAGCATTCCTACACAATATTAGTGCAAATTTTTGGTATGTTGATAAGATAAAACATAAGTGTCCTAATGTTGAAAATAAAGTGTAAACTATGAAATCTTGGAAAAATAAGTCTATGAAAGTAGCACCATCCCTAACAATGGCACCAAAAATGTAGAGTCTAAAGTGGTTTTTTGTAAACTTGGTAGAAACCACACAATTTGGAGGAATGACTAGCTAAACACTCCACTCAACATTGTAAAGACTTCATTGAGTTTTCAACCAAGATTTGTAAACTTGTGATGGTGCTACACTATATGTGTCTTCAATGATCTGAGGTTACCTAGGTTATCCTGTTAAAAGTATTCTACTTGTTGGAAAATCATAGAAACACATAACATTGAAAGAAAGAAATTGGTGCTCGTGGCTACAAATTCCTATAAAATATCCTATATCTAAATTGCTGCTAATTGAGAATTACTAAAACTAACTCAAAACTAGAAACTGAACTTAATCTATCCTTCAAAGTACTACAGGTCAATTGAATGCATTCATGCACATGAAAAATTATTATTGATAATCAAAACATAAGAATCTATTCTAACTTCCATGAAATTTATGAAGTAATGATAAAAAAAAAACTATTAAATAGAAATACAATAACTATAAATGTAGTGAACACTTACCTTGAGTGGCCAGCTCAAGTGGCTTTCTTCACTTAACTAAAACCAAATATAAATCTCAGATTCCATGCATCCACATGAGCTTGAAACTCATTCATTATGCATTCCAAAAGATCACATAAAATATTATTCAAAAATTGTATTTAAGAAAACCATTTTTGAACAATTAACATGTCTATAGGTCACAACTAAAAACTAAGTAACTGATAACAAAATAATTAACCAACTAACTATCTAAAAGACCCAACCACCAACTATATAAAAGAACATGGTATTTTATTCTAAACAAAAATCTTAATTGAAATCATTAACTACAAATCCTTAGATATTAGAGTATGTAATTAAGATTGAATTATTCAAACTGCAACTGAAAATAAACAAGAGCTCAAATGGGATTAAAACTCTGGAAAATAGATCTACATGTGGAAAAAATAAGGTCAATTATCTAGAATCCTATCACTAAAATAATTCTTCTTCTTCAATGACTTATTAACTATCATAATGATGCACAACTAACTACATTAGGTGTTTCCACATGGTAGTTATTACGCTCACATTGTTCTATCACTTCTCTTGATTTTTTATCCAATTCCTCCTTTCGCTATGGGCCATAGTGTATTCCTAGGCTGCAAGATGTTAATCCACAAAAAACATACACAAAGATAACTACAATGATTAATAATAGAATTCAAACCACATTTCATACATATCCACATATAAATTATGCAATGCTACTATATCATAACTATATTTCCATTACTATAATTTAGGTCCAAGGTTGTTTAATAAGCATAAAAATATAGCATATCATAGGAATATGTTGAAAAGGATTGTTCAATAATGTCTGGAAGCATACATAAAATCATCAGGAAATGAACTATTAAATAGATTCATCATTATGTATGTGAGGATTAGGAGCATCTTGCTCCTTTAAGCTCAAGCCTCCATGAAATGAAACCATTTGAAACCCACACTTATATATTTGCAGGAGAGACTTTACAAAAATCAGATAATGTAAAAGTCGAGTCTTTGTGGCTTTTATGCTATTGTGGAACTTGCATCAATGAAGGACTTGGAACTACATGAGATCAGAAGTAAAGTTAAAATTTACTTGTGTGTCGAAGGTCTAAGGGAAACCTACATGGGATTCTCTGCATGGAATTTCCCACAAGTGATGCCTCAAACATATTGAGTGGGACAAAAAACAAATAGTCATATTTTTGAAACATTACGAAAATCCATCTGTAGAACCCATTTCAAGAATTCAGTGAAAACAATCCCTGAAACCTGAAAACCAAACTCCTAAGCGAAATCTCCCAAATACCTATGGTTTAAATATCTCAGAAAAATACTCATGCATGATGGAATGGATAGCTTGGGAGAAAGGTTTTATTTACATTTAAGTAAACCTCCCATAATAAATCCCAAGGAAAACTAGACGAATACCTAAACTAAACTAAAATTTTGGTGAATTCCATGAAATTGCATTAAATGTGAATTGCAAGAGGAGAGTGATAAAACCAACTTGAAGATCATCAAAACTTGAAATTATATGCTTGAATGGCAAAGGGGGATCATTGCAATGCTCAAAATGAATTCTAAATGAAAGGTCAAATCACTTTGACTACTTCACAAACTATAGTGTGTGAAAATGAAATGGCGATGCCTATTTATACCATACCTAAAAATTTCCACCATAAATGCATTCTTTGACAATGTGGCACACACTAAGCTACATGAAATTAGGGTTTTGCAAGGATCTACAAAATATCGAGGTATGCAGACATTAGAATCCATAGGGATTGGAGTAACTTGAGAATTATGGGAAAATGATTCCATGGATACCCACAATATGATTCCCACAAACAACAAAAATGTAAAAGTTCAAGGCTTGTGAGAATCGATTGTTTAAATATTCTATGAAAATCAACATGATCACTCTTCAAAACAAACCACTTGTAGAAAACTAGCTTTACAAGGCTTGATATCATGTAAAAATTTATTTGATGTAGGACTTATCCTTAGCAAGTATTAACACAAGCTAGGCTATTTGTGAGTATGGACCCCTTGTAGATCTTGAAATGCTGCAGGTTTTAAGTGACTGCGAGATATTGACCAAGGGGAGTCAAAAGAGCCTTACCTATTAGATTTCCCCTACTCGAATCCCCGCAAAAGAAAAAGAATAAGTTAAGAAGAAACCTTCAAAGCCCAAAACTAACACAATAAAGGGGGAAAAATGCGAACTTGAAACCAACCAAACTATAATGACAAAAAAAGTATGCCTTTTCCTTGTTCAAGATTTGGGAACAATTAATGATAAATTGGAATTGATATCTCCTTGATCTAGTGTTGAGATGTGTTTTATGCATCCACATTAGGTTTTGGGCCCTTTTTAAGCTAAACAAACTTAAGTTTTCCTTATTTTAGTTTTGTAAAGTGTACTTATTTACACCTTCACATTAAATTTAGGAGGCTTGTAAACTAAATGGACCTAATCTAGTGTTGTAATGTCTTGTACAAATTACCATGGGATTTTGGGCCCTTCTAAACTAAATAGACCCAATATTGCATTAATTTAATGTTGTAAAGTATATTTATTCACACTTTCACATTGAATTTTGGGCCCTCTTACATTTATAACCTTTATATCATTATTAATAGGCCCCTAAGACCCTATATTGCACATATCAAGGCTTATTTTAATCAAAAACCTAACAAACATCAAATAAACTTAATTTCTCATCACCCTAACACTTTCTCTTTCCAAAAATGCCTTGTGAGACCCATATGCCACCTTGGGCATATGAGTCCCACCAGGTGGGACCCATACACCACAAGTGGTATATGAGTCCCATTTGGCTCCTTTTTGAGTTTTGAGTGAGAACATTTGGCTTTAAGTTCAAATTTCATGAATGTTGGCCCGTGGGATCCAATTAACAAGATATTAGATGGATTTCCTATATAAAAAATGTCTCAAATCATTATTTCATTATGAATTCATGATATCAATTCAATAACTCAAGATTTAAGCATTCCAAGAATTTACAAGATCATATAGAACACATTGAAGATCATCTAGAACACATTCAAGATCATTTCTAAGACATTCAAGGGTAGAATTCTTCATCAATTGTGGCAACAGTTCAAGGTCCATCATCATGTCAAGGATATCAGACATCAAGCATGTTATTGAGCTAGTGTTGTGATGTAGCATTGAAGATCCAAGATAAGGCATTGTTCTACACCTATTGTCAAGATCAAGATCTACATCCTTCATGGCCATTTTATGTTGAGTTGTAGATTTACAAGACATCATTTACAAGGTATCATTGTCCATGATTCATGTTTGATGTTTGATGTTTCATGTCTTCATTTCATTATCTCATCATTTGGTTTAATTACCTACAAGGGGTTTGACCAAGGAAAACCCCTATTTCCTAACAATCAACTCTCTCTCTCTCTCTCTCTCTTTGTATGATTGCAGATCTAGGTGTCATGGAGCATGAAGGACCTTTGAAGATTAGGTTACAAGCTTGGAGATTTTTTTTGGGATTTTCCCCTCATTTGCAAGGTTGTAGTCTTCACTAAAATGTCACCTACAACCCAAAAATTAGGGGTTCAAATCTAAAAACAATGTGGAATAGAAAGAGCAGACATTGAAGACCAAATTCTAACTTTGAAGTTCTAGAAAACCCTAACTAGACTCATACACCAATCTTGGTGTATAAGTCCTAATTTAGGTCATCTTTCATATTTTGGTAGTTTTAGATACCCTTTTTCCAAAAACCAGTTCTTGCATAGAAACCCAAATCTGGGAGAGATACACCCAGATTGGTGTATGAGTCCCAGTAGGCCTAAATTTTAGGTTATTTAGCATTTCAAGCCTCCATTCAAGCTCTCTTAGGTTTCTAGGCACTCCTCTATACATTTCTAATTTTTTGTTCTGATTTATTTGCATTTATAGTTCATTTAGTGAAGTTTTATGCATCATTGAGTTCAATCATTAGATCTTGCATTCCATACATTTTTCCAAGCCCTAGCTTGGTGGTGAACCCCTCATTCATCCTCAATTAATATTTTAACATACCCTAGGATACCCTATTGTCAGGTCTCTTCCTTCATTCTTAATTGGATTGAGATTTGTAAGGTGTCCTTGGGTGTAGCAAATGCGAAATAGGCACCCTACCTTTGTGTTCTATTCATAAAAGGTGGGGAGTACTATTTTCATTGTTTTACAAACCAAGGAAAACCAAAAAATAAAGGGGGTCCTCATTTTCGATGGGGCATGTGTGTAAGGCACAACAATGTACAATCAAGATGAATGATCAACCATTCCAATAGTAAGACTTTCTATACTTTTAAAGTATCTAATGGGTGATCCCACAATAGTGGTTTACAATTTTTTGCCAAACTCGACACTGAAATTATTATTTTTAACTAAATATTCACATTCGGGCACCTATAGCGGCTAAACCATGAGGAATTTGAAGATTATGCAAACTAGAGTCTCATCACATTTTGTCTGTAGATTCTAAAAGTATTTTTCATTTTTTTTGAATCAGATTGCACTTCTTTTTTCCATCTCCCACGAAAACTGGTTTTTTTTAGAAAACAACATTTTTAAAAAGTGACACTCATCGTATAGAACATAACATTTTCTATATGAAGGATAAAACTATAATTTTTTCAAATTTAGATTTGTAACTACGATATCTAGCACTTTCATTTACTCTCATAGTTTTTATTGAATATTTTTTCCTTAATCAAGCTTTGAAGTCAAACCAATTGCAATTCAGACATACGTGGACTGTATACAACATAACTTTTTCTGTATGTATCGAAATTCAATTTTTTTTTTTTAATGGATCAAGGACATCAATACCCAGCACGAACATATTTTTTAAAATTTTATTTTGATAATTTGCTTATTTTCCACATGTGCAAAACAAAGAGCTTGATTTTCGGTGAAAAACCTATGTTTAATAAAACTAAAAAAACACATACATAATAAAACCAAAACATATTAAAATTATATTCATTGGATAGCTCGTTCTGAGGACTACCTGATTCTAGTTGGGTTTGTGAAGATTCCTGCATTTTCATCCTCAATTTGAGCTCCGAAGTGCCAAAATTTAGGTTTTTTTTGTGTCTCAGATGGGGGATGAGGGATAAGGGGGGTTCATATGAACCCATAGGGGTTCAAGTGAACCTCTAGGGATTTGCACGAACCAGGGTTCGAGTGAACTATGGTTTGAGCGAACCCCTTCAAAGAGGTTCTTTCAAACCCCTTTCCTATGTATTTTTTTTTTTTTTTGGCGGCCAAGATTCAAAGGGGTTCGCTCGAACCCTGGTTCGGGCGAACCACTTATTAGTTTGGTTGAACCAGTAGGTTTGTATGAACCCCTAATATCACTTTTTTTGCCTTGGGGTCATTTTTTGTGAGTTTTCCTTCCTCACTTGAATTGTAAACCACTATTGTGGCTTCACCCTAATGGCAATCGAATTAGGAGTGAATTCCATAGTTCTCCCATCTCCATCATGTGTAATTTGATATATAAATTTAAGAATATTGTTGGTCAAATGAGGTAGACATAAAATATCATTGAAAGTACCCTCTCCAAAAGCAATGTACCCCTTCCCAAATACACTCATGTATGTATTGTTTCTCATCAAAATAAGAGACATAGTAAAAGGCTAAAAAGAAGAGAACATAGACTATGAAGATACCATATGATGAGATGATCTTGAATCTAGTTCAATTATCTCCCTGATCCATGACCTCAAAGAGCACAAATATTTGTTCCCTTGTTTCATATCAAACCAACATGACCTTTTCCTTATTAGATTGTTTTGAAGAAGAAAAAGTTGACTCAGACATTCTCGAAGGAAAATCAATATGATTCTTTTAAGAATATGTTTTAATTAACCAGTGTCCTCATAACAAGAATGTTCATCATGTCCAAGCTTCTTACAATATGAACAAGCAGGCTTCTCATTCTTAGATGATTTTTTGTGGAAGAGGATTTATTCTTCGGTTGATCTAAATGTGGATTGTTCTTTGATTTCTTCTATTTCTTATCAATATGTTCTAATTCTTTAACCTTATCAGCCAACAATTCCTAAGATTTAGATGACTTGATGAGACTCATTGAGATAAGATTTTATTGCTCATGTATTCAAATCTCAAAAAATGATGCAAATGAAGGTGTAGTATATGTAGTCCCCATAGTCAATCTATGCGTATGAAAGCTAGAAACAAAAGTAACATAATCAAGACCAAGTTTTTTTAATGTATTATAGGAAAATTGAATATCCTTATTAATTCCATGTGCTTTACATTGCTCCCTTAGATCATTAACCGATAGTCCTGGATTTTGTCAAATTTCTTAGGATCAAGGCTCATCAATTAATTATCAATTTGATAGCCTCTTACTTCATTTGTACTATCATACAATATTTTCAATTTTTCCCAAGCCTCAAAATAATTTTTACATGATTTAATTTAAAACAATAAATTTCAAGAAACTAGGCTACAAAGATATCCAAGAGCTTTAGTATGTTCAATCATCCATTTTATCTTTTTATCATTATTTCTAGGTTTAAATATGTTATTCTCAACATATAGAGAGTGACCTTGAGTCATTGGAGAACTCCATGCATGTTGATGCCAATTTGAATATTTTTATGATGTTAGCAAAGGAACCTTAGAATGATCCATAGAAAAGAAGAGAACAAGCAATTAGATCAAAATAATACACCAAGAGTAAATCACTCAATCAAAAATTCCCCCCAAAAATATGATTTGGCACTTTATATGTAGTGCTATTACAATGCTAAAATTTCTTTCTAGAGTTTACAATGCCAAGATAGATCAAAGATAGAAAATTACAACAATATATTAGAATGAAATCCTCAATATGAAATTACAATTTCAATACAACCAAGATTGAAATTGAGGCCTTCCCAAAAGATAAAACTTCTCCAAGTTTTAGTATGTCCAAGTTATGAACCAAAACAAAAATATACACAAATCTTAGTAAATAATATCTAGGGTTAAATCTAAAAAATTATTTGATGTAGTTGTATATCTCTTCAATACCTTTTCAATGCCACAAGAAGCACAAAAATTGGATAAACAGGCAAAAATTTATGAGCTCAGAAGTCCAAATGGGAGACCTAACTTCAAATAGCAACAAATTTCACTAGAAATTAGATCTAATAATGAAACCTACACCACTAGTAAGTACATAAAACCAAATTTCCAATGATATATTATTTTTCAAAGGATGATTTATAGATCAAAAGTTATGAATTTGTAAAAAAATGTTGAATAAATAGCTTGTAGTGACAACCCTCCTAGCAAAATAAAAAAAATCCAAAAATCAAATTCATCTAAAATGAATAATTTTATATGAAAATAGGTGTATTTGGGTTATCTAAATGCAATGAAAACATCCATTTGGGCTATAAGTGGTCCAATAAAATATTTTCACAAGATTTAAGCTTCAAACCCTAATTTGCAACTATATCATACAATGGACAAATTAAGTGAAAAAAGCTAGATCTGATTTTCATGGATATCTTAAACTCAATAGTGAGCTTAGATTGGCACCAACATGCTCCAAAATGAACTTGTAATACAAATCCACAAAAGAAAAAAATTTAATTTGGTATTTCTATTTTTTTTCTAATTCTACAGGTCATCATTTGATGCAAGAGAAGAGCATACTCAACTTTTCAAGATCCATCAATATTTGCACCATAGAAAAATATCAAGCCTAATTATATCCCAAATCTAAAAAGGGAATTGTAGATATAAAGCTCTAATACCATGTTAGAGTCACTCAAGGACTCAAGCCTCCTGATGGGACTTTTAAATTTCGAAGGGAGGAGGCTAGGGTTTTAGGGTTTAAAGTTACCCATGGTGATATGAATTATCAAATTTTGAAACCCTCATGTTATGTTTCAACGGTGACTTGCTACTGAAGGTAACCGGTCACTTAAGTGATCTGATTGAGCCTTTTCTCTGTGCTCTTACTGACCCCTTCCATCTAGCTTGTCGGTCTGTTTTTGCCACCTGGGCTTAAATGTTTATACCACCAAGGGTTGTACCAGTTGGTCCCCACTTGAATATTCTACATGTCCTACATGCAGTTTGGCTAACCGTTCGATCATAGGTTTTGATCTGGACTGTTTCTCACAAACCTCATAGGTTTTCCTGCTAATGTCATAAAGTAGTGCGAGGTCTATGAGATGCCGCCATCTAGCATGTACAGAGGGGTGGGGTATTTTCCTGAGGTGTCAGTGATGACAAGTGGCCATCTTTTCACCAACAAAGGGATTTAATTATGGGGTTAATAATAATTGTCCATCGTAAACCTCGCACGAGTAAGGTAAATGTCTCTAAAGTACTGCGAGGTCTACGAAAGGGCGACATGTGGCCTGGTTCTTGAAGTGACAAGGCTAAGTGGGACCTATTGTCTGGTTGCGACCTCCTGTTTTCATGGGTTTTGATTGGCTATGGTTTTTCAAGGCGCTAATGTGGATTTTCAACACTCGATTAACTCAATATGAGTCATCTGACTTGCCAAGACCATTCTACATCAACAGTGTAATTTCAAAGAAATTACTGATCATCCATGTGACGAGCTTTCACACTCTGAAACTTATTTTATTAATGGCTCGAGCTTTTCAGAGGATCCTCTCCTGATTTTCTCTAGCGTGCGAATGATGCCCTCCTGATAGAAAAAATTATGGTGGCTACGTCAGCCACTTATAGCTCAAATACTTGTATTACAAAAATGCAATTAATATCTCTCACACCAATTTACTCTATAAATGCTTGCTAAAGTTACCCAGTATTATCATTGCATTTTTGAGTTGTTTTGTGTGTAGGTGGTGGCTATTCTCCTGTATTCTGTGAAGTTATTTATTCAATGGATAAATCTACTTGGTGCAAGAGTTCCAGAGTAAGAGCCAGAAGGTCGCTAGTTGAGAAGGAGCAACTTGCTCCCAGAACACCCGAGGTTGCTACTAAAAGAGATGGAAAAAGGCCGGAGCATTGCACATCCCCTGTTCTGATTTCATTAGATTCTAATGGCAATAGGTCTGAAACTGACTCGGATTACTGATGTTACCTGGCAGCCTTGACTGAGCTCATGGGAGTGAACGAGGAGGTTCTTGCAGTCAAACCAATAACTGCAGAGGCCCCGTGCCAGGTTGCTAGGTGTTGTGCTGATGTAGCTGGAGGGAAGAAGGTGGTTCCATCTTTGACTGAGGTGAGAACTCAGAGCAGTTGCTTGTACTGGGGTCGTGTGTCTACTTAGTGGTTGCTGGTGTTGGGTTTGGTGGGCGGTGATTTCCCTGGTGTTTCATCTTGTTGATGTGGACGTGTGCGTGCCTGACACGCTTTTTGTTTTTTCTCCGACTGGTTATTGTGTAACCATTTTTTGATTCCTCGGATCATGCACTTTGCTATCCAATAATGAGGAATGTGAATTTGAATTTCATTCTAAATGAAATTCAATTTTGAAATTAACAATGTAGCCTAATGCTTTGTTGCTCTCTTGTCCTATAAAGGATATTTCATAGCTCATTGTTATTGTTGGATTTTGGATCTTGAAAGTTTTGAATATATGTATAGTTAGTTCTTTTTACTGTGGTTCTCTTAAAGGTTGTAGTTAATATCTTTTCTGGTCAGTTGGCTATGAAGCAAGCAAGCCTTGCTAATGTAATTACAGATATTCAACCAATGAATGATAATCATTTTGAAACAATTGCTCTCCTAATTGTGCGTCATAAGTTGTGAATGAGCCTTATCAATGATATTTTCATTCACTTTCAATGGTATATTTGAATGTGTTCTTCATTTCCCTACTTTAGCTCAATGAGTTAATAAAATTGCTTGAAAATGAGTTACAAATTTATGATTATACGTTTAGGATTGCTAAGGAGTGTTGTTTTAAAACTAAAATTCACATGATGTAAAGCATTGTGGTGATATGTCTATAATATCTGGATTACGCTTTGTATGACTCCTGCCTAATGGATGAGGCACTGGCTATTTCCTTCAAGATTATTATAGGACTTTAATTCTAAACATGGGGGTCTAAAAGTTGAACACAACAAAATATTAAACCCTATCTCTCTACAAGAGGCAAATCTTACATTGAAATATTCAATCTCGTTGCTCTAAGATACCTATTATTATTCTCTGGTCTGCCAATACCAAGAGTAATTACTATCTTAGTGCGCGTGTAAGGGATTGTAATTTGTAAGAAGAAGTGTTCTTACCAGTCATAGATCATTCTTATGAACACATTTAGGTTTACCCACCTTGGTTTCATAGAGCCAAAAGTGTAGGAGATGTTAGTCTTTGACTAGATCTCGTTAGTTGGCCACTAGCCTTTGTGGTTCTTTATAATGGGAGTTGGCTACCTCTTAGAGAATTACTAATCCTATGTGGGAAAAAACACCAACACATCCAAGATCACTTGTAAAACCAAAAATAACCTTATACAAGAGAGAAAAACAAGAGCATAAATTTACAATAATAGATGCAAGATAATATAACCAATATGCAATACTCAAGATTGCAATTATATTGGATTGGAATAAAACACAAATGAGAACCCCTTGGTTATATAGCCAAGGTAAGAGATAGGATTAGACAAGATCATGACAAGTGTCTTAATCCTATATCATGAGACAAGTAACTTGACATAAAATTCAAAAAGATAAGATCTAGACATGACAACTAAGTCTTCTAGGAGGAATCTTCGTACCTAAGTAAACTTAACATGTGAATAAGTCCTCCCCATTAGGAATTATCTAGGATACATAAAAATTTTATTCACACCAAAAAGTTGAAGCAATCACCTTAAATAAGGTATTAATATTTTGATTCTTTTGTATTATAGATTGTGGTTACAAGAAGTGATATTTATCATTATTGTTGTTAAAAATTAATTGATGATCACAATCATTATCTTGTATGTTAATGACATTTTATTTTTTGGAAGCAACAAGAGTATGATTGAGGAAATAAAAACTTAGTTTATAATATACTTTGTATAAAAGGTTTAAGAGCTTCCAAATATATCTTCAAGATAAAATTAATAGAAATAAGGGTTCGCATAGAATTATGAATCAGTAAAAGTAAGTATGTAGAGACTATTTTTAGTAGTTTTCTATCTAAGACTAGAAGCCAATGAGCATTCTTTTGCATGCTAGTACTAATTTATCTTTGGATTATTGTCTTAAGTTAGATGATTATTTTGATGATATGTCTAATGTTCTTTATGGAAATGTGATACATAGTTTGATGTATGTAATGTTATGTACTAGATAAAAAAATATGAAATTAGTGAGAGTTATGATATTGCTATTCAGAATTCAACCGTGTAGTTTTTGAGTCAAACTCATTAGCCCATGTTTCATGAGTAGTGGTTCACAAGAACCCATATCTCATGATAATGAATGGTCCACTTAGCACTCATTGCATCTAGATGATGCTCATAGAGGTGAAGCGTTGGGCTGTCTCAGGAGGTCACCCATCCTAGTATTGCTTCAGCTCAAGCGTACTGTGGTTATTGAGCTCTGTAAATGACTCCTTGAGCTTTGCATGAGCTTCTAGAGCATGTAGATCCTATTTGAGAAAACTTGGAGACGTCACTGTGGTTATTAAAGAAACTCAATAGAGAAGGAAAATAACTATGAACATTTGTTGCATGGGTTCTTGGAAAAGCTAGTCATAATAATCCTATTGTTCAAGGACAATTACTTGAGCTCAAGGCCTTACCCAAGTTAATTCAGTTAGTGAAGTCAAGTTTATTGAAGAAGTAGTTATAAATCTCTTTGTGGAGTTTTAGCTATAATTAGAAGATATCCTGGTGGGCAAGAAGTGTTTTACGCAGAAGGTGGATCTCATATGCTTCAGAAGATTAGTTACGATCTGGTTTGGCTCCAATTTCATTTCAAGATGATAAAGAATTCCCAAAGTGGGAGCATATTGCTCGCATTGTTGTAGATAGCTTTCATGAAGACATGGGCATGAATGGACAAAGTGAGAGTCATGATTTGTGAAATCTATCGCCTTGCCATAGCTCATGATTTTTTGCTTATGAGTGACTTGCTCGCAGAGAAGGGGAGATATTTGCGAGCATAGTTGACCCTTTAGGGAAGCCTCTTTTGTCACGACAAACTTTGTTTTGTCGATTCTTTTGTAGATTAGAGTTTGCAAGGAAACAAGTGCCATTTTGCAAAGAATTTGACCTTCGGGCTCCATAATGGTACTCAAAAGATGGATTGTTTAAAGGATTAAGTGCATCTCATTTTTGTAAAAGAATGCAAGGCAAACAACAGAATACATAGAGGATTTCCTATTGGCCGCACTAGCATTAGCATGAGTTTCAGATTGGGATGAAATTGCTATTCATAGAGGTGCTTGAACAATGCAGATGGTCACAAATGTGGAGAGGAAGCTTCAAATCCAAGAAACAAATTTTGTGCCTTGATGGCCAAAAGGTGATAGCAGTGTTTCATGTGCAAAAAATTCAAAGAAATGCAGCTTAAAGGTGACTATGCAGAGGTTACAACCAAAGCACAGAGCGGATACATTAGAAGCTAAAACCATATCATAAGAATAGGCCTGATCAAATGCTTCCTATCGACTTTGACCAGGATGTTGAAGTGACTATAATAGCGATAGGGTTTTGTCCCTTGAATGCAAAAGGAGGGGTCCATTGAGTTTGTATTACTTGAACTGCTACAATTATGAAAGGTGATCAAAAGGATTGTTTGCAATTAGAGAGAGTTGATGACAGTCCAAGTTCCTAGAATCAAGCATGACATTTATTTCTGAAATGGGATGTTCAGTTCAGGGAGCATGAGAAGAAGACATGCTAAAGGATAAGGGATGGTATTCTCCATGTTGAGGTTATCAAAGAACAGTCCAATCAAAGTATAATTTTATGATAATGATACGGAAGACTAGAATCCACATTCATGTCTTATGCCTTGTGGAATTCTTTGTAGATGCAAGAGTGGATTGATTTAACATAGAGGACAGTATTTCAAGTGAATGAAGGCACTTGGCATAGGACCATTTTTTTTGAAAATTTTGAATATAGTCATCTCAAAAAAGTAGCTGCAATGATACTTCAAAGTATAATGTTTGATGAATTTGAGGCCATTATAGTACAGGTACAAAAAAATTCAAATTAGCAATGGTTAAAATTGTTGGTTTTTGTTGTCCTTGATGTCTCTAGTGTGTTTAAGCCCTTGAAGTATCTGTTGGCATGCTCGGTGATATGGTTGGGAGTGGTCTCTCAATCATTAATTGCTTAAGATTTCTCTGTTATTGAGGGGGAGCTGTTTAGCTCTCTAAGTAGCTTCTTGCTGCTTCCCATGAATTTTCTGCTTCATGGTATATTTTCAGCTATTTCTTTCGGGTTGTTTTTTCTTTGTCCTTGTGCCAAAAAGGGGGAGAAAGGATCAGTATCTAGTTTCAGTTTGTTGTTTCCATTTCTACTGGTTTCTGATGGGTGGCTTGTATTTTTTGCCATCAAGGACAAAGGGGGAGTTTGTTGGTTTTTGTTGTCCTCGATGTCTCTGGTGTGTTTAAGCCCTTGATGTATCTATTGGCATGCTTGGTGATATAGTTTCTTTATATTTGTTGGCATCTTGATAGTCTATGTTCAGTGTGTAGGAGTTTTGTTTTGGTTGACACTTTCAGGGATATACAGGTTTACATGTTGGTGGTATTTGTGGTTCTTTCTTTACACTCAGCTAAAGGTTGACAAAAGGTACTTTGTATTGGTTGAAAGGTGATAAGTGTTGGTTTTATGTCTTAGTTGTTTTCTTTGAAAAGTTAGCGACCATGGAATATTCCTACTTGAGTATTCAACAGTTTAACATTAAAGTTTTCTTGGTATATTCCGGATTTCACTTAATGATTTATTTTAGCTCATGCGGATTTCAATCATTATGTTTTCTTGACTAAGGGGCTCAATGGTAAAGGAAATAGGGCAACGTGAGTTTTTCACTTGTCTTTTCATCATTTTGCAAACAACTGAACCCTAGCTACACCACCATTGGAAAACATACAGTCTGTTGCTATGTGCTGAGTCTTGGCTCAAGCTAAAGGAATATTGATTGATGTGTTTTGGAGAATGACGGTTTTTTATTGTGGACTCCTTGCATTCTGAAAGTTGGAAGAATGTTGCTGATACCGTTATGAAGCTTCTTAGCAGATAAGTGGTAATTTTGTTTTCTGACCACCATGACAGGTATTTCATTTTTTCAGTTTTGCAAGTTTTTCGAACTGGTATATTCTTCTTTGTTAGTTTGCTTAAACGGTTGCAAAACATTTCACTTTAGTATGGTTTAAATTGAGTTTAACACTCGAGGGTTCATTTATGTTTTAATATCATTTTCTTTGAATCTGTAGTGGCATTCTTTAAAAGTGAAAACAAAAAATCAATACACACCCTGTATAGGTATTCAAAATATTTTGAAGGGTTTAATTGTTTCTGTTGCAAACCCTGGTTTAATAATACGCATTCTTGAATGATATAACGGTTTTGTTTCTATAAAAATATGGCTGTAAGCCATTTTTATTATGGAGTTGTAAAAGAAAAATGATTTACTTTTGAGAAATTAGTGAGAGACTTCTTGTTTCAAATAAACAAAGTGGAGAGTTATATTTGCTTATACTATCTCTGGTTTCTATAATAGAGATGCAGTTTTAGAATTTGTGAAAAAGAGTTGAGTTTATGTTCTCTGGACTGTTGTAGTCTGTTCACTGTATTTGGAATCATTGCAATATTAATTTTGTTCAGTGGAGATTTTAGGATTGCACACATAGTGCAATTATAAGGTCCTTACTTTGCAAAGTCTATATGTAAGAGACATTGAAAAGGAGTTGATACCCCTATTGAAGTAGGTGCTTCAGATATTATCAAGGACTGAGTTGGTGCTCAAAACATTGTTGTAATCCATTTTTGAGATTAAGCCTGCAAGGAATTTTGGAGTGGTTTTTTAACCCCTGGAGGGTTTTCCACTCGACATCTTTATGTGTCTCTGTTATGTCATATGCACAATCTGTTCTTCTGTCTTTTATGCTGAAAATATTTTAGTTTTTAAAATTCTCTAATATGTATCTTCGTTCAGTTCAAAGTCTTCTAGTATTGTTTGTTCAATTATTCTTTATGTTGTAAGTACTGTTGTCTTAAAATCTGTTTACTCCTGCTAACAAAAGCATTTGTTTTGAATACTTGTTTATTCTATCTTATATGAACAATAATGCTATGCTATAAACTAATTATGTTATCCATTTAAGTTCTTTTAAGATTTTGCTGGTAAAGGTCTGAAGTATTCAAGGCAGCATTGTGTGTCATAGTATACTTCATAAGATGGCTTTTTGGATTGTCTTGTAAGAAAAAATTTCTACTCTGATTCACCTCTCAGATTTGTTCCACTTCCAACAAGTGGTATCAGAGCATAGGGTCCTTTTTCAGGTTTCCCAACCTAGGATTGTTTCTGGTCTTTGAAGTTTGTTTCAAATGTATCAAGCCCATGAAGGCACATCTATGCCAAGAGCTCCATTCTTTGATGGAATGGATTATGTGTTTTCGAATATCAGAATGAAAACATATTTGACTTCTATTGATATTGATGTATGGAGTATAGTGTTAACTAGGTACACTGTACCAACTACACTTCCCACATCTGCTAATGAAAAGAAAAAGTATGAAACCAATGCTAGAGAAAAACATGCTCTCCTGTGTGCTTTGACTAAAGATGTTTTTATCAAGGTCATGCATTGCAGTTCTGCTAGGGAAATTTGGATTAAACTAGAAACTATCTATCAAGGAAATGAAAAAGTTAAACAGTCAAAAGTCCTCACTCTAAAACATCAGTTTGAAGAAATAAAAATGAAGGATGATGTTCAAAGGTAGCTGATTATTTCTTAAGAGTTGATGAAGTTGTCAATGCTATGAAATGGTTAGGAGAAGAGGTAAAGGAGTTTGATGTTGTAGCTAAGGTTATTCGAACTTTACCAAATAAATTTGAAGCTAAAATTGCTACTCTTGAAGAAAAGAAACACTTTGACCAGCTCACGTTAGATAGTTTACAAGGTACTTTGACTGCCTATGAAATGTGAATCAACAAAAATACTTCCATTGGAAAAGAAACTGCCTTTAAGGTAGAAAAGAAAGATTTATCGGATGATAGTGATTTTGATTTGTCAAATTCCAAAGAAGCTCTTCTTGTTAAGAAATTGAAAAAGAAGTATAAGGGTAAAATGCCTTTTAAATGTTTTACTTGTGGCAAACCTGGAAATTTTTATGCTAAATGTCCTTATGTTGACCAGTCTTATGAAGTTGAAAAACCAGAAAAACAACTTAGGAAAAAGACTTACTATCCTAAAAAGAAGTTTAACTTTAAACTAAAAAAAAAAAGTCTTTTTTCAAAAGAAGACTTAGATTTTGAGTCCGATGGCTCACTGGATGATGAAGACTTGACTTTATTTATGGCTAAAGTAGAAACTC
This sequence comes from Sequoiadendron giganteum, assembly GCA_007115665.2. Classification (NCBI taxonomy): domain Eukaryota; kingdom Viridiplantae; phylum Streptophyta; class Pinopsida; order Cupressales; family Cupressaceae; genus Sequoiadendron; species Sequoiadendron giganteum. The sequence goes on along the minus strand of CM021109.1, from coordinate 277,616,927 downwards.
AAAAGACCTCAAACAAAGAGTCAGAGGAAACACCAAACAAATTATCTGAAAAATAGTTTGAGGTAGAAAATTGTGAAATTGAATTACTTTGTGCTCTTCAAGAAATAAAAAGATTAAAGAAACATATTGTTTCTCAAGAACATAATCCAGATAGAGAACAAAGTCTAGATAGTTTGGTCACCGGTTTACAAATTGAACTTGATGATTCTAAAAGAATGGTGGATACTCTCCAATCAGTTCTTATTGATAAAGATAAAGAGATTCAAAATCTTGAACATAAGGTTGTCAATCTTAAAAAATAAGGTGAAGGTTATGAGAGTACTGTTCACTTGAATGAGATACTTGGAAAACAAAAAAAACATAAAGATATGAATGGTATTGGATTCAACACTGGTGAATGTTCAAAACCTTTAAATCAAAACTTTAAGGCAGCTGAGAAGAACCAACCATTTGAGCATCAACGAACCAATTTCAGGTTTAATGCTTTCTTTCATGGTTATTGTTTCTTTTGTAATAAGTTTGGACACCAAGTAAGCAACTATAGAATAATGATGTCTAGAACAACTAGATTTGGTCACAAACAGTTCTTTGGCTTTCCTAATACTATTAGATGTTTCACATGCAATTCTATTGGCCACACATCCAAGCAATGCAAACAAGGTAAACGTATCTCTGGAAAAGTTTGGAGACCCAAATTTGTTCAAAACATAGAACAATCAATGCTTGTCCAAACTGCTCTTCTTTCCAAAAAGAAGGCATTATGGGTTTTGGATAGTGGATGTTCCAATCACATGATAGGTGATAAAAAAAAGTTTGTTAAGCTTGAAGATTATTCAAGAGGTTATGTAAAGTTTGGTGATAATACAGGAATTGAGATTAAAGGTAAAGGCTCTTTTCTTTTAAATGATGATACTCCTATCTATGATGTGTATTACGTTGAAGGTCTTAAACACAATCTTTTAAGTGTTAGTCAGATTTGTGACAATGGTTATAATGTTATATTCAATTCACAAGGTTGTGCTATAATGAACAAATTAGGGAAAAGAGTTGCAACTGGATTACGGACACAAGGTAATGTTTATAATCTTCTTGACTCTTCCAATCATGAATGTAGTGAAGGCACATGTCTTATGGGTCAAGTTGAAGAAAATTGGTTGTGGCATAAACGGTTAGGACATGTTAAATTTGATAATCTGGTTAGGATCAGCAAAAACCAGAATGTAAGAGGGTTGCCTATTCTAAACAAACCTGAAAAATGTTGTTTATAAGGAATGTCTAAGAGGTAAACAAATAAAGGTTAGTTTTAAATCAAAAGAACATGCTTCAACTAAACCTTTGCATCTTGTACACACTGATTTGTGTGGTCCCACTAGAACAAGATCTATAAATGGTGAGCAGTATTTCATGTTGTTTGTAGATGACTATACAAGAATGGTTTGGGTAACTTTTCTCAAAAATAAGTTAGAAGCTTTTGACAGAATTATATTTTTTTGAAAGATGGTTGAGAAAGAAGCTGACACAAAGATTAAATGCTTAAGGTCGGACAAGGGAGGTGAGTATACCTCTCAATAATTTATAGATTATTGTGAGAAACATGGCATAAAACAATAATATGTTGCTGCGAGAACACCTCAACAAAATGGGGTTGTTGAGAGGAAAAACAAAACAGTAAAAGAGATGGCAAGGACAATGTTAGATGAAGTAAAACTGCCAGACAAGTACTGGAAATAAGTTGTTCATACACCTATTTATACTTTAAATAGGGTACAAATTAGAGTGAAATCTAATTTCACTCCTTATGAACTTCAGCATGGTAAATCAACTTCAATTAAATACTTCAGAATTTTTGGTTGTAAATTTTTTATCAAACGTGATGATGAAAACTTAGGAAGCTTTCAATCTAGATCGGTGAAGGTATATTTCTAGGATACTCTACTCATAGTAAAGCTTACAGGTGCTACAATAAAAGGCTAAATAGAATTGTTGAATCTGTTAATGTCAAATTTGATGAAAAAATGCTTCTTGATGATGATCTTGTGTAGGATGGTGATGAGGAACCTATGTTAGGTCTTGACATTACTCCTAAATTTGATGAAATAGATAATGTTCCACAGGAGGATGCTTCAAGCTCTAAGGTAGTAACATCTCCAAAGCCACCTTACATGATTTTTTTTAAGAATCATCCTCAAGATCTAATCATTGGGGACGGTAATGCTGGGATTTTAACAAGAAGAAGAGCAAAATTTGACGAGCAAGCACAGATTGCTGAACATTTCTGTTTGATAACTGATTTTGAGCCTAAAGTTGTATATGATGCTTTAAATGATGATTTCTAGTTGAAAGCTATGCAGGAAGAGATCAGCTAGATTGAAAAGAATAAGACTTGGGAACTAGTCCCAAGACCTGATGATAAAAATGTTATTGGTGGCAAATGGGGTTTTAGAAACAAATTGGATGAATGTGGCAAAGTAGTGAGAAACAAAGCACATTTTGTGTGCAAAGGGTATGCACAACAGGAAGGTATAGACTTTGGTGAAACTTATGCACTTGTTGCTCATATTGAATCAATTAGAATTTTCTTAGCATACTCTTGTTTCAAGAATTTTACAGTTTACCAAATGGATGTGAAAACAACATTCTTGAATGGTTATCTTGATGAAGAGGTGTATATGGAACAACCAGAAGCATTTGTTGCAAAATATAAATCTAATCATGTATATAGATTGAAAAAGGCCCTATATGGTCTTAAACAAGCTCCTAGAGCTTGGTATTCAAGGTTGGATGCACATTTAACAACAAATGGATTCAAAAGAGGTGGTGTTGATAGTAATCTCTATGTTAGAGTTGAAGGTGATGATATTCTAGTTGTTGAGGTCTATGTAGATGACATAATATTTGGCTGCAATAACAATACTTTGTCTAAAATCTTTTCAAAGATTATGGAAGCTAAATTTGAAATGTCAATGTTAGGTGAACTAACATTTTTTCTTGGTCTCCAGGTTTTACAGCTTGACCAAGGAATATTTCTGTCACAAACAAAATATGGCAAAGAGATGTTAAAATAGTTTCAAATGGATGATTGTCATCCTATGAGCACACCTATGGTGACTGGCTGTAAGTTTTCTAAAACTGATGATTCTCTTGATGTTGATCAAACAAAGTATCAGTCAATGATTGGTAGTTTATTATACTTGACTGTCTCCAGACTTGATTTAATGCAAGTTGTATGTATGTTGTCTAGATTTTAATCTGCACCAAAACAGTCTCATCTCATGGCTGTAAGAAGGATATTCAAGTATATCCAAGGTACTCTTGATTTTGGTTTATGGTATCCACGAAATAATGATTTTACTTTGACAGCTTTTACTGATGTTGATTGGGTTGGTTGTTTAGATGACAAAAAAAGCACTAGTGGTGCAACATTTTATCTTGGTGATTGTCTTGTTGCTTGGCATAGTAAAAAGAAAGATTTTGTTTCATTATCAATAGTTGAACTTGAATATATTGCAGCTACTTCTTGTTGTACTCTGCTTCTTTGGATGGCTCAGACATGTCAGACATGGGTATTGATGTTGCTAAACCTGTTTCTTTTTTTTGTGATAACACAAGTGCAATTAACTTGTCTAAAAATCCTGTTATGCACTCAAGAACCAAACATATTGCCATTAAATTTCGTTTTCTGAGGGAAAAGGTTTTGGCTAATGAGGTAACAATGCAGTATGTTTCCACACAAGCAAAAGTGGCAAATATCTTTACAAAGCCTTTGGCTAAAGAAGTCTTTGAAGGGCTTCGTTCTCAGTTGGGAGTGGTCTCTCAATCATTAATTGCTTAAGATTTCTCTGTTATTGAGGGGGAGTTGTTTATCTCTCTAAGCAGCTTCTTGCTACTTCCCATGAATTTGTTGCTTCATGGTATATCTGCAGTTGTTTCTTTCGGGTTGTTTTTTCTTTGTCCTTGTGCCAAAAAGGGGGAGAAAGGATTAGTATCTGGTTTCAGTTTGTGGTTTCCATTTCTACTAGTTTATGATGGGTGGCTTGTATTTTTTGCCATCAAGGAAAAAGGGGGAGTTTGTTGGTTTTTGTTGTTCTTGATGTCTCTAGTGTGTTTCAACCCTTGATTTATCTGTTGGCATGCTCGGTGATATGGTTTCTTTATATTTGTTGGCATCTTGATAGTCTATGTTCAGTGTGCAGGAGTTTTGTTTCATTTGGCACTTTCAAGGATATACAGGTTTACATGCTGGTGGTATTTGTGGTTCTTTCTTTACACTCAGCTAAAGGTCGACAAAAGGTACTTTGTATTGGTTCAAAGGTGATAAGTGTTGGTTTTATGTCTTAGTTGTTTTCTTTGAAAAGTCAGTGACCATGAAATATTCCTACTTGAGTATTCAATAGTTTAACATTAAAGTTTTCTTGGTATATTCTGGATTTCACTTAATGATTTATTTTAGCTCATGCGGATTTCAATCATTATGTTTTTTTGACTAAGGGGCTCAATGGTAAAGGAAATAGGGCAACGTGAGTTTTTCGCTTGTCTTTTCATCATTTTGCAAACAGCTGAACCCTAGCTGCACCGCCATTGGAAAACATATAGTTTGCTGCTATGTGCTGAGTCTTGGCTCAAGCTAAAGGAATATTGATTGATGTGTTTTGGAGAATGACGTTTTTTTATTGTGGACTCCTTGCGTGTTGAAAGTTGGAAGAATCTTGCTGATACCGTTATGAAGCTTCTTCACAGACAGGTGGTAATTTTGTTTTCTGACCACCATGGCAGGTATTTCATTTTTTCAGTTTTGCAAGTTTTTCGAACTAGTATATTCTTCTTTGTTAGTTTTATTAAACGGTTGAGAAACGTTTCACTTCAGTATGGTTTAACCTGAGTTTAACACTCGAGGGTTCATTTATGTTTTAATATCATTTTCTTTGTATCTATAGTGGCATTCTTTAAAAGTGAAAACAGAAAATCAATACACACCCTGTATGGGTATTTGAAATATTTTGAAGGGTTTAATTGTTTTTGTTGTGAACCTTGGTTTAATAATACAGATTCTTGAAAGATATAATGGTTTTGTTTCTATAAAAATATGGCTGTAAGCCATTTTTATTATGGATTTGTAAAAGAAAAACGATTTACTTTTGAGAAATTAGTGAGAGACTTCTTGTTTCAAATAAACAAAGTGGAGAGTTATATTTGCTTATACTGTCTCTGGTTTCTATAACAGAGATGCAGTTTTAGAATTTTTGAAAAAGAGTTGAGTTTATGTTCTTTGGACTGTTGCAGTCCATTCACTATATTTGGAATCATTGCAATATTAATTTTGTTCAGTGGAGATTTTAGGATTGCACACATAGTGCAATTATAAGGTCCTTACTTTGCAAAGTCTATATGTAAGAGACATTGAAAAGGAGTTGATACCCCTATTGAAGTAGGTGCTTCAGATTGTATCAAGGACCGAGTTGGTGCTCAGAACATTGTTGTAATCCATTTCTGAGATTAAGCCTGCAAGGAATTTTGGAGTGGTTTTTCTACCCCTGGAGGGTTTTCCACTCGACATCTTTGTGTGTCTCTGTTATGTCATATGCATAATTTGTTCTTCCGTCTTTTATGCTAAAAATGTTTTAGTTTTTCAAAATGCTTTGATATGTATCTTCATTCAGTTCAAAGTCTTCCAGTATTGTTTGTTCAATTATTCTTTATGTTTTAAGTACTATTGTCTGAAAATCTATTTACTCCTACAAACGAAAGAATTTGTTTTGAATACTTGTTTATTCTATCTTATATGAACAATAATGCTATGCTATAAACTGATTATGTTATCCATTTAAGTTCTTTTCTATTTTTGCTAGTAAAGGTTTGAATGTTTCAAGGAAGCATTGTGTGTCATAGTATACTTCATAATATGGCTTTTTGGATTGTCTTGTAAGAAATTTTTTCTACTCTGATTCATCCCTCCCCCTCTCAGAGTTGTTCCACTTCGAAAAAAAATACCTTTACAGTTGTAGCTTGATGACAAAAGATAAGAGATATCATTCACTGATATTTGGGGAGCAATGCTATTATTGATAAAGTTGAAGATATTTTATTCCTACAAAATAGTGGTATAGAATGTCTAGTATTTCTCAGATGCTCAATGCCTTGAACAAATACCAATTTAGAACGTGTCTCTCAGTGAATCAATCCCACATAGAAAATAAAGCATTTGTGATTGGACAAATGATAGCATCACTAAGGAAGCACTTTAATGCAACTGTCTACTAGAGTCGGTTAGATATTTTTGATAAAATTTCTGGAAGATAGGAAAGAAGTGGAACTGGTTACAAATGAGTGAGCAATAAGGAGATTGATGTGCTTGAGGAATTTAGTGGTGATTAGTATTAATTATTGAGACTTTTAAAGGAATGGGTAGTTGTGAGGATTTTTTCATATGACTATTTTGAAATATTCAATGCAAATAAAGAGATCTTATCAACCATCGTCATATTCTATTTCATGATAATAATGGGTAAAGGTTTTGAAAGAGTCAAAATAGAGGATTCAGTTTTCCAGCGCTAAGAAGATTTGACCAAGCAAAATAAAAGCAGGGAAATGTATTTATGATCTAAACACATGCCCCTATTCTCTTGCAACTGTTGAACAACATATAAACAAAGCTTTAGAAGCAATTTTAAGTTAGTTCTTTTCATTCTCATGTTACATTGTAATTCATTTTGGAGTTCTTTCAGCAAGAGACATTATTGTAACTCTTTTACAGACTTGTATTCAGTTGTATTTTTACCTTTCAATCAATAAAATCAAGCTATTTTGCCTTCTCAATACTGGATATTGTGTGATAACATGAAATTATTGATATTTCCTTGTGATGAAAATATTTATCCTTGGTTCTAGTCTAGTTTCTCATTGCCTTTATGTAGAAGTGCATGTTTGTGCAGGTCATAGTTTGTGTTCTACTAGTTCTATGTAGGATTCAGCTGTGAAGTCAAACCTTTGAACCTCTAAGAAGGTCATTTGTTGTTCCTCTTGAGTTTTTCCATAAACTTCAAAGCCTCTCTATGAAATATTTATGCAAAACATGTCAAAATTAAGTTGTGTATGCTATAGTGAGTTTTATTGATTGGATTGTGTGTTAAAACAACAGTACAAATCCTTAATATTTGGTGTATTGCCACAGTAGTAAGTTATAGGTTCAACTTTATGTCATTTTCCATCCTTTTTCCTAGCAGGAGGTAGTAGTTTAGAGTTAGTATTTAAGTGATAAACCATGGGAACCAGCCCTCTCTGTAGATTCGCTTCAACCTATGGGCAACCCACAGGCCCTTGGAGTGTTTCTATGTTTCACTAGGTGACTTAGTTCTCACAACTCAGTGAGGGTGCACACTTCAATGATAACAATAACCTTGAAATAGAGACCATATGCATAGACATAAGCTCAAATGAAGGTGCAACAATGATGTGTGAATGACAAATACATGAGAATATGTGCAAACATGGTTAAGTGAAGGTGAATACTAATTAAGTCATAAGCCAAACAAAACACAAGAGTATATCACTTATCAATATGTTATTGTATTTAAGATGTTCCACCAAGACACCCACAAAATGAAATGAGAAATGACATGGGTACATAAAAATTTCACCATTATAACCTAGTTATATTTAGATATGAAAATTACATAGTTTGAAATTATAATTTTTTGGGAATGTAAACATACTTTTATGTTATAATTTTTATTAGTTGAATAATGTTGTTGTGAGAAATGTATATGAAATAAGATTAAAAAGCCAAACCATTAGATATGGAAGCAATATATCGAAGTAAACTCAACAATAATAAATACTCATAATACTCATAATAGTGATAATCTAAACTTATAAATGCTTTTACTAGTTTTTGTGTTCACTTTTTCGTAATATTTTATACCATAAATTTTTTTTTTTTTTTTTTGGTTGATATACTGCCCTTTAACAGCTGACCACTTTTGCTATCTTCAAAAGTGATTTGATCGTCACTAGCATTAATATTATGCAAATTCTGAAAATAGCAAAGGTGATTGATAAACAGGACACATTTGAACACCCAAAAGGTATGAAAAAGTATGATAGGATTCTAAATTTCTAAATACTCCAATAGCTAGGCATGCTTCATTGTTCACCCTACTGTTACTTGCTCTAGGGATTATTCTGGAGAGGTGTGGTGTGGTTAGTTATTGTGAGAAGAGATGGTGTGTAGATGAGGGAAGTCACACCAGGCCAGCACTGTGCAATGCAGTTGTACTTTGAACAGTAGTCTGCAGTGCTCCCACACCAGTTGTACTTACTGCAGCACCTTCCTGAGTTGCAAAAGAATCTTCCAGCTGGGCTGCATGTTGGATCTCCCTCTACACTCATCATCATCATCACTGCAAACATCACCATCATCACCCATCCTTTCTTCATCTCCATCCTTTGCTTATCTGCAGAATATCACCACCTACAAACAAATGGTTTATATAAAAAACTGTATCTATCAATATGAGAAGAATATATGTAAACTGAAGTAAGCATTAGGAGGAGAATCCATTTATACCTTTAACAAACTTAACAAGATTGATTCCTTGCTTGTGTTGGGATGCTTTAAAGCGCAGGAGGGGAGTCTTTTATAGTTGAAGTATGTTGATTTCGTATGCCAACTGAGGCGTGTACAATCAAACGTGGATAACGATGGGGAGCTTCTAGTGCAATTTGAGATGCTTAGCATTGCTGCTAGTGGGAATGCATTTTTCAGTGCGCCCACGTTTTTTGAAATTGCTATATCTTATCTTCCCTGTCATGGGAACTATTTGTGAGAGGTCAACTAAAACTTCCAAGATTACCTAATGAAACACGTTATGACTTACTAAAAAAGCCAAGCTCCACTTCATAAGTGCTTTATGACTCTAATTATTTGTAGTGATGACATTTGCATAGCCATGCCAAAGTTCAATTCTTAAAACAATCAAATATTGACACATGCAAAGTTTGGCTTTTTTGGTTTCAGATTTGATTTATCTTTGTATTTATTTCTATACATATGTCATCATTATTCATTTATTGCACATATCATTTTATTTTTATATTCATACATTCATTTTGCATCTCGATATTTACATCTTTTATTTTAGTCAATTCCATAGTGCTTGGATTTGACTTCAAATTGCACAAAATTGATTTTTAAAATTTAAAATTTAATGTACACTAATTCATATCATTTATCATTGAGAAATTAAGAGAGCATTACAAGAAACAATGACTAACATCAAAATCATTTAGGACACTTGCATATTAAATTAAACATTCATCCATGGTTGTAAAGTTAATCTAACCAAGACGGTTGGTCTAGGAAAACATGACCCTTGCAATCCAATGATTTCTTCAATATTTTTTAAATATTACTAATCTTTATACATCAATAATCATTAGAGATAAAGATGCCACAATTTTGAGTAATCTACACTCAACTAGAATAATTTTGTAGGTTATCAGATAGTTTTGTGCATAAAGTCATTTCCATAGAGCACAAGATTGATCACATGTAGTGGAGATCAACCCACACAAATTTTATGGTTGTTTAAAACCCAAAAAAATATTTTGACTATGACCATTAATTTCTAACCATCAACAAGTGAAATTTGCAGGGCATCTACATTCAATTCTTAACCATGGTTCCTAGAGCTAAGTGCCTATTACTTCTCTTTTACCTTCCAAGCATGTATTGAAACTATAAATTCCTAGCTAAATTATTTAAATCCAAGTTAGTTTTTCTTTATTTATATGAATTTATTTAATTAGCTTAGATTTATGTAAAAGCAATTTTATTTCCTTATAATATAATATTGTAGAGGAGAACGCACATACTACTTACACTTTTCTTAAAGTTTTTCATTCACTCTATCCATTTCATTAAGCATATTGTTCTAATGTCCAAATTAAGTGAATCTAGCACACAAATCGATTAAACTTAGTTTTTTGCTCGTTTGTTTACTTAATTTAACCCTTATGATTTGGACCAAACATAAATATTGTTTATTTTGCTACTTGGTTAGAATTTATGGGTGTGATTCTATCTCCAAAACAAAATCATAAGCAATATATCATCTATTGTTTTAAAATTCCCTTTTCACTTTCCTAAGCTACCCCATTTAAAAATAGATTGTTGTTTGTCAACTTGTGCATCAAATCCTTTGAATTAACACATAATAAATATTTAAAGGAAATTTCCAAGGGTATTTAAGGATCATTGACATGTTAATCCAAAAGTAGTCTAAAACATTTAGATGAGAGCAATTTGGATTAACAATAGAAATTTCTACATCACACATTATATTTTTGCATGTGTTAAATGCATGGAAATAGGGGACCAAAAAAGGGTCAAAAGTTACCACTTTTTCCTTCTTTCGAATTTGGTAAAATATAATCTTGGATGATAAATTGAAGATAGCCACATTCAAAATTTGAAGATGTTACAAAAACAAGAATTATAATGCTTTATAATGTAGTTTATAAAATACTATTTAAAAAGTATATAGTAGATATTAAGAAGTTCAAATAGGGGGAGAACACAAAGTATTCATGGTTTTATCAAAAAACTATAACATAGTATTAGTGTGCTCCTCTTAAAATTCTGAATTTTTTGTTGTATTTCAAAAATTTCTTTAGTGAAAAATTAGGTAAAATCATGTAGTTTATGTTTAATTTTTTCATCAATACATGTTAGTTTTATTAATTTTCAAAGTGGATACATCCTAAAAAATAGAAAATTGAGCATGCTCCGCTCTAATATTTTTGAAAAAAAATAAAAAATACTTTTTTAATGTATAAAATAGAGTGTGGAATAGAAAAATATAATTTATTTCAAATTTGGATGAATGGATAAAAGATGCACTAAAAATATTATACATAATTTTTTGAAAAAAAAGGAAGACATTGACAAAATAAATTCAAGATCAAAACTTTAACATATTTAAAATATAAAAAAATTATATGGTTATAAAGGTAAGAGGGAGCTTAATGTTATTGCGATTTTTTTTCAAATTAACAATAAAAGACATACCAAAGTGACGGAGAGCACACTTGAAATTTAAGTATTTTTCTACATTTTGTAGAAAAAAATATTTGGGTATTGAAAATGAAGTCCAACCCTTTAGGTTTGATTTTCAAAGAAAATCCAACTCCAAGAGTTGGAAATATCTAAAGAAACGAATAGTGCAAGTGTGTTATAATGTGCTCATAATATAACATGCTCATGCTATAACACAAGTGTGTTTCTTTAAAAGTAAGAAACATTAAATGGTTAAAAAACATGTTCATTCCATGAGTTTGGACCCACATGCTCTATTTTTCCTTACAAAATATACTTTCTTTGACATAGAAACTCACTTTTTATAATTTTGAGAAGTTTTAATCATCGTATCACAAATATATCAGCTTTTTCTTCTTTCATTTTCATAGAATATTAAAATTGCATATTTAAAAACTCAATTTGATAATTTGATTGGTCATTTTCATGTTTAAAAAAATTATTGTTTTCATGTTTTGAAGAACTTGAATAATTGTATTCATGTTTTGACTTTTATTTTAATAATTATCTATTATTTTAACCAAATGTATTAAAGTGATATAGCATTCAACATTGAAAATCAAGAAAATTGATCAAATACTCAATTATTAGAGGAACTTGAAGTAGAGAAGAAATGAGACTATTTTTTGCAATTTAGAAATTAAAATTCCACAGTTGAAAGTATGTCCGCTTTTCCATCTCAACTTGATATTTGATAGTTTGAATGATTATGAAATTGTCTTGATAAAAAGTCTAGTTAAAGCTAAGAATATATTTTCTTGGTAGCATGCCCAATAGATCTTAACCTATGAATACATAAATATTTGCTCAATACCTAATGCATATTCTATTTGGTATCAATTCTCATATTATAGTTGACACAAAAATCATTGAGACTTTAGATTATTTAATTTATTATTATTATTTTTTTGATTGAATAGAATATCATATAACAATTTTATATTAATTTAACAAATTTACATCAACACCTAGCAAGGGTGAAAAAGACTAAAATTGGTTACATACGTTAAACTGATTGATTGGTTGGTATCCAAACCATACGAAATATGACCGAAGATGATAGATCTTTATAGAGCACAAAAGATAGAAATATGAAAAAGCGAGCAGTGACAGAACCAAATGATCAATAAAAGATATTCCAATATGTGTGAAATATATATTTTTGGATGACTATCACTTCCAGCACGGGGGAATATAAATGAGCAATACTACTAAGAAGCAATAAAATGCAAGGAATTGTGGGCGAGACTGTTAAAGCTTTTTTTGGATCAATATTTCTTAAGAAACCGCCACCTTAGATAACACCATATCAACGAGGCATAAATGATATTTAGTGCGAGGAAAAGTGTTGAAAAGTGACGTGAATATGAAACAACTACCTGCACAAAAACACATGTTAGTACTAAAAAGAATTGAGATGGACAGATGGCATGAGACACACGTCTGTAGAAAGGATCTTACACAATAATCAAGCCAACAAAATATGGATAGGTAGGGGAGAGGAGCCAATACGTAAGCACCCAAAATCGCACGGTCTAGTTGGCAGGTCACGTGGACCAATAGCATTTTAAAAGAAAAACCCATTATAGAAAAAGACTAATTAAACAATAAATTATTATTTTAATTTTTTTAAATAAAATTTGCCATGTGGAAGGTCCAATTTTGTCCACGCGTCGAAAAAAACAAAAAAAAGACCCATTGACTGATACAGACACACCTCAGGTGCCACTACGTGTGTGGCTCAGCGTCCGAAAGTGACAGCCTTGCCACATCAACTCTTCCCAGTCCACCACCCTAACAATCCACTACTGAGCATTTATCACTCGCCGCCACAACCTATTCCTATCTTTTGCCTCAAATAAATGCTGCCACCTCTCCTAAGCTTCACGCCACCCCACGTTTATTCCGAAGCGAACTGCATTGAATGCTCCTAGTGCCTCACTCTTCTCGCCATTCAACCAGCCTTTCATTTTCCCGAGGAAACTTTCCATCTTCACTTCTTCGCCGGTACCTGCCCGTTTCGTCGTCTGCAACCTTCGCACTCTCACCACAACCTACAATGCTCGGAGACCATATACTATTTGAGTAGAAGCCGATACGGAGACAGGTAGATGCCACTTACCAAACGCCGCCAGCAGCTCCACTTCCACCATGCAAGCAATGAACGGGTTCCTCGCCGCCATGAAGGTCACCGCAAGCAATGAAGGGGTTCGTCGCGTGTTCGACCCAGGTGAGCTTGCTCACTAATGCTGGCCATTGTTCTTCTGTTTGTGCTTGGTTTGCAATTTCGCTTTGTTTTATATGTTTTTTGGTGTTGCAGATTTCATTTATTTTGTTGAAGTTGAGTGTTTATGAACATTGCATTATTTGTGTTCATAAACACACTAAATCTTTGGAAATTAATCTTCTGTTCAAGCATCTCTTTGTTTCATATGAATTATATTTATGCAGTTGGTTGCTTTTTTCTTTCGACATGTAATAATGTTCGTTGTTTATATGGGTTTTGCTCTGTAGGGTTTATATTGCAAATATTACGCTCATATTTACCTCATTTCTCTTTCAGTAGGGTTTATTTTGAGAATATAGCACACATAGTTTACCATTTATGTTTCGGTAGGGTTTATTTTGCAAGTTTTATAGTCATAGTTTTGGGTTATCCTATTTTCATAGGATTTGCATTGACATTGACTTTGCAAATCGTATTCTCACAGGTTCTGCATTATCATTCACTCTGCTTGTCGTTTTCTCATAGGTTCTGCATTATGATTCACTCTGCTTCTCGTATTCTCATACGTTCTGCATTATCATTGACTCTGCTAAGCATAATCTCATAGGTTTTGCATTATCATTCACTCTGCTTATCGTTTTCTCATAGGTTCTACATTATCATTCACTCTGGTTATCGTATTCTCATACGTTCTGCCTTATCAGTGACTCTGCTTAGCATAATCTCACAGGTTCTGCATTATCATTCACTCTGCTTATCGTTTTCTCATAGGTTCTGCATTATCATTCACTCTGCTTCTCGTATTCTCATACGTTCTGCATGTGCATGTGCATGTGACTAGGTGTATGTTTATGTGTATGTGACTAGCTGTATGTCTATGTCTTTGTGTATGTTTATGTGTATGTGACTATGTGTATGTGTATGTGTATGTCTATTTGTATGTGTATGTCTATGTCTATGTCTATGTGTATGTGTATGTGACTATGTGTATGTCTGTGTATGTTTATGTGTATGTGACTATGTGTACGTCTATGTCTATGTGTATTTCTATGTGTATGTGTATGTGTATGTGTATGTCTGTGTATGTGTATGTGACTATGTGTATGTGTATGCATATGTGTATGTTTATGTGTATGTGACTATGTGTATGTGTATGTCTATGTGTATGTGACTATGTGTATGTGTATGTGTATGTGTATGTCTATATGTATGTTTATGTCTATGTCTATGTGACTATGTCTATGTTTATGTGTATGTGACTATGTGTATGTCTATGTCTTTGTGTATGTGACTATGTGTATGTCTATGTGTATGTTTATGTGTATGTGTCTACGTATATGTCTATGTCTATGTCTATGTGACTATGTGTATGTTTATGTGTATGTGACTATGTGTATGTGTATGTCTTTGTGTATGTGACTATGTGTATGTTTAGGTGTATGTTTATGCGTATGTGACTATGTGTATGTGTATGTCTTTGTGTATGTGACTATGTGTATGTGACTATGTGTATGTCTATGTGTATGTTTCTGTGTATGTGACTATGTGTATGTGACTATGTGTATGTCTATGTGTATGTTTATGTGTATGTGTCTATGTCTATGTCTATGTCTATGTCTATGTGACTATGTGTATGCTTATGTGTATGTGACTATGTCTATGTCTATGTGTCTATGTGTATTTCTATGTCTATGTGACTATGTGTATGTTTATGTGTATGTGACTATGTCAATGTCAATGTCTATGTCTATGTCTATGTCTATGTGTCTATGTCTATTTCTATGTCTATTTCTATGTCTATGTCTATGTCTATGTGACTATGTGTATGTCTTTGTGTATGTGACTATGTGTATGTTTGTGTGTATGTCTATGTCTATATCATTGCTATTTACACCTTTGTTAAACCTCCACCATATGCAATACCCGCAATGGAACACTTCAAGAACTCCATTGAATTGCAAGTCAATGTCCTTTTAGTATCCATTCTGTTTTCCCTCTTTAGTGCAACTATTGTTCTCCCATCTATGTTTGTTTAACATTCTTATTATTCAAATTGATAGGAAGAATGAACATCATTTATACATGATCGAAGTATATTTTATCCATTGAATCAGACTCATCCTTATTCAATCTGTTCTTCTTGATAACTCTTACTCTTACAACTGTAACATTGTTGTTTCAGTTTGTATCATTCAATTATTTCTAAGAGTATGATTTCTTGATGTCATACTATAACATGCAATTTCTGTTTCCTTGCAAACCTACCCTTCATCACCTCAGGATATAAGATTTACAATTGTGGACTTATGGTGAAATAAGTCTAATTTGCCTAAGATATACCAAACTACTATTCATGATGGCATTAATGGTTTCTCTGTTCATTAGTTACACTCAATCTTACATTTATGATTTTGTTCTTACACTTTTTATCAATATTTGATATGTATATGCATATGCAGTATATACATGTGTATATGCATATGCATGTGCATACATATATATATGCAATTGTATATACATATATGCATATGTACATGCATATGCAAACAAAAAATGAAGTTGTTTTAGATGTAGAGTGTAGCGAATGGATGGAACATGCATAATTTGAAAGAAGAACACCATTACACTCTCCCTTAAGCTATGCATTGTACCTTCCATTCCTTACACTCTCCATTCAAAATGTATTGCATATGCATATATACATTTACATATACATATGCATATATGTATATGTGTATATATACAACCTAATTGGATGTACGCTTTGTTTGTTGTTCAATTAAAGTGACTGTAAATATCGGCCCCTCTCCCTTATAGCTAACTATGATGATGGTTGACTCCTACTTATGCTATAACCATTTCTCATATAGATACTGAACTATAATTTCATACAACATTATCAAATGTATATATAACTTCGAACAATGCTATGGCATAGATGGATGGTTAGTTTGTTCATCCATTAGAATCAATCTTACATGTCTCAATTTTCTATTACACTTTGTATCATTGTTTGATTTGTTTCAATTATAATTAAGGATGTGATAGTATAACATGAATAGGACCACAAAGCCCCAATAAACCATAAGGGCAACTAGAGATTCATTAAAGAAGGATATGATCCCATAGCATACAGGTCTCAATTCTCATATGTGATAGAAAAAAAAGCTATGAAGAGGATCCTATCTATAGTTTTTTTCCTTAGAATATTATTTCTATGTTGTCCTTTTAGTATCCATTCCGTTTTTCCTCTTTAGTGCAACTATTGTTCTCCGATTTAGGTTTGTTTAACATTCTTATAATTCAAATTGATAGCAAGAATGAACATCATTTATACATGATCGAGGTATATTTTATCCATTGAATCATACCCATCCTTATTCATGCCTTGGGTATCCCAATTTAGATTAAACATTATAACATGTGTTAATGATAGTCTCATCCAATCTCTTATTCTCACCTAAAATTCATTATCACAATCAACCAACTAATCCTCTACCTCAGGTACATAGTGAAAACAATATCCTAACTACAAAAAATAAGAAACTATTTGATGTCTAAGGGGAAGCAAAATTCAAATAATTGTCTAGCTTATATTACATCATATCTATTTTCAATATGTTTTGGATTATCATTCACTCTACTTATCATAATCTCAAAGGTTATGCATTATCATTCACTCTCCTTATTGTTTTCTCATAGGTTTTGCATTATCATTGATTCTGATTTTGGGTAATGCTCCATCAATTTTATATCTGATTTATGTTTGATGTGATCAAGCCTATCTATGGATGAAATTAACCTTACGTTGTGGAGGACCAGCGTATAGGTGTGGGCCCCAATGAGAGCATGTCCCATAGCACATTAGGGCCCCCGCTTATGTATTAGGGGAGAGGAGCCGATACGTATGCACCCAAAATCACACTGTCAACATGGCAGGCCACATGGACCAATAACATTTAAATGAAAAAAAAACCCATATCCTTCAATAAGACTGTAATGCAAATGTTTCTATCTTTTCTTAGGTGCCATTGGTTATTTTGGGGGTGTTATCTTTTGCATAGGTTATTTTCCATCATATTAGTCATCCAATTATTGTACCTTAATTTTGTGTCTTGGAAATATATGGGGGCTGTTCTATTTTTTTAAGGTTCTGCTTCATCAACATAGACATAGACAAATACATACATAGACATATACATAGACAGATAGATAGACATATACATACACATATACATAGACATATGGATATGTATATCAGATATAAAATGCACACATAATTGTAATTATTTTGAAACAAAACAATTACACGCTGGCAGCCAAACATGATGAAGTGTATCCAACTTGTATATGCTTAAGGTCTTTGCATCTTACTGTATATATATATATATATATATATATATATATATATATATATATATATATATATGCATATGTATAGACATATTCATATACATATACATATGTTTATGTTTATGTATATGTTTATAGATTACCATAGCTTTGTATTTGAATCTGTATATGTTTATATCTATGTATGTGTGTATAAAAATCTATGTATATGTGTAAATAAATCTATGAATATGTGTATGTTTATGTCAATGTATATGTGTACGTAAATTTGTATGGATATGTAAATATATATGTGTATGTGTATGTGTATGTGTATGTGTATGTGTATGTGTATGTGTATGTCTATGACTATGTGTATGTGTATGTTTATGTGTATGTGTATGTGTATATTTATGTCTATATGTAAATATGTATTTGTATATGTAAATGTGTATGTGTGAATGTGTATGTCTATATGTAAATGTGTGTGGGTATAGATGTGTGAAGAGGTCTTAAGTGGACAACCTTGCCACGTCTACTTCTCTCAGTCAGCCACCCTAACAATCCACTGCGTCGCATTTATCACTTGCTGCCTCTTCCTATACTTCTCTATAGTCGTGTTTAATTCACTTATGTCTATGTCTATGTCTATGTCTATGTGTATGTATATGTCTATATTCATAAATTCAGACCTACAACAATTGTATTTTTTGTATGTGCCATTTATTAATTTGGGGGTGTCAACTTTATATGGTGTGCACCTATATGCCAATCCTCCACAACGTCAGCTTAAATTCATCCATAGATAGGCTTGATCACATCAAACATATCTCAGATATAAAATGCACACAAGTTAGCATTAATTTAAACAAGGTGCCAACTCAAAAAATTTGAAACCCATCCAACCCATCTTTGACTGACTGGTGAACCCATTACAAGATTGTTTCCCATTGTAGCATAACCAAACCAACATGCAAATGCATTCGCCTGTCCCATCTACCATGAGATATACAACACGTATCAACTTCAATCTGTCCCATCTTGCTAATTAAGGTGCGCACTTATTGGAGCCAAACACAAATATCCCACTAGTATCCATTTAACACTCTTGTAAGGCCACCATTATTCAAAACAAAAGCATGGAAACAATTTCAAACCAATCAAGTCAAGAATTAAAGGTTAAAATCAATCAAATCTCCAATTCTTATGAAACAAAACTCAAATTCAAAAGAGTATAGCAATTTATTTCACCACACTAAACAACCATCAATCAGATTCAAATAATTCCCAAGTCAAATAGCCATGAAAACCTTCAAGTATTCACATGCATTACCATAGATCATTATTGAGCACTAAAGCTTTCTTACAACATGTATTTAGGGGACCTGGTTTTCCCAAGGCCTTTCATGCTTGCCTATGTAGCACTTCACATAGATTACCATAGCTTTGTATTTGAATGACTTAGGGGACTTGGTTTTTTAAGGCTTTTCATGGTTCCCTATGCAACACTTCACAATTCGAATGGAGTTGTGGACCCGTGCAACATAGGTTGCCATCAAACAAGCGTTCATAAAATCATGTCTCCCTAAAACATGTCTCTATTGCTTAGTTGATTGAATTGATGAAGCATAACCTATATGCATATTTGTATGTCTATGTTTTATGTATATACATGTGTGGCCTATGTAGCACTTCACATAGATTACCATACCTTTGTATTTGAATGACTTAGGGGACTTAGTTTTTTGAAGGCTTGTCATGGTTCCCTATGCAACACTTCACAATTCAAATGGAGTTGTGGACCCGTGCAACATAGGTTGCCATCAAACGAGTGTTCACAAAATCAAGTCTCCCTAAAACATGTCTCTATTGCTTAGTTGATCGAAATGATGAAGCATAACCTATATGTATATTTGTATGTCTATGTTTTATGTATATACATGTGTGGCCTATGTAGCACTTCACATAGGTGTCCATAGCTTTGTATTTGAACAACTTAGGGGACTTGGTTTTGTGAAGGCTTCTCATGGTCACCTATGCAACACTTCACAATTCGAATGGAGTTGTAGACCCGTGCAGCATAGGTTGCCATCACTTATGAAAAATTTAACACCCCCAAATTCATCAATGGCACCTGAAAAAGATAGAATAGTTGCACAACTTAATTGTATACAAATATGTATATGTCTATACATATGCATATGTATATGTATGTGTATATATGCATATATATATACATATACAATATATGTATGTGGATGTATGCATATATATATGTACATATGTATATGTATATGTATATGGAACCCATTCATGGCGGCAAGGAACTCATTCGTTGCTTGCATGGCGGAAGTGGAGCTGCTGGTGATGTTCGATAATTGGCGTCTACCCATCTCTGTATCGGCTTCTACCCAAACAAGATATGGTCTCCGAGCATTGCAGGTTGTCATGAGATGGCGAAGGTTGCAAATGACGAAACAAGCAGGTACTGGTGAGCAAGTGAAGACGAAATGTTTACTCCAGAAAATGAAAGGCTAGTTGAATGGTGAGAAGAGTGAGGCATTGGGACCATTCAATGCAGTTCATTTCAGAATAAATGCATATGTATGTAGATATGTATTTGCATATGCATATGTATATGTATATAGATATGTATATGCATATACATATCTATATACATGTACATATACATATAAGTATGTATATGCATATGCATATGTCTAATATGTATATGTATATGTATACATATACATATGCATATGTATATGTATAGGTTGGTTGGAATAAAATTGCGGGGTGGTGTGGAGCTTAGGAGAGGTGGCAACATTTATTTGAGGCAAGAGATAGGAATAGGAAGTGGCGGCGAGTGATAAATTCTCAATAGCGGATTGTTAGGGTGGTGGACTGGGAAGAGTTGATGTGGCAAGGCTGTCACCTTCAGACACCAAGCCACACACGTAGTGGCACCCGAGGTGCATCTGTATCGGTCGACGGGTCTTTTTTCCATTTTTTTGACGCGTGGACAAAGTTGGACCTTCCATGTGGCAAAATATTTGGAAAAAGGAATAGAAAATGACAAAATGTCAATGAAGAAGCAAACATTTGAAACAAAAATAGTGACACATTGCAAATTACATAGAACACACATTGCAAATCAAAACAAAAATGATGCATCTGTAATTCTCATATATTTAAAAATGTCAACGAAGAAGCATACATTGCAAATTACATACAACACTTTTTCGAATCTGATCAGATTAGTTCACAAAACAAAACAATAACGGTCAATCTGTACTTATCAAAAAATTACAACTATCCACAATTTTAGTGCATTTGTAAATATCAATACTTCTAAAGTCTATGAAACTAGTATTTGTAATCTAGTTGCTGTTGTTGTGAAAAGGATCTTGGTTGGTTGGGGTGCCAATTGCCATGTTCTCGTCCCCTTCCAATCGATGGGGATTGTTGCATACATGAGTGGGACTTGGAGTGGTATATTGGGTGCAAGTGACATGTGTTGGGGGCAGTGGTGAAGACATTTGTACATCCCGAGTGCCAAATTGATATGGATATTGACTGCCCCTAAAGTCAAATTGGGAGAGGCTTGAATAATTCATTGCTGTGGAGAACTGAGGGATATTAATGTTGAGAATATCACGAAAGACTCCATTACTTTGAGACAATGGATTAGAAGTGTTCCTTAACCGCCTCTCTCTCTGTAAATCCCTCTATGCCTCCTCAATCTCTTTTTCCTTTTGGTAATATTCCTTGTGAAGCCTCTCTTGCTCCTTTTTTGCATCTCTATCATTTTTTGTTGTAATTTTTGCTGCTCTTTTTCTTTTCGTAGTATGTCCTTCTCAATTTTGGCATTCTCCTTCAACTCTGCTGCCATAATTCTTGCTTCCCTTTTGTCTACATTTTGTTGTCCCTTTCTTGCTTTTATCTCCTTGACCTCTTTCTTCCTTTGCTCTTGCTCCATTAACAGCCTCATGTAGTCACATGTTGTCAACAATTGAGACTGTCTAGTGATTCAAATTGCACCTACTTTGGATTTCATTTGACGGACAGTGGGCATAGGCAACTTGAGGAACTTGCTGATGTGCGGAATTGTTTGTGTTTGTTATGTCCCATCTGATTGTGTGCCAATGACCTCCTCGACTACCTATGAGACCTGTGGTACATCTTTATTGGTCTGTAAATCTGAATTGTAAGAAGGAGCATAGTAATGGACAACTTGAGAAAGGTCAATTTCTGGTGGTGGTGATGGAAAAGTATAGGTATCCTCTTGTTCTGGGACTTCCAAATGAATGCCCAAGTTCATTGCTCTCTCAACCAACCAGGATGGTTGGCTTCATTGCGATGGAAGATCTAAACTTTCACTGAATTGATCAACGGTCCTGTCCACCATGGGAGGGGTGTGTTCATTAACCACCACTTGTGCAACTGATTCAGTAGGACATGTATGAGGTGAGTGTTGTGTTTCTGTTGCAGGCTGCATGTGTCCATCTAGAAGAGTGGACTGCAATACTGTGACATCATCACTTGACACACCAAGTCCAGAAAGGTTGAGAATGTTTTTAACTGCGTCAGCATCCTCATTGACCACAAATGTCTCACTTGGATGCATGTCGTTGACAACTGCATCAAGATTCAACGGCCATATACCAGTCCTTCTAAACCCAGCCTTGATGTTGTCGATTGTCAAAGCTCTTTTCATTGCTTTGCTGCCTAACATTGCAAGTTCTCTCCTCCTCACTTCAATGTTTGGAAACCTTGACAAAAATTATGCATATTCTGATTTGAATTAAGCTTTGAAAGGTGCAAACACACTCACATCCAATGGCTGTAGCTTATGTGATGTGTGTGATGGCAATGTTAACAAATCTATACCGATATCTCTTGCTTCCTAGATGGTTTCGAGTGCTACGTGGCTTCCATGGCCGTCAAAGATCAACAAGACCCTGTTCATGGGTGAGACACCACCTGGAATCAAGGTTTTGAAGTGGGTCAACCAATCTATGAACAAGTTTTTGGTCATCCATGCATGTGGCTGGGCTGCCATGCAAGCACTTGGTTCACAATCTATGATGTAATTATCTATGTTCACACTCCCTTTGAACAAGTAGAATCCTAGAATGCTCTACTCGGAAGCATTGACACAACATAGAATGGTTATCCATTCATGACTCTTTGTGATAATGTAAGAGACATTCCTGCTACCTTTTCTTGCGAGCACCTTCATGGACCCATTTTTGCCTGCTTGGATGCCAGTTTCATCACAATTCCATATGCGATCAGGACCATATGGCATGGCTTTATATGCTACAGACAGTGTTTTGTAGAATGCATCTACAACATCAGGTCTAAGATTGAATGCCCTATCTTTGTCTAGGCCTTCAGCAGTTTGTAATGTGAGTTGAGGATGTTTGTGCTTGAAGCCTGTCCACTAGGACTTCCCTGGGAAGCCATTGGTGAAAGGGTTTGGCCTATTTTGACATATTTGAGCAACCTAAGACTTAAGATTGACTATCTCAAGACCATGACCAATATCAACCATTTGCTCGCACCATTCCACAATGCAATTTTCTTCCTCTTCTGTGAGGACTGTTGGTGGACCTTTCTTGGAAGTTGTTGTTAGACCCCCTAGCCATTTGGACAGTGTGGCTATTAGGATTGACCACTTTTTGGAAGCCCCCCTTATCGACATGTCATTCTCTTCAACGTCATAGAGTGCCCTTTTCATGTCATCCTCAGACCACAGCTTCTGTATTTGTTTTACCTTCTGCAGTATTTGAGGTGTAGTAACCTCAACCTACGGTATTTGAGGAGTAGAAACCTCATCTACTTGTGCAACATGATCTATTTCAGGGGAGAATCTGCATCCTCGTTTCTCAGCAGGCAACCTTGTCGTGGCTCTTTTCTTTTTTTTGTTCCCAGTATGGGTCACCACTGCATTGCCCTTGGCCATCTACATAGAATAATTAGAATCAAAACAGTGATGCTTGAACAGAAAAACAATCACTTTGTAATGCAGAACATATGATAAGCAGAGTCAATGATAATGCATAACCTATGAAACATAAATGGTAAACTATGAAATACATCTATGTGTATGTATGAAGAGAGTGTAAACTATGTGTAAACTATGAAATACATCTATGTACCTATGATGCTTGAACAAAATAATAATTAGTTTGTGATGCCGAACATATGAGAATATGATAACCAGAGTAAATGATAATGCAGAACCTAGGAAAGATAAATGGTAAACTATGAAACACAAATGCTTTAACAGTTATCTTTATATGTATGAAGAGAGTGATGCTTGAACAAAAGATTATTTAGTTTGTGTATGTGTTATATTTTTAGTTTCTTGCATTGCAATTGAGATTATCTTCTGTAACAGGAGTTTGTTAGCTTGAGTTATCTATTCTGGAGTGAGCGACATAAGGAAGTAGAGGAGTAAGAAGCACAAAATTACAAGCTATGCAAGGGAGTTAGAGTTTAAGAACATCTCATAACCTTTTAAGCGTTTACAACATTAACATTCTCATGCATAGGAAAGTGAAAACCACACTCATGTTTGAACAATAGAATCTTTAGAGACTGAAAATGCAGAAGATATGAGAATAAGATATCCAGAGTGAATGATAATGTAGAACTGAAAGAAGAATAAGATAAGCAGAGTGAATGATAATGCATAACCTGTGAGATTATGCTAAGCAGAGTCAATGATAATGCAGAACCTATGAGAATAATATAACTAGAGTGAATGATAATGCAGAACCTATGAGAATAAGATAATCAGAGTGAATGATAATGTAGGACCATTGAAACAGAAATGGTAAACCATGACCAATATGTAACATATAAACGATAATGCAGAACCTATGAGACTACAATAAGTAGAGTGAATGATAATGCAGAACGTATGTAACACAAGTGTTAAACTATGAGTGTAATATTTGTAATATAAACTCTATTGAAACAAAAAGGGTAAACTATGATTGTAACATTTTCAATATAAACCCTAGGGAAATAGAGATGGTAAACTATGACTGTAATATTTGCAATATAAACCCTAGGGAAAGCCTTAAATGGTAAACCATGGCTGTAATATATGCATTATAAACCCTATGGAACACTATGCTAACCTATGATTGCAATATTTGCAATATAAACCCTACCGATACATAAAGAAACATGTAATATGACTGTAATGGGTGTAATGAAGATCAATATGGATGTTGTTAATGGCTGCAATGAAGAACAAGTGTGAAAAGGAAAACCTAGTACAATATGGATGCTGGTGCACTGGAATCTGAGCTATTGCCTCCCCTTGATGTTAACTCATTCAATTCTATGCTTTTCACTTCTCCTTTTCTTATGTCGCTCACTGCAGAATAACTGAATACTTGTTGGTTTTCACGGCTATTTGAATTGGGAATTATTTGAATTTGATTGATGGTTGTTTGGTGTGGTGAAATAACTTGCTGTCCTCTTTTGAATTTGAGTTATGTTTCGTATGAATTGGAGATTTGATTGATTTCAGCCTTTAATTCTTGACTTGATTGGTTTGGTGGATTATTTGAAATTGTTTCCATGCTTTTGTTTTGAATAATGGCGGCCTTACAGGAGTGTTAAATGGATGCAGGTGGGATATTTGCGTTTGGCTCCAGTACATGCGCACCCTACTTGGCAAGATGGGACAGATTGAAGCTGATACATGTTGGAGATCTCATGGTAGATGGGACAGGCAAATGCATTTGCGTGTTGGTTTGGTTATGCTATGATGGGAAACAATCTTGTAATGGGTTCGCCAGTCGGTCAAAGATGGGTCGGATGGGTTTCAAAGTTGTTGAGTTGGCATCTTGTTTATTTGCTGTAGTTGTGACTAATGTGAAATTGATGCATGTATTGGTGCGAATATTGGGTTTAATAGTTTACGAGGAAGGGTGCATGTCTTAGTGTTTGGGCTATTTTAATTCCATGTCAGAATGGTACTTGTTCAATGTTAGATACAAGTTGGATACACTTCATCATGTTTGGCTGCCACCATGTACTTGTTAAGTTTTTAAATTTATGCTAACTTGTAAGCATTTTATATCTGATTTATGTTTGATGTGATCAAGCCTATCTATGGATGAAATTAAGCTTACCTTGTAGAGGACCAGCGTATAGGTATGGGCCCCAACGAGCGCATGTCCCATTGCACATTTGGGCCCCCGCCTACGTATCGGCTCCTCTCCCCTATTGACAAGCCATTTGTACTACCACAAATAAAATATCCACATATGCAAATGGTGATGGAATCATACTAGTTTATCTATCTTTATATTAAATCTATATAATTAATGTCGTAATATATTAAATCTATATAATTAACGTCGTAAGATATTTTCAGCAACTAAACATCTATTAGCAGTGATGAATAAAAGAATTGAAATGAAATCGTATTGTCAAGTAAGGGATGGAATGATGAAGTGTTACAAATTTAGAGTGAAAATTAGGATGAGTAACTCATCTACATTAACTAAAACAAATGATTAAAGCTATAGACTCCAGCTTGGAAAAATAACAATATTATTTCCAACTTTGTTGATAGTAAGGAATTACAACAAGTAGGAAGCCAAAAATTGAAAATAAAGCTGGGATCAATTTGGAAAAAATAGATTAGAAGAATTATGTCCCTCCATCTCACTTCTTCAATATGCATGAAGCCAAAGATTTGCATTCCTAGTAAATTGAAGTGTGATGTGCAAAAACAGATAAAAAACTATATTCATGAAATTTATTGAATCCTAGAATATCCAACCATCATTTGATGAACTTCAAATTTTCGAAAGCATTGAGATTCTGCAAGTGGCGATATAGCTAGCTTGTTAACATTACTGGAAAATCGAATGAAAATATTAACGAATGGGATCAGATTTTCTATGGCTTTATTTTTTGAAGAATTTGAGATACTATTAGGGTTCTTTATTTAAATTTTTTTTGAAATACTATTAACGATTCATGAGTTTCAGAAATTACCAACAACTATATTCCACACTTCCTTTACCAAAAATTACCAACAACTTTATTCCACACTTCAATTTACCACAAAGATGATTTTTGTATTTTTCCTGAATGTCAGATAAGCATCACATTACAACCAATTTACTTTTTTACACTTATCTTTCCCATAAATTCGGTAATTGTATCAGTTGAATCGCCTATCTTTAATCTTGAATGTTAGATAAGCATCACACTACAACCAATTTACTTTTTTGCACTTATCTGGCCCATAAATTCAGTAATTGTATCAGTTAAATCGCCTATCTTTAATCCAGATTTGGGTATGGTATTCATAATTACCTTTCCCTAAAAATGATATCAACTTTGTCACCAAGAGAGTGAGATGCCAATAAGCTGGAACAAATTTGAGAAATTCAACTGAATTTAATTACCTTTCCCTAAAAATGATATCAATTTTGTCAGCAAGAGAGTGAGATGCAAATAAGTTGGAACAAAATGCAATGAATTTTTTTGAATTTATTTCCCCCAAAAATGATCTCAACCTTAGGAAATTCCATCTTCCAAATTAACTTTACTGGTTCTTAGTTGGTGTGCCACATATACATTCATTTAAACCATCACAAAAAGTATTGTGAATACTATTTGACATAGAAAAAAAAAACTTAGTCTAGCAAAAAAACAAATTAAGTGAAATGGCTCCAATCCATTTTGATATGTCTAGCATCATGAACAAGGTGTTGTGATAGAAAACCAGAGTTTGGTGATTCACTTGTGAGTTTCTTCCCTATAAGCTACCAATAGGTTCAAAGACAAGGTCGGGCTGATTGTAGCAATCATTGCATGGCTGGCACCGCACAATCGCAAGAAAACCACAACTGAGTCCATGTTAGTCCATGATACATATCACAATTAAAACAAATCCTCAGAAGAACAAAAATGCCATAATTTTATTTTTAAGCAACAAAAGGTTCCAAAGACTTCAAAAATTGATCGATAATGCTAAGTAGTTAGTTTGTATACTTGAAGACCAATGCTAGAAAATAAAGCAAGACTTATTCCCTTGGACTTCAACAGTGCCAGGTATAGTGTTTTTGTATTTGAGGGTTTGATCAAGTGTTCCAGCTATTTGTTTTCAAATTTTAATTTGCTGCTCCAATTTATTTTGGTTGCCAAAATTCAGAAAATACAAACAAAAATAAAATAAAAAATAAATAAAATACAAAAAGGGAATGTTACAGTATGGTAGCTCAGTGGTGTAACAATTCTGGGGCATATAGGGTAGGTTCAAGGATAACCAGGTTCAAATCCCCCTAATGTAATAAAATAGCTCAGTAATGTAACAATTAAGGAGTGCATTGGAGTGTGACCAATGTTCATGCATCCCCACCACAATATGACATCTCAATGATGTATCAATTTTAGGGCATATTCAAGCTTAAACCAGATTGAATTCCACTACTGCAATAAGGTAGCTCAGAGTTGTAACCATTATGACATATATTCGAGCACAACATTAGGTTCAAAACCCTCCACTGCTATAAAGTAGTTCAATGGAGTAAAAACTATGAAATACATTGTAGCACAACTCAAATTCAAATCCTCCCACCAAAATAAAGCATCTTAGTGCAGTAACTAAATTTGAGCATGACCCCAAGTTCAAAATCCCCAACGGTAATAAGGAAGTTCACTTTTGTAACAATTACAGGGTTGATTCAAGTGTAGATATTAATGCTTAAAGACAACTAAATTGTGTGGCCCATGCTTACAGATCTTAAGACTTCGGTCCAAGCATACACTACACTACATTCAACAATATCATAACATATTTAACTAATAAAATGAATAAATAAATAAATATATTATAAAACCCAAATGGTTAAGTTTTTACTGTTTCAGTTATCCCACCATTCACCATGCCAAAACGATCAAGAATACATTTTAAAATTCATAGTGCAATTATTTCTCAACTTTCAAAAACCCTATAATTTCAATGCAAGAAGATAAGTCTTGCAAGCTTACCATAGATATACGATGGGATTATAATTTTTCTCTAGAGGAACAAGATTTTCGTGAGGATCCAATACTGTCAAAATGTCAAGCTCATCCAAATAAAATTTCCTCCCACCTCAAATTATTCTATATGGCTTCTCCCCATCTTTGTTTATACGTGTTCTCTTATTAAAATCCCTTTCATCGGACAACATGTGAACCTTGATTCTTCTACTACGTAGAGGTGTAACAAGATTTTTCACCCCATTACATGTACGAAGTTTCCTTCACCAGATATAAATATTTAACGGATTAATGTTTAAAAAATGATTGTAATCATCAATACCCATCACATTCCTTAGAGGTTTGAGATGAAATTAGTCTTTAATAAAAAAATTTACCAGTGATTTTCAGTGGGAGAGCATTCGGGTTTTGTGATTTTCCATTTCGTTGGTTATAAAAATAATTGAATGTTTTGGAAGCAGAAAGACTCAGTGTCATTGTTGAAGACATGCATTATGCTAGGGTTAAGTAAATGTAGAGTACACGCAGGCTTCCCTCTGTCTGGAAGGAGTTCTCTACACTCACAATGTAGAGGAGGCAGACTGAGGGGATGAATTTTTAATAGATTTCATTGGTGAAATGTCCTCAAAATTCTAATGCTATCTCCAAGATTAAAGATGTGGACAACCCCCAATTTCATCCTCAAGCAAAGTAATGTTTGGAAAAATGGTTTTAGAAAATGGTAAAGATGTGGCAAAGGTATTAGTTCCTCATGCCTTACAAACAGAGGAAATTTCGCATATTATTGTAGATTCTAACAAAAACCCTAAAGAACAAAGCAAGATGAGAATATGACAAAAAATTATCACAAAAATTTAAAGCAAGCGAGCTCCACAGAGAAATTTTAACAACAAACAACAAAATGGAAATGAATCAGTCTCAGTAAGGTCATACAAACCTGACTCGAGCTCCTTAGATCCAAACCCTTCCATATTCTTGTGTCAACAAACACATTCACTGGTGTATTGTATGATGTCATCCAACATCCATCGTATACCATTCAGAAGCCCTTCCATGACCGCAAACACGAAGCATCACCTATTAGTTGATATACAGGGAAGGAAAATGAGAACCATTATCAAAAATTACCTAAAAAAAATCAATGGTGAAAATTTTCATGCTATTTGAGATTTATGCGGTCTCAAAAATCAGTATTCCTCTCAAATTTTAGTATCTTATCTCCGAAAATCAAATTGTTCCTTGTACATCTCCATTCTCCTTCGCATTTAGCCCCAAACCCTAAGAGAAACCATATACAACCAGCCAAAAAATAGTTCAGACTTGTGTGCGAATGGGTAAAGATGGAATGACAAACAAAAGACACATTTTGCATGGGACATTTTTTTAGTATAATCAGATTCTTTTGAATGGAGAGGGCTTGATGGTAGTGTGGGGGCACTGGCTATCTAGCCCGAGGAATGCACCGAGGCATGGATGCCATGCCATGCCTCCACATAAATGCTGCCAATATCGTGCCTGCCTACGAATACCTACAGTTTCGTGCCTCTCCATTGCTGTCACATCAACCCAACATCATCAACCTTTGAGTTTTCCAGCCGTGGATTTAATTGAGTAATTTTGAGAATGTGAAATATATTCTTAATAATTTATTTTTTTATATCTTTTTTTTTATGTATATATATGCATTTAATATAATATATTTATTTTAATTATTTTAAAAGTGATAATTTATGTATATGAAGATTTTTAAAAATTTGTTAAATAATAGTTTAATTATTAAATATAAAAATAATTTAAAAATATTTAAAAATATCAAGCCCCAGTTTTTTAAATTATTTTTATATTTAATAATTTTTTAATACATTTTATTTGAATTGTATTTGTATTTACAGTTAATATTATTTTAAAAAATATTAATATTATCTTATTATAAAATTATAGTCTTCTTTAAATAATTTTTATATTTAATAATCTTGTAAAAGAGATTTAAAAATAATTTTTATGATTGTCAATTTAAATTGTATTTAATGTTTATCTTTTTATATAATTTATTTATATGTTTACTCAAATATTACATTTCTATAATATGTTTAATAATTTTTGAAGAATGATTTAAATTTAATCCTCATAATTTTGATTAATTTAATGTTTAGTGACTGTTCTCTTATTTAAATTGTTTATATGATTACCATAAAAAATTTCTACTCTTAATAAATTTTAAAATTGACATAAAATTGAATCGTATAAACATTTTAATTTACTTTTAAGTGTTGATACTTTTCTTTCAATTATTATTTTATTTGTAATTTTATTAAGAGCTTGTGTTTTTATTTAAATTATTTGTATATTTAATAATTTTTTAAATATTGATGTAAACTTAGTCGTTACAACCATTGTTTAAATTTCTATTACTTAATTTGTATGTTAAAAAATTAAAATATTTATTTTTAGAGTCATCCATGCATCATCCATGGATAATACATATAGTTATTATTACCTAAGACATATAGTAATTATTAGCTAAAACATTTACCTAAGAACTAATTAGATGCACAGGGGCATCCATTCATCATCCATGGATAATGCATATAGTAAATATTACCTAAGACATATAGTAATTATTAACTAATTTTTTTACCTAAGAACTATTTAGATGCACAAGGGCATACATGTATCATCCATGGACAATACATATAGTAATTATTACTTAAGAACTAATTACTATAAAAATAAATATTTTGATTTTAGCATTTACCTAAGAACTAATTAGATGCAAGGAGCATCCATGCATTAATACATATAATAATTATTACCTAAAAACTTATTTTAGATAAAATACATAATATATTTTTATATAATACAAATTAAATTAATATATAAATATAATACAATATATAATAATACATATATTTATATATTAATTTGATTTGTATTATATGAAAATATATTATTTATTAATTATAATAATTTTATATTTGTATCTAATAATTTCTACTATAATTTTGTTATTAATTATTTAAATTATAGTTTTATTTAATAATTTCTAATATAAATTATAATATATAATAAATATAATAATAATAACATTAAAAAATAATAATTTGCATTATATAAAATACTATTTTTTTTTTGGCATTATATTTAAATATAAGATGTGATAAATACATTTAATTTTTTTAAATATAAATGCAATCATATTTTCCATCAATTATATAAAATATGTATTATATAGTAATTATGTGTTGCATTATATCTACATGTTAAATTAGTATGTATTAATTTGTAATTATAATAATTTTATATTTGTATTTAATAATTTTTACTATTAAAAAAAATATATATATTTTATCTTTTATATGTATAATATATATTTTATATTTTTTGATAGGTATAATATATATTTTATATTAATTATATATTACATTATATTTTTATTTGAAAATTTATAATATATAATAATAATATTTTAAAAATTAAATTTAAATCATATGAAATATTAAAAAATAAATTAACATTATATAAATACAGTATATAATAAATACATTTTAAATATTTTGAAGATAAATGCAACCATATTTTCCATATTCTTTAATAACTATGTTTTGATTTTCTTGAATTAATATTTTCACTTTCAAATTTGATAAGATTATATAATATTCAATCACTAATTTTGATAAGAATATAAGATTGAATATTAGTGATTGGATAAGTATAAAATTTTATTATACTTAAATAACATGATTAAGATATTTACACTGTTTATATTAATTTTTATTTATTTCTTATATACAAAATTAAATTTAAAATATTATTAAAATAAAAATTCAAAAAATTATTATCACAAAAATTTAACAATTCAATTAAATATAAAAAACATTAAAGTTAATAATGAAATTTGAAGAAAAGAAAAAAATATAAATTATACTTCTTAAATTTTAACTCTTTAAATTATTTTATAATAGTAATATATAATAAATAATACTTGTATTTCTAATGCTCTAAGCATTGTGGTGAAAGTATGCAACACGTGGAATGCTGTATGCCACTAGTGTACAACCTCTGTAGTTTCCAAAACCCCATGCTGAAAATGATGGTACGTGCATGTAATGTTGGTAGAAGCTATCCATGGATGCAGCATCCATGCCCCTGTGCATTCCTGGGGCTGGATAGACGTTGCCCAGTGTGGGGGCCTATACTTTGTCCTATACTCCTTATGACATGTCCCATTACTTATTTCCTCTGCTACACGTCATTATTATTAAGTTTTGATACACGTGGAAAGGACCTGCTCAGAGGCTTTCCTAAAGCAAAGTGCAAAGCTTATAATTCAGTGCCGGGAGTGGCAGTTTGGCGGTGGAGCCGTTTCGATAACTCAGGACGTCATAATCATACGACACTTTGGCGGTGGACAATAGTTTGGTGGTAGAGAGGTTCGATATTACGAAAAATAATCACGTCCGTATTTCAGTAGTCTGAGAAATCCGAGGCTTTATTCACCCCTCATGAGAACATCAAATAAACAACCGGGAGCCTAAAATAAACTACGAACCATGACACATCCTCCTCTAATTGGCATAAAAAAACATTGTTTATTACATTTTATTGTACACGAATAAATGCCGCAACAGTGGAACACCTTACGGCGTAATTACCACCTAAACAGCCAAGGGTGCATTTTTTCATTTAAATTTTCATGGAAGCACACAAGAAAAACTACTAAGAATGCAAAATAAAGCTTTGGTTCATCACTTTGAAGATACCAAACTCTAGAGGCCTTATATATACCTCATAGGCAAACCATTTTGCAACTAGCTCTTTCTAAGATATCTATTGAATAAAAATTGGAAAGAATTGATCTTCTCCGACAAATTCAAACATAAATTTTCCATGTCAAATAACAAAACCAAGTATCAAAGGCACACTTTTGATATCAAAACAAGAATATAGAGCCAACATAATAATCAAATTTAGAAATAATAACCAACTACCCCAATATACTAAAATGAGTATTAGGTATTTTCAAAAATTTGTTCATCCCTCAATTTTTTTGACATAGAATAATTGT
This sequence comes from Sequoiadendron giganteum, assembly GCA_007115665.2. Taxonomy (NCBI): domain Eukaryota; kingdom Viridiplantae; phylum Streptophyta; class Pinopsida; order Cupressales; family Cupressaceae; genus Sequoiadendron; species Sequoiadendron giganteum. The sequence continues at coordinate 277,583,180 of CM021109.1, read as the reverse complement.
GCCATTCATATATGAAGTTGCTAAATACATTGTATTTTTCATTTTCCAAAACTTAGTTGACTAACCTATCTACAAGAGAATTTATTTCCCTATAACAATGTTTACAGTCAAAGTATTGTAATTTTTGAAGCAATGGGAAAACTATTGGGCCATAGAGTAGGATAGTCACCAAGAGTTTAAGTGGTTACTTTTTATTGCTTTGATTATAGTCATAGAGTCTCCTATCTCAATTTTGGTCAAGCTCATTTCTAATGCAAGATTCAAACCCAATAAAAGTGTCTGAATTTTAGATTCATTGTCAATACCATCAGAAAGATTTTTCCTAGCTACAATGACTAAGAATTTCCACCATAATCTGTAGTAATACATCTTGCATTAATTTACCATGATTATGTTTAGAAGCCCCATCAAAATTTGATTTCAAAAGAGAGTGTGATGGAGGACACCATTTAACATTCATCTTGGAGAAATTTGAGGTTATATCCTTGATAAAGCCATGAGGAGGAGGGGTTTTAGAAATAGTTAATTTTTTAGAGCTCTTTGGTCCCATGAAGTGAAGTAACTATTTTCTATGAATATTGAACAAATGAAACCATGAATTTTTCTTAAATATCCATATCTAGATTATTGGTCACTTTATCAAAAGAATTGGATAAATATTTGAAGGCCCCGCAATTCCTTTCTCTCCAAATATGCCAATAAATGATTGAGGGTAGGATTCTCCATAACAAAACTAAAGGTGGAGTTTTGATATAAGTCTAGCCAACTTTCAACTATGTGTAATAGTGAATGCTGAAAAGCATAAGACCAATTAAATCTTTTCTAGACCCAATACCAACAACTAGTTGTAAACTCACAATGGAAGAAGAGGTGATTGCCAAACTCAAGTTCATTGCAAAAATAACATTTAAAATCTAATGCTCCACCAAAATTCTTTATTCTATCCTTGGTTAAGACTTTGTTCTAAACTACTAGCCAATCAAAGGCAACAACCTTATGTAGACATGCACTATCCCAACAAAATTTAGAAAGAAAAGAATGATTTTTCTTAAGATCCTTTTTGCTAGCATATCCTCACTTTATAAAATAATTTCCTATCCATTTGATTTCATCTTGTTTCTTAGAAAATAAAATTTTCATTTTTGCAATAATTTATTCTAGTATTTTCTTTTGGTTCTCTAGAAAGGGACAGTTAGAGAAAATTTTCCATTTGATTGTTGTCAAGAATTTTGATATGAAAATTTCAAATTAATTTTAAACTGTTAGGACCTCATTCTATCAACAAGAAAGACTTAGCTTCATTTAGACTAGATCTTTTGTCTAACATATCATATCAATTTCATCAATCATGCCAAAACATAACAATTTTACCATTTCTCACAACTCAAGATGAATTTGTAATGATAATTTTTATACATTTGATTAGGAAGTTCCAGAATAAAAAACCAAGAGGAGGATTTTATAGTGAAGATCCTACTTCTTTCACTCAATTCTAGGTATTTGGCTTGCAAAAAATTTCATGATTTTGAATCTAGAGGAATATATTTTCTAAGATAGTTTTTCTCCTAGAGCTAAATTATGAAGAAACAAGTCCTTAATGTCAACAAACCTGTCCTCTTTTAATCTACAAATTTTCTCCCAAGACAAAAGAGGAAGCTTATTATTTTCTCCTTTTCACTCCAAAGGAATGCTCTAAGAATATTCTTAATGTTTTCTTTAATTTTTTGTTGATACAGGTAGGTGAGACATCATATACAATGGGATAAATGATAAAAATTCTTTGATAAGGATTATTCTCCAAGAAAAGGACAACTATTTTATTTTCCAAATGACAATTTTTTCATGAATAGAAGCCACTACCTTATTCCAAAATTCAAATTTATAATTCTCAAATAAAAGAGGTACACCAGATATGTGTTAGGTAAATATTCTCTCTTAAATTCTAATAGATTAGTTATTCTTCCCATGATGAGTGGAGGGGTATTAAAGAATATTTTGGACTTACTTTTGTTAATGGCTTGACCAAAGAATCCATAATAATCCTCTAAGATTCTCTTGATAGTTGTTGCTTCCACAAAGTTTGAAATACCAAAGATGAGGGTGTCATCTATAAAAATACAATAGGTAATTAGTTTTAAAGTTTCTACTATTTTTATACCTTTACCGTTTCCTCTATCCAGTTCAACTAATATAATCCAATTTAGGGCCTTTTCTCATTAAAAAAAGGGATATTGGATGCTTTTTCCTTAAACCCCGAGTGAAATTGAAGTAACCTAAGTTAGAATTCTATTCATTAGAACTAAGAACCTTGTTGTGGAAATGCATTCTAAAATCAACTTGCACCTATTGAAAGAATGGAAAGAGGAATGAAAGTGTTGTCATTGATATCAACCAGTTAGTTGGTTATCTACTAGTTGTTGTTGAATGTATATGTTGAGGATATTGAGAAAATTGTATTAAAAGAAGGTTATAGGTTGTTAGCTATTGAGGATGTTGGTTCGGTCCTTGTGAACTATGTTTTGATGTGTTTTGGCTGAGGTCTGAGAGAAATGTTGTTGGTCTAGATTTCTCTTTGTGGTTCTAGAGTTGTGTTGCCCTGATTCTAGAATTGAAGATGGTTTTGGCATTTGGAATCATCGAGCTTAATTGATCTATGTGTTTTACACTGGTTTGGTCGATCGTGTGTCAAGCACTATCTTTGAAGTTGATGAAGCATGTTGGATCTATTATGGGTCCCCATGAAGTGTGTGTTTGGGTCGCCCTCATTCTAATTCCACCCTAAGATGTTTGGCACTGACCTAATTTGAATTTGAAGTTGGCTGACAAACTTTGTATCTTTTCAAATTTGGAGATGGTATAAATATAGAATGTGCTAGCAATGAAAAGTGTACATAATAAAAGAAGGAAGATAAGTGAAAGCGAAGATATGACTTTGATTCTATTTTGAAAGAGTGTGAGTTATGTGTGTGGTTGATTAGTGTGAAGCTTAATGCTAAGTTTCCAGATGTAGTGAGAAAAAGGTGAACTCTGTCATTCATGCAAGTTGATTAGTGACTATGGTGGAATCCTTTGTTGCATTAGGATTGTTGTCTCTCTATAACAAGTCTTCTTTGTCTTCTTTGTATCTTTGTGGCAGTGAGCCATCTGGGTTGCAACCTTGTGGATAGTGAGCCTTATCTCAGGCAGTGAGCCTTATCTCAGGCAGCGAGCCTTATTTCAAGTAGCGAGCCTTTTGTAATCAGTTTTGATATTCTCTATAGTGTGAGTTAATTCTCACTATGGTTTTTCCCTCATTAGGTATTCCATGTAAATTAGGTGTTATTGTGTTTTGTGCATTGGAATTTGATGGTTAATCACTTAATTAGTTTGTGTTAGTTCCGATAATTGAATTTAAGGTTATAATCTATGACAATTGATTCACCCCCCTCTTATTTTTCCTATGCAATAATTGGTATCAAAGTTTGGTTCCTTGGTGAAGAGCTTAACCACTTAAGGAAGGTTCGGGATGGCTAACAAAATGATCTATGATTATCCAAGGTTTGATGGAGCTAATTATGGTATCTAGAGAGAAGAATATATGGAGTATTGTAGATATGATGTAGAGAAAGCTTATAAGAAACCCTACACTCCTCTTGCTAATGGTCTGAGTACACCTAAAGAAATTAGAGCACATGAAGCGAATAATAAGGAAAAGTTCATCTTGAAGAATAGTTTGGTACACTCCGAGTTGATTAAGGTTCATAATTTGAAGATAGCTAAGAAAGTTTGGGATTCTTTAGAAAGAGCACATGATGGTGATGAGAGGGTAAAAGAGGAAAAATTACCGAATTTGGAAACATAGTTTGATCTTATACATATGTATTAAGATGAGAATGTTAAAGCCTATGTTCAGAGATTGGATGAGGTAGTAGCTGGAATGTGATCTCTTGGTGCTACTATAGATGAAACTAGAATTTTAAAGAATATTCTTAGAATTCTTCCTGATGCTTACAGTGAAAAGGTGAGTGCTATTGAGTAGACTTTAGATTATAAGAATTATACTAAGGATCTGCTGCTAGGATTTTTGACATCTTATGAGATGAGGAAGCCAAATCTAATAAGTGGAGGTAAAACATAGATTGCTTTTAAATCTAAAAAATTGAAGATATGGATGAATAAAACTTTGATGAAATCAAGGCTAACTTTGTAAGAAGAATGAGAAAAGGCTTCGGTAAGTATGAAGGTAAATTTCCCTTTAAATATTTTAGTTGTGGAGAAATTGGTCACTATGTTGAAAAGTGTTCAGAAAGAGCTAAAAGGAATAAACAAAGATATGAGAAAGAAAAGAAAGGAAAGAAGATTAAAAGAGCTTACTATGTTAATGAGAATGCTAGTATTTCAGATGAAGATTCAAAATATGAAGATCTAGATGACAATGAATGCTTGTTCTTGGTGATTAAGGATGGACATACTTCTACCAATTTAGAAAAACAATCAAAGGAAAGTCCTCCAAAGAAAGAGAAGGAGAAGGAGAAGGAGAAGGAGAAGGAGAAAAATGAAGTTATAGTTATCTTTTCCCTACATGATAAACAAGAAAATAATTTTTGGGTAGTTTATAGTGGTTGATCACATCACATGACTAGTGACAAGAGTAAATTTGTGAAACTTGAGAAATATGATGGAGGTTTGGTTATGTTTGGAGGTGATACTAGCACTAAAATCTGTGGGATATGTTCAATAAGTTTTGATGGCAAGCATCATATTGACGATGTTTACTATGTTAAGGGTTTAAGGCATAATCTATTGAGAATTGGTCAGATGTGTGGAAAAGGATATGATCTTGTGCTTAAGGATGATAAATGTGAGATCCGAAAAGGATCTGAAACATTGATTGTTACAGGAAAAAGTATGAAGGGAATATTTATCAACTTAAAATGTTGATGGACGATATTTTATGACTCAGATAAATGACAGTTCATTATGGAATAGGAGAATATGTCACATGAATTTTGATTAAGTTGGAAAGAATAAGTTCTATTCAGGCCATGAGAGATCTACCAAGAATTACAAAGCCTACAAATGCTATCTACATGAATTACCAGTTCAGGAAGGAAACAAGAAATCATTAAAAATCAAGAGAACAATCTACTACTGGATTGTTGGATTTGGCTTATACAGATCTTTGTGGTCCCATGAGAGTGCGAAGTCTACTTGGTGAAAGGTACTTTATGCTTTTAATTGATGATTATTCTAGATATACATGGGTTACATTTCTAAGAGAGAAACTAGATGCATTAGATAAATTCAAGGAATTCAAGGCTATGGTTGAAAATGAAGTGAATTTGAAGATAAAATGCTTGAAATTTAACAAAGGTGGAGAATTCACCTCCTACGAGTTCAATATGTTTTGTGAAGTGCATGGTATAAAGAGACAACTATCTACTCTGAGAACCCCTCAACAAAATGGAGTTGTTGAAAGGAAAAATAGAGCAGTTCAAGAAGCTGCTAGGTTAATCATCACTGAAGCTAGATTACCAGAAGTTTACTGGAAAGAAGCTATTCACATTTTTGTATATGTATTCGATTGATTCCAAGAAAGAGAAAATAGTACAAAGACTCCCTATGAGGTATGGCACAAAAGAATTCCTACACTCAAATATTTCAAGGTATTCAAAAGCAAATACTATATCAGAAGATATGAGGAAACTTTGGGTAAGTTTGATGCAAGAAGTGATGAAGGAATATTTCTTGGATACTCTACTAAAAGCAAGGCATACATATCTTTCAACAAAATATTGAGGAAAATTGTAGAAAGCTCGAATGCGAAGGTTGATGAAATAGTAAAGAATTCTATTGACATTGATGGGTATGTGTCTAATGAGCATTACTGTGCAAGAATAGAAGAAATTATGGAAGAATAGGATAAATATGAGAAAGAAAAGCATAATGAACATAATGAAAGTGAAGAATATGCTTCGGTGATGTCTCCTAGGACACCAAAATATGTATAGAAGAATCATTCAGAAAGTCAAATTATTGGAGAAAAGACAAAAGGTGTGTTAACTAGAAGAAAAGCTATTGTTGAAGTACATTTGTGCTTATTCTCTGAGATTGGGCCGAAGTCAGTAAGTGAAGCCTATGAGGATGAACATTGGAAGGAAATAATGAAAGAAGAAATTTTGCAGATTGAGAAGAATCAAACTTGGGAATTGGTCCCAAGATCGACAGACAAAAATATCATTGGATCAAAATAGGTATTCAGAAATAAGTTGAATGATAATGGGAAAGTTTTCATAAACAAAGAAAGGCTTGTGTGTAAAGGCTACTCACAAGTAGAAGGAATATATTTTCAGGAGACTTTTGCTTCGGTAGCAAGAATGGAAGCTATAAGGATTTCAAATTCTATCAGATGGATGCCAAGTCATCATTTTTGAATGATGGACTAGAAGAAGAGGTCTACATGGAACAACTAGAAGGATTTTAGTTAACGGATCAACAAGATATGGTGTGCATATTGAAAAAATATTTATATGGATTGAAGCAAGCTCCTAGAGCCTTGTATGCAAGGCTAGATAAGTATTTGACTTGGAAAGGATTTAACAAAGGTACAATAGACAATAATTTATATTTCAATCTTACTAAAAATGACAAAATCTTGATTGTACTTGTATATGTTGATGACATTAGCTTTGGAGGAAATGAAAAGATGTGCAAGATGTTTGCATAAGAGATGCAAAAATAATTTGAAATTTCTATGTTTGGCAAGGTGAATTTCTTTCTTAGGCTATAGATTAATCAATCAAAGGAAGGAATTTTCATTTCACAATCTAAGTATGTGAAATAGATGTTGAAAAGATTTGGAATGGATAGTTCCAAACTGGTAAGTACTCCTATGGTGACTGGTTGCAAGTTGGGTACAAAGATGATGTTTCACCTAAGGTTGATCAGAGCAAGTATAGATCTATGATTGGTGGATTACTGTATTTTATTGCTACTAGACTAGATATTATGCATGCGGATTGTCTTGTGGCTAGATTTCAAGAAGATCTGAAGGAAACACATGTTATTGTAGTTAAAAGAATATTCAAATAGTTGAATGGCACTCTAGATTATGGATTATAGTATCCTAAAGATACTAAATTTACACTTAGTTCTTATACAAATGCAAATTGGGCCAGAAGTATAGATGACAAAAAGAGTACAAGTGGTGGTGCGTTCTTTCTTGGATGTAGATTGGTGGCATGGTTGAGTAAGAAGCAAGATTCAGTCTCTTTGTCTACTATTGAAGTTGAGTATATTGATGCTGCATCTTGTTGTACACAAGTTTTATGGATGAAACAAACTTTGAAGGATATCATAGTGTTGTATGATGATCCTATTTATAATTTATGTGATAATATAGTTATCATAGGGAAATTTGCACCCGCATCAAAAGCTGTAAAACTCTACAATCTTGTGTAACATTGGATTACTTTTAGGTTGTGGGTATCCTATTTGAAAGAAAACCTTTGGATTCTAGGTTGGCTTCCTATATGGTCTTATGATAATTTTACGTAACTGGTTGGGAAAAGGGAAAAAATATTTAAATGAATGCATAAAATAAACTTAAATTTGGGTGATGCACCTAATAAATACTCAATGAATAGATTGATTCACAAATTATTATTACGAAATCTATCTTCACAACTCAAATTGGGAAATTTAATCACATAAGTGTTTCATTAGAAGGCCTGACAATCCATTCTTTATGAAGGAAAATAATGTTTCACAACCTAAAGGAGAAGATAAATTAACAACACAACTTATGACCTGTAACTAAAATTTCTTTTTCAGTGTACATGCATTCATGAATGTGACAAGAGTTTAAAGGTTTTGAAATTAAACACATTAAATTCACATCTAAAACATTCAACAAATACAAAACTCCTAAATCTGAGAAGGCTAATACTAAAATGAAATAATGAAATAATACTCTGTAATTGATACTCTAAGATAACTTATAAAACTTGTTGAATATATTAATCTGAAATTGAAAATTGAGTTACAAGATATTTCTCTTTGCAGAATGCAAAGGCTGAAAAAGAAGAACTAGAGGAAAAAGAATAACTTTTTGCAATATATACAATAAGCCATGCATAAAGCAGCCAAGAGGTGGAACTGAATGCTAACTCCAAGAGAAAATATTCGGATCTCCAATGTGAAATCTAAGTAGAAGAAAAAACCCTAAAAAGAAAAGATCAAACTCATGCGAAAATGAGTGAAATCGGGCTCAAAGTCGAGGTCAACTCATAGTTGACGCATGGGTACCCGAACTGAACTAGAAATCCTTGAAAATGTGGGTAGAACATGCAAAAAAACTACCTCATTTGTGTCAACTGGCCCATGCATTACCAAGGATTAACTTCATGTTTATGCTTGGGTATGTGTAGGATCATGATGAGCCAAAAAGTAGTGACATCTAAGTGATATGATGGCCCATGTGGCTGAAGACATATTTTTTACACAAAATTTATGAAACGAAAAGGGTTTTTAAAGGAGATTCTTAGATTTCCACCAATATAAATTATTCTTTACTTTGAATTTAATAAATAATTATTATTCATTTTCTATTTGAATTATGACTAAAGTCCAAATTGATAGGCTGATTGAAAAACTTCTATAACTTTCAAAGGGTATCACATTTTTTGAATCCAAAAGATGTGTCACATTCTATGATTTGCATACTATGGGATTAAAAAAAAAAAATGAATTTCATGAAGTTTTTGTAGGAGTTGAGAAAATAAAACACCACAAACCCCGAAGATCACCTGCATGTAAATAACCTGTCACAAAAGAAGAGATGGGGACAAACAAGCAAGGGTTCTCTGAAAACTGAAAATGTATATATCAGAGAGAATGAGAGAATGAATTGATATGAAATACAATGGGATCAATCCTTATAAAAAGGAGATCATGCAAACCCTAATAAAACCCTAATAGGAAAAACCCTAATAGAATCCTTAATAGGATAACATTTAATAATTAATATAATTATTAATTGTCACTTTATGCAAACTAATGTGAAATCTTAAGAAGGGAATAAAGGTAACTTAATAAACATAATTAAGTTAAAACATTTACTCTAACACCCCCCCTTAAGATGAACAATAGTGCAACTACAAACAAATGCAAGAAGGCAAACATGGGTCCCAATAACTAGGCCAGACGAGGTACCCAAATACAACCAAATCTCTGTAAAATAGAGAAACAGAGAAAACCTCATGGGAAAAATCTTTACTCCAAAAAGAGATGCAGAAAGCCAAGAAGAACATCACTGAAGTAGAAGAAGCTGCAAACAACTGTCAAAAGATTGGTGTTGAAGAACTTTCGCTGAAGATAGGATGATTAGGAACAAGAAGACAACAATTTGCATAAGTGCCCATACAACACTACTCGAATCAGATGGCAAAAAAAGGAAAACACTTGGAACGAAAATACAGATGGCACAAGAACCAATATTCTGAAACACTAATCAATTGAGAATGGAATATTCCTTCCAAGGAAAAACCAAGGAAGCATTAGCATGAACAATATAATAACCCCCCATAATGCTGAACTGGGAGAGCTTGACAGATCCACTGAAATGATGTGAAACACCCTATAGTGCATGAAGAAGAAGATACAACATCTGAAAGTGCACAAGAAAGCACCTACAACTGAAAAAGTGGTGTGCAAAACAAAACATACATGCATGAGGATGAAATCATATGGATCCATGGTCTTCATGGAGGGACACCCACCGAACAAAGGTGTGATGGAAAACAAAGGAAAATTACACAATCCCCCATGGTATGGATTCACTGTCATCATGGAGGGACACTCACCGGACAAAGACATGATGGAAAAACAAAGGAAAACTACACAACCCCTCATGGCACTTTATAGTAACAGTGCGAGTACAAAATATGGCACAACCTTATGTGCCAAATCCCCAAAAATGCATGTACAATAGTGTGGCACTTTATCTCAGTGCATTTACATAAAAGATAGCTTAAAAATGATGCTCAAAATGCCCTCAAAGGACAAAATTCTGGAAATACATGAACAGCCAAAAACAAAGTATCCCATGCAAACAAAAAGTTTCCAAGAGCAAATATGTCCAGGTAATCCACCAAAGTGTGAAAACAAAAATAACTGAATAAAATATACCTATAGTGAAATATAGAAAAATTACATAGTTGAAACTGAAGAGCTCTAAAATATGGTTCCAACGTAGCTGAGATTGCGAAAAACGGAGAAATTGATCAAAAGTTATGAGCTTGGGACTGAAAATAGCCCCTTTATCTTCAATTGGTTGTAGAATGCACCAACAAAAGAAAGAAGTGATGAGACCCGCACCATTGGAAAGATGCAAAAACTAGCTTTTCGACGATATCTTGTTTGCCAAAAAATGATATCATATGCCCAAGTTACGGCCTGGAAGAAATCAAGTCCAAAGAGGGAAAGTGTTGGGTTAAATTTGACAGTCATATGGCTGTCACAGCAAAAAGACTAGGTTAAATTTGATGGCCAAACGACTGCCATCGTAAAAGTGCAATTGGGCTTATACATGAAAAATTGTTTTTTTTAAATAAAAAAATTAAAAAAAAAACTTTTTGATTTTTAAAAAATAAAATCATAAAAAAAATACATGTTTTTTTATTTAAAAAAAAACTAAAAAAAATTGCAGAGCTGGCAGGGGCTGACAGTGTACCACCGTCGATGGTACTATTAGTCCACCGGTTGGCGGTAAACTCGCTGGTGGCTGGCAGTACGCCGACGGCATACCTAAGGGCCCATAGCTACCTGTAGGTACCCTCATACAGGCCTGCAAGCCTTTAAATTGCAAAATTTTTCTTTTTAATTTTTTTTTCCGATTTTTTTAAAAAAAGAAAATCTAAAAATGGCAGTATTTTTTTTAATAAAAAATGAAGAAAAATGGAATTTTTTTTTACCAGCAGGCAGACGGCCATACGGCCGAACTATAAAAAACTTTTGCTCCAAAATTCGACTTTGTCCAAAATGGACGAATAAACAGTCGATTTAGGGGTTTTGGACTGCTGTGGACGCAATGGTGAGATACGTTTGAGCTGAAAATGCTTCAAAATTGCAGGTATGCCCTAGATCAAAAAAAAAACCCCAAACCCTTGAAGCTCCAAAAATCTTCAAAACAAGAACAGGAAATAGCAGGTGTGGAGCTCTGATACCATGTAGGAGTTGAAAAAATACAACACCACAAACCCCGAAGGTCACCTGCATGCAAATAACCTGTCACAAAAGAAGAGATGGAGACAAACAAGCAAGGGTTCTCTGAAAACTGAAAATGTATATATCAGAGAGAATGAGAGAATGAATTGATATGAAATAAAATGGGATCAATCCTTATAAAAAGGAGATCATGCAAACCCTCATAGGAAAAACCCTAATAGAAGCCCTAATAAGATAACATTTAATAATTAATATAATTATTAAATGTCACTTTATGCAAACTAATGTGAAATCTTAAGAAGGGAATAAAGTTAACTTAATCAACATAACTAAGTTAAAACCTTTACTCTAACAGTTTTGACCAAGTTAAGGTGGTTAGACAGATGATTTTTTATATTTTTAAAAATTTATAATAAAAACATCATAATTAATTATTTACTTGGAAAAAAATTACAAAAAAATATGCATCACACTGGGACATGAGTCCCCTACTTAATCTAAAATCTTATAAAAAAATATTGTTATTTTATTGTGGTTAGGGTGGTCAGACAAACACCTACTTCTTATTTTTTCCCTGAAATTGAAGTACTACTGCATTGAAATTTTAAATTTTCACCAAATAGATTTATTTATTTTTTAAATAAACCTAGTAGTTTAGAAACTAAATTCAATTTTCTACAGATTCTATTCTTACATATTTTAAAAATAATAAATATAACTTATTCAAATTTTTACGTCAAGTTTCCTAATTCTGATTTTCTAATTTTTTTTGCCACTTAAGGGCCTATTTTTTCCATGGTGATCTTGCACATACCCACTTGCATTTGAAATAGTTTAATTAATTTAATGATTTATAGATTACCATTTAATTAGTTAAACTTTACAAAAACATCATGCAAACATACTCTCGGAGGCTAATAAAAATACTAACTCCATGCATAGTTTTCTAAACTCAACTTCACCTATTTTTGGTGAGCCTCTCCATGCATAGTTTTCTAAAACAAAAATTAAAACAATCATTGAAATTATTTTAATCATTGAAATTAAAACAAAAATAGTTCATAAGGCTCATGGGTTTCATATGATTCATAAGTTTTATTGACTTGAAGTCATGAGACTTGATGAAATTGGAGGCAAATAATTATATTGAAAAATCATAAGGCAAAAAGGAGATAAAATAATTAGGGCAGAGGTTAAAAGAACCCGAACCCTAATTATTGCTTCACTCTTCACTTAGAAAACTCTCCTCCTCAGCTTCGACGCCGCCATGGTGGTAGGGTTTGGCTCAAAATCTGCATTTTTTCTTGCTTCTGTGAGATCTTCAGAGAGATTTCTCAAGGGAAGATATATGGTAAGATTTTTTTTTGTCATGAACCTGTACATTTCCCTTCATTTTGAAAACTTTTGTTAGGCTTAATAGACATGACCTATCATTATTTGCTGATGCATGTCTCTTTATGCTTCCATACTTTGTCTCCTGCTGATGATTCTTTTATTTTCTGCCATGGACTGTTTTCGAGCCTTTGAGAAAGAAGAAAGAATGAAAATCTGCATATAATTCTCCCATAGAAACCAAGAGGGTAAGTCTACCATTTGAGCCTTCATTTATTCTCCTTCGTTCTTATGTGATTTGAAAGCTTGGAACACCAAGAATTATTATTTACTGTAAATCATGCATTTACAATAGAAATCTATGTTCATCTTCATATGGATGTCGTGGCCAAGACTGAAAAATTTCCATACTTCTTATATTGGGTTTATAAAAAAAACTCAATAAGCCCGACCCATGATAAAAACAGCCAATCTAATAATCATTTGTAACTTTAAATGAAAAAATCCAAGTGGATATGTTGTATTCTATGGAAAAAACTATATTTTTGTATTCTGGCCTTCAAAAGAGAAGAAAAACCCCAAATGGGTTTAGCAAAAATAAGTCGCAGACTCCACTTGTTTCTATTGTTAAATTTGTTCTTTGAAAACCCTTCTTACAAAGTATCATTAGCATAATTTTATTTCATCAAAACTCTACATTTTCATGCACCTGAAACAACATATAGCACTGTCCTTGAAGATTGTCACAAACATTGGATGACTTGTAACCTTCTCTATTTATCAAGAAAATATGCTTCCTCCATAGAAGAGGCCACGACTTGTTGAAGTTGTGGGCATTTGATTTTTTCCAGAAAATGACAAAAGAGGCGAAATCTATTTTCTTTTCTTGAGAGAAGCACAAGAAATTAGTCCTATATGCAAGGCCGTGACCTACAAGGGTAGGGTTTGAGTTCGACCTTTGTGTATTCTTTATGATTTCTAAATAGCAACAAGATAAAACCCTTGATACTAAATGGAATAAACTTCTTCTATAGGCCACTCCATGGATTTTTTGTGTATTCCTTCATGATTACCAATGCGTATTTTGCATGCTTATACAATAAATATTATTTTACTGCCTTGTATTGTTGATGTCTCATGCACTATGCTCATGTTGACTATGAATGTGTTTGCCTTAATCTCCAAAGTTGTACCCTTGATTCTCCATTTTCAAATTATATTCACTTGGAACACTTTCTGGATTTGTATTATGATATTGAACTGGTAAAATCTAATAATGAAATCTTTCTTTGGCCAAAACTAAAATTTTTCTCACTGAAACGAACTTTTCATTCTGCATATGAACTAAACCTTGCAACATTTTTCCTTTTGACATTGTGGCACATGGGTATGTGGAGGATCATCATGGAAAAAATAGGCCCTTAGGTGGCAATGAAAATTCAAAAAATAAGAGTTAGGCAACTTGACGTAAAAATTTGAATAATTTATCTATATTATTTCAAAAATATGTAAGAATAGAATCTGTAGAAAATTGAATGTAGTTTCTAAATTACTAGGTTTATTTTTATTTATTTTTAAATCTTTTGGTGAAAATTTAAAATTTCAATGCAGTAGTACTTAAATTTCAGGAAAAAAAAACTAGGTGTTTGTCTGACCACCCTAACCATAATAAAATGATAATATTTTTTTTATAAGATTTTAGATATAATTAGAGGACTCATGTCCCGATGTGATGCATATTTTTTTGTAATTTTTTTCCAAGTAAATAATTAATTCTAATTTTTTTATTACAACTTTTAAAAAATATTAAAAACCTGTATGTTTGACCACCTTAACTTGGTCAAAACTTCATGAAATTCAATATTTTTTTTTAATATTATAGTATGTGAAGCATAGAATGTGATGCATGTTTTGGATTCAAAAAATGTGATACCGTTTGAAAGCTATAGATGTTTTTCAATCAGAACTTTAGTTGCAATTCAAATAGAAAATGAATTTAATAATTATTTATTAAATTCAAAGTAAAGCATAATTTATATTGGTGGAAAGCTAATAATCTCCTTTAAAAACCCTTTTTGTTTCATCAATTTTGGGTTCAAAAAAATTCATCAGCTACATGGGTCATCATATCACTTACATATCACCACTTTTTGGCCTATCATGATCCTGCACATACCCACATATTGAATCATCATAATGATTATCCATGTTATAATACACTATGATTGGTTATGCTTTCTTCCTTATTTTTTATGACTATACATCCTATAGCATGATGACACTCTTGTTGCACAACTCAGTTGATCATGCACTTATGATGTATAGGTATATGATGTTTTAGAAGAAACATGGTAAATGGAAAACACTATCAATTGTAATATTATAGAAAAGGCAATGCATTCCTCATTTTTGTAAATCACTATTCCACCTGCTTGGGTATGAAGCTTTTCCTTCATGTAGCTATTTTCTATTAAATAAAAACATGCTTGATCACCATCTAAATTCTTGCTTGACTGACATTTTGTTGTTGTGTTGGTTTAGACTATGAATACTTGAATGAATAAACTAGAAAACTCTTGTCGACATAATACATGATCATGCTAAAAAATGTTGTTATCGACGATAAATTCTAGTGACTGTGACCTTCCTGTAGATATGATGTTACTTTCCTGCAGCTCACTGTGATTTCATTGGACATGCTAAAGGCTGTAATGGCTCTGTCCTATGCATTTTGTTGCCTTTTGTTGACTTGTAATATCATTTATATTTCTTGTCATGAACATGCTTGACACATAACTATGATATGCATTATGATTGCTTATGAATTTCATGAATAGATGAAAGCAATCCTATTTCATGACTATTTTAAATGTTTCATGAACCTCATGTATTGATGTGAATGAGAGGGTGTTCTCCTAATATGTTGGGCTTGACCCTCATGGGAGCCCATTTTTCTCCACATATTTGATGATAAATGATCCCGAACATAATGAACCCATTCTTGCACAATGAACAAACAAGTTAGCACAAATAATTGAAGCTGAAAGCTTCCATTGAACTTTATGCCTTTTGAACAATGAAATCATCTGATGGATTCCTAATTGGATGTGTGTTATATATTTTTGTTGGTAATGTAGGCATGAGGTAGGATATGATTTTCATTTCTCTAACATCACCTTTCATCATACTTGTAGATGCTTTTGGAGCTTGGAGCCCAATTCAGAGTCACAACAACTGAAGACTTCAAGTGTTACAATGATTTGTCATTCTAGGCAATGCCGAATCACCTTCTATCTTATGCGTATGTTATTTCTAGTTGTATGATATACAATCTTTTCTTGCATTCATTATTTGATTTAAAATCAAATAAAGCTACTCCCACAGCTTGTGTGGGACCTTGGTTTTTACAATATGAATAAAACAACATTTCTTATGCAAATTTATGATTTATGTTACAACATTTGCATAATAATACTAGAAATTCACAAGTAATCTGATTTTGGAATATAATGAATACTTTAGCAAAAATTTGTACCTTTCAATGATGAATGTAATTCAACTTTACTTTTTTTGAGTTGTAGCTAAACATAGGTAACAATTTGGCAACCTTTGCGGAGTGTTTTCCTGCTAAACACCATAGCCTAGTTGCCTTGTATATCCATTGGGCATGGAGTCCATTTTTGCTCTCAGAAAAAACTTTTAACTTAGCTGCAAACCACACAAACTAAAAGAAACTACTGAAACTCTATTTGAGACAAAGTTAGAAAACCCCATGCAACAACTCCACTTTACTGAAAGAAAAACAATACTGAATGAAAACTACTATGCAATGAGCACTTATTGGCTTGAAAACTATCCTACCCTACACTAAACAACAATGTTAGTGCTTAAACATAACCTTTCTTTGGTTGAAAAAACTCCCTTTTCTCATCGACTTAGGTTGTGCCACTTGCTTGCAAATTGTCCAACAATGATGGAAGAAAAGTAAATGATGTGTGCTCAAAAGAAAAACTTGTGCAATCATGAAAACAACCTCCCTTTCTACATTAGATAAGAGATGCATGCAACTATTTTGAATAGGTTGAGCAACCTTCATTGATCCCCTTTGATGCTCAATCTTGTGCTCCCAAGTAGACACTTGAATTGTTAACTCTTCTTGATTGCCCTCCAATTGTGCCAGGTGTCTGATAAGGCATTCTCTCGTGCTGACATCCAATTTATAATTTTCAGCCTCATGTTGATGCTCTACTTTCTCAGCCTTTTGTTCATTAGTTTGAAGAACATTAAATGAAGTTGAGCTATCCATCTATTGATCTCTGAAAACTTCAGCCTCTCCTTGAAAAGGTGTTGATTGGAGGTAATATGTAGTTTGTTGATCTTCTTTCAACTCTTCAATAAAAGGGAGTCTTTCTCACTTGCATCATCTATAATAGTCTCTAACAAGAAACCATTGATGTGTTCAATGGTTGGACCTTCTTCATCAAGGAGCTGATATCCCTGTTGGATTACTGAAAACAAGTCTTCAAACTGTTGTTTCTTATGTTCTTCGTCCATGATAGAATACAACTCCTCTACAAAATGGGGAAGTTCATCAAATAAGTTCATATTGTACTTTTCATAGGCTGGAAAGAATTTTCCTCTTTTGCAATAGCCTCTTTGACCTAAATAGGTTGATCACATGTTGTTGGTTCACATGGAATCAAACTATCATAAATGTTAGAGAAAAAATCTTCTATGATATTTGAGAAAATGTTCTCATCTAATTCATAATCTTGAATTGGATTCAGATGAGTCTTATCACCCTGCTGCTCAAAGGTAGGTGCTGATGTTAGTGAGCATGTATTGTCCTCATTCTCATTAACAAACTTAGGTAATTCATTAAACAAATTAGCTACATAAACATGTTCAACCTACTCTTTTCTATTATCTTTTTGTTGGTCTTTTGATAAAAGAGGTGTTCTTTTTGCCTTATAAATTGCCTTTTCTTGATGTTCCTTCTCATCTTTCAACTGCTCCAAGAATTGATTATGAAATTGATGTTCTTCAATCAACAACTCATTGGATTGTTTGATCTTTTCCTCTACGTCTTGCTCAATAAAGGAAGGTATTTCATTGAATAAGAACATGAAATAATTACCTTTGATAACTTTTTTGAGATTCTCAACCTATTGTCCTGATTGATCATGTTTATTCACCTTTTGTTGTAAGTCTACTTTGCCATCTTATTCATCAGGTGTAAGAATATCAACTTTAGAAAATTCTGCTTGCTTCTCTTGATATGACTGCTCATGAAGATTCATAGCTTGATTTGTTACATGCACTTTACTTTGCAATAGAAGAGGATTTATGAAACTTGGAATGGTAAGAGTTGCAACTATATTCTGCTTGTACTTTGAAACCTCATATTCTCTCTTATTTTGGATTGTTGTCATACCAAAAGCCTCTTGAACCAGATTAGGCATTTTGAAGTTAGGATGCTTGGTCCAAGAAGGTTTCCATAACTATTCAGTACTTTGATGACTTGTCTCAAGCTCTTGATATGAGTGAAACCAAGGATAAATGGATTGGTTTGATTGATTTTGTTAATTCTTGGGTTTCTATAGGGGCTGATCTTTAACATTGGTAGGACTATTACCCCTAAAAATTGGAATGTCAAATCTAGAAGACTTACTTGGGGATTGTGTGAAAACCTTGGAAATATCCTATTAGGCAAGTTTTAGCCTCATTTTTGTATCTTTTGCAAGCTGTTGAGCAAGATTCTCTTCAAATTGCCTCTTTTGCAACTCCCTTTTCTATTCTTATTTTTCACAAAATTTCCTAGCAAGACATTCTTATTCATGTCTTTTCTATTTTTCTACCTCTTGCTCATCGTGAAAGGGCTAATATGGAATAAAAGGAGTTGTTTGGATCAAATGCTTTTGCATTTGAGTGAGAAAAAGACCATTTTATCCTCTTTTGCAGCTAACTCCCTCTCGAGCTTTTCTTCAAACAATATTATTTGTGTCTCCAATTCTTGCTCATGAAGAAAGGCCTGATAGTCTAACTCCTGTTGTTGCATATCAAGCTATTTTTTCCTCCTGGACTCTTCCATTTGCTTTGTGATGCCTAACAATATGTCCTTGGTGTCATTTGTACTATTCTTCATATTGTCAACCCATTGGAGTTGAATATAAGTGTATGTAGGTTGATATGGACGTTGAGGAGGGGTGGGTGGGTGGTAAGCATAATAAGCATGATGGCTATTCACTGTTGCATGGCTACTTGGGATAAAACCAACAACATAACTAGTCGGATAAGGATATGGAGAGATAGGAATTTTATGAAACAGAAGTGGGTATACATGTTGACTATGAAAAAATGATATCTTTACTCATTTAGTAAGCTTGAAATAATAAATAAAGCTTGTGTTTTAAACATACTAGTACCGGGTCTTGTTGAAACCAGTAAATGTGCTTGGAGTCGCCAGGTATAAATAACCTCTAAAAGGTAAAAAAAGCATTGTTGTATATACGAGAACATCAGTCTACAATTTTTTTAATTCTTGTTTCTCTAAAGTGTGCTTCAGAGTCCCATTGGGCATGCCAAAAACTATTATCATAGTGATTTGCACCCGCATGCAAAGCTGTAAAACTCTACAATTTTGTGTAACATTGGATTACTTTCAGGTTGTGGGTATCCTATTCAAAAGAAAACCTCCAGATTCTAGGCTGACTAGGATAATTTAATGTGTGTCTGTCAGAAATACAAAATCCTTGTGCAAGGATCTTCTTGTGGACAAAATAAAGCCAAAAGATAAAAAATATACACAAAGGAAAAATTTGCTTCGCAGTTCTGGCGACTAATAGGGGGCCTTTGCTTGTGAAGGCACGAACCTAGATCTCTAGTTATTCTTGGAGTTTAAGGAAGGAAAAATGCAACGTATCCCAATATATGTCATTTGGTCGGTCAATGCAATTGAACGCCTTAGATGCTTGATCCAGCTCGAAGACCTCCTTGAAAGAAACAAATCCCCATATCGCCGAAACGATGTGAAGTGATGGTAGAGATGTGAAAGCTAGAGGACCTCACTCTGAATGTCATCCGCTACTGGTGCTGAGCTTGTGCCTGGAAGATATGAAGGAGTCTAAACCTTGTTCCTAACCTCTTCTATAATTTTCTCAACTGATAGTATATATCCATTTTCTGAAAAGAAAGGAGGCAAACCATAACTGTATAAGATCTTGAAATCCTTCTTGATTTCATTGACCCTCTTATTTAAAATTGCCTGGTTGTTCTTGGTCTTGGATGCCACCTTATGGTAGTAGGCGAATTCACTTGCTTTACTAGAGGTTTCCCTTCGATCCGTTATGCCCGCACCTTTCAGGGCCTCATCTATTGCCACACAAAGCTTGGAGATTAAATTTTGGGACTCGACTAGTTGGGGAGCGTATTCCTAAAGGGTTTGATCAGCCAACGGGCCAACCCTTTCATTTATTTCTCAGACATCCCTCAAGAATTGTAAGGCTAGTTTCAGAACGACGAGTGAAACAATGATTTGCTCCGAGTAAACAGATACCAACTTCTTTTGTATAGGAAGGGTTGTAGATTTATGTGCAACAAATAACTCTTCCCATACCTAAGCCTCTTTCACCTTCAATCTCTATTCCAGATGATCTCTTTTGTTGAGGGATTCTCCCAGCTCTGCAACTAGATTTTGGTTTCCTGAATCTGAGCATGTAAAGCAGCCTTGACCTCTTGTTTATTACTTCTTATCTTTTCCATCTCCTATCAGGCCTTTTGTATCTCATCATAAGCCTAATATCGGATGCTAGCTAACTTCTTCTTTACATCTTCCCGAATGTGCTGGTTTTCTTTAACAAATTGACGCTCAATTACAAGTTCACTTCTTAATCTATCAATCTCAGCATAATGTTGGATTCACTCATCTTGGAGCACTACAAGAGATCATGTTGCTTCATTTTTTTGGTCTTGTACCTACAATATGTGGGTCATCTCTTCATTTTAGGCCCTAAGCTCAGACTACAAAAGGTTCACCGTCTCCTTTAAATTTTCTAGTTCACCCTCATGCTTTCTTAGCTTCCGATCTAGTCACTCGTAGTCTATATATACCACCTTCTGAGTGGTCTTTTCCAGATTCACCTTGTCACAAGGGCATATCTCATTCAAATCTAGACCTACTACTTGGATATCATAATCCTCTAGTTGCATCTGCCCTTCAGGTTGGACTGTGAGTGGCTTCATGGTGGTGATCCATAGAGAATTTTTCTCTTCATTAAAACATGTCTGAATCTTCTTAGAGCAAGGATAACTTTAAGAAACCCCCCCTCGGCAAAGGAGAAAAATCCTAGCAAATATTTCCTTTTATTTGAAAAAAAATATTAATTTTCCTAGTGAATCTTATGCATAATATTTATTTATTTTTAAAATCCTCGCGAATCTTCATGAATAATTGGTAAAAATAATAATCACAGTGGTGAATCCTAGTGAATAATCACTAAAAATATTAATTACAATGGTGAATCTCTCCTTTAAAAATTTGCATAGTTGGTCGACGCAGTTGCCCCATATATTTTTTTGTTATTTTTAATATTGAAGTAGGGGTCCGAGGGCGGAAGCCATCGGCGAGATCAAGGGGGTAGACCATATCATGCACAATTTCAAGTATTTCTTCAAAATAACTTGTATTTTAGACTCTAATGAACTTTAAAACACAGATCGAATCCCAGTCCAATAATAGTTTGATCATAAAATAGACATAACATGCCAGAGTGAAGTAGTATGCTATAAAATTTTAAAATAAATTCTTCTTCTAACTAAGAAAACTAAAGAACACTTTTCCCACAACAAAACTTTTTGGAACCCAGTATCAAGGTCTGAGGTCTAGAGCTATTGTCATTGATAGGATACCAGTCCATATAGAAATTAGTTGAATTAAACCCTCCTCATCTACCCTAGATATAGGAAAATTTATTTCTAAAAGCTTGAAGTTCTGATGTAAGATCAAATGGACCAAGAAAGAAGAATACCTGAATATAGATTCAACCTAGTAATTTTTAAGCTGCAACAACATATTGGCAGCTATGACATCAAAAAAGTCAAAATACCTTTTCTCCCACTCATGCTTGAGTATCAAAGCGAGGGCCATCTAAAAGAGGTGAATCTACTCATCACTGTCTAGACCGAAAACCAAGGCCATCATTGAAAACAGGTCCTATATGTTTTCTGGGAACATCTTTAATGCCAAAGGGAAAAATATACGACCTCTGGTTGGCCTTTCCTCTGTTTCACAACTATAGAAATTCTCCCTTTCATTCGATTCCTCCCAATAGGTCTCCATATCTTCCTCGATGAACATCTCAATATACTGATTGTAAGGAATACATAGCATCTCTCATATAGCTGGGGCAAAGATTACTACGTTTATCATGTTGCATGTTATGGTCCCAGTTTCTTTGTTGAATCTCCTAGCACATGCATCTACCAACTCTGGACATGGATGCACGACAGGTATCATGAACTATGGCAACCCACAATTCCAGAGCCAAGAGGCAAAATTATCAGAGTTATCGTAATATCTCACTCTTCAAAAAGCTCCTTCTCTGAGATTTTTAGGGTTCTTAGCTAGACTGGGATTGAAAGCATTATCAACAACATCTCCTACCACTTCCCTTTTAACACTTTTATCTATTGGCACCCTTTTACAAAACTCGAAAGGTCGCTCCTCAGGCACTGGGGCATTAGCAAACGATTTTCACCCAAACAAATTGGTGAAAGCATGCCTCCTTGGTGTAGATTTAGTTCTTCTCCCATTCGTTGTTGGTTTCTCCATGGCTGCTTGAAAAAGTTGTAGAGATTTTATTGAAATGACCACTTACTCTTTACTTCTTTTGAAAAAAGATACTTTTTGTGCAATTAATTCTCCAAGAAGTACATGCAGTTAAGGTAATGTCATTACCACTGGTCCATTAAATGCTGCCACTGAGGCGATATGTGTGGGTAGAGGATCTATATCCCTCGGGAATTCCAAAACCCTACAAGAATTGATTTAGTACATTACTTTCCATTGCCTCTTTTCTAAAATTAACTCGTTGCCTTGAGGAAAGTGTCATTACTTATGTCAATCTTTGTTTAGCGATACAAAGTACCTTTGAAAAGACTTGCTCATTAATTTTTCAAGCATTAGCACATTAATCCATGTCCCTTCACTTATTCAAGATGGCCAATGTTGATGATGGATAAGGACAAATGTTGAAACTCGGCTCATATGGGCATTTACTCTCAATGTCCAAACATTAATTTTTAAACCTTATTGCATATTTTTCGTAGGATCTATTCTCTGCTCACTGGCTGCCTTAACATTTCCTGTTACCATTTGACCAAAAATAGAACTTCCGTTGTTTAGCCATTTCTAAACCTCTTTTCTATAAATATCTATACCACCTCAAGGCCATATTCATTTGAAAAAGAAAAACTCAAAATTTTAGCTATCTTCTTTCCATTCACATTATTGCCTTTTGCTTTGTTGTTCCAACCATGACTACTAGTTTGGGTACTCCCATCTACCTTCTCCCATGTAGGCCACAATATTCTTTAACTGAGGAGGTTACGAGTGAGAGAATTAAGAGCTTGGTAAAGAAATGCAATCACTGGGGGTAATTTCCTTCTGGTGGGTTGTGGGCATGGACTTTATCGAAGATGAGAACCAAATGCGCACCAACTGCAACATCTTGTCCCAGTTCATGGGCTCTTTGCTAGACCTGAACATCACCAGGACTAAAATAGTTGAGCTATGTCATCACATGTTTGACGTCTCTTTGTTGGAAGCACTTGGTGAAATAGTGAAATTCGCTATCCCTGGCATCGACATTCCCACCACAATGGACCTCCGTAGGTTCATCGACCATGGCATGGATGTGCCTTGGCTTCCCTTTCTCGGTGAATTTTTCACCATGGACCTGAATAGCCATCGTGCTTTGTCTCTACCCGCTACTACCTATCTCCTCTAGTAGTATGGCATTGACGAAGCTCCCACCTAGTGGGCGGGTGCATGGAAATGGGTAGCCAATTCATGGACACCTTTCAATTTATTTTTTGAAAAGCCATAATGCGCTCATGTTATAATGTGCTCACATTATGTCTTGTTGTGTTGAGCCTGATGCTTGGCAACAAAAAACTAATAACACGAGCACATTATAATGCACTCACGTTATTGCTTGTTAAAAGCAAAAAAGAAGTCAAAACCTATCATTGTTATTTCGACTATTTTTTTCTTGTAGCCATGGCCAAAACCCCCATATTTCTGCACTCGCATTCTAGGAGGAGAAATTTAACAATTTTCTTCACCAAAAATTTCTATTTCTTCACAACGATGGTGCCGCAACGAGGAGGAGGTGTGAGAGGTAAGGATTCTGTGGTTTTTGTTTTGAATTAGTTAGTTTTAGGTTGAATTTGTTAGTCTTAGGTTGAATTTGACATATATTTATTTGAATTTTTAGGATATGCAAATCAACCTGCAAACCCTCAAGATCCTCAATAGGAAGACCAACCAAATCCTCAAGATCAAACTCAACCACAACAAAAACATCCTCCATCAATCACTCAGCCCCCTCTTGACACTCAACAAAATTTAATGAGTGAAATTGAGAACAACAAAAAGAAAATTGAGGATTTGATCAGTAGGTTGAGTGATCCAAATGGTTCAACCGCAAAAATAATAACCCTAGCAAATTCATTGAAAGATATGTTAAAAAATGTAGATTCAATTAGCAAACAAATAACTAGATGGCAATATAGGAGGTAGGTGGCTAGGGATTATTATCCAAATAAACTATCATACAAAGATGTAAAGGATTTAAAAATTACAAAAGGTGATTTGTGCTCATTATTCATTGACCCATGCACAAATCAAAATCTTACCCTCAATGTGAAGAGGTTTCCTATCCATTGGTTCCACCACCAACAAATTAGGGACAAACTTTATGATAAGTGGTACATGGTCTTCGATTACCCACCGTGCAACAATTGCGAGGTCCCGCAATATTTCCTTAGGAAACTATACAATGAGTTCATATTGAAAAAAATCCTAAATTATTTTGATATGAGGGATTGTTAGGGGAGACATGCGGGTCAGCTCAGGATAGACCCAGTGCACAACTGGATCCTATGCGGCAAGGTAGACGAGCTCTCGCTAGGCCACCTCATGAGCACGTTGTTATGCCTTTTTTCGTGAAGGAAAGTGCTGATGTAGAGACATTGCAAGCGATCAACACTTTGACCCAGAGTGCCATCCATCATACTAGACCTATTCTATAGTGCCATCCGGGGGATTCTTCGAGTGGTGGCCTTTGAACACATGTGTGTCAATCTTGTGGGGCTACTTGTTCATATGACCCCACCGACACTCAAGAGATTGGTACACAGGATCCATCTGCAACTATGGAGATGGAGAGGGTAGCTGGAATTTTGCATGAGGCATATGGCATTGATAGTCAGGTAAACATTAGTGCATATTCATTGAATTTAATTTATTAAATTTCAATTTTGAAATGCAAGATTAACTAAAAATGTTTTACGATTTTAATAAAATTGCAAGGTCATAGTGTTAAGACTAGATACACCGGCCCCCCACCAACTTATTTCTGTAGTACACTTATTGCTAGGGTATGTAACTAGTAAACAATTATAAATTTATTGCATGTTAATAGCATTGTTTTACGAATGGTAATTTAATATGTGATTTTGGATGTTGAATAGACTAATATTGTAGGTTTTGATGGAACACTTCCCAGTGGCGGTGGATTTACTCAAACCTACACGGAGGTAATAGAATAAAGAGTTTAACTAATGAATCAAGTACTTAATAGATTTGTGTAGTTTATATGCACATTGTTGATTACGTTGAATAAATTGTTGTTTTATTTTCAGATGTTGCAAGTCGAAACACCTATGAATGTGATGAGGGAAATGGATATTGGTGTGTCATATGTTATACAATCCTCATTGGCTCTGACATGAGAGGTATGAGGAAAATTAGTAAATTTTAATTTACATTTGTTGTTATAGATGTAGTTAGTGAAAAATCAAACCATTATTGATTCACGTAGTTTAATTTCTATTTGTATGGATTATATAGGGCTTGAGCACGCCTAAGCATGGGTGTGAGAATATTTCCCTCATGGAGAGAGATCATGAGATGGTGGTAAGTGATTATTTTGTCAAATATATCATTTTTTATAATGTAATTTCTATATATTCATGTCTTTACTTCTTATTGTAATAGTTAAAACTTCACCATGAACTAAACTCTAGGAGGAGCAGTAGGAGCACTCCTCGAGCACAACAAAAATGAGTGACAGACCTATCACCATCCGATCGAAAAGAAAAGGGAAATAATTTATTTCTAGGGCATGGAGAGCAATGACTTTTGATTCAAGAGCCCTTTTTTGTATACTTACATGGCAGTTTTGTACATATTTTTATTGGACATATTTGACATTGTATGCCTATATGGGATTCTCATAAGCCTATATGGCTATTTTGTACATATATTTCATACTTATATCGACATATATTGATGTATGCATACATGGGTATTTGGTTAATACAAATATCTTTTATCGATGCATGTCTATATTTGCATTCTAAATTGATGGTTCAATAGATATGAGTTATGTGTATTCAAGTGTATACTTTACAACTTACGTGTATACTTTGTGACTTACATGCATTCGAATATATACTTTGTGGCTTGTGTTTTCATGTGTATACCTTGTATTCGTGCATATACTTTGTATTAATTTGTGTATACTATGTATTCGTGTGTATAATTTTTAAGGCTTACGTGTTTTGGAGTACTTGTGCTTCCCTTATTGACATGTACATGCTTGAATTATTCACATGTATAATTATTAATTGGTTAGCCCTAGCATTGATCATTGTTGTCCTTCATGATTTGTCTTGAATATTAATTGATTGATGCTAAAAAACTTTATCTAAAATAAAAAAACACATTTACAATTGGCATTCCATAAAATGAATCATAAAAAGATTCCACTATGTTCTTGATGCGTCACTATCGAAATATTTATATGTCAACTTTTTGCAATATTATTTCTTGTATATGAAATGGACTCGGGAGAAAGCAAGTTATAATTTATAATACAAATAATAAATGGACTCAATGTTGTCCTAGACCCCCGAATAGGTCTATTTAACAAAGAAACAAGCTCTCAATCACTCTTTGAATCACAAAGAACCATTGGTGATGTAGAATGGCTCAACCAAGTTGTGATTTGATACAACTTCTCTCAAATATGCCCACTAAGACTCCAACATTCACTTGATTCAATGATAAGAACTCTTCTATTCCTTTATAGTTTTGCACCAAATCTCTACCAAAAGAAAGCGAACTCAACCCTCTTTCAATCCATGTCAGCCTTGGGACTGTATAGGAAAGCTAGAGGTCATACCAAGTATGGGATCAAAAACTTTGTATCAAAAATATAAAAAATAGAGAACAGTGTGAATAATTCTTATTAGATCTTCTAAAAAAGTTCATCAAGAACCTCCATTCAAGCCTCTCAAGGCTTTACATAGTTGTTATGCCTTGCATAACCACCCCATATTTTTCCTTGGTCAAAATGGGTCCCCCTTTTTGTTCTTTATCTTTGTTGTTTTTTGAACAAAGTTTGGAAAACAATTTTTCTTCCAACACTTTGTTTATTTTGGTTTAGTCTGTTGGAAGCGGAAGCAGAACTGAGTTGGGTTTTGAAAGTTCTTTTTGAAACTTGTTTTGGTTCCCATCCCAACGGTCTTTCTTTTGCTTTTGTTTTATCTTCAGTGGACTCAGACCCGGAGTGGGTATTAAGTTGGTCTTTATCGAAAATTGCACAATAATAATCCATTCCGCCCCCGCCTCCGCTATTTCAACTTTTGGTTTTAGTCAGTGTCTTAGTGTTTAGTTTTATTATTTCAGTCTTTTTCTTTACTTTTTGTGTTTGGTTTTGTTTTGTGTTTCATTAGCAAACCTGGAACAAAGTTAGGAAATTTCTTAAGTTTCTGAATTAGTTTCCATTTCTGACTCTGCCCCCACTGCTTTTGGGTTGTTGACTTTTTGACTTAAGTGACACTACAAAGAAGTGTTCGTTCTCTTTCAGTTTCGACTCTACCTTAACTGCATTTTAATGCATTAATGACAGTTGCTCGTGTAGGTAGAAATCCTCATTTTTACCTTCATTAAGGATTAAATGAATCATGATTATCATTGTTAAGAGATTAAGGAGCATGAAAGAGCAGCGACAGAGTTCATTTGAGCAAAAATATTGGAGAAGAGGAAGATTATTGTGTGCGAATCAGTTCAAAAGGTTAGCTAGGTTCTTTTGCATTAGAGGTAGGGTTTCTTATCATTGTTGTTCCTCATTTATTCATTGTTGCATTTGTTGTATCTTCTCATGATTTAAATTGTTTCGCTTTAAAAATGAATTCGCGATCCTTGGTATGATTGTACAAGTAGGTTCTTGTTTTATGTTGTTTGTTTGCTTTATTCTTTGTTTCTTGTGTTGTCATTTTTTATTCTTTGTGTTTTAGAGCACGGTCGCTTTCACATTTTAGTCATGATCGCGTCGTGCTATTTTGATTTGCAGTAGCATTGGTTTAAAAATAGGGATCTACAGTGAGGTAGATTAGATTCATGTTTTTATAGTGAGTTAGGGTGAGTTGAATCTCATTCTTACTTAGGGTTTTGTCATGTATTTTGTTCTGGTAAATGGTGAGGTTTATTATCCGTGCCCTAGTTTTATCATGTTTGTTAGATTAGGGTTTCATGTCTTTCAGTGATCACATTTAAATGGTTAAAATATGATGCCCTAACATATAGTTGTTCCCTAGGGTCATATTGGTATAGTCTTCTTTAAGCCTCTTTTCATTTAATACGACCTTGGTTTTAATCATGGAGTTGTGTTAAATCGATGAAATATTTTGATGATGTCATGGTCAACCTAGGCGGAGATGGGATCAGAATTGATCTTGAACTTGAGAATTTTGTTTTGCAGAAGGTATCGATACCATTTCCATCCCATCTCCGGCTCTGCGTATAATGAGAAGTTTTCTCTTGAAATAGCGATAACCTAGACGGAAGCGGAGGTGGAATGGAAATAGAATATGAAAGTATAAGAATTTGAAGAAAAACCAAATCCATTTTTTCATTCCGATCCCGATTCTAATCACCTTCCTGATTCCAAATCTGAGCTCATTCATTGTTAGTGAAATATCTATATTAGTTTTGGCTCTGAGTTTGACAGTGTTGAAAAAGAGACTGTTTTAGATTTTGTTTCTGTTTGGTTCCGCCTCCGGTGCATATATGAAAGGTATGGTTTTTAAAACATGTCTTATGATGATATCTAAAGATCTAATTAGATGTTTTGCTTGCAGGAAAGTTGAAAGATGTCAGGAACATTAGGAGAAGCTGCTCGAAGGAACCAGCCTGCAGGACCATCAAAGGTGGCACCAAAACCAAAGAAGTTGAAGCCGAAACAATTTCCTTACACCTTGAGGTATAATCACAGGAGTCCAGTTATCAAATTCAAGAAAGTGGAATTAGACTGGTCAGACATCATTGATACCAATTTGGATCAATACAATTGTGAAGAGTTGTATGATGAAACCTTTGCAAAACGAGAAAATATAGTAGGAAGGACACAAAGAATTGTTGATTCTGACTTGGCCCATATCACTGTATTCCCTCTATCAGTCCAATTGCTAGAGTTGTTTTTGACAGTAGCCAGTTCTTACAATCCTACTACAAGATTATGCATGGATTCACAAAATAATGTGATCATTGATCTTACTCCTCTAATGTTTCAATATATATTTAGTATTCCGAATCCCAAGAACTTGGTGCAGCTAACTGAGCCAGAGGCCTTAGAGAATTATAGCGAGTATAAAACATCCAATAAAACTCCTTTGAATAAGAAATGATTGATAACAGAGAATAAGTCTCTGCTCAAGCTTCATGATCAACTAAAGAGAGCAGAATTTTGCAAAGAATTGTTAGACTTAATCTTGATGTTGTCTAGGGTATTTGGAAAGAGGGATGCCTTTCACTTCAAGGAGTGGATGTTTCCTTTTATTCAAACCATCTTAAACGGTGAACAACAGTTTGATTGGACAATGATTTTGTCAAATGTTGTTCATGATCAATTGACTAGTGTCAGGCAGACCAAGTGTTTCTTTATGACTTCTTATGTGGTGTATTCAGTAGCAAGGTTGGGTATTTTACTAGGTTTGAACAAAGTGGGCATAATGGGAGCCTTGGATGGACAAAAGAAGGTATGGGAGCACTATGATCAATTATCTCTTCAGGTTGCTGAGACTCATTTCAAGAGAGTCAATGATGCATTTTTATATGTGGTCATCAATCAATTGAATGGGGATGCAGGGCACAGGTTGAGCCAAGAAGCCATGGAATTCATTGTTGAATGGGGATGTCGGTACGTTCAATACCCCAAATTCACATATTTTAGGTTATTTAGTTTTGAAGGCCACCCACACTTGCTTCCACGGTGTTGTAGTAACAGGATAGTGCTGATGGATTTTGTGTATCAAGCTCTTATAGCTAATGCTTGGTTTGGAATCAAACATAAAATCGGATGTCATAAGTTTCCCATGAAGTTGGGTGAGTATAGCTGTCAACACTTGGTAGGAGAAAAGGTGGTTTGTAATGAATTGATATAGTTGAAATTGGGATTATAAACAGCTCGTAAGTATTTTGATCCGAAGGGTAAAATGCATTCCTTGTTGGCTTCGGTGTTTACTAAACATTTCAATTTGTTAGAAGACTTCTGGAGTGATCAACAAGATGAGTATGATCTAAAGAAGAAGAATTATGAAAGATTGTTTGTTTCACTCAGGTTAGAGCTAGGTGTTAAAGAAAACACTCTTGACACATTGGTGGATGATGGAATTGTCTTGGATCCATCCTATGAAGCTTTGAATATTGGCACCAAGGGTTTGGATCCAGTTGACTAGGATGCTAAAGAAAAAATTGATATTAAGAAGATTGGAAGGACAGTGTTGGATAGGAGTGTGCAATGGTTAATGTTAAGTACTCAAGCTCCTCAAGGACCAGTCTTTAAAAAGGGTAAGGGATACAAGAGGATCAAAAGAAAAGACACCTCCCAAAGAGCCATTAGAATTCCTTCCTCTGGACATTGAAGAGATAGAACTTGAGGTGGTAGATGATGAAGGGGAAACACAAGAAGGAGATGTTCCAATAGGATCCATTGTTTCAACACCTACATTAGGTGAATCATCCACCCAAGTCCCAATTACAAGGAAGAAGAGTAAATAAATTCAAGAAGGAGCTCTTCATAGCATGGCTGAAGCTGACAAGGGAAAATAAATGGAGAAGGAAGTTCTGGAGGTTGGGGCAAATTCAAAAGGAGACTCTTTCAGAAAAGGATATGCAAGAGAACATGCCTCTAGAAGAGGATATTGAGCAGATTTTGACACAGGAAGATCAATGGAAATTGTTTGAGGATGCGAAAAGAGATTTTGATGCAAGGGCTGTAGTGGAGAAAAAAAAGGAAATTGATGCTGAATGTGCCATGCCAATGACAGAAAAGGAGGTAGGGGACATGCAACTAACATATTATCAGTTGAGTACTATCAACTTAGGAAGGCCCACTAGGAATCAATAGATGAACTTGATTGATGTGGTGGCTTCAACAACCAAGTCAAGAATAATTAAGGATAAATAAAAGAAGGATGAGCTTAAGGCTCAATTGGACCAGTTACATTCATTCTTGAAAAGTGTCTCCTCTCTGAGATCACAATAGGTAATAGCCATTGAGACTCCTATTTTATTAAGTAAAAAGGAGGTAGATGATTTGGTGTAGGTAAAAGGAAAATTAGAGATGGTGGACAGGTGGATGGACAAGTTGAACTGAGAGGTAGGTGAAGTTTTTGTTGAAGGTTTTGAAGCCTACAAGGACACAAAAGGGTTAATAAAAGAGATGCATCAATACATTGAGGCATTGGAGAAACAAGAAGAAGAGTATAAAGAATACAGTTAGAAGTTAGAAAGAGTGAGTGCATTGCCTTTAACTACTCTTTTGGAACAATCCATACTTGAGGAGGATAACAAGGATTTTGTGCAGAAAACTTCTTGTATACTCCATTTTAGAACTAATTTCTTATGTAAACATAAGGATGAGATCCAAGAAGCTGTTAATAATTTGACTGAGCAATTGGAAGAGCTGGAAGCGATCATTGCCATTATTGTAGATGAAAGTGAATTTACAAAAGAAGGCATGTCTTTGAGTCAAATAAAAGAGAAATGGGATGAAAGATTCAAAGGACTCATGCAGAAAGAAGATGATGGAGAAGATTTGATAATAGATCGACTAGTGGAGGTCAAGGAAGAAATAAAAGCTACTAGAAGAGAGTTGATAAAGATAAAAGGTATGAGGGAGTTTGCTGTAGGAGAGTTGGACCAAATCAAATTTGAAGATAGATGGATTGATGGGCTGGAAAGAGATACATTACAGCAAGTCTTCACCAGCTACGATGAGTTCGTGATAGATCCAGCTTCGCATGTATCAATCCTCGCATGCAGAATTTTCCTCTTCTTTGCATGTTGCATGCAACACTAGTATTCTTGGGGGCGCATGACTTATTTTTCTCTTCTATCTTCTATTCTCTAGTTAAACTAAAAGTGTAATGTAAAGACTCAAGATCAAATTGATTTGAGTTTCCAAGAGAATTTTGGTTCCTAAAAAGGTGGATGACCTAAAATAGGAGTGGAGTTTGAGTTTTTGTATATCTATAAATACCCTGTGGGTATCATATTGTAGAGGTCGGCTAATTGAGAATAGGATTGGCTTACCTAAGATTAGGAGATAGAATTTTGTGGTGATTGACAAAGATAATTTGTACTTGATTTTTTTTACAGTTAATAGAATTACATGTTTACACAATATGGAGTTAGCATTGAGTTGTCTTATTTGATAAGGCTGATAAGTGATAATCTATCTGAATGCTAGTGATTGTGCTAAAGCATGATAGTTTCTTATGTGAGGAAAGTCATTAGAAGAAACCAGATTTAAGGATTATCTTGTTAGATTATCATTGAATTGAAGTTATTAAAATCTGTTGATCTATAATCTTGATGATGAATGAATGTGTGTTACTTTGAAAGTCCTTGGAATATTTGTGATATGAAATTGTGAAGTTAATTAAGCACCTAAAATGTATGTAGTGGTATATGACTATGCTATAGATTGTGTTATCTTATGGTTTTCTTGATCTGTTTGGAAGAACATTCATTATTTGAAGATATATGTCTAGATGATAGATAAATTTGATTCATACTTACTGGTTTACCCCTTTTATCTATCTTTTTCTTTTGTTTGAAACCCCATTGATTTACTAAAATAGTTTGATAAAATGAGTCATGGCTTGAATCTTTTGTTACCAGCACATGCACCTTGAATATTATAGTTGCATGAACCGATTGAGTGACACCAGATAGTTGAGAATCAACTACCAGGACCTTGGGAGTTAGGCCACTACATTTTGTCTTTCTTTTTCAGGAGAAATAGAGTAGAAATATTCCGTTTTAATGTTGTTTGTGTCATTTTCACCGTCAACAGAAATTGGCACTAGAAGGAGGGCTTGAAAGGACAAGCGGGCTCGCATAGGGTCATTCTCACCAGAAAAATACGAAAGGATTCTCAGATCTTCTACTGATCTTGAACCATTACAAGAATTGCAAGCCCCGGTTAGACCAATACCTCATGCTCGTAGAGCTTTTCTACCTACACTACCACCACCACTTACTCCACCTGGATTTCCTCCAAATCCACCTACACCACCACCAGTTCGACCTACATCACCACCTCCAATTAGGCCTATGTCACCACCTCCAATTAGGCCTATGTCACCACCACCAATTCAGCCTATATCACCACCTGTCCAACCAATTGCACCAATGGCTTACTTTGTGAATAATCCCTCCTTGTTAGGGACTATTCCTGGGGGATTCCATGATTTACCAAAGAACCCAAAGAGGTTCTATCCAAAATACATGCATGGAGAATCGAGAAGTGTCAAGGAACATATACAAGCATTCAAGGATGCTTGCACACGAGCTCAGGTTGCTCATCAAGATGTGGTATGTAGACTGTTTCCTTACTATTTAGGAGATATGGCATATAATTGGTATCCAAATTTTCCTTAGGGATCTATTTTGGGTTGGATAGATTTAGAAAATGCTTTTATAAAATATTTAAGGTTTATGTTGATCCTACAATATTATATCACCAATTTTCCACCATAAGGAAAGAACATCATGAACCATTGCCCTTGTTTAACACTAGATTCCAAAGGATTTATCATAGGCTACAAGAGCCTTACTTAGTTGCCAAAGGGTATGGCCATACATGCATATTTGAGAGTTTTTGACCCTTTGATTGGCCTATTCTTGCAAAGAACTTATCAACCTGCTGAGATTGACTCACTGTCTAAAATTTATCACTTGGCTATCAAGTTACAACAACAGAAAAGTCTACAATCTGGAGGTTTAGGAGAAAATCTTCCTCAAATGAATTATCAGATGCCTAATCCACCATTATACAACACTGTCCCAGGGATGTCTTATTCCCAATATGGAATTGCATCTAAGTTGCAAGCTCCACCCATTGTGCCCTTCTTTGGCAATGGAGTGCAAGATTCCTCTCATCAACCTCAACAACAACCTCAAAATCAATTGCAACAAGGGGGAGGATCAACCCATGTCCATTCCCCAGCCATAGTCCAAAATTTGCAGAATGAACAAACTATTCAACTCACAAGTGAGGTAGAAACTCTTAAGAAGACTCTCTCTCAAATGTCAAATGACATTGCACAACTCAGGCAAAATCCTGCCCATAATCAAAACCAGAATTACAACAATCAGGGAGGTTATAACAATCAGGGTATTACTCTAATCATAACCAAAATCAGAAGACCAATAGGAACTTCCAAGGTCAAAACTCCTCAAATCAAAATTATCAAAATTAGAATAGAGGATATAATCAAAGGTTCAATAACAACAACAATAATAGGCAGTGGAATATTGGACCTAACAACAAGGGAGTTCCTCATAATTATCAAATAGGTGAATAGGTGAAGAAAGACCCCATATTGCTAATGTTGTTGATTTGAATTTTATGACAAATTAGTGTAGGCTACATGATACAACAACACATTTTGAGGTCAATTGCTCAGAAATGGAGAAAATTGTGAAAATTGCACAGGCTGATGCCCATCCTCCAGCAAGAAATTCCAATCAGGATAATGGGCAGTCAGCACTGCCATGACTTATGAAACCATTGAAGAAAAATATCAATTCCCTATGCAAGGGGATAATGAGCTAGAAGAAGATGTTTATGATGCTCAAGATTTTCAATCTAAGGGTGGTCACTTTCTAAGAAATTAGAATAAGGGGCCATTCACTACATCTACACCCTCGAATAATCTGGTTCCACCAAATTAGAATGCAGATAACAATCCACCTCCACCAAGGGGACCTTCTGATTCTTAGAATAGAGGTAATCAACCTTCTTTTCCTAAGTATCAAGTTAGGAATGATTTAGAGTTTGACTTTGTTGCAGGATTACAAAGGCAGAAGACATCACTGTCTTTCTTTGATATCATGAAGTGGTGCCCAGCTCAATGAGAGGTGGTATTAAGGGCTTTGGAAGAGGCAGATCACCTAAAATGGAAAGGTAAAGTGACTCTCGCAAAGGAGACAAATGCAGCTATGTATAAAGGTAAGACCAATACCCCACCTTTTCTGTTAAGTTTGAGAATCTTTGAAAATAACCTACAGAATTGTTTATTAGATTCTAGAGCATCAGGGAATGTCATGCCTTTTTCGATTTGTAAGAAGTTAGGATTGAGTCCTATCCCAACTAATAAAAAGGTGATTCAGTTGGATAAAACCAAAGTTAATGTTGTGGGTGAATGAAAGAACATGCATGTGCAGGTTGGATCAGATCCAAGGATCCAAACCTATATAGATATCCAAGTAGTTGATATCCCAAAATCTTATGGCATGCTCCTAAGTCAAGAGCTAATGAAAAGTATTGGGGGATATCTATCCTTGGATTTCTCACACATGTGGTTACCATGGAAAGGAGTTGCCACACAGATAAGAATTGAAAGGGAACCTAGGCTCAAACACATGATCACATAATATGATGTTGCAAATGAGGTAGCATTATTTGAGATTGAGATAGGTGTTTACAAACAAGAGGAAGTTCTTACATTCTCTGTAGTCAGTCCTGATGATACATTACCCTTAGATCATAGCGACCCAATGATCCACATCAACCAACAGGTTCTAATAAGGAAATTACAACAAGATAGGTTGGCTTTAGGAGCAAAAACTGATTTGAATAGTTTGTTGCTTCCTAATTGGTGTAGGATTCACTATCATAATCATTTGGAGTTAACATGTCAGTCATGCCTAGATATTCTAGGACATATAGATTAGCCACAACAAAAATGCCAGAAGGAATTTGAGACTCCCATCAATGAGTTCTCTTTCAAAGTTATGGATGCTACTATTCTTACTCGGGCTAACCTTTCTCAGAAGGAAAATTCCTCATTGATAGAATAGACTCCAGTCTTATGTTTTGAAATTTTAGAAGAGATTAAGGTAACACCGTGCCTTTTCAATGCACCTACTTCGGATGCTTTACCAATGCCAAAGGAGTTGAGCAAAGATGAATTAAATGGTAAATCAATCCAAGAAATCAATCAGGAAGTAGTTGTTGAACAAATTAAAGATATAGGAAAATCTTTAATTGAGCCTCTCCCCAACATAGATTCTAACAAACAACAAAAGTCTGAGCCGCCACACATTTCAAGTGACAAATTCCCTATTGCTTCTAAAAAGAAAGAACTTCCAACCAGAGACCAGTTGTGGACTCTTAAGTTTGATGGTTCTAAATCTAAAGTAGGAAATGGAGCAAGGATTCAACTAACCAATCTGAAAGGAAAAACTTATTTTGCTTCTTACAGGTTGCAGTTTGGTTGCAATAACAATGTGGCTGAATATGAAGCACTTGCAAGAGGGATTATGTTTTCTCATAAGAAGAAGGTAACTGCTCTTACAGTGATGGGATATTCTAAGGTGATTGTGAAATAGGTACGTAGCCAATACACATGCCATAACAAAAGATTGGCTGCATATAGAAACAAGGTTTGGAATTTAATAGAAGATTTTGATGCCTTTGGGAATACTCTCATCCCAAGGGAAGCAAACCAAATTACAGATGCTCTTACTATTGCTGCTAGTACATTAGAGCCTATGCAAGACTCAAGTCTGAAGAGGTTTTCAGTAGAGTTGATTTCAATCCCAACAATTCCTAATAATATCAAACACTTTCAGGTATTTAATGATGATCAACATATATTGGCCTTTTTGAAAAATTTTGATGTTTTTGAAGGGCAGATAATTGATGAATCTGATAGAGATCAGGGAGATAGGGATCCAGAAAATAATAGTCCAGAAGGGATGCTGGATTTAAAGAGCAATAACATCCCCAAAGGGATGATAGCATTAGAAAGGATATTTGATTCAGATCCACAAGTTTATCAAAGAGCGCCTACAAAGAGTGAGGGAGGTAAGTATGAACAAGTCAATTTGACTCACTTTGGTTCAGAAAGGAATGTTCTTATAGGGAAGACCTATCCTCAAGAAATAAAGGATGAGATAATCAAGGTCTTGAAGCAGAATATTGAAGCAATTGCTTGGAGCTATGATGACTTGAAAACTTTTGATACATTTGTGATCACACATACAATTCCTCTCAAGCCAGAAGCTAAGCTGTTTCGCCAAAAGCAATGCTCGGTCAATGCATTAATTGAGCCTCTGATTCAGAAAGAAGTGCAGAAACTTTTGGCTACAAGAATAATCTTTCCAGTTAGACACTCTACTTGGGTGGCTAATCTAGTTCCTGTAAGGAAGAAGAATGGTGAAATAAGGTTATGTGTGGATTTCAAGAATTTAAATAAGGCCTGTGAGAAGGAAAACTATCCATTACCTTCCCTTGATGAAGTATTGCAAAAGGTCAATGGATCTCAGATGATGTCTTTCTTGGATGGGTATTTAGGATACAATCAGGTTCTTGTAAGTCATGAGGATAGGATGAAGACTGCTTTCACTACAAAGTGGGGGGGAATTTGCTTACAGAAGAATGCCTTTTGGTCTCATTAATGCTGGTGCTACTTTTCAAAGGGCGATGGATGTAGCTTTCAAAGATCTGATAGGGAAATGTATAATCATCTATGTTGATGATCTCACTATCTTCTCTAAAACTAGAGAAGATCATGCTGCTGATTTGGAAAAGGTGTTAAACAAGTGTATCAGTTATGGTGTCTCTCTCAAACCAAAGAAATGTGTATTTGGAGTTTATGTAGGAAAGATTTTAGGTCACATTAGATCAGAGGAGGGAATATCCATAGATCCTGAATGAGTGGAGGCCATCTTGAAATTGACAAAACCAGGAAATAAGAAGGAGATGAGGTCTTTCTTTGGAAGGATCAATTTTGTCAAGAAATTTATAATAGGGTTTGGAGAGAATGTCAAACCACTTAATGAAATGATGAAGAAGGATGTGAATATTGAATGGAGTGAAGAGGCTAAGTCTACTTTCATGTAGATTAAACAATATATATCTAAGGCACCTGTGTTAACAAGCCCGGATTATCTAAAACCCTTTTACATTTATTCTTTTTCTTCTGAACATTCATGTGCAACAGTTTTAACACAAAGAAGGGAAGAGAATGAGGAGAGACTGATTGCTTTTATGAGCTCTCCATTTAAGAATGCAAAAGTAAGATATTCATCATTAGAAAAAAAAGCCTTTGCGTTAGTATGAGTAGTAAAGAATTTTAGGCATTACATAATCCGAAGTCAGGTAATGGCTATAGTCCCTGATCCAGCTGTGAAGTCTCTCCTAATGTAAAGTGAATTAGGGGAAAGAAGAGGGAAGTGGATGGCCATCTTGTAAGAATTTGACTTAGAGATTCACCCAATGGAACTTGTTCGAGGCCAAGGTTTGTCAAAGGCAATGGCAGAAGTAGATAGAAGTATTACTTGTCAACAATACACGGTTCAATCATTCACTAAGGATCCCTGGTATACTAATTTAGTTTTCTTCCTCCTCAATAAAAAATGTCTAGAGGAAATGAATAATAATCAAAGGAGAACATTGAGGATGAAGAGCGCCCATTATATGCTAAAAGGGGGATCAGTCTATAAAAATAATTTTCAGGGGATTTATCTACGTTGTTTGGATCAGCAGGAAGCCAAGCATGCCATAAATGAATTTCATGGGAGACATGGAATAGGACATGGATCTGCTAATGCTTTGGCTCATCAAATTTTAAGATCAGGCTATTATTGGCCCTATGTGTTTAGAGATGCTCATCAACATTGCAGGACTTGTCATGTATGTCAAACCTCTATACCTAGAGAAAGAAATCTTGCAATGCCCCTACAACCAATATATGAGGTAAGGCCATTTGCTCAATGGGCACTTGATTTTGTAGGTGTGATTAATCCAAATTCTTTTGCAGGGCATAAATTCATCTTGACTGCAACTGACTACTGCACATGCTAGACTAAGGCACAACCTTGCAAGAATAGTACCATAGAGGTGGTCATCAAGTTTCTAACAAAGAACATCACAACCAAGTTTGGAGTTCCATTTGCTCTAGTATGTGATAATGACCTTGCTTTTTCTTCTGTTGAGTTTATTTCATGAGCTTATGAACATAAGATTGTGTTAAAATATTCTTCCAATTGTTACCCTCAGGGGAATGGAGTGGCTGAGTCCACAAATAAGAACTTGTTGGAAGTTATAAGAAAGTTGTTAGAAAGAAACCCTAGGGACTGGCACACCTAGTTGAGATTTTCCTTATGGGCAGATTGAACTAGGATCAAAGCAACCCTAGGGAATTCGCCTTTTAGATTAGTCTATGGCCAAGATCCAATCTTCCCTATTCATTTGCAAATACCTATTTTGAAGTTTATGCAGGAGTTTTATAACAAGGATGATAGGATTGAGGTTAGACTTCTTAATTTTTTAAATATGGAGGAACAGAGAGATGCTGATTTGCAAAAATTCTCTGAACATCATGCTATTGTCAAATGCTAGTTTGACAAAAGAGCCAAGATAAAAGCCTTTAGAATATCAGATCTTGTGTTATTATGGGATAAGGCTAGAGAAAAGAAGGGAGATCATGAGAAGTTTGATAGACTTTGGTTAGGTCCCTATCACGTGGCTGAAATATTAGGCGAGAATGCTTTTCATTTGAGTACCTTAATAGGAGAGCCTGTTCCATTACCAGTTAATGGTCAGTTTCTCAAGCACTATTTTGGTGCATAGAAGGTCTGATGTTTTGGAAAAAAAATGTACTATACTGTATTATATGTAATTAAGTTTTTTTTTTAGTTAGGTTTTCTTATTGTTGTTATTTATTTATTTTTTTCTTTCTTTTGTTTGTGTTTTGTTTCGTTGGGGATTTATTTTGTTCATCTCAAGAATTGGGGTTGTTGTTTAAGGTATACTATTGGTACTAGGAGAGAAATTGGATTAGGTATTTTCATCATCATCATTGGAAAGGGACATCATTCTGGAACTTATGTCTTATGATCATTCTAGTTTGGATTTGAGAAGTTATTTAAAGATAAGAAGATACATTGTGAATATTTCATGAATTATCATCAAAAATCTATCACCAAATTAGATAAAACATCTGCATGAGTAGGTGCCTATCTGTTTTAGAATGGCTCTATCTTTGATTCAATTGAAAAATTTGATTCCAAGACTATCATTAAATCCACTGTAGTTCTCAACCCACATTTTAGATTCATTAAATCTGAGTATTGAGAAAGATGCATAAAAGAATTTCCACAAGTGAAGTAAAAAAAAAAGAGAGAATGAAAATAAAGAAAGAAAAGGCAAGCTCAATATCAAGTGGGTAATCAAGTATATCTATCAGGGCTATGGATGCCTAGCTGGAAGTAGAGCAATGCTCTGTGAGAACTAGAGGCATCTCTGTTGGGGCTATGGATGCCTATCTGGCAGCGGAGCAATACCCAAGATTTTACTGTACGATAGTTAAAAGACTCAACTCATGTAGCTTGAATTTTAGGTATGGTGGTTCAAAGAGTAGAGAAAGTATCTATGAATAATGATGCACAA
Organism: Sequoiadendron giganteum; assembly: GCA_007115665.2. Classification (NCBI taxonomy): domain Eukaryota; kingdom Viridiplantae; phylum Streptophyta; class Pinopsida; order Cupressales; family Cupressaceae; genus Sequoiadendron; species Sequoiadendron giganteum. Next base: position 277,542,387 of record CM021109.1, on the reverse strand, counting down.
TATAAGCACACACTCAGATTCAGAGATAATTCATGGGCACATACATCTGAGATTCTAGCTCAAACTTATCCTAAGTATATATGATCTTATTCAAGTTAAAGTATTTATAAGTCAAGTAGTTTGAGGGTGACTAAAATTTTCTTTGGGTATCTTGAAAATGGGTAAACCATTTTCCTAGCCAAGTCGCCATTTGTTATGCCTTGCATAACCACCCCATCTTTTGCCTTGGTCAAAATGGGTCCCCCTTGTTGTTCTTTATCTTTGTTGTTTTTCGAACAAAGTTTGGGAAACAATTTTGCTTCCAACACTTTGTTTATTTTGGTTTAGTTTGTCGGAAGCAGAACCGGAACTGAATCGGGTTCTGAAAGTTATTTTTAAAACTTTTTTTGGTTCCCATCCCAACGGTCTTTCTTTTGTTTTTTTTTTTATCTTCAGCGGACTTGGACCCGGAGCGGGTGTTAAGTTGGTCTTTATCGAAAATTGCAAAATCATAATCGATTCCCCCCCCGCCTCCACTATTTCAACTTTTGGTTCTAGTTGGTGTCTTAGTGTTTAGTTTTATTATTTTAGTCTTTTGCTTTACTTTCTGTGTTTGGTTTTGTTTTGTGTTTCGTTGGCGGACCCGGAACCGAAATGGGAAAAAAGTTAGGAAATTTCTTAAGATTCTGAATTAGTTTCCATTTCCGACTCCGCCCCCGCTGCTTTTGGGTTGTTGACTTTTTGACTGAAGTGACACTACAGAGAAGTGTTCAATCTCTTTTAGTTCTGACTCCACCTTAACTACGTTTTAATGCATTAAAGACAACTGCTCGTGTAGGTAGAAATCCTCATTTTTACCTTTGTTAAGGGTTAAATGAATCATTATTATCATTGTTAAGAGATTAAGGAGCATGAAAGAGCAGCGGCAGAGTTCACTTGAGCAAAAAGATCAGAGAAGAGGAGGATTATTGTGTGCGAATTAGTTCAGAATGTTAGCTAGGTTCTTTTGTGTTAGAGGTAGGGTTTCTTATCATTCTTGTCCTTTGTTTATTCATTGTTGCATTTGTTGTATCTACTCATGATTTAAATCATTTCACTTTAAAAATGAATTCGCGATCCTTAGTATGATTGTATGAGTAGGTTCTTGTTTTATGTTGTTTGTTTTCTTTATTGTTTGTTTCTTGTGCTGTCATTTTTTATTCTTTGTGTTTTAGAGCACGGTAGCTTTCATGTTTTAGTCGTGATTGCATTGTGCTATTTTGATTTGCAGTAGCGTTCGTTTAAAATTAGGGATCTACAGTGAGGTAGATTAGATTCATGTTTTTATAGTGAGTTAGGGTGAGTTGAATCTCATTTTTACTTATTGTCGGGTATTTCATTCTGGTAAATGGCACAGTTTAAAATCCATGCCCTAGTTTTATCATGTTTGTTAGATTAGGGTTTCGTGTCTTTTAGTGATCACATTTAAATGGTTAAAATATGATGCCCTAACATATAGTTGTTCCCTAGGGTCATATGGGTATAGTCTTATTTAAGCCTCTTTTCATTCAATACGACCTTGGTTTTAATCATTGAGTTGTGTCTTAAATCGATGAAATCTTTTGATGACATCATGGTCAACCTAGGTAAAGACGGGATCAAAATCGATCTTGAACTTGAGAATTATGTTTAGAAAAAGGTATTGATTCCATTTCCATACCATTTCCGGCTTCGCGTATAATGAGAAGTTTTCTTTTGAAATAGCGATAACCTAGACGGAAGTAGAGGCGGAATGGAAAAAGAATATGAAAGTATAAGAATTTGAAGAAAAACCAAATCCATTTTTTCATTCCGATCCCGATTCTGATCACCTTCCCGATCCCGATTCCGATCACCTTCCTGATTCTGACTTCGAGCCCGTTCATTGTTAGTGAAATATCTATATTGGTTTTGGCCTTGAGTCAGGCAGTGTTGAAAAACAGATTGTTTTAGATTTTGTTTCTATCTGGTTCCATCTCCGGCGCATATATGAAAGGTATGGTTTTTAAAACATGTTTTATCATGATATCTAAAGATCTAATTAGAGGTTTTGCTTGCAGGAAAGTTGAAAGATGTCAGGAACATCTGGAGAAGCTACTCGAAGGAACCAGCCTACAGGAACATCAAAGGCAGCACCAAAACCAAAGAAGTTGAAGCCGGAACAATTGCCTTACACCTTGAGTTATAATCATAGGAGTCCAGTTATCAAAGTCAGCAAAGTGGAATCTGATTGGTCTGACATCACTGATACCAGTTTGGGTCAATAAAATTGTGAAGAGTTGTATGATGAAACCTTTGCGGAACGAGAAAATATAACAGGAAGGACACAAAGAATTGTTTATTCTGGCATGGCCCATATTACTCTATTCCCTTTATCAGTCCAATGCCTAGAGTTGATTTTGACAGTAGCAAGTGCTTACAATCCTGCTACAAGATTATGTAGGGATTCACAAAATAATGTGATCATTGAACTTACTCCTCTGATGTTTCAAAATATATTGAGGGTTCCAAATCCCAAGAACTTGGTGCAACTAACTGAGGCAGAGGCCTTAGAGAAGTATAGCGAGTATAAAACATCCAATAAAACTCATTTGAATAAGAAATGGTTGATAGCAGAGAAGAAGTCTCTGCTCAAGCTTCATGATCAACCAAAGAGAGCAGAATTTCACAAAGAATTGTTAGACTTAATCTTGATGTTGTCGAGGGTATTTGGAAAGAGGGATTCCTTTCACTTTAAGGAGTGGATGTTTCCTTTTATTCAAACCATCTTAAATGGTGAACAACAGTTTGATTGGCCGATGATTGTGTCAAATGTTGTTCATGATCAATTGACTAGTGTTAGGCAGACCAAGTGTTTCTTTATGACTTCTTATGTGGTGTATTCAGCAGCAAGGTTGGGTATTTTCCTAGGTTTGAACAAAGTGGGAATAATGGGAGCCTTGGATGGACAAAAGAAGGTATGGGAGCACTATGATCAATTGTCTCTTTAGGTTGCTGAGACTCATTTCAGGAGATTCAATGATGCATTTTTATATGTTGTCATCAATCAATTGAATGGGGATGCAGGGTACAGGTTGAGCCAAGAAGCCATGGCATTGATTTCTGAATGGGGATGTTAGTACATTCAATACCCCAAATTAACATATTTCAGGTTATTTGGTTTTGAAGGCCACCCACACTTGCTTCCAAGGTGCTGTAGTAATAGGATAGTGCTAATGGAGTTTGTATATCAAGCTCTTGGAGTTAATGCTTGGCTTGGAATCAAACATAAAATCGGATGTCATAAGTTTCCCATTAAGTTGGGTGAGTATAGCTGTCAACACTTGGGAGGAGAAAGGTGGTCTGTAATGAATTGATATAGTTGAAATTGGGATTATACACAGCTTGTAAGTATTTTGATCGAAAGGGTAAGATGCATGGCTTGTTGGCTTTGGTGTTTACTAAACATTTCAATTTGTTAGAAGACTTCTGGAGTGATCGACAAGATGAGTATGATCTAAAGAAGAAGAATTATGAAAGATTGTTTGTTTCACTCATGTTAGAGCTAGGTGTTAAATAAAACATTCCCGACACATTGGTGGATGATGAAATTGTCTTAGATGCATCCTATGAAGCTTTGAATATTGGCACCAAGGGTCTAGATCCAATTGACTGGGATGCTAAAGAAACAATTGATATTAAGAAGATTGGAAGGACAATGTTGGATAGGAGTGTGTAGTGGTTAATGTTAAGAACTCAAGCTCCTCAAGGACTAGTCCTTAAAAAGGGTAAGGGATACAAGAGGATCAAAAGAAAGACACCTCCCAAAGAGCCATTAGAATTCCTTCCTCGGGACATTGAAGAGATAGAACTTGAGGCGGTAGATGATGAAGAGGAAACACAAGAAGGAGATGTTCCAGTAGGATCTGTTGTTTCAACACCCAAATTAGGTGAATCATCCACCCAAGTCCCAATTACAAGGAAGAAGAGTAAATAAATTCAAGAAGGAGCTCTTCATAGCATGGCTGAAGCTGACAAGGGAAAAGAAATGGAGAAGGATGTTCTGGACGTTGGGACAGATTCAGAGGAGACTCTGTCAAAAAAAGGTTATGCAAGAGAACATGCCTCTAGAAGAGGATATTGAGCAGATTTTGACACGTGAAGATCAATGGAAGTTGTTTGAGGATGCAAAAAGAGATTCTGATGCAAGGGCTATAGTGGAGAAACAAAAGGAAATAGGTGCTAAGGTACAAGTTGATGCTATACTACACCAACAACAATTAAAGGTAAAGCAAGTTGAAATTAAGGTAGCAGCTAATCAAGTAGAGAAGCAAAGAAGGCAACAAGAACAAGAGCTCAAAGTTAAAGTAGAGAATGAAAAGTTAGAATTAATACAGGAAATTCATGACCTTGAGGAACAGAAAGCAAGGAACTAGAGGGAAAAGGAAATCGTAGTTGCTAGGTTAAAATTTGTAGCGAAAGCTCGCTAAAAAGACGAAGGAGCAGAAAAGATAAGGAAGGAAAAGGAGGCTAAAGAGTTGGTTAAGAAGCAGCAAGAGGAAGAAGCAAAGGTAGAAAAACTTAAGGCTTCGAAGGAAGAAAGGTTAGCAAAAGAAAGGCTAGAGGCTTTGGAAAAAGAGAAATTAGAAAGGGAAGCTCTAGAAAGAGAAAGAATAGAGAAGGAAAAAGTGGAGAAAGATTGGTTGGAAGAAGAGAGGTTGAGGAAAGAAGAAGAAGATAAGAAAATACAAGAAAAGAAGGATAGGGAAGAGGTTGAAGGACTTGTGCAGATGCATATAGTGCAAGAGCAACAAGAGAAATCGAGGGTTGACTCCCAATCTCAAGGGACTATGCAGCCACCTTCTACCATTGTTCCCTCTTCCTCTATAATGACTACTACTCCAAGTGCTCCCACTTGGCTAAAATTGGACCTGCAGAAGAGGATAGTAACTCCTTCACAACCTCTCAATTGGGAGGATATGATGAAGGGAATTGAGTAGGAGAGGCCTAAAAAGTAGGCCAAGATTCTACATTCTACCTGACTTACAAAGAAAGGAGAAATTGTTGCTGAATGTGCCATGCCAATGACAGAAAAGGAGGTAGGGGACATGCAACTAACATATTATCAGTTGAGTACTATCAACTTAGGAAGGCCCACTAGGAATCAACAGATGAACTTGATTGATGTGGTGGCTTCAACAACCAAGTCAAGAATAATTAAGGATAAACAAAAGAAGGATGAGCTTAAGGCTCAATTGGACCAGTTACATTCATTCTTGAAAAGTGTCTCCTCTCTGAGATCACAATAGGTAACAACCATTGAGCCTCCTATTTTATTAAGTAAAAAGGAGGTAGATGATTTGGTGTAGGTAAAAGGAAAATTAAAGATGGTGGACAGGTGGATGGACAAGTTGAACTGAGAGGTAGGTGAAGTTTTTGTTGAAGGTTTTGAAGCCTACAAGGACACAAAAGGGTTAATAAAAGAGATGCATCAATACATTGAGGCATTGGAGAAACAAGAAAAAGAGTATAAAGAATACAGTCAAAAGTTGGAAAGAGTGAGTGCATTGCCTTTAACTACTCTTTTGGAACAATCCATACTTGAGGAGGACAACAAGGATTTTGTGGAGAAAACTTCTCGTATACTCCATTTTAGAATTAATTTCTTATGTAAACATAAGGATGAGATCCAAGAAGCTGTTAATAATTTGACTGAGCAATTGGAAGAGCTGGAAGCGGTCATTGCCATTATTGTAGATGAAAATGCATTTACAAAAGGAGGAATGTATTTCAGTCAAATAAAAGAGAAATGGGATGAAAGATTCAAAGGACTCATGCAGAAAGAAGATGATGGAGAAGATTTGATAATAGATCGACTAGTGGAGGTCAAGGAAGAAATAAAAGCTACTAGAAGAGAGTTGATAAAGATAAAAGGTATGAGGGAGTTTGCTGTAGGAGAGTTGGATCAAATCAAATTTGAAGATAGCTGGATTGATGGGCTGGAAATTACAGCAATTCTTCACTAGCTACGATGAGTTCATGACAGATCTAGCTTCGCATGCATGAATCCTTGCATGTTGGATGCAGCACTAGCAGTCTTGGGGGTGCATGACTTCTTTTTCTCTTCTATCTTCTATTCTCTAGTTAAACTGAAAGTGTAATTTAAATACTGAAGATCAAATTGATCTGAGTTTCCAAGAGAATTTTGGTTCCTAAAAAGGTGGATGACCTAAAATAGGAGTGGAGTTCAAGTTTTTGTATATCTATAAATGCCCTATGGGTATCATATTGTAGAGGTCGGCTAATTGAGAATAGGATTGGCTTACCTAAGATTAGGAGATAGAATTTTGTGGTGATTGACAAAGATAATTTGTACTTGATTTTTTTTACAGTTAATAGAATTACATGTTTACGCACTATGGAGTTAGTATTGAGTTGTCTTATTTGATAAGGTTGATAAGTTATAATCTATCTGAATGCCAGTGATTGTGCTGAAGCATGATAGTTTCTTATGTGATGAAAGTCATTAGAAGAAACCAAATTTAAGGATTATCTTGTTAGATTATCATTGAATTGAAGTTATTAAAATCTGTTGATCTATAATCTTGATGATGAATGAATGTGGGTTACTTTGAAAGTCCTTTGAATATTTGTGATGTGAAATTGTGAAGTTAATTAAGAACCTAAAATGTATGCAGTGGTATAAGACTATGCTATAGATTTTGTCATCTTATGGTTTTCTTGATCTGATTAGAAGAACATTCATTATTTGGAGATATATGTCCGGATGATAGATAAATTTGATTCATACTTACTGGTTTACCCCTTTTATCTATCTTTTTCTTTTGTTTGAAACCCCATTGATTTACTAAAATAGTTTGATAAAATGAGTCATGGCTTGAATCTTTTGTTACCAGCACAGGCCTCTTGAATATTATAGTTGCATGAACCGATTGAGTGACACTAAATAGTTGAGAACCAACTACCAAGACCTTAGAAGTTAGGCCACTACATGTTTTCTTTCTTTTTTAGGAGAAATAGAGTAGAAATATTATGTTTTAACATACCTAATGGTCTTAATTGACCTTATTCAAGACAAAGCATGCTCAAAATACCCACAACAACCTATTGACCAACCTATTCACCATCAAATAATCACTAAAGCCACTGAACTAGACCTTCTTCATCAAATGGAGGAACAAGGTGCTCTGCACCAATGGTCATATGCTTTTTGTGTGGAATAATCAGACTTCTCAACCATCTTTTGTATGTCTCTTATCTAGTGTTTTGCATGCCATCATAAGGGATCGGGCTGGTTGAATGCAAGTCAAATCAATTCCATGTGTTTGGGTGTGAAAGAGGACCATGCCTAGTGTAAACCTACCTATTGGGATGCATTACAGTAGTTAGTTTGGTCACATGAATTGCAAAATGAAAGTTGCACCACTTTGCAACTTTGCACAACTTGAATTTGACACTTTTTTCATCAAGTGAAAATCCATCGCCACAAGAAAACCACTCCGAGATAGTAAAAAATAAGAGAGGTTTTTGCAGAGGGGCCCAACATGATCCTATAGGATCAGACAAAAAGTTTCTAAGCATCACAATATCTAAGTAACAACATGTTGAAATTTGCAACTATTTTGCACTTTGGACCCTTAAGGGATAGATCCTGTGGAACCTAGATCAGAGTGATTCCACGTGTTTCTGTGTGAAAGAGGACCATTCCTAGCATAAAGATACCTATTCAAACATGTTGGAACAATCTACTTGGTCACAAGAGTTGTAGAGAGAAATTTGCACCACTTCTCAACTTTGCACAACTTGAGTTTGACACTTTTTCCATCAAGTGAAAATCCAATGCCACGGGAAAACCACTTTGAGATAGCAAAAATCGAGAGAGATTTTTTGTAGAGGGGCCCAACCTGATCTTTTTGGATTAGACAAGAAGTTCCTAAGCATCACGGTATCCAAGTAATAACATGCTGAAGTTTGCAACCATTTTGCACTTTGGACCCTTAAGGGATCGATCCAGTGCAACATAGCTCGGAGTGATTATGCGTGTTTGGGTGCAAAAGAGGACCATTCCTAGCGTAAAAATACCTATTTGGATGTATTGGAATAATCCATTTGGTCACACGAGTTGCAGAATGAAAGTTGCACCACTTTGCAACTTTGCATTGCTTACATTTGATGCTTTTTCTATCAAGTGAAAATCCACCACCAGAAAAAAACCACTCTAAGATAGCCAAAACCAAGAGAGGTTTTTGTAGAGGGGCACAAAAAAATCCTATAGAATCAAATGAGAAGTTTCTAAGTGTCATGGTATCTAAGTAATATCATGCTGAAGTTTGCAGCCATTTTGCACTTTGGACCCTTAAAGGATCGATCTAGTGCAACGTAGCTCATAGCGATTCTGCTTGTTTCGGTGCGAAAAAGGACCATGCCTAGCATAAAAATACCTATTTGGATGTTTTGGGGCAGTTAGTTTGGTCACATGAGTTGCAGAGTGAAGGTTGCACCACTTTGCAACTTTGCACAACTTGAATTTGACACTTTTTCCATCAAGTGAAAATCCGCTACCACGGGAAAACCGCTCCGAGATAGCCAAAACCAAGAGACATTTTTGTAGAGGAGCCCAATGTAATCCTATGAGATCAGATGAGAAGTTTCTAAGCATCATGTTATCCAAGTAATAGCATGTTGAAGCTTGCAGCCATTTTTCACTTTGGACCGTTAAGGGATCGATCAGATGGAACATAGCTCAGAGTGATTCCACATGTTTCGATGCAAAAGAGGACCATGAATAGTGTAAAAATACCTATTCAGATGTGTTGGAACAATCCCCTTTCTCACACAAGCTGTAGAGCTAAAGTTGTACCACTTTGCAACTTTGCACAACTTGAATTTGACACTTTTTCCATTAAGGGAAATCCGTCACCATAGGAAAACCACTCCAAGATAGCCAAAACCGAGAGAGGTTTTTGCAAAAGGGCCCAACACGATCTTGTAGGATCAAATGAGAAATTTAAAGGCATCATGTTATCCGAGTAATAGCATGAGGAATTCTGCATCCATTTTGCACTTTGGACCCTTAAGGGATCAATCTGGTGGAACATAGCTCAGAGTGATTCCGCGTGCTTTAGTGCAAAAGGGGACCATGCCTAGCATAAACATACCTATTTAGACATGATGTAATAGTATTCTTGGTCACACAAGTTGTAGAATGAAAGTTGCACCACTTTACAACTTTGCACTGCTTGCATTTGATGCTTTTTCCATCAAGTGAAAATCCGTCTCCATGGGAAAACCACTGCGAGATAGCCAAAACTGAGAGAGGTTTTTGTAGAAGGGCCTAATGCAATCTTGTAGGATTAGACAAGATATTTCTAAGCACCATGGTATCCGAGTAACAACATGCTGAAGTTTGCAGCCATTTTGCACTTTGGACCCTTAAAGGATCAATTTGGTGGAATGTAGCTTAGAGTGATTTTGCATGTTTTGGAAAAATAAAAGACTATTCATAGCATAAATATACCTATTCAGATGCATTGGAGCATTTATTTTTGTCACATGAGTTGTAGAGCGAAAGTTGCACCACTTTGCAACTTTGCACAGTTTGAATTTGACACTTTTTCCATAAAGTGAAAATATGCCGCCACGGGAAAACCACTCCGAGATAGCCAATACCAAGAGAGGTTTTTCTAGAGGAGCCCAACGTGATTGTGTAGGATCAGATGATAAATTTCTAAGTGAAAGGGAATAAGTTTTATGGGGTTTGTGTTGATGCAACTCCACCTTTGTTTCTTGAATTCCCCTACACAAATAAACACACACACCTAAAACATCCTAATTCGACCTTACATGATTTATATCACTTCTCTAATCACCTAATGACCTCTTTGAGATTTTGAATACATTACATATGACCTTTGCATGACCTTTTTCACATTGTTTACATTTCAAAATTCAAATTTTTCAAATTTGCCTATTGAAGGCATTTACAGAACAAGGTGCTACTACACCAAACATGAACTCCAAAATTACAATATTTGAGTAAATCTCATTATGTAAGTAAATATCATTACAATACCTTAGGTACTTTGTTCTTACAGATCTTTTACAATATCACTCATACATTCAAAATTCTCTTTAAATGTCTACATCATAGGTGATCATTATGGGGTTAACTTCAATTGAGTAACTTGAGATTCCCTTGCTAAGCTTCACATGCTCTTTTATAATGGCTTGAAATCAAAATTGAGATTTTTCAAGATCATCAAAATAAGGATGTTGCATTGCTTTTTTGGCTGAGATTCTCTTTGATGGCTCATAAATCAACATTTTCTACAACGAGAGATCAATCAATTTTTAGTAGTTTACTTACAAATACACAAAGTAAAAGAGAAAAAGAAAGAGCATCCAAAATGGAAATGAAACAAAAATAGATGGAAGGCACTTACAGATAGGCATGCAGGTCTCACAACTTAGTCACTCTTGGTCACACATCTTCACTGGGAATTCCAACATACCTATTGCACACAACACCTCTCATGAATAGAGTAAGTTGAAATTTCAGATGCTCTTATAATGTCTACATCATAGCTGCTCATGATAAGGTTAACTTCAAATGAGTAACTTGAAATTCCCTCACCATGCTTTTCACACACTTTTCTAATGGCTTAAAATCATGATTGAGATTTATCAAGATCATCAAAATAAGGATGTTGCATTGCTTTTCTAGCTAACATTCTCTTGGATGGCTCATATATCTACATTTTTTGCAAGAGGACACTAATCATTGTTTAGTATGTTACTTAAAAACATGCAAAGTAAAAGAAGATAATAGCATTGGCATCAAATAAATTAATGTGCATACAAGTATAAAATAATAAGAACCAATGTGCATATACTTAAAAATTAATCCAATGAACCATCTGGGTCTACTCTACTCTTTATTGTGTCAAGTATTGCCTCATGGTTAGACTCATGGACCTTCCACAAGGTCTTGTTCAAAGGTCTACCCCCATATTTGGTCAAAAAAACATTGGATGCCTCAACAAGGTTCAAGTAGTGAAGAATCTTACGATGCATGTCAAAGTCCTGAAATAGCCAATGTTTAACACTCAAATGTGGGTACCTTCTAAGCCATGTTGCAATAACCACAACTGAGCCTATAGGGTATTCGATGTTTTCTCCATCTATAACTGGGGCCTCCAATTTCTTTTTGGCCTCAACATAATGAAACAAGTAATAGTATGTTCCCTCTTCATTGTCTTCATCTGCAATAACTGCATAAACATGCTCTGCATTGATATGTGTAGAAAATATCTTGAAATTTGTGAACATTACGAATACAGTAAAAATTAAGATAACAATATGGAATTTCAACAACTAAGAAAGTAGATATATCACTTGGTTGAACTAGATTTGATACGTGGTCAAAGTTGACCGATGATTCCATCTGTGTCAGTTCCAATGCCATCGAAGGGAAATGTGTGTGAAGTGTTCTAAGATAACTTGTCAACCATTTGTCAACCCACTCCCCTGACTCACAATCATTCTAGGCTTGCATTGTACATGAATAAAAGCATGCCATCTTTCATGTATCGATACTCCATGAACCTACATTTGAGCTAAGGAATAGTGTACCTCACTCGATCTTATTACTATACAATAGTCTTCATATGGTGCAATGTTAGTATCATCCATCAACCAAAAAAATATATGAACTGAAGACATACCTTCATTACCTAGACCCATCAAAGCATTACACCACTCGATGATTGATTCTGCATTTGTCAACTTTTCATTGTCTTTATAATTTAACTCTTCTCATGCTAATGCTCTTTTCATGCATGCTCCTAGACCATCATGCTCCCCCTTTCCATGTCCAGCCTCACAAGAGTTCCACATACGCTGAACACCTATAATGACATGCATCATGCACAACTAGTAGAATATGTGCGAGTTCTTGAACTGTGCTGCACAATTATCAGACCATATTATATGTCAATCGTATTCTATGCCCCTCTGAGCCAAACCACTATAGAACATCTGGAAGCAACCTTGCACGAACTCTGGAGAATGTGTTTGATCATCACTAATGTAAAAGTGGTACTCCCTCAATACCTTCCTTTGGTCATTTGTACTATGAGATGCATGAATGAATGTTGCGTGCACAAATATTGAAACTTGTGTGGAGTTGTAATACTATTATTTCACCTCATGTTGTGGCTATAGAGTGTAGTTCTCAGCAAAATCAACCATTGATACTATGCTTCGAACTAGAAAGGTATCCTTGCATAACTTGAATTGCGTGTCCAACCATCGAGCTCTATGGGTATGCATTGCATACTTAGACAATATATTGTCACAAAACATGAGCATAAACTGGTACACTGGAATCTTCTTAATAACCAAATCACACCTTTTTGATTGAGACCCATCTTTTGTAGCATATACCACTATTTTATACTTCCCGAACTCTACTAGTTTCTATCCCACCTCATTTGTGCTTTCCATATGTTGGCATACTGGCATATGTTGGAAGCCACGCAACACTCACATGAACCATCCAAGCATGTTGTTCTGTAGAATATCTGCCATCCTCTATTTCACATAATTTTTTTGATAAGATCTCTCTTGAAGATTTTGGTGGGGCTTCTATGCCACAATCCTGCAAAACATCGTTAGTATGCATATCTACGCATATAGAATGATAAACATCATAATGGTTAGAAAATTCAATATGTAGTCTACAACAACAAGTAGTGTGTGTGTGATTTATCTTGACATAAAAAGGTTTGAGAATTTCAAAAAATATTTGAGAAAAACTAATTTGAGGATAATCATTTTCAAATTTTTAAAAAAAATTGGGTTTGAGTCATATCCAAAAAATGCTTTGGACATGGCTCACGATTCCGACTACCGATTCTCCTTCTTACCACATCTCTTTGATTCAGAGATGGCCTTGTGATATTCTTCCAATACTCTTCAATTAGTGTTCTCAAAGCTTTGACAACTTCTTTATCTTTTCATGACAGTCTCCCCAGAATGCCCATAATTCATTTGAATCATTTCCCTCAATTCTTTTCCACCTTTGAATGGCTCTTGACAAAGTTTTTCTACTAATTTTTGTTTGTTCACTCATCTTTCTCATGAGATGAGTTCTCTTTGTTTGGCAACTTACCAAAGTCGATGTAATGACATGTCGGGTGACATTACTATCCTTTGAGCATGAGGTCTTACCCACACTCTCATAAGAATCCATTAGATTCTTCACAATAGTGTCTTCAATTGATGCATTCGATGTTCTCAACCCAAGAGTCTTCATGATGTTCTTATACTTTACACCCTGCATCATTTCAACAAATAGTTGACATCTTGCAGTCTCATTTAACCTTTCAAAGAATCGTTTCGAAATCTTATCAGCATATCTTCTCCAAGTGTGTGTTGAAATCTTACCTTTCATGTGTTGCAAAATATCATCATTAATATTAATCAAATACTTTGTATTTCTACACAAAATTCTAGGTGGTGTTCTCCTAGGTACATACATCTCAACATTAGGAATTTCATCAATATTTAATTGAGGTGGGCTAGATTGTGTACCTTCGATCGAGGGTGGAGAAGAAGACATACCTTGAGGTTCACATGGGGATGATGGCATACCTTCTTCGTCAAATCTGAGTGATGATGCACTCTCAAGTTGAGATGTGTTGGATGTTGTCCAATAATATTCACTTGAGGTAGATGTTGTCCCTCCATATTCACTTGCAGCAGATGGTGTTCGTCCATATTCACTTTAGCTAGATGGTGTCCCTCTATATTCACTTTTGCTTAATGGTGTCCCTTCGTATTCATTTTCTGTAGAGGGTGTGTCTCCAACTACGGTATCCAAATTTGTCTTAATACTATGCTTTCGCATTTTTGCCTTTTGTGTTGCCAATTCCCATTCTTTTTTTGATGGTTGAGGTTCCTCTTCAATTGGATTTTTTTCATCAATCGTAAATCCAATTTCTTCTTTTCACAATATTCTGCCACCCGAACTCTTTCCTTTTATTTTAAGGTTTCATTCTCTTCGTTTGTTAGTTTCCTCTTTTTATTTTTCTTCGACATGGCAGATAATTTTATCTGTACCATGGTAATGAGATGAATATTAGTTCCTAAAAAATGTATCCATTCAAGTTAATTGAAAAATATATGTCATTCAAGGCTTCATTTAAATAATACTTACAATAATCTTGTACAAAATTTAACCTAGCATAGACAAATGTGAAATGATTTTTTTCAATCCAGAATGCCTTAAAGAAAAGTGGTAACGTGGCATGCCATGATTGCAAGATAGGCTCAAAATGGAAGCATGGGCATTTGCAAAAGATTGCAGTTTTTTCGAAAAGTTGTGAAGAGATAAGTTAGTTAATAAGTTACAAAAATAGTTAGATATGTTGGGGGAGTTGATTTTGAATGGAAATAAGATAAATATCATGTAAGTTACAATCATAATGAGTGTAATGGCATTGTGAGTGTTTGATAAGTTTATGGTGTAGGAGCACCTTGACAATCTATCCTTCCATTTTGAATTTTGATTCAATTTTGGGTATCTCCATGTTGTAAGAGGGTCATTAGGAGGTTTAATTTTTAATTCCTATGTGTATTTTGTAAAGTTGTCACTATTTGCAAAAGTTGCACAAATACAAAATTGTGAAAAGTTACAAAAAATGTGAAATAGGGAAGGTAAAAAGTCATATGGGCTTATTTTCGCTTGGAGGAACTTGGAATTTGATAATACATGTATTTAATGCCTTTATAAGGCCTCATGTACACTTGGAAATTTATGGGTGATTGAATATATGATTTTGAATGAATAAACACACTATTTTTTTGTATTTTCTTTAGAATTTCACTCTTTCAGTCTCTTGTTCGAATTTGTACGGGCTGGAATGCTTGGTTGGATTTTTTTAAGTGTTGTAACACTCAATCACCTCCCACATACAATTTTTTTCATGCATTTTTCTTAACGTTTGAGTCAGATATTGCAATTTTTCTCTAAAACTGTCAAACCTTCTCTTAGGGTAAACAATGAACTTGAGAAATTGTGTTTCTCCCATTCTACTCAGTGAAAGTTCTCAATTTTGGTGTAAAAACTCCTTGTGGCATGTAATTTCATATTTCAAAGGTTACTAGTCATATGGTGAGGACTAAGGTTTGAAGAAAAGAATTTTTCTTGACTGTAAAACTGTGTTCAGACTGGTAAAACAAGGAGTTGTGAAGCTTAGAGCTTAGGGTTTATGGAAATGTGTTTGGAAATAAACTTATAATGGAATTATAAGCTTGGGTAGGTCAAATGAAAGGTATTTTCTGTATTGGTTATGAGGTTTTGGTGTTGGGGGTAGCAAAACCAATAACCCTTGTTTGCAGTAAGGCTTAGTTAGGCTTATTCTCAGACTGAAACAACTAGTTTACAAGCATTCTCTTTGAAGGACTTAATATTCCTCTTGTAATATGTTTTGTATGAGGGAAATGGGTGTCCAAAATTAGTATCACAGTCTGAAGTGTGTGCATGGTTTGGGAGATACATGTGATAGTTTGCAGATGCTTGGCTACTAGTAATGTGGACAGTCAACAAAGGAACCAAGTTTGTGTGTAAGGGTAGACTTATGAAAGGTTTCATTTTTGTTGTACTAACTCAAAAAAATATTTCTTAAACAAATAATGGTTTGGTTGTGCCTTAATAATTATAGTTTGTGTTTGTAAACAATGGTGCCATTATGGAAGATTTAAGACAACTTGTGAATGACATAATCATTGGCTGATGTTTTGAGGAACCTAGCTGATTGAAATCAGTTATTTTCAATATTTTCAAGGTGTTTTGAAGGTCCAACCTATAACCACATATTAACTACCAACCTATAACCACTCTATAACCAACCTATAACCACTTGTTAACTACCAAGACCTTCATTTGTCTTTAAAATTGCTAACATTGCCAACTTTTGCTAAATAAGAAACATTATGCAACTTTGTTGTCCAAGAAACCTAAGACCACTCAAACACCTTTATTTCATTTATAATACAACTTCTAGACTCTTGTCTTGCACTTCCATTTAAAAATTTAATAATTTTCCTTCAAATATTATATGGCAAAAATGATAATTTTCTGAAGCAAGAGTGCATACTTGCACATTTGATCACCAAACTCACAAAATCCCTAAATACATGAAATATTGGTCTATTTAGACCTCATTTTCAATAAAATCTATGGAAAATCATCTAAAAACTCTTGAAATCACCCAAATACCTTAAGACATATTGCCACCAAAGTAGATTTTAAAACATGGTTGTAGTTGCCCCTGCACCAAGGGTTTCAAATACTGCAAGGGGAAGCATGATCAAAGGATGAATTGTGGTGAGATATTTGGAATGTGTATTTGGTTTATTTCAATCAATAACATGCTGATTATAGTTTTTTTAATGTTTGGATAAAGGTTGGTAGTTACCTTCCATGATTTGTTGTTATTTTGCCATGTAAGTTACAACATTGAGTTCTTGAATTTGTGAATCATGAACGAATTGAATGGTTATGAGTTTCTAATCAGATTTATGATATGTTACAATCAATTTTATGATGGTTAATCTATTTTTTGAGTCTGACAAAGAGTTGAAACCAAGTTCTAATGTTTTGTGGAAATATGAAATCAAGTGAAATTGAAGGATTTTGATGAAAAGATGATTTAGTTTTGTTCGTTGATCTTCTTGAATTTAAGTTAGGGTCAGAAGTACCCTTGATGATTTGTGGATCCTAGTAGATGCTCTGCATCAATTTTAAAATGATAATTGGCAAGAGTATATAATTTTATAATTTAAAATTTGCATTGACAATGTAAGGTTAGAATAACAAACAAAAATGAAAGCAAGCCATAATAGAATGAAATAAAATGTGTATAGAATTCACATACCTAAAAAAAAATACTTTCAAATGGAGGACTTCAACCCAATTATGTAGGCTTAGCTTCTTCTTTCTTTAAAATCCACAACAATTTGACTTATTCAAAAGCTTGTTCCCCACTAAACATCAATTGTATATCAGTTTTCAATGGAATTCAAACTTCAATTGATATTATATGTCTTTCAACGTGGAAAATATTTGATTTCATGCAAAGGTGGTAGAAAGATAATGGAAAAGGTGATGGAATGTGAAAAAAATTCTTGCACACTTCACAACATCATGAATAAGCTACTTTTTGTTAGAGTACGTGCAGAACCAAGAGAATATGCAGATTGTGGGCCTTGAAATCATGGGTATATTGAGTTTTTTTTACCATTTTCAGTGGAATAAAAAAATTTCTCGCATTATAATGTGAGCATGATATTTCTATCTAAAATGGTAACATCTCTACTTCCTCAAAATGTGCATGCATTATATGAAATATGGTTTTCTTATTACATTTATTCTCTCCCTCTGTGTATATACCCTCTATCCTAATTATATATCTATCCCCTACACCCTTATAGTAGAGGAGATAGAGGTGAATGTGTGTGTGTGTGTGAGAGAGAGAGAGAGATGTAGAGGGAGAGTGGGAGAGAAAGAGAGAGTGGGACAGAAAGAGAGAGTGGGATAGAAAGAGGGAGAGAGAGGGAGGGAGGGAGGAGAGGGAGGAAGTGGGAGAGAGAGGAGGAGAGAAAGAGAGAGTGGGAGAGAAAGAGGGAGAGAGAAGGAGAGAGGGAGAGAGGGAGGGAGGGAGAGGGAGAGGGTTAGAAAGAGATAGTGGGAGAGATGGAGATAGATAGGGAGGGAGAGAGGGGGAGAGTGGAAGAAAGAGAGAGTGGGAGAAGAAGAGAGTGGGAGAAATATAGAGTGGGAGGGAGAATTGAGGAGAGTGGGAGAGAGCATGAGAGTGGGAGAGTGGGAGAAAGAGAGAGTGGGAGAAAGAGAGTGGGAGAGAGTGGGAGAAAGATAGAGTGGGCGGTAAAGAGGGGGAGAGTGGGAGAGAAATAGGGAGAGAGGGAGGGAGAGGGAGTGGGAGAGAAAGAGGGAGAGAGGGAGGGAGAGAGGGGGAGAGTGGGAGAAAAGAGAGATCAGGAGGGAGAAAGAGGAGAGAGGGAGGAGAGGAGTGGGGGAGAAAAATAGGGAGAGTGGGAGAGTTGCAGAAGGGGAGAGTAAGAGAAAGAGAGAGTGGGAGAGAGTGGGAGAGTCAGAGAAGGGGAGAGTGGGAGAAATATAGAGTGGGAAAACAAGAGACTGGCAGAGAAAGAGGGAGAGAGGGAGGGAGAGGGAGTAGGAGAGAAAGAAGGAGAGAGGGAGGGAGGGATAGGGGAGAAAGAGATAGTGGGAGAGGAGATAGAGGATGAGAGGGAGGGAGAGAAAGGAGAGAGTTAAGAAGAGATTAGGAGGAGTGGGAGAAAGAGAGAGTGGGAGAGAGTAGGAGAAAAAGAGGGTGTGAAAGAGTGGGAGAGTGAGAGAGTGGGAGAAGGGGAGAGTGGGAGA
>CM021109.1:277505231-277523821 GCA_007115665.2 Sequoiadendron giganteum | reverse complement strand
TCCTGCAAGATTGAAACACTTATTAGTTGTACCTGCAAGTTAGTTAAACATCAACAATGAAATGCAAAGAAGTTAAAAACACAAAGTAATGCAAGAAATTGGAAAGATCTCACCTATCCTTTGACTCCATGACTGATTTTCATTGTACCTTCTCAAGCTTTGCATGCAATGATAGATTGCCCTCAGATTGTGTGTGAGAAAATTTTTCTAATGCCTAGCCTTAACAATGCCTTTGAAGGATTTTAAATTATTAAACTATGCAACTAGAAACTCAATCCTAATATGCAAGCAATAATAAAATAAGCCTAAGATATGATATTAAATGCCTATAGTAAAAGTATCTCAAGCAAATGAACATGGATCTGAAAATGAGATCAAGATTGTCATTTTATAGAAAATGCAATCTTGAATGGACAGACAAGATGAGAGATTGAGGAATACCCTATAATCAAAGGTCAAGATTCAATAAGGCAACCCTAATTAGGGTTAGGGAAAAATATCCATAGGTGTAAATAAGATTTAATTAAATGAATTAAATCTAGACTGAATGTGACAGTGGAGATGAAATTAGTAAAAATCAGAAGACAGGAGAATGAGATTTTGTGAGGTAATTAGTAATTGATTTTTGAAATTAATTACTAAATGAAGAATCAATTAAGTATGTGAGATATTTTTAGATGATTTGTTTTGTTTAAAATATAGAAATGTCACATGCCATAATTAAATAATGAAATTAATTATTTAATTTAGAAGAAGTAGTTAATTAAATAAATAAATTTATTTAATTAAGAGAGGATTTAGGAATTAGTGACATATTAAATAGATATATTAAAATATATTAATTTAATAATCAAGAAGACATTTATGATAAGGATTAATTAAATAAATTGATGACTTTATTTAATCATTAGAAGACTTTGACAATTAGTGACATATTAAATTAAATAAATAAGATTTATTTATTTAATAATCATGAAGAATGAAAGTTTATGAATTAATTAAATAATCATGAATTATTTAATTAATAGCTGAATTGGGTTAGGGACATAATTCAAATGTTACAATTATGCTATGATGGAAAGTGGTAAAATAGTGTTCGGAGGCCTAGGTCATTTTTAGGTGTCTACATTTGCCCCTCTTTGCCATAATGCAGCTTGTTGTATTGTGGCAAAGAAAACAAGTCTAGAATATGCCCCAGCCGAGGTATGGAATGCCTATGCCCCCTTGGGAAAAAAGTTTGAATTTTGACCCATGGTCAAAAAAATTTGGAAAATATTCTGATTAGCTCAGTTGATGACCAGATAAGCAATGGCGTGAATGATTTCAAAAACGGAGGGCGCCAAGTCAACCAAATGCTAGTCAAAGTTGGTCAAATGAGCCTCTAGTACAGTTGATTAAGTCAAAACCCTAATTTTCAGCCTAGAAATAGGTTGAAAAGGTTAAACCAAATGTCATTTTCTCATTTGTTATATAGAAATTTTTAGAAATCGGAGCTCTAAGCGAGCATGGTGATCCCTATGACTACACACCGTGGATATCGCATGCGTTCATTTCAATGACCTGAGGGCACAGGTGCACCGGTAAGTACCCTATCCAACTTGTCAAATTTTAAATTTCTTGCATTTATGAGGGTCAAAAGGGCAGGAATCAAATGTGGTGCAATGCAAATGCTATCACGAAAGCCGCAATCACCTTCACGTTTGCCGCATTTGCTTCCATCGTGACACAAGTGTGATTGGTAGACCAGGTCTATTTTGTGCAATTGCGCATTCACGAGGGTGAGCAACGCATTTGCTAATTTGTGATGCAAATGATAAATTTGCGATGCATTTGCTAAATTTGTGATGCAATCGATAACTTTGCGACACATTTGTTAATGTATGATGCATTTGATAAGCCTAACGATGCATTCATTGTTAGATCACACATTTGATAGATTAAATGACGCATTCGATGTTTGATTGCACATTTTCCCTTTAGAATGATGCATTTGATATATTAAAACGCATTTTTCATGTCTCGAGTCGTAATTGAATTATTGTGATGCATTTGCGGTTAATGCAACGCAATTGAAGTTGACCAGAGTTGAATTTTGTTGACTTGTGTTGAGCTTAACTTTTCTATACCCTTGACTTGCTAGTAGTACAAAACTTTCCATAATGCTTCTCAATATGTTCTAATCCTTGGCCCTTTCCCTGTGCAGAATCGGCTTGTGCCTATTTATACATGAGAGTTCTAGCCAGCTACTTATGCTTTCGAGATCATCTCAGTGATAGACAGAGGTAGTGGTTGATGTCCCTAGGCCTATACCATGTTACTTACATGCCCGTTATTCAGGCAAACAGAGGTTTGCTTACTGCTCTTTATGAGAGGTGGCATTCTGAGACCTGCTGATTTCACCTGCCTAGTGGAGAGGCTATTGTGACTTTGGAGGATGTTTACCACATTCTCCGCATTCTGATTAGTGGAGAGAGGGTGGTTTATGATCCACACCAAGGGCGGTAGGTCCTGACAGAGAGATACGAGGGTACCAATGGTGCTCAGTTGGCTTTGGACGGTTACGAGATCGGCTGGGATGTTGTGGCTGATCAGTTTCCCAGGTTTGATGCCATACTTATGACCTTGATCGCCAAATTGCTGATCTTGGATCATCATGGTCACGGATTTCCCATTGGATGGGGGGATGTCCTTGTTCATATGAGATCACAAAGGACTTTTTTTGCTTGGGGTCCATGCTTGTTGGCCATGTCATACATCAGTTGTACGAGGTAGTCTACCTCTAGGGGCACAGTATCAATTGCGGGACCACCTTGCTTATGATTTGGGTATGGGAGCGCATTCCCATTTTTTGACCACCCATACAGATGCAACAGTTGGGTGATGGGATGCCCTATGTTTATCTATATGTAGGATCGGTTAGCCAGACTTGTGTTGGAGATACCAGGTACTAGCATCATCGGATAAACATGATGATCATTTTTGTTTGGAGGCCCTATAGAGATTGTGCCCAGTGGGCAGATGAGGATGGCCACTTGTCATTTTGTAGATAGTTTCGATATCTGATTGACCACACTATTCAGACATAGTGGATTATAGAGATGTACCTGCCCCAGCGAGTACTACAATAGTTTGGGGAGCAGCAGATTGTGCCAATAGGCACAACACAGTATGCTCGGTCTTCCAAAGAGACCATGTGGGGGTTGCCCATAACAGTGACCATTGCAGAGCAGTGGGTAGATAGTTTGGTGGCAGTTATGTGGGCTTGGAGATAGGGTCCTACAGATGTGGGCACATCGACCGAGTTTGACACCTGGTGGTAGGTTCACAGGCCCATTCCTTTGACAGATCCAGATGGTCCACCGCCCATTGATCGGAGATCAGTCATTCCACGAGTACCGAGGAGAGGTCGGGGTGGTTGAGATGGAGGGAGAGATGGCAAAGGTGCCAGGGTTAGAGATGTAGGCAGGGATGGCAGAGGCCAAGACGGGGGAGATGGAGGAGGTGGGGGAGATGGGGGAGGTGGAGGAGATGGGAGGGGTGTGAGGAGGAGGATAGATGGCAGAGGGCGGAGGTAGCCCAGGAGATTTAGACAGAGAGTAAGTGGAGTACCACTGTCACCTATTCGGGAGGAGGGGGAGGAGAGAGAGCCGGAGGTGAGAGCCAAGGAGGCTAGAGGAGGTGAGGAGGAGGTGAGGAGGAGGTGGTCAAGGAGAGAGTGCAGGTAGATCCACTTGTTGGGAGACACCCTCTCGACATAGATGTGGAGGAGGTCTAAGCTGAGGGGGAGAGAGATGAGGAGTATGAGGAGGAGGATGAGGCAGATCAGAAGCTACGGGAGTGCATGATCTTTGGGGATGATGAGGGTGATAGATTATCCATTTTTCCCATGGATGCCACGGTTGACTAGAGGATTACTAATCTGCAGATCAAACTAGATGTGGCCTTGTCTCAGAACAAGGCCTTGGCCGCGGAGTTGGAGGTTACTTGAGTTGAGAGGGATCAGGCCCGAGAGTTGGCTAGGGTAGCAGAGAGTAGGGGCTGATATAGGGCATTATATGAGTAGGTTGTTCCACTAGATAGATGGGACCCAGGGTTCTCCCGATCCTACAGTAGGACAAGTAGTGGCAGCTGGACACACAACAGCTGGTCTCACAACAATAGTCACACCAATGCTAGAGGGTCTACTACATTAGGGTAGTCTTCAGGCCACAGATCTAATAGCTCTCATAGACATTCATCAGGTCACAATCACAAGTCAGAGCATGGTCATAGATCAGTGTCTTTAGGGCATCAGACAGAGCAGAGCCAACCTCCCATTACTGATCCCTCAGGATCACAGAGTCAGATGTAGGAGAGGACACCCATTTAGTTCACTATTCACCTTATGACTCAGCCGTAGTCACTTCCCCATTCACCTCCATGAGATGGAGGAGGGCCATCTTAGGACTTGCTTTAGACACGTATCTATTTTGATATTCGAGCCTGCGAGCTCTATTTTTGGGATATCATTTGACTCTATCCTGTGACATAATATTTTTTTTGAGATTATATATGCGATGTAGTTTTGATGTGGCCTATATGATGTAATGTGTTATAGTATTATATGTTTTTATGAGATGCTTATGTGATGCTTTGATGATGCTATGAGATGTATTTATGCTTATGTTTATGAATGCGATTATGGATGTATGTATGCATTGTGTAATGTTGTGATGATGTAATTCCTATATGCTGATGTAAATGTTTTATTTATGATGCTTATATGTTGATGAAAATGATGGTTTTATGAATGGATGCAAATGATAATGTTTATGCAATGTGAATATGAAATGATCATGCCATTATGTATGCAACTTTTTTTTTGTATGTCACAGGATAGCGTCAGAGAACAAGAGAAGAGAACACAAAGATGGATGTTAGTGCGAAAAATAAAAATCCTTCAAAAGCTTTGCTATCGTGCTTATTCTAGTTGTTGCTCTCTAATCATCATTGGGTGAAAATGTCATGATGGTCGACAAACACTATGATATGACATAGATCAATAGTGTGCAAGGTCGAACCATCACGTAGATCAACGGTCGTAGACAAGGATGATCATGACTCATGCAAGGAACATAGTTGCCCCTAGTCACTTTATCATGACCAACCACCAAAAAAACCAACCCCATCATGAGACGTCGCTGCTTCTCTAAATCCTGATGATAGGACATCCTTGATAAACTAGCCACATGATAGTAAAAACAGATGGTAAAATCATCATACTATGTCATTGCTTCTCTAAATCCTGAAGTCAGGACATCGTGGAGAAACTAATAGCAGAGTGATAATCAGACAAGGATAATCATCATGATATGTCATGGTTCCTAGGACATAAGGAACTAATATCATGATTATTATCAAAAGACAAAAAAAATAAAGTTTTCCAAGTGTTTTAATGTTAGGTTTTGTTCTAAGTGTCAGGCGATATCAAATTCAGGAAGCACACATCTTGAATGATGTTGATATCTAGGAGATAGATTCTCAGAGTTAGGAGAATCCATCAAAATGCTAGATGATGATGATGCTTAGGAAGGACACATCCAAAAGCATAAAGAAGTTGATGAGAGTTGCTCTTCTGAAGGACACATCTGAAGAAGAACCCAAAGCTTTGCCATGATAAATTGTTTTGATAGGATTTTGACTACATGTCATTGCTGACATGTTGAATTGACTGAAAGTGTTGATGGAACAAATTTCCAATAGATTGATAATTCAAAATTGACATAAGACTTGCTTGATTTGAAGATTCGCTTGATTTGAAGATAGCTTAACGTGTGTGAAAATGTTGTGCCATGAACCCTAACAGACTGACCTAGTGCGGCCTCAGGGGTCCATCGATTGATGGTCTTGCCTACATCGTGCACTCAAAGACCTCGTAGTTCGAAACAACCAATGACATTGTCCAAAGGACAATAGTTTGAATCATGATTTATTTTGCAACAAACCTAGAAGGATTGACCTAATGTCTTAGGGATTCAAAGGTGAATCTTTCCTATGTAGCAAATATGCAGAGACAACATAGTTCGGACGTGGAAAAGAGATTGATTGACGTGATCGATTGAATTGATCAGATTGACTTTGATTTTGGATTTTGACATTGATTTGGATGTTTTTGTATTTTCTCAGGATGTTTTCTAAATTTTTAGGTCTTTTTTCAGGACTTTTTCAGATTTTTATGATTTTTTCAGGACTTTTTGAGAATACAGGATCATGTGTGGTACCCACTGCAGTTACATGATAAAGTTCTTGCCCCCAAACAGGTCAGGGAATACCCAAGTTCAATGATATGGAGATAGGTAGACGTAAGGTAAAGGCCAGGATATGCAAGGAATGATGTCAACCAGATGTTAACCATGGTCAGAATTGACAGGACTTAGGACAGATGTCATGAATGTGTCAGGCCTTTGTGATTATGACAAATGGGTAGAGGTTGATTTGAGTAACAGTAGATGGTGAAGCAATGATTGACTACACATGGCGCCTGTTTGCTAGGTTTTCACTATTGGATGAATTCATTTCTTTTTACTATTTTTGCCATTTTTTGAAAATTTTTTTGTGTCACCAAGACGCCTGTTTGCCAGGTTTTCATCAAGGGACGATTTTTTTCTATTTTTCTATTTTTTTGTATTTTGTAGGTTTTTCAGCCAAGCTCTCTGACGCTATGTGTAGAACTTTCTCAGGTGTAAGCTATTGATGGGTTCTGTTAGCTATTCTCCATCAAGTTTGGCCAACTGATAAGCTCCAGAACCAAATGCAGTAGTAATGATATAAGGACTAAGCCAATTAGCCTCAAACTTGCTAGGCTTTTCACGATCTACTTGATTTCTAGGATTCTGCATGAGAACCAAGTCACCGATTTTGAACTTTCTCACCATGAATCTTTTGTTATAACTTCGACAAAAATGATTTTGATATGCTTGTAGATGATTTAAGGCATTTTGTCATCTTTCTTGTAGCATTTCTAGCTCATGGAGACGAGTATGTCTGTACTCTTCATCATCAATCATTCCTTTCAAAGAAACGCGGAGAGAAGAAATTTTGACCTCGATGGGTAATATGGCCTCAGATCTGTAGACCAGGGAAAATGGAGTGGCTCCAGTAGGGGTACGGATGTTGGTACGATAGGCCCATAAAGTAAGATTGAGTTGTAGGTGCCAATAATAGCCAGCGTCATTGATGGTCTTCTTCAAAATGCGAAGAATTGTTTTGTTGGATGTCTCAGCTTGGCCATTGCCTTGTGGGTAGTATGGAGTGGAAAAATAGTGTTGGATGTGGAATCACTCACAGAGTTCACGAATGTCCTAATTTTTGAATGGACTGCCGTTATCTGTGATGATGGATTGTGGAACACCATACCGACAGATGATGTAATTCAGAATAAACTTGGATATTTGTTTACCGGACATGTAAGTGAGAGGGATAGCTTCAATCCACTTAGTGAAATACTCAGTGGTGGTTATTATGAATTTGTGGCCATTTGAAGAGGATGGATGGATCTTACCCACGAGGTCAAGTCCCTATTATGCAAAAGGCCATGGAGAAGTGATAGGTCTCAATTCTTGTGCAGGTGTGTGAATCAGATCACTATGCACCTGGCATTTCTAACATGTTCTGACAAACTAAAGAGCATCTTTTTCCAATGTCGGCCAGTAGTATCCCAGTTTGGTGACTTTCCTAGCTAAGGTTGGACCACTCGAATGAGATCCTTATATACCCTCATGTACTTCTCATAAATTCATTTGGGCTTCATCAGTGTCGAGACAATGAAGAAGGGTGTTGTCAAAGCCACGACGGTATAAGGTGTCATTGACGATGGTATGTCTAGCCACTTTTTGGATAAAGGATTTTCTTTGGTTGTTAGACTGGTTGGGTGGCAGGGTTTGGGATTTAAGATAGTCATATATGTCTTGATACTAAGGCGAACTGGGACCAACAATCTCACACACCATTTTGGCCTCTAGAATATCATATGCAGGCATCAGCAGCTATTCCACTAAGAATTCAAATTGTGACACATTCTTAGGGATGTCTAGGAGAGATCCAATGGTAGTCATTACATCAACTGCTTTATTCTGTTTCCTTGGGATTTGTTCAAATGCAATCATTTTGAAATACATCAAGAAACTATCCACCATTCTTTTTTAGGGAAGCAACTTCTCATCTTTTGTGTCATAGTCATCATTCACTTGATTGATGACTAATTGAGAATCTTTGAATACGAGCAATGTCTGAATTTTCCATTTGATTGCTATCTTGAGGCCTATGACCAATGCCTCGTATTCTGCAATATTATTTGTATAAGGGAAAGCAATCCCAAATCATTTAGGAATTGAATCCCCTTGTGGTGTGATAAATAATATGCCTGCTCCTGAGCTGTGCCCAATGTGGGATCCATCAAAGTATAATTTCCATGGTAGAGTTGGTTCTCCATGAAAGATTGACTCATCAGGAAAATCAGTGATCAACGGATGAGTGGCTTGAATTGGTGCATCTACCAGTTGATCTGCTATTACCTATCCTTTTATAGCCTTGCACTCTACAAACTGTATGTCATATTTGCTTAAAATCATGACCCATTTTACCAAGCGTTCTGTCAATGTTGCTCGAATTAGGAGATATTTTAATGGGTCAATCTTTGCTATCCGATGTGTTTGATGACTTAGCATATAGTGTCTTAGTTTTTGTGCTGCGAAAACAAATGCAAGGCATGCTCTTTCAATAGTTGTGTAATTGAGCTCATATCCAATTAGTGTGTGACTGATATAATATATGGCTCTTTCTTTCTCTTCATGGTCATTTTGCGCCAATAATAACCCCAATGCATTTTTCGTTGTAGAGACATACGGGATTAATGGTTTGCCCTCAATAGGCAACATTAACACGGGTGGTGTCAATATATATTATTTTATTTGGTCAAAGGCTATGTTGCACTTATATGTCCATACAAAAGGAATACTTTTGTGTAGTAGATATTGGAATGGTTGACACTTGTCTGCCAACTATGCAATGAAACGATGAATAGATTGAATATGCCTTGAAGTGTGTGTAAGTCATTGATTCCCTTTGGTGGAGGCATGTCTAGAATTGCTTTTAATTTTGTGGGATCAACCTCAATGCCTCATCTTGAAACAATGTATCCTAGCAGCTTGCCTGAAGTGACTCCAAAGACACACTTCTTTGGGTTCAATCTGACCTTGTAATCCTAAAGCCGTCTAAAGATTTTGTCTAGGACTTTGAGATGATATTTTCTTGTCAAAGATTTTTCTAATAGGCCATCCACATAATCTTCCATTAGAATGTGCATCATGTCATGGAAGATTGTTGTCATAGCCCTCTGATATGTAGTGCCTACATTCTTTAGGCCAAAAGGCATGACATTCCAACAGTATGTTCCCCAAGGACAAGTGAATGTTGTTTTATGTTGATCCTCTATTGCAATTTTCATTTGATTATATCCTAAAAAACCATCCATGAGAGATAGCATCGCATATCCTGCCGTGAGGTCAACAATCATGTCTATGTTTGGTAGAGGGAAATCATCCTTTGGGCAAGCTTTATTCAAATCTCTAAAATCCATGCAGATACGGATTTGTCCATTCAGCTTGGTAACATGAACAATGTTTGATATTCAATCTGCATAACCAATTGACCTTATGAATTCAGCATCTAGTAACTTTTGTAATTCCGCCTTGACAAGTAGTGCGATTTGTGGGTGCATCTTGCACAACTTTTTTTTCACCGGCTTGATTCCTGGGATTAAAGGAAGATGATGCAGAACCAATTTGGGATAAAGCCCTGGCATGTCAGCATATGACCATGTGAAGTT
This sequence comes from Sequoiadendron giganteum, assembly GCA_007115665.2. NCBI lineage: Eukaryota > Viridiplantae > Streptophyta > Pinopsida > Cupressales > Cupressaceae > Sequoiadendron > Sequoiadendron giganteum. The sequence continues at coordinate 277,513,956 of CM021109.1, read as the reverse complement.
AACTTTTCTCTCTATGAAGAATTGTGTAAACTCAGGTTTTTCTTCATCTGATAATGATGCAGCCAAGAGAATCATTTTGGGATTCTCTGGTGTAGCTATGTTAACTTCTGTTGTATCCTCAATGAGCATGGCCAATTTTTCCTATGTTACAGGGAGAAAGTCCAATCCTCCATCCTTAGGCACCTTAGAGAGGTTTTCACCTTCGGATGCATCCTTTATTTTTACTATTTTACTGCCAAAAGGTGCCTTGCGGTTTTCACCTAAAGGCATTTCTTTTTCTTTTTTATTTTTTGCATTTTTGCGACTGGAGGATTGCACAGTCTCCCCAAAGTAAGCTGCACAATCGAGATCAATGGAGAACCCTGTTTTCTGATCCCCCATGGAATACCTTCTCTGAGTCCCATGAATTATGTAATTGCCTCATCATTCTGAAATATGTCCATCACCGGTGGATCTTATTGGTCCCAATTGATTAGTTGTGGGTACACAAGGGGGATTCCATCATCAATGTTGGTGAAGGATGGGGAGGATGCAGAAAGTGTGCAAATTGATGCCTCAAGTGTAAAGGCAAAGTTATCAATTTCCACTTTCGTGTCCGATGCAATGGACGGTCCATACTCTGAGTCAGATGAATCAAATTCAAAATCATAATATGGGATGAAATTATCAGCATCATGACTAGTAGTAGGCATTTTAGAAGCATGGATAATGGGATCATATAGGTAAGGCTCATGGATGGGCTCAAGAATGGGGTGGGATGATTCAGGTATTGTTGACGACACTTTATGTTCTTATGGGTTCCAAGGAATGCTTACCCATTTCTTATCTTTAGAATGTCGGTCAATAGGGTCAATGTTATATTGCTGGCGAAATCATTCTTCAAAGGAAGGTTGGCCAGGTTCTAAGAATAGTTCATCAATGCCATAGTCACTAACGGTTTTGTCAGATCCCCATTCCCATTCATTAGAGTCTATTTCAGTTAGGGATTCTTCGCTTGTCTCGACACTTTCTATTGTCGTTACATCCTTACTTGAAAATTCATAGATACATTGATAGTTAGTTCCAAGTTGGTTGAACCCTAGCCCTATGTATCTTGGTCTTGCCATTATAATAATAGTTTCCCTTCTTCCATTGTTGTTCTTTCCAAGGCTTCTTGTCCCATCAAAACCTTGAGCTTTGCATATATCATATCCTTTGCCATAAATATTCAATGGTAGTGGAGATAACTCTATTGGGTCTTTGTAGATCTAGTTATCCATGTCAATGATGTCTTCATCACCCATATCACCCCACCGTGTAAAAAAACTTTTTGGTGGGATGTTGAAAGTTACTTTGGGCTCAATTGCAAAACATGGTCTGCCATAGACTTCAGGTGGCTTCGGTATTGTAGTTATACAATAAGTCGTATTTAATTTGAATTCCCCATAGCCAAGGTCCTGGATCTGAATATCTTTACTTGGGATGGAAGTCAATGGAGATGGTGTGGTAGAAGATGATGGAATGGATGATTTCGTGAGTGTCATTGGGTCAATGTATTTAGATGTGGTGGAAGATGAGGCCTCCCGATTGATGGGTACTTGGTGCTTAGTAGTAGCTCGCAGGTTGGTGTAGTATTGGAATGGATCAGGATTGCCTGGGATGGTGATCTTAGTTCCATCAAAAGGGAATTTGAGGCATTGGTGGTACGTGGATGGAATTGCCTTTAAAGCATGAATCCAAGGGTGACCAAGTAATATATTATAGTGGATATCATGATCTAGGACCTAGCATGTAATATTTATGATGACCGGTCCCACTCGGAGTGGAATTGTAATAACGCCTTTAGAAGCACATTCTTCATCATCATATGCTTTGATAATGATGCTTTTTCTAGCATCTACACATGCCTCAGAAAAACCAAGAGCTTTGACCAATTTTAGAGAGCAGATATTCAATCCTGCTCCACCATCTACTAGGACTCGTCGAACCTTATGCTTGTGGAAAAAGACTTCAATGTGGAGGGCATCGTTATGTGATGGATTGGGTGAGGAATAGTCACTATCTAAAAGGGTGATATGGTGAGGTGAATTCAAGTATCCCACCATGGTCTTAAAATGGTTAACATCGATGTTGGTTGGGATGGTTGACTCTTGTAGTACTTTATCGAGGATGGCCTTATGTGTGGGTGAAATACGAAGCAGTTCAAGAATGGATATTTGAGCAGGTGTTTTATTTAACTGCTCAACAATGTTGAACTCCAGTTTTGGGGTGGATTGTCTAGCGGATGGACCAGGTATGGTGATCTTTGGTTGATGGGTAGAAGGACTTGGGATAGTGACCTTTCCTTTACGCGTAGTCACATTGCATTTTGGGGCTCTTTTGATGTTGATGGTATTAACAGATTCATCTTCATTAGCAACACGAAGATTGTTAATAATAGTACCATAGGGATAACTGTATGCAGGGCGAGTAGTATTATAGGCCAGACGAATGTGGTTGGCTTGGTTGTTTGTATGCTTGGTGCCAAACGAGGAAGCCTTACCATGATCCTGCAGTGGGTTCTTGTGTATGGTATGATCTGCATTGGATGTAAAATATTGACCACCCAACTCAATGGTGTGGTTCTCTATGAGGTCTTGCACCAGATTTCGCAATTGGCGACAAGAGGAATTTTTTTTCCCTTTGGCACAGTGGTAATCACAAAATTAATTGTCATCCCACCATGACGGCTTGAATTGACTAGGGTCATACGGTTTCGGCTCCTCCAGCGTTATGATGCCATTTTGGAGAAGTTTCTTTAAAACAGTTTCAATGGGTTCACCCAACGAGCTGAATGTACGCTTTTGGAACTGTCGTGGTTGACGTAATTGCCTTTGATTAGATTGTGCATCATTATTTTGAAGAGCATTGGCAGTTGGTGTTGGTGTAGTTATAGGTGTGTTTTGATTGTGTACTCCTTTGATTGTGAGTACATGACCTTTTGCATTTATAGTTTTTGAATCAACTACACCGTCACTTGTGATGTGTTTGTTCTTAACCCAGTATTTGTTTTTTTCATTTGAGCTACTTGGGTTATTATTGGTGGTTGTGTTGATGGTTTTTCCACCATATTTCAGTTCACCTTCGGTAATCAAGGCTTTTTCCAGTTGAACCCCCTTTTCAACAAGGTCAAAAAAAGTGGTGCAACAATGTACTTGTAATCCATACCTTAGTGGTCCAAGGAGAGTTTGTACAAACATGGTTACTTTCTCCTTTTCGAGTATTTCTACCAGACATCTGCTTGCTAAGGTTCTCCATCTTTGAAAGAATGGAATGAAAGTCTCTCCTGTATCCTCTTGGGTAACTTTGCATAAGGAGGCGATGTCAATGTCTGTGTCGATATTGTAAGCATAATTTTCGACAAACTTGTTTGCCAATTCGTCCCAAGTTTTTATTCCCTTAGGCAAGAGTGAGAACCATTCTAGTGCATGACCTCCAAGACTTCTAGAAAAGAGCCTCATGAGATAATTTTTCTCATAAGCAATGTCAATACAACTAGTTTTGAATTCCCTTATTTGTTCAAGGGGGTTTGTTTTGCCTTTATACTTGGGAAAATGAGGGACCACATATCCATGAGGAAATGGTGGCATGTATAAAGTTGTGTCAAATGGATAAGGACACAAGTCATGTGACATATATGACTTTTTATTGGATTCTTGCAAGGTCTCCACTTGTTTTTGAAGAGTAGCGAGTTGGTGAGTGAGTGCTTCAACCATTGGATGATTGGTAGCATCACCTATGTTGGTGGTGGAGGCGACTAGATTCCCCAACTATTGTGAGATGTGTTGATTGGGAATGGGTTGCCGGTGAGCAAAATGATTGTTGTGATTGGGCAGTTGTTGGAAATGAGTATTTTGATGAGGGATGTGTTGCTGCATATGGACTTGTGAAGCATAAGTGGGAATATGATATCCTTCCATATTGGACTAGATTTGAGGACCTTGCTAGTTTTGACCTTGTTGATTGCCAAGTGGAGTGAAGAATGGAGCGCCTTGTTGATTTTGAGCTTGTTGATGCCCAAATGGAGTATATGATTGTGTGCTTTGATTGCCTTGCCCAAATAAAAGATTATGACCTTAAGGAGTGTTGGTGTTGACTTGTGATGAAGTGGATTGGGTGCCTTGGATGAAAACTCTTCGTTTATTTCTCCCAAATGGGTTATATGAGTTGGTTGCAATGGCACTTGAAGAACCTAATAGTAGGTTTGCTGATGTACTCATGGAACTAGATGTAGTTCCAAATAGGTTTGATGTGGTTTTCCCCATTGTTTGTGAAGGAATGGTGGATGTTTGTTGGGGGATGGATTGGGATGTGGTGTTAGTTTGGGAAGATGATCCCCCAATAGATGTTGTATTGGTTGTGGTAGTGATATGACCAAGGGAGGTAGAATTGAGTGTGTTGATGACATTCTGTGAAGAAGCTCCCATGGAGGAATTGTATGATGCTGGAGTGGGAGAAGTTGCTCTAAGAGTGTTAAGGTCAAATCCCTTTGGTAACTTAGCCCCTTGGTCAAGGAGCATAGCTAGGAATCTAGAAGAGTCATTTAAGACTACTTCTACAAAAGCAACAACTTCTGGATGTTGAACGGAAGCTAATATGTCTTCTTCAAAGACATCCCCATTTTGATCCCGTCAGATAAATTGGTTCAAAAATATGTGAGGGAGATGATGGTATGTTCATCTCACTAAAAGGATTGATTGTGGAATTTTCCATGTCAAAACAAGGATTATTCATGGTATTGGGAAATGAGTCCATGCCAGTTGTGAACTCAAGAAAGTTGTTGTCTTGTCGAAAGGAATCCATGAGTCTTTTCTTTTTCTATAGTCTAGTTTCAACCATACAAAGTTTTGCTCAACTTGGGATGATGGAAAAAAATGATCAAAATATGAGACTATGTTCTTGGTTTTTTTTTTTTTGGATTTTCGAAATGATGCTATGAAAAAGACTTGTGGATGCAAGTGGTGTGACACTAGATGGAGATGCTAAAATGATATGCAATAAGTGATCATAAGATGTACTTACTAGTGAGAGATCTTAAAGAGGACAAACTTGGACAAACAATGTTTTTGCAATGATTCAGTTTTGGAGGATCAATGGACCGTAGAAGGACTATAAATGGGACAAAGTGAAATCTCCACACTAGACTATTGAGTGGGAAATGCTTCACAAAAGGATTAAAAAAATGAAAAAGGTAATTGGGTCCAATGATAACCTACTAATGAATGCAAAGTTTGGACAATGAATGGTAAGAGTCAACTCCTAAAATCTGCCAAAGTGAGTGTCTAAGGAGGTGGTGAAGCTACCAATGCAATCTAGTGAAAGTGACATATTATGAGCCTAAAATGGTATCTAAATATGCAATTTTTTTGAGGGAAAGTTGAGCAAGTCAAAGTTTGGTTTGGACTGTAACAGTGAAAAAAAGATTAGATTGACTTGGAGATAGGCTGTGAACTTTCTGATTTTGACAGTAAAGAAATGTTTGCAGTTTTTAGCAAATGTGTTGCAGCAAATGCGGTGCAACAAAGAAAATGTGGCTCACTGAATCGAATGCAGTTCAGGAAGTGTTGAATGCAACACAGTGTTGTGAATGCGGGTTTGTGTTTGGAAAATGTGGCTCAGTTAACCGAATGCGGCTCTCTGGTTGCAAATGTAGCTCTATAATTGTCGATTGCGTCTTGACAGAGCGAATGCGTCTCCTGATGGCTCAGATACAGCTCATCGGAGTGAATACAGTGCAGTAGAGTGCTTGTGTCACAATATGTAGTTTTAGGAAAAAACCTGAACACAATTTGTAGTTTTCAACCAGTTTTTGTGATTCCAATTTGTGATTTTGTAATTTGTTTGAAGATTTTTAAGAATTCTTGGCAAACATAGAAATAAAAAATATGAAATGCTTGTTCAAATAGACTCACTCTTAAAATCCAAGTGGGTCATCCTCACAATCACAACCCACATCTTAAAATCACATCGACTCACACAACCTTGTCACCCCCTAGAGGGTGCCCATGTTTTTGTCTTTTCCAAGTGCATACTCAAGGTGACGGAAGTGGATACCGAATCCCTTGAGAAAACAATCCATGGTGATTATATGGTGAGTGTCTTAGGGGGAGATTCTTCCCTCCCCTTACACAGTGATTGAAATGATGTCGTGTTACTGACACGACTGGCTACTACACTAGGTTCTTAGTAAGTCTTTTCATTTAGTGTGGCAATGTATATACTCCCTCGAGAGACCTCCCAACCTTTAGAACAAAGGCTTTGGGGATGGTTATCCTGTCAACTACAGTCAAGTTGGATTTTCATCAACAACTTGCTTTTGATTATAGTGGGTTGGAAACCTTGGCTTTAGGTGTTCCCACTTAGGTCATTCCCATAGGGTGAGTACTTTTTCCCACTATGGCAGGCCTTCTAAAGGTTGTATGAAAATAGTAAATGCATAAGTATGAAAGAAAGGATAGGTATGGCTTTTGGATCACCCAGTAAAGGGGAGAGCATATGCCTACTATCCAAAACACACAAAGCAAGTGTTCAATTTTAAACCCACAACAAAAAGATTTTCTAATCTAAGTGAAGATGTTGCTTCACACAGACATGGTGTTCATTTTAATTCAACAAAATTTTGTGTGGTGACTATCCTAGATTGATAAATTCCAAATTTAAAAAATGCCTACCCTAGGGTTGATAAATTCAATCTTTAAGTGTGTCTATCCTAGGTTTGGTTCATTTTACCCTTAAAGAAAAAAAGATAACAAAAAAGGCAATACTGGTCGCAGTCATGTCGGATCCAGTTTACAATAAACGAGAAAAAAATAAAAATAAAAATTGCGTTTTACCAGTTGTTTGCGGTGCGAACATTCAAATGCGGCTCATCAAATGCATCGTGGAAGATGCGGCTCAAAAGAACGACTATGTCGCACACGAATGTGAATGCAGCACAACAAAGTGTTTGCGTCACACTATATGTCAAATGCGGCTTTCCGTACCCTGAACCTACAAAAAATGTACGACACCTGCAAAAAAAAAAGGACGTGTTGGAATGTCGGGTTCACCAATGTAATGACCTAAAATATCCTACAAGATTGAAACACTTATTAGTTGTACCTGCAAGTTAGTTAAACATCAACAATGAAATGCAAAGAAGTTAAAAACACAAAGTAATGCAAGAAATTGGAAAGATCTCACCTATCCTTTAACTCCATGACTGATTTTCATTGTACCTTCTCAAGCTTTGCATGCAATGATAGATTGCCCTCAGATTGTGTGTGAGCAAACTTTTCTAATGCCTAGCCTTAACAATGCCTTTGAAGGATTTTAAATTATTAAACTATGCAACTAGAAACTCAATCCTAATATGCAAGCAATAATAAAATAAACCTAATATATGATATTAAATGCCTATAGTAAAATTATCTCAAGCAAATGAACATGGATCCGAAAATGAGATCAAGATTGTCATTTTATAGAAAATGCAATCTTGAATGGACGGACAAGATGAGAGATTGAGGAATACCCTAGAATCAAAGGTCAAGATTCAATAAGGCAACCCTAATTAGGGTTAGGGAAAAATACCCATAGGTGTAAATAAGATTTAATTAAATGAATTAAATCCAGACTGAATGTGATAGTGGAGATGAAATTAGTAAAAATCAGAAGACAGGAGGATGAGATTTTAGAAAATCAGTAATTTTGGAAATTACTTGATTTGTAGAAGAATATTTCCCTTTTGAATTAAATTAATTCAAAATATAGATTTTGTGAGGTAATTAGTAATTGATTTTTGAAATTAATTACTAAATGAAGAATCAGTTAAGTATGTGAGATATTTTTAAATGATTTGTTTTATTTAAAATATAGAAATGTCACATGCCATAATTAAATAATTAAAATAATTATTTAATTTAGAAGAAGTAGTTAATGAAATAAATAAATAAATGAATTTATTTGATTAAGAGAGGATTTAGGAATTAGTGACATATTAAATAGATATATTAAAATATATTAATTTAATAATCAAGAGGACATTTATGATAAGGATTAGTTAAATAAATTGATGACTTTATTTAATTATTAGAAGACTTTGACAATTACTGACATATTAAATTAAATAAATAAGATTTATTTATTTACTAATCATGAAGAATGAAAGTTTATGAATTAATTAAATAATCATGAATTATTTAATTAATAGTTGAATTGGGTTAGGGACATAATTCAAATGTTACAATTATGCTAGGATGGAAAGTGGTGAAATAGTGTTCGCAGGCCTAGGTCATTTTTAGGTGTATACAAGGGAAAGGGGGAGAAAGAGATAGTAGGAGAGATGGAGATAGAGAGGGGGGGAGAGAGGGGTGAGGGAGAGTGAGAGAGAGAAGGGAGAAGGGGAGAGTGGGAGAATGAGAGAATTGGAAAAAGATAGAGTGGGAGGAAGAGAGGGGGAGATTGGGAGAAAGAGAGAGTGAAAGAGAAATAGGGAGAGATGGAGGGAGAGGGAGTGAGAAAGAAAGGGGGAGAGAGGTAGGGATAGGTAGAGGGGGAGAAAGAGATAGTGGGAGAGATGGAGATAGAGATGGAGGGAGAGAGGGGGAGAGTGGGAGAAAGAGAGTGTGGGAGATAGTGGGAGAGTGGGAGAAGGGGAGAGTGGGATAAAAAGAGAGTGGGAGAGAAAGAGGGAGAGAGGGAGAGAGGGAGAAAGAGAGAGTGGGAGAGA
>CM021109.1:277394688-277505131 GCA_007115665.2 Sequoiadendron giganteum | reverse complement strand
TCCCTCAACCCTCAATCCTCAACCCTTAAATCCTAATCCTTCAACCCCTATACCCTCTTAATCCCTCAACCCATATACCCTCTTAATACCTCAACCCTTATACCCTCTACTCTATAAAATATTAATCCCTCAACCCTAAACCCTAAACCCTTAAACCCTAACCTATAAACCCTCTACCCTCTACCGTCAATCCTCTACCCTCTACCCTCTACCCTCAACCCTAATCCCCCAACCCTTAAACCACTTAGTAAACTCTCTACCCTAATCCCTAAACTTTTGTGACCCTTAAACCCTTAAACACTCAACCCTAAACCCTTGACCCTCAACCCTCAACCCTTAAACCCTAAACTCTTAAACCCTCTACCCTCTACCCTCTACCATCTACCCTCAACCCAATACTCTCTACCCTAAACCCTAATCCCTCAACCCCTACACTGTTAAATCCAAGAAAACTCTCTACCATAATCCCTAAACCCTCATCCCTTAATCTCTCAACCCCTATAACCTCTACCTTATATATTGGACCCTCAACCCTAATACCTTGACCCTATACCCTATACCCTCCACCCTCAACCCTCAAACCTTAACCTTGAACCCTCAATATTCAACCCTTAAAACCTCTACCCTCTACCCTATACATTAAACCCTCAACCCTCAATTCTCAACCCTTAACCCTTAATCCCTCAACCCTCAATCCTTAAACCCTAAACCCTCTACCCCTATACCCTCCACCCCTTACATTGGACCCTGAACCTTATCCTTCAACCATATACCCTCAAACCTATACCCTAAACCCTCTACCCTCAACCAAGTAAACCCTTAACCCTAAACCCTTAACCCTAAACACTTCAACCCTAAACCCTTAAACCTTCTACCCTATACCCTAAACCAAATACCTTCTACCATCGACCCTATTCCCTCAACCCTCAAACCTTAAACCCTAATACCCTCGAAGCCATCAACCCTATAGGTCCTTCACCCTAATTCCCCAACCCTATACCCTCAACCCCTATCACTTTCTCTCTATCTATACATCTCACCTATCCCTCCCTCACTCCCTTCTACCCTCTTTAATTGTCTCTATCTACCTTTTCCCTCTTTTTATGTACCTCTCATTAAATCAATCCCTACCACCCTCTCTCGCTCCCTCTATCCATCTCTCTCTATGTCCCTCCCACTCTCTCCCACTCTCTCCCACTCCCTCTCTCTCCCTCTCTCTCATGTCTCTCCATCCCACCCCCTCTCTCTCTGGCAACCTACCTAGGTAACTCTCTCTTTGGCTCTCTCCCCTCTCTCTATCTATCCCTCCCACCCTACCTAGATAATTTCCTCTCACTCCACCCCCTCTTTCTCTACCTCTATCAGGTCAATCCCTCCCACACCCTCTCCCTCTTTCAGGTCTCTCACTCACACTCCCTCTCTCTCAAATTCCCTCTCTTTTACACACCCTCTCACTACCTATCTCTTTAGTCTCTCCCTCTCACCCCCCTCACACTCTCAAGTCTCTCCCTTTGGCACCCTACCTACATAACTCTCTCTCTCTCTCTCCATCTCTCTCCCCCCTCTCTCTCTCCCTCTCAAAATTCTCTCTCCCACCCCCCTCTCTCTCTCCCTCTCTCTCAATCCTCTCTCTCAATCCTCTCTCGCCCACCCCCTCTCTCTCTCCCTCTCTCTCAATTCTCTCTCTCCCACCCCCCTCTCTCTCCCTCCCTCTATCCCTCCCACCCTACCTAGCTAATTCCCTCTCACTCCAGCCCCTTAGCTCCCACTCCCTCTCTCTTAAAATCTCACTTCCACCCCCTCTCCATCTCTCCAAACTCTCTCTCTCTCTAAATTCTCCCTCCCTCTAGAGATATATGTAAATAAATACATACAAGCATAATACATATGTACATATAATCATACATAAATACATGTGTAGATATAATATTACATACATACATACAATATATATGTATTGATACATATATGAATACGTACATACATACAAGCATAAATGTACATACAAATATACAAATATATCAGCATAAATTCAATATATTGGAATTTGACATAAAGGAGGACATAATGTGAGCATGTTATAATGTGCTCGCGTTATGTCTTAGCTGACATATTTTTTGCAGGAGGAAAACCAATGTCAAAACTGAAATATAATGCGAGCGCATTATAGCACACTCGCGTTATATCCTGCTTTGGGAATTCACGAGCCTTAGGGTTGGTATTTTCCTTGGAATACCAACCCAAAGGTTTGGAGGGCATTCCCAATGACCAGAGATGTGTTTTGAAGAGGTCTTGAGATAAATCTCATTCTTGATGAAAAAATCCAATACCTTCAAACCTACGAATGCCCTAGCATTGTCGGATATGATGGCCTTTGGTGAACCGAACCTAGTCACCAACCCTTCTAGAAAGTTGATGATCTCACCCTCTATAGTGCCTTTCAGGAAGACAACTTTTTTCCATCTTTTAAAATAATTAGTCACTGTGAGAATCCACTTATTAACAACACTAGAGAAAGGATTTATCATTCCAACAAAATCCAAACCCCATTGAGCAAAAGGTTCCTCAGTTACAATGGGACTCAAAGGAAAAGCAAAATTCTTTCTCTTTCCAGCAAAGAATTGACACTGAGTGCATTTCTGCACCAAATGGTGTGCTTCTAAAAACATTGAGTGCCAATAATATCTTGCTCGCATAATTTTTAGAGTGGTGATTTTAGTAGAAAAATTCCCTCCCATAGAGCTACTATGAAATTTTGTCAAAATTTTGTCTATTTGATATTTATCTAAACATCAGAGAAGCAATCCGTCATAGCTTCTTTTGAAAAAAATTCCTTCGATTAATACATACTTGGTGCCTTGCAGTTGATAGTATATTTGTTTGTGGGGGGAAGGGTCATCGGGTAATACCTCTTCTACATGTATAATGTCTAATCCATTACCCAGGATTCGTCAGATTTGAACTGGTTCGAAAAAACTTGATCAATCTCCTTATCAAGTTCTAAACCCGACTCTTGTGCGAGATATTCACATAGGCCTCTTCCTCGCACCAACTTAGTTGGCTTGATCTCCATGTCATACTCTAGGATTTTGGTGATCCAATTGGCTCTTTTTTTGGTTATCTCTCCCTTTGTGATATATTCCCTTACACTTGGGTGAGTAACTAAAATAGTGATCTTATTGGCCGACACTAGGTGTCAGAACTTTTTGAGGCTCTTGACAATGGAAAACGCTTATTTTTATACAAAGTTATATCTGACCTCATAGCCTTTGAGAGTTCTTGAATGAAAAGCAATTAGATTCTCTCCATTCACCTTTTTGTCCTTTTGAGTGAGCACAAACTCTATACTATGTTGCTCATTGTATAGATATAACAATAAATCCTTAGAGAAGTCTAGATTGGCTAATACTGGAGTAGCGGAAATAGCCTTCTTTATTTATTTGAAATCTTCTTTGCTTTCGGAAGTCCATTAGAAAATTATATTATTTCTTAACATCAAGGTGATGAGCCTGGCAATGCCCGCAAAGTCAGAGATGAAACAACTGAAAAAATTAATCTTCCCTAAGAAAGACTGTAACCCCTTTTGATTTACTAGTAAAGGAAAATGCAATATGGATTTGACTCTTTCAAAGTCTATTGCAATTCCCTCCTTAGACACCACAAAACCAAGAACTTTATCTTGAGGTCCTCCGAAAACACATTTTTTGGGTTTTAAAGAAATCCTGAACTTTTGGCACCTCTGAAAGATCTGCTCTAGGTGTTCAAAATGATCAGATTCCACCTTTGAAAAGATGGTTAGATCATCAAGGTAAATTAAAATAATTGAATTAATCAACCCTTTCAAAAGCGATGTCCATAGCCCATTGAAAGGTTGTGCCAGCATTTGAGAGTCCAAAAGGAATCTTTGCATATGTGAATGTGCCCCACTTGGTGGTGAACATCATCTTGTGTTGGTCACTCTCGTTGACAAGTACTTGATTGTATCCCGAAAAGCCATTGAGTAATGAGAACATCTCAGACCCGGCACTATTTGCAAGATTTGCTCCATGGATGGAAAAGGGTAATGATCCTTCAATGAGGCTTTATTCAAGTCCTGAAAGTCAATACAAAGCATAATGTCACCATTCTTCTTCTAAACCAGTACTAGATTAGACACCCAAGTTGAGTGTTTAATCAGATAAATGATTCAGGACTTGATCAGTTTAGTGAGCTCTTGTGCCATCAATGCTTTGAATTTTGGATTGACAAGCCTTTGTTTCTATCGGATGGGTTTTGACCCATCCGCTAAGTCAATGGTATGCTAAATTATGGTAGGATCATATCCTTTGAGATCATTGTAAGTCCATGCTATAACTCCTTCATAATTAGAACATAGATTCCTCAATCTTTCTATGTCTTCCCACTCTATATTTCTCTCGACTTTCAGTCTTCTTTTGTTGTTGACATCCAACTCTTCGTAATCCTTTTCATTGGATATGAGTCGTTGCTTTCCGTTCCTCACATCTTCACAATCACAAATATTTTTGAGGGAAATCAAACCCTAAGGCAATTTATTTCCTTTTAGTTGAATGACCTATACTTTAGACGGCTGAAACTCTGATTCAAAATGGTCAAAAAGTTGTTTGAACTTTTGGACAAAAGCGGTGATCTGGGCATCATCTTCAAATACTTACTAGTTTTTTTTGTTGTCAGGAATTTATGGTCGGACAAAAATATGGATTTCACTTTGTTTAGAGTAAAAAACAGGCTCAAACTATGACCCGATAGAAGCCATCTAATCTGCTACATCGTTCAGGGATTGGGGAATAATTTGCACATCGAAAGCCTCAAAACCTTCAATTAGGTCCCATATCCGATGTTTATAGGCCTTCATCCTAGTGTTTTTTTGCCACTGCTTGGCCATATACTTGGCTTAATATCAGCTCAGAGTCTCCAAATACTTGCAATATTTCAAACCCATCTGCTCGTTAAGGAAAATGTCTTGGATTAAGGCTTTGTACTCCACATCATTATTTGAGCACAAAAAATGGAAATGATAGGCCTTAAGGGTCTCGAATCCTATTGGAGACAACAATAAGACTCCTGCTCCAAAACTGGCCTTGCATTTAGCACCATCAAAGTACAAGGTCCACAAGCGATTATCCATCAGATCATTATAGCTTACCTGAACTTTGATAAACTTCGGATGGACCATGTCATCATCAAATATGACATAAGTACCTAGTCCTATGGCATGGAAATTTCCAAATGGGTCATAATCGATGAACTAGTTAAGGAGGACCTCCTCTTCGGGGGTCCATTCACTCATGTCCTCTTCCTCTCCTAACATTTCAATGTAGTACCCTTCTTGTTTTGAAAAATAAGTGTGCACAACCTCAAAGCAGAGAAAAAAATTATCCGCTATGTGTTCGGAATGTAGAGATTTTGAAAGAATTTTCAAGTTTGCTCCATGCTTATTCCTTAGTATCAAGTGAGACCAATCTAGTGCTAATTATCCACCTAAGTTTGTGGTGAAATCTCTAGAGAGACACATTTCAAAGACTGGAGCAATGTCGACTGTCACTACCTCTTGTGAGACTATCTGGCTCAAACATGAAAAAAGAGTTAAGGATAAATCTTTTATCTGAATGACTGTCAGAACTTTCTTCCCATCCAACTGCATGATTCCCTTTTCTAAAGGTTCATACTTGAGCATTAAGGCATCAACCACTTGTTTCAGCATGACTGTCATACTAGCTCTTGAATAAATCATATTATTATGCAGAAGCTTACCTCCCACAATTAATGTTAAAAATAAAGGAGTGGGCTTTGGCTTACTTACCTCTTCTCCTTTTAATTTTTCTACATCATTTGTATAGGATATTACCTTTGGATTTTGATGATCCGATGTGGGGACTTCACCTTCATTCAGATTACATGGTGGAGCTTTTTCTGTGTCTTTAGCTCTCAATGCTCCTTCAAGCAATGACCTTTGCTCAGGGATGGATATTACATCCCATATAGACACATTAGCAAGCGATTTCTTCATCTGCTCTACTATGTTAAGCGTTCTCACCTGTTGAGCCTTGGGTCTGAATGGAAGAATCTCCTTGAGCTTCTTTGGAAGGTGATCTATTGCGAATAGATTGAATTTTTTACTAGGAAATATGTCAAGTACTAGCGAAATATGTCATTGCAAACTCAGTTGAACAATCAATCGAACAGTCGGTTGAGACCATTTTCCTTCATATGATGGCAACTGGTGAGGTTGGGGATGAGGGAGAGACTATGACACATACTCCCCGATGAGTCTTCTCTTGGATTTGGTATTGTAATCTGATTGTACCTTTAGAGGGTTGGTTGTTGGGGCTTCGTTCACAAAAACTAAGTCTTGTTCTTCCATCCATGATAAATGTGCTTCATTAGGCACTATGTCCAGCTCTTGCTCCATGGACATGCCTTGCATTTTCTCTTTGAATCGAGAAATCTCCATCTCGAGAGATTCATATTCCCCTATGTTGGGTTGTATTCCTTTGTTCCTTTTCTCCATTATTCTCTATTGCAAGTTTCATCTAGGGAAATCCTGGGGCATGTGACTATCATTGAAAGGAAAACACCATGTGTTCTCATCATCTGCCAAGTTGTTTTGGCTTGGTATCAACTCTTTTCCTTGGCTATCTTTGACCATTTTCAATACAATAGTAACCAAGACTATTTGATTGGCAATAGTTGCTTGCTGACCTCCTCTAACTGAAGGTCCTTGATATGTACTCTACTAATTTTGTTGATAGAAATTTCTACCCCCTTGGTATGTTTGAGTTGCTTGTTTCAGAGGAGCAGCTTGTTGCCGGTTAATGAGAACTAGCTCATCAGAAAAAAATCGCATCAGGATTTTCTTGTCATTAAGGTCCACCATTGCAAAGGAAGAACCCAACATACTTGGATGTGCACTAGGGTACATGTACATAGATTGGGGTTGAGCTAGGCTTGATGTCTGAGTCGCTAGAGTGCTCAGAGAAGACTCTTGTCAGAATGGGGCATTTGAGATTTTGGGAAAGACGAGCATCGAAGGTCATGGTAGAAGTTTTCCCGCATCTATCAAACTATTCTCTACTTGGAATTCTGGTTCATAGGCATTGGGTAGAGTATCTCCTCCCATGAAAGTTATCTGGATCATAATATATGGATTGATGGCTTTTAGAATAAACATGAAAGCCATAACAGCTGGGGGTCATGCAGTTATCATGATCCTCTATCATGTTTTGTTAAACCTAGTGTTAAAGTCATGCACGACTTCCTTCGAGGCTCTCTTGATGGTGATCAGTTGATGCAGCAGTGAGGAACGATCTCCCTTCTCCAAAAATAATTTGAAAATTTTATGCCTGAGCCCACCCCACAAAGTGATAGAACCCGAAGCCAGAGATCTGTACCAGTCTTGACCCTTCCCTTTGAAAGAAGCAACTAGTAATCTCATAGAAATATTCTCCTCCACATATTTTGCACCCTACATACCTCCACTACATCTTTAAGGTGTTCAAAAGGGGTTTTAAAATATTCTCCCAAAATTTTTGGAATAGCCTTGAGGGCATTAGTGGGTATGGCGGGCCAAAAATTGGGTGGATCAGGTGGCTGCAGTGGGCTACCACTATCCCAAGTTACAAAGTTTCTAGGAGCGAGAGGGGGTATATGGGCCATAGATAAAATATTCCTATGAATTGGATAAACTAGTATTCTTATTTGGAAACTTCGGCCTCCAGGCGGAGTAGACAAAGCTCTAAAATTTAGACTCCCACTTCTTACTCTTCTACTTCTCATAGGTGATACATAACCTATAGATCTTCTTCTCCTAGGTGTCGAGGTTGGTAACTGAGATTACTGAAAATCACCCTTTGATGATGCTCTTGTTTGAACAATGGGCATGAAACTTTTAGTTTATTTCCTCTAGTATGATCTAGAGATATTTCTGACTTCGAATCAGGCTTTTGGAATAAGTCCCATTGGGCGTACTAGAAAAAGAACTATTGATCATAAAATCTTGTGCCTCTCTGACAATCTTATGGGAAATTCAGTGAGTGGGTGGACAATATGCACCTCCCTGAATGCCTCTGGGATTTTTATAGAAATCCAGTTCTTCTCTAAGTTTGGGAAAAGGGAAAAATAAATGCAAATAGTAAAACATGAAAGATGGCGATGTGCCAATGCTTTTACATTTGAAAATCACAAACTTCCCTCTATGAGTGATATGAGAGACACAAAACACCACTTCCCTTCATTGGCAAGAGGAGAACGAACAACAGAGGCTTGATACAAGAACAAATGTAGTCATTCAATCGCTCCTTAGGAAATGCGTATTAAGATCTCAATGAAACATAGAAGTTCCTGACTTAACATAAAAACATTCTAAAAGCAATACAAACCCTTCCTCTTAATATAGCATATTATGAAAAAATGATAACCTTACAAAGAAAATGGAGAAGTCTGATGACATAGTTTAGTTTCTAAAGTTTATGATTCATTCACATACACAAACAACATGAGAATTCAATAACCAAAACTATTTAGATCAGCAAGACACAATGTTCTATTATGGAAAAATATATAATGAAAGAAGTACTGAAAAAGACCATATCATGCACAGTTTCAAGTATTTCTTCAGAATAACTTGTATTTCAGACTCAAATGAACTTTAAAAAAAATATCAGATCTAAATCCGATAATTTTTTTATCATAAAATAGACATAACATGCCAGAGTGAAGCAGTATTCTATAAAATTTTAAAAGAAATTATTCTTCTAATTAAGAAAACTAAAGAAAAATTTTCCCACAGGGATTTTTTTTGGAACCCTTGCTTCATACTGCCATTTCTAATATATATCTACCTCAGAAGAGAAAATTTTAACCTCCTCCAGAGTTAATGATTACAAGACGTCCAAATCTGATAGCTTGGAAATTCGGCTCTAGATCTTTATCAGCTACCATATTTATGTCATTTAGATATTTCAAAAGGATCAGCCCTTGTAATTGCTCTAATCCCAAAAGATAGTCTGGCAATAGTACTATCAATCACCCAAGTGGCTTTGACGGCACCAACTCATATCTATTCACTGGAAAAAGTAAAGTGCATTCTAATGGACTCTGAGTTGATCATTCCTTTATGTAGAGCTACAATGCAAAGGGGTGATGTGTCAAAAAGGCAGACAACTTCATCTCTAAAAAAATTGGAAATAAGAAAACGCTCGCCGGATTGACACATGAAAAATAGGAACTAGAGGAAAAATAATAATTTTTTCCAATATATACAATAAGGCATGCGTAAAGTAGCCAAAAGGTGGAACTGAATGCTAACTCCAAGTGAAAATATTTGCATCTCCAATGTGAAATCCGATCAGAAGAAAAACCCATGAAAATAAAAGCTCAAACTCATGCGAAAGTGAGTGACCTCGGGCTCAAAGTCGAGGTCAACTCATAGTTGACCCATGGGTACTCGAACTAAACTGGAAATCCTTGAAAATGTGGGCAGAACATGCAAAAAATTTGCCTCGTTTATGTCAACTCACCTATGCATTACCAAGGATTAACTTCATGTTAATGCTTGCATTTGAAATAGTTTAATTAATTAAATGATTTATAGATTACCATTTATTTAATTAAACTTTACCAAAATATCATGCAAACATACTCTCAAAGGCTAATAGAAATACTAACTCCATGCATATTTTTCTAAAACAAAAATTAAAAACAATCATTGAAATTAAAACAAAAATAGTTCATAAGGCTCACAGTTTTCATATAATTCATAAGGTTTATTGACTTGAAGTCATGACCCATAGTGAGATTGGAGGCAAATAATGATATTAAAAAATCATAAGGCAAAAAGGAGATAAAATAATTAGGGCAGCGCTCAAAATAACCCGAACCCTAATTATTGCTTCACTCTTCACTTAGCAAACTCTCCTCTTGAGCTTCGATGCTGCCATGGTGGTAGGGGTTGGCTCGAAATCTGCAATTTTTCCTACTTCTGTGAGACCTTCAGAGAGATTTCTCAAGGGAAGATATATGGTAAGATTTTTTTGTCATGAACTTGTACATTTCCCTTCATTTTGAAAATTTTTATCAGGCTTAATAGCCACATCCTATCATTATTTCCTGATGCATGTCTCTTTATCCTTCCATATTTTGTCTTTTGTTGATGACGCTTTTATTTTCCACCATGGATTGGTTTCGAGCCTTTGAGAAAGAAGAAAGAATGAAAATTTGCATATAACTCTCCAATAGAAACCAATATGGTAAGTCTACCATTCGAGCCTTCATTTATTCTCCTTCGTTCTTCTATGATTTGAAATCCTGGAACACCAAGAATTCATATTTACTATAAATCATGCATTTACAATAGAAATCTATGTTCATCTTCATATGGATGTTGCGACCAAGACTGCAAAATTTCCATACTTCTTATATTGGTTTTATTAAAAAGCTCAATGAACCCGACCCATGATAAAAACAGCCAGTCTGATAATCATTTGTAACTTTAAATGAAAAAATCAAAGTGGATATATTGTATTCTATGGAAAAACCTATATTTTTATATTTTGGCCTTCAAAAGAGAAGAAAAACCCCAAATGGGTTTAGCAAAAACAGGTTGTGGACTCCACTTGTTTTTGTTGGAAAATTTGTTCTTTGAAAACCCTTCTTACAAAATATCATTAGCATCATTTTCTTTCATCAAAACTCTACATTTTCATGCACCTGAAACAACATATAGCACTGTCCTTGAAGATTTTCATAAACATTGGATGACTTGTAAGTTTCTCTATTTATCAGGAAAATATGCTTCCTCCACATAAGAGGTCGTGACTTGTTGAAGTTGTGGGCATTTGATTTTTTCCCAAAAATGACAATGGAGGTGAATGCTATTTTATTTTTCTAAGAGAAGCACAAGAAATTACTCTTGTATGCAAGGTTGTGGCCTACAAGGGTAGGGTTTGAGTTTAACCTTTGTGTATTCTTTATGATTTCTAAATAGCAACAAGATAAAACCCTTGATACTAAATGGAATAAACTTCTTCTGTAGGCCACTCCATTGATTTTATGTGTATTCCTTCATGATTTCCAATGTGTATTTTGCATGGTTATACAATACATGTTATTTTACTGCCTTGTATTATTGAGGTCTGATGCACTATGCTCATGTTGATTGTGAATGTGTTTGCCTTAATCTTTGAAGTTGCACCCCTTATTCTCCATTTTCAAATGATATTCACTTGGAACACTTTTTGGATTTGTATTTTGACAATGACCTAGTAAAATCTAATAATGAAATCTTTTTTTGGTCAAAACTAAACTTTTGCTCACTCAAACGAAGCTTTTGCATTCTACATATTTACATGAACTAAACCTTGTAACATTTTTCCTTTTGAGATTGTGGCACATATTGAATCATCACAAAGATTATCCATGATATAATACACTATGACTGGCTATGCTTTCTTCCTTATTTCTTATGACTATACATCCTATAGCATGATGACACTCTTGTTGCACAACTCACTTGATCATGCACTTATGATGTATAGGTATGTGATGTTTTAGAAGAAACACGGTAAATGGAAAACACTATCAACTGTAATATTATAGAAAAGGCAATGCATTCCTCATTTTTGTAAATCACTATTCCACCTGCTTGGGTATGAAGCTTGTCCTTCATGTAGCTATTTTTTGTTTAAAAAAAACATGCTTGATCGCCATCTAAATTCTTGCTTGACTGACATTTTTTTGTTGTGTTGGCTTAGACTGTGAATACTTGAATGAATAAACTAGAAAACTCTTGTTGACATAATATATGATCATGCTCAAAAATGTTGTTATCGACTATAAATTCCAATGACTGTGACCTTCCTGTAGATATGATGTTACTTTCTTGTAGCTCACTATGATTTCATTAGACATGCTAAAGGATGTAATTGATTTGTCTTATGCATTTTTTTGCCTTTTGTTGACTTGTAATATCATTTATATTGCTTGTCATGAACATGCTTGACACATAACTATAATATGCATTATGACTGCTTATGAATTTCATGAATAGATGACAACAATCCTATTTCATGAATATTTTAAATGTTTCATGACCCTCATGTATTGATGTTAATGAGAGGGTGTTCTCTTGATATGTTGGGCTCAACCCTCATGGGAGCCCATTTTTTCTCCACATATTTGATGATAAATGATCATGAACATAATGAACCTATTCATGCATAGTGAACAAACAAGTTAGCAAAAATAATTGAAGTTGAAAGCTTCCATTGAAATTTATTCCTTTTGAAAAATGAAATCATTCGATGGATTCCTGATTGGATGTGTGTTATATTTTTGTTGGTAATGTAGGCATGGGGTAGGATATGATTTTAATTTCTCTAACACCACCTTTCATCATACTTGTAGATGATTTTGGAGCTTGGAGCTTGATCAATTCAGAGTCACAACAACATAAGACTTCAAGTGTAACGGCGATTCGTCATTCCAGGCAATGACGAATCACCTTCTATCTTATTCCTATGTTATTTCCAATTGTATGATATACAATCTTTTGTTGTATTCTTTATTTGATTTATTGTATTCATTATTTGATTTCAAAATCAAATGAAGCTACTCCCATGGCTTGTGTGGGAATTTGGTTTCTACAATATGAATAAAACAATATTTCTTATGCAAATTTATGATTTATGTTACAACATTTGCATAATAATACTGGAAATTCACAAGTAATCTGATTCTAGAATATAATTAATACTTTAGCAAAAATTTGTACCTTTCAATGATGAATGCAATTCAACTTTACCTATTTTGAGTTGTAGCTAAAAATAGGTAACAAATACCATTGGAATTAACTTTTCAAAGAATCCTATAATGCACTCGAGAACAAAGCATATATCTATTAGGTATCATTTCTTGAGAGAGAAGGTCATGGAGAATGAAGTAAAGCTTGAGTATGTTTTGAAAAAGGATTAGATTGTGGATATATTTACAAAGGCTCTTCCTAATATAGTTTTTAGTATCTATGGGATAAGCTAGGGGTTATTACCCTTCCTTTTACAAACTAATATGCATTTGGAGGTGCATCAGTCCAATGGATTCATGGTTTTATCTTTTTGGACTGATGTTTTTGGTGGCTACCTCTCAGGGGGAGCAAGTTGTTTTAAATGTTGCCATTATGATTATTCTATTTTCATGTCAAAGGAATTTTGAATGAACATATCTTTTTCCTTTTCCATTTATGTCAAAGGGGGAGAGAGAGCATGCGAAAAAGAGAGAGAGATCATGTGAAAAAAAAAGAGAAAAAGAGAATGTGAAAATGAGAGAGAGAGCATGTGAAGAGGAAAGAAAGATAATAAGAGAAATCAGGTAATGATGAAGATGATCTTTTAAGGGGGAGAAGCAAAATATTTTTTTTGAGAAGTATTTTCAGAACTAGTGTCTGTCTTTGATGGTTTTTCACATCATGTTTTTCCATCAATGAAAAATGGGGAGATTATTGCAAGAATGGAAAGAGGAATGAAATTTTTTTCATTGATGTAAATGATCAATTGGTTATCTACTAGTTTTTGTTAACTATATATGTTGAGGATATTAAGAAAATTGTATTAAAAGAAGGCTACAGATTGTTGGTTGTTGAGGATGTTGGTCTGATACTTGTGACCTATGTTTTTCTATGTTCTAGCTGAGGTCTGAGAGAATTGTTGTTGGTCTGGATTTCTCTATATGGTTCTAGAGTTGTGTTTCCATGTTTCTATTGAAGATGGTTTTTGCATTTGGAAGAATTGAGCTTAATTGATCTATGTGTTTTACATTGGTTTGGCCAACCGTGTGTCAAGCACTATCTCTTAAGTTGATGAAGCATGTTGGATCTACTATGGGTCCTGGTGAAGCATGTGTTTGGGTCACCCTCATTCTAATTCCACCCTAGGATGTGTGGTATCGAACTAATTTGAATTTGAAGTTGCATGGCTGAATTTGTATCTTTTCAAAGTTGAAGATGGTATAAATATAATGTGCTAGAAATGAAAAGTGTACATAAGAAAAGAAGGAATATAAGGGAAAGAGAAAATGTGACTGTGATTCTATTATGAAAGTGTGTGAGTTATGTGTGTGGTTGATCAATGTGAAACTTAACACTAAGTTTTTGGATGCAATGAGAAAAAGGAGAACTCTGCCATTCATGCAAGTTGATCAATGATTGTGGTGGAATCTTTTGTTGCATTGAGATTGTTGTCTCTCTATAAAAAGTCTTCTTTATCTTCTTTGTATCTCTATGGTAGTGAGCCATCCAAGTTGTAGCCTTATGGACAATGAGTCCTTATTTTAGGTAGTGAGCCTTATCTCAGACAATGAGCCTTATCTTAGGTAGTGAGACCTATCTCAGGTAGTGAGCCTTTTGTAATCATTTTTGATATTATCTATAGTGTGAGTTAATCCTCACCATGATTTTTCCCTCATTGGGTTTTCCATGTAAATCTAGTGTTATTGTGTTTTGTGCATTGTCATTTGATGGTTAATCACTTAATCAACTTATGTGTTAATTCCGGTAATTGAATTTAAGGTTATAATTTGTGACAATTGATTCACCCCCTCTCCATTATCTTATCCAACAACACCAATTAGGGATAAAACCAAACTTGATTAAGGTTTTATGCAAAAATGAGCAACAAAACTTACCATATGATTTGAGCATATCAATTTTAATAGCCATAGCATTAATCTTATTTTTTTCGGTGAATTACCTCATGTAAAATGAAAACACCTTTTTTTATCTCTCTTCCAAAACAAAACCTCCTTGTTCTATTGAAATAATATTTGAGATAATGATACTTATTCTAGAGTCCAAAGCCTTTGTTAAGATCTTATATACTATATTAAATAATAAATTTGGTCTATAATCCTTAAAAGAGGTTTATCCCTCAATTTTTGGAAGGAGGAAAATGAATGTGATATGTATTTGGACTTCAAAATTTTCTTATTTTTTCTAGCCTCTTTAATGGAAAGCCAAACATGTTTACCAATAAAGTCCCAACATTTTTGAAAGAAAACTAGGGGTCCAACTCATATGGACCTGGAGATTTATCTCCTTCTATAAACAAAACCACTCATATAATCTCTTCAAGAGAGAAGGGGGAAATCAATGATTTACCACCTTATTTTGAGACTAATTTTAGGACATTTTCTTTAAAAAAATTCTTTCTAGATTGGTATCTACAAGGGCATTATCCTTTTTTAATAGATATTGAAAATAATTGACTATATCCTAACAAATATTTGTAATACTTGTGATGATTGAGTTATCCGAGGATTTGGTTTGTGTAATTTGATTGTATCTTCTTCAAGAAGTTTAAGGTTTTTTATATTCTTATCCCCTTATTTAAGCCATAACATTCTTTTCTTCCAACAAATCTCATCTATAACATGGATTTCATGAAGCTAAGAAAGCAAATGTTTTTCTTATAAAAAAGTGTATTGGTTCATTTCATACTTAATAATATTTTCATTTAATGATTGTAATTATTTCTCAATTTTACTTTTTTTTAACAAAAATATTCTTGAAATTTTTTTTATTCCACTCTCAGATTCTATTTTTCCAAATTTCAATTTGCTAGATAGCTAAAACATTCTAGATCTTGTTGGTTCCCAAATCAATAGATTTTCAAACCTTAAAAGTATGCCAAGCTTTATGATTAGGTTTAACAAGTGATATTTCCAATGAATGAAACTAACTAGGATGGTTATAATTCCCTAATCTTTAGGATCTAATATGCCTGGGTAGGTGTACAGGTTTATCACCAATGATTGTTAACTCTCTAAGATTAACTGATTATAATCAAGAAGATTGAAAACCTCATACAAATTTGTAGAGTTTGTGTGATCAAAATTTTTTCAATTAAATAATCCTCTAACAATGTATTTCACACTAGAATGAGGGTTTGAAATAGACAATGAAAATACAAAAATAACTACTACTCCTACTCTCACAATTGGAAATTAAAATATATAGAAAAGATTTTACAAGGAATTATTTTGGGGATAAAAATGATCAGTTCCTTTCTTCCATTGGGTAACAGAGTCGAAATGTAGATTGATATGTGTCCTCCTACTAGCTATAATTAAAATTCTTTGGCACTCTAATGTTTATGACTTGAATAAACATGCAAGGTAGTTAATTACCAAGCTCTTCTTTTTAATTCAAATAAATATTCCAAGTTACTGTGACTTATTCAAAATAATCTAATTCTTAATTGAAGAAACTAGTCAAATAAACCACACAAAACATGGATGTGCTTTGGTAAACCAGACATATACTTGATACACTTATTTAAATAACAAGGAAAAATTCAAATTAGAGACAACCAAATAATTATTATCAATAACCTCAACAAAACAATTGAAACCAAAATTTTGGCACCAAGTTATTGCTTTCTTTCCATTATTGTGCTTCAAAAGGGTTTTTTACAATGTATAGCTTTTCCCAAAATCAATCCCACTCTTCCAACAGTCTTGGTTTCCCTTTTATAAACACATGGGAGCACTTCAAATCATTTACATTCAAAAATGTTTACACCATCCCTTTGCCCAGAATATGAAGATACAGAACTTTACATAAAATGTCTTGATTACAAAAGTTTACTAAATACTTAAGTCATTACATGAAACTTTGAAAATACAATCAAATATGCTCCATATCTTTAAAATACGAATAAATTTTTACCCCTATATCACTACCCCGCACATAACCCCACAAGCGGGACAACGGGATTTATTTTTTCATCCTCCTCTATAATAAAAAACAAGTTAATTTGCCTTCAAAATTTCCTTCAAAAACACGTCAAAATTACTCGTGTGACCCTAAGGTTGAACTGAGATGTTAAAATATGTCACAAAAACATGCCTGCGACATGGATTTGTTAATTTATTCCCAAGATACAAAGTATTGATAGTCAAATATAGTCTCCTAGTCCTGGGCTGATCTGACATAGTGTAGTCTAAAAAACTCCTCAAACCTTCACTAATTTAGCCCATGAAAAATATCAAATCATGTCTTGGAGCACTGAAATTGAACATGGGTGTGTATGAATATCAAGATAATGTGACCACCCAAGGGAAATTCCTGAGATTCAACAATTAATTTTTTATTAACATTAAAAGTGGGTGGCCAAGAACCCTCAGAAACTACAAATATCAAAAATCCCCTCAAACCTCACCAACTTAACACCTAGAAAAAATATCAAATTGAATCTTGGTAATCTATGATTGAGATAAAGGAGATATGAAAATGGGGAGAATCACTAGAACCAATTCACTTCTCTTGAAAATCACCTGACTTCAAATTATTAATTCTCAAAGTTAGCTTTTTGAAAAACTTGACACTGTGCATACAACAAATATCAACAAACTACATTTTCTTTCGACATATGAAAAATATCAAACAAGATGTTGGGGATTTGAAAATGGACATGGGAGCATATGAATACTAGGAAAATTATGGGGACCACTTAGTTTTGCATGACACTAAATTGGTAATGGAATATTACTCTTTGAAGATGACTACCTTGACAGATATAATAAAGTGTTGACAACAAACTTCTTCAGAACCTATAAAATTGATGCCTAAAAAACGTATCAAATCTAACTATGGGGGGCTGAAAATGGACATGAGAACTCATTGATAATAGATGAACATGATAATATAGTGGTTTGACTAGAAAATCACAAGACATAAAGTTATTCATCATCAAATTTGGCTATTCAGTAAAATTTTGCAAGTATAGTTTTGGGTGTTGTAATCAACTTTCTCATCATGGGCATTTCAAATTTAGCCAAAATCTTAGGGTGCTAACAGATCCATCGATAAATGGAGCACTTTTCTACCTATTTTCTATAAGACCTATAAAATTAGATTCTCTAAACCATAATGTTTCAAATATAAATGGACACTTGTTTGGACCTTTATCTTCAAAGTGTGTATAGTCCATAGGATAGTGATCAAAACCAGAATGAGATATTATCTTGTTAGTATATCTAATATTTTTTTTCAACCAAGATTTTGTAATAATAAACCTTTCAAGTATTTTTGCAATAAGGGAGAAATTTGTCTTCTATTTGACCAAATAAACATGCCCTATTGACAATGAATGCCAATCAATTCATTATAATCAATGAAATCTATAAAATCTAATTGAGATATAGTGGCAATAATTAAACCCCCTATATTTTTTTTCAACTTGGAAAGCCAGGATGGAATCCTTTTTGGTCTCTCTTGGATTTGGATTCTAACAATCGGTTGAACGAGGATATATTATGCTTGTTGTCGGTTCAACAAGTGATTATGAGATCAAGGAATATGAGAACAATGGAAAAGAAATAAATTCTATTTTGAGTGGACTTTCTAATTTAGAACTTGGAAAGGTGATAAGTCTAAAAATTGCAAAAGAGATCTAAACAAAGTTGGAGAGTATTTATGAAGGAGATAATAAAGTCAAGCAAGCAAAGATACAAAATTACAAAGCCTAATTTGAAACCCTAAGGATGTCTGAAGATGAAGATATTACTACCTACATGCTTAGAGTGGATGAATTTATCAATGCCATTAATGGTCTTGGTGGTAAGTTGGAATAAAGTGAAGTTGTGAAAATGGTATTAAGAACTCTTGCTAAGGCTTATAGTTCTAAAGTTTCTGCTATTGAGGAAGCTTGAAATTTGGATAATTATTCTAGAGATCAAATGTTTGGTAATTTAATTTCCTATGAATTAAGAGAGTTTGGTCAAGATGCTACAAATAAAGAAATTTCTTTTAGAGTCTACAAGGTAGACAGGGTTGATAAATCAAATTTGGATTCAATCTTGATGAGGTCCAGAAGCAAATTTTATAAGGAAACTGAAAAAGGGCATTGGAAAATACAGAGATAAGTTACCCTTTCAATGTTTGAACTATGGAAAGATAGGTCATAATGCTTTTAAATATCGAATAAAAGTTTCAAATGAGAAACCTAAGGATCATAAAGGAAAATTTGTCAAGAAGAGTTATTATGTTGAAAAAGACAATAGTTTATTTGATGATGAGGAATCATACTATCCCAATGATTAAAAATGATGAATGCTTGTTCATGGCTCTAAAATTTGGAACTAATTCTACTAGTTATGGAAGATATATGAAGGAAAGTGCTCCAGTAATAGGTCACAACATTAAAGAAACTATAGTGACTACCTTTCATACAAGAGAGGAGAGGAATTACTAGATAATTGATAGAGGATGTTCAAATCATATGATAGGTGATAAGAGTAAGTTTGTTAAACTTAAAAATTATGGTTGTGGTCTTGTTAGGTTTGGTGATGATACATCTACTAAGATTTGTGGAAAATTTTCAATTAGTTTTGATGGAAAGCATAAAATAGATGATGCTCTTTATGTCAAGGGTCTTTGGCATAATCTTCTTAGTGTAGGACATATGTGTAGCAGAGGATACAATATGGTGTTTCAGGATGATGGTTGTGAAATCAGAAAAGGAAGATATGAAATTGTTGCAAGTATGTGTTGATTGGTGTTTTTATTGATGTCAACAAGCTTTTGTTTTCATTGGTGTCAACTATATGTGTTGAGGGAGATTGGTTTTGAAAATGAACAGTTAGTTTTGTCTATGCTTTAATTTGTTGAGCTATATTGTCATCAGTTAAGGTTAAAAGCACAAAGTTGTGTCATACTTTAAACCAAATTAATAGTTTCAAGCAAAATATTTTCGGTCAAAAAAGTTTCAGCTGAATAGGTTTCAACCGAAACCACATGGCCTATATGTGGCACATAGGGTTTCGACAAAATAAATTTCACCCAAATCCCTAAATTTTTTCTTTTCTTTTCTCGCTTTGAAATTGGATTTTTTAATGTGTGAGGTTTCTATAGAAAGGGTTTTGGGTGAAACCCTTTCTACCGAAACTATCTATGTGGCATCCTAAATGGCATCCAACTCAACTTTTTTCAGAATTTTCTAAAACTTTCAACTTCAACTAAGTATTTCTTCAGACATAATGGTTTTTCTACAAAAAATAAAAATACCCTTTTGTAGATCTTGGAGTGGTGAATCCAAATATGTATTTTTTTTAATATTTTGATTAGGTTTGATTAGTTTTAATATATTTTATTTTTAAAATAATGTAAGTAGGTTGTTAAACTTAAAAAAGAGGATGATTAGAAATTTAAAAAAATAGTAAAATATATTTATTTAAAAAAAAATATATATGGGTCACAAGAGGAGAGAGTCTTCTTCAAAAGGGTATAATTTGTGTTTTAAAAATGATTAAAAAAATAGACAATAGTTGACAGCTCGTGAAAACTGTCGAATTCTGACAAGTTTGACTTTAAAACATTATTATGAGAAAAACATACATCAAAATTTGATTTTTTTTTTCCATGCACAAGATATTGAAGTTACCTATTTGGAGAAAAAAAATTAGGGAGAAATGATTTTTTTTTCAATTTATTTCTTCATGGCCTGTGAAGTCACTTTTTTCTGAAATTTTCAACATTCCAGAATTTGTTCTTAAATTGATAAAAAAGTAATGATTTTTGTTTTAAATCTAAAAAATTACAAGAATAAACTTCATGAAAAGTTTTTCATTCCATTAATTTACATCATTTTGAAATTCAAAACATAAAGACCACTTTTATGCAGTTGAATTTCGGATTTGTTTTGTTTTTGGTCGATTCCTTTATGAAGTGTGATAGAGGTTTGTGCTTTTAACCTAAGCTACTGGCGTTAGCCTCTAGTGTTGCTATGATAAGCTTCTATATATGGATGTATTAGTGTTTAATATGATGTTTACATGTCTCTTATGCTTTGTTTCCAAGTGCTTTTGGGTGAGTGTGCAGGATCATGGGGTCCAAAAAGTGGCGATATGACAAAAAAGTGGCTGGCAACTTTAATTTTATTTGAATTTGATGAAATGAAAGGGTTTATTGAAAATAATTTTAGCTTTCCACCAATATAAGATATGCCTTATTTTAAATTTGATAGATTATTATTATTTATTTTCTACATGTATTATGACTAAAGTCCTGATTGATAGGCTGATTGAAACACATCTTTAATTCTCAAACGATTTCACATTTTTCAAATCTAAAAGATGCAAAACATTCTATACTTCTCTTACTATAGGATTAGAAAAATAAAAAATAAATTTCATAAATTTTTGACCAAGTTATGGTAGTTAGACAAACAAGTTTTAATATTTTTTTTAAAAATTAATAAATAAATCATAACTAATTATTTACATGTAGAAAAATTACAAAAAAAATGCTGCATATCCTAGTATGTGTCCTCTATTATATTAAAAGTTTCAAAAAAAAATTCCTTGTACTTAGGTTGGTCAAACATACACCTACTTTTAACTTTTTTTTTTGAAAATTTTAGTACTATTGCATTGAAATTTCTAGTTTTCACTAAATAGATTTACTTTTTTCCAAAAAAGCACTAGTATCTTAGAAACTACATTCAATTTTCTACCAATTTTTTTCTTACATATTTTTCAAATAATGTTAATAAGCTATTCAAATTTCATGTCAAGTTGCCTAATGCTATTTTTCTAAATTTTTATTGCCACTTAAGGGGGCCTAGTTTGGACTCCCATGATCATGCACCGACCCTTTTGAGAAAAAATGATTAAAAGAGGAAACATGAGTTGTAAAGTTGTTATGGGTTATAAAGAGATGTTCTAGTTTTTCTCCACATTTCTTCTAGGTGGAATATTTTCTTGTGTGATTAAGATATGTTGGTGAGAGGTGTTTAGAGGTGTTATATTCAATAGATGGTATATTGGATCATCGTACAATAGAATTTATGTTCACCAGTATGTGAACTAAGTTTGCAATGTTATTTGTAATGGTTTCTAGGATAAATGTATTTTCTCAACATTTCTCCATGAGTTGATGTTTGGTCTTGTGGATTTGGGAAGTTGTTCATATTGCTTATATATTTCATAGTTCAAGAGTGTTCATGATTTAGTGGAGTACAAAGTGAGTTTCATATGTCAAAGTGTATGGAAGGTAAAATGGGTGTTTAGGATGAATGTGTTTTACTGGTGCAAGTTGGTGTGAAGAATTTGTTGGATCTTAGGTGGTTTGTGGAGCCATGTTATGTGGTTTGCAAGCCATCCTTATGTTTGAGGAAGCATGCAATTCAAATTTTAATGGTGTTTGCACATGTAATAATCGACCTATTTTATACACTACATGCGAAGGTGTTTAAGTATCAATGAAGGTGTGGGTATGTGTAGGATCATCATGGAAAAAATAGGCCCTTAAGTGGCAATGAAAATTCAAAAAATCAGAGTTAGGCAACTTGACGTAAAAATTTGAATAAGTTATCTATATTATTTCAAAAATATGTAAGAATATAATCTATACAAAATTGAATTTAGTTTGTAAACTACTAGGTTTATTTAAATAATAAATAAATATATTTGGTGAAAATTTGAATTTTCAATGCAGTAGTACTTAAATTTCAAGGAAAAAATAAGAAGTAGGTGTTTGTCTGACCACCCTAACCACAATAAAATGATAATATATTTTTATAATATTTTAGATATAAGTAGAGGACTCATGTCTTGATGTGATGCATATTTCTTTGTAATTTTTTTCCAAGTAAATAATTAATTATGAATTTTTTATTACAACTTTTAGAAAATATAAAAACTCGTATGTCTGACCACCTTAACTTGGTCAAAAATTCATGAAAATATTTTTTTTTCTTTTTTTAATCCTATAGTATGTGAAGAATAAAATGTGACACATGTTTTGGATTCAAAAAAATTGATACCATTTTAAATCTATATATGTTTTTCAATCAACATATCAATCAGGACTTTAGTCGTAATTCAAATAGAAAATGAATAATAATTATTTATTAAATTCAAAGTAAAGAATAAATTATATTGGTGGAAAGCTGAGAATCTCCTTTAAAAACCCTTTTTGTTTCATCAATTTTGGGTAAAAGAATCGTCGGCTAGATGGGTCATCATATCACTTACATATCACCACTTTTTTGCCCATCATGATCCTACACATACCCGTGTAGTGTGGTGTGTGAGAGTTAATTTGGGTCTGAGCTATATTTTATTGTGGTCCACTTTCATTCTTATCCATCATGATAATGTTTAGTAGCAACCTATTTTTGAATTTGTAAGTGTGAGACGTGTGTAGCCGACTTGAATATGCTCTTCAATTCATAGATGGTATAAATACAAGTTGATTTGATCTGACATGAGGTGTGCAAAGTATGAGATGTGAATGATATGAATTGTAGAGTTGTAAGGTGTGAAATTTTGAAGTGCGATGCCAAATTTAAATTATTGGATTACCCAATGTAGTGAGAAGGTGTCTACAATCATTCAAACACACTATTATGGCAATGGAAAAAGTATCCCTTTACTTTTCCTTGTTTGTTTGGGCCCTCCTTGTTAAATTGAGCACTAATGTTGCTTTGATTTAGTGTTGTAATGTTTTTAACACATTCACATTAGTTCTTGGGCCCTTGTGAGCTAAATAAACTTAATTGTACCTTATTTGGAGTGTTGTAAAGTATTGTAACAAACTTTCACACTTTTCTAGGCATTTCATAAATAATTAGGATTATTTATGCTTTAATTGGTCTAATTTGGCATCCACAAGCCTCATATAATGCATATTTCTAAGGATAATACTGACATAAATCAACATCCAATCATTATTCGTATGTTTTTCAAGTTGTATGCCCCAGATTTAGTGATATTGGACTCATACGCCACCTCCTTGGGAGTATGGTTCCCATCTAGGTTTCTGGGTCCCAATTTCGATTTTGCACCTTTCTAAGAATTTTGGAAAAATGTGTCTCATAGTTGAGCCTAATGGGAATCATACACCACTTTTGGCGTATGAGTCTTGTGTGGCCTAAAATAAAATTTAATTCAAATTTTTGGTAGGTTTTTATCCTCATAGATCTGATGTCAGCTTCTGTGTTGTAATTTCGATAAATTTGTCATGAATAAGTATAAATACAAGGTTATTTCACTCATTTTTACCTAAGACTTTTAAGAGAGCATTCCTAATCGCAATTTGATGAATACTAGAGAACTCAAGAACAATTCAACCCACAACCGATCCTACCATCCTTGACGAAACCATGATTGAACCAAAAGAAATTCCAAACAAGCAAAACCAAACTAAGATAAAACATTTTCCCACTTCTTAAAAAATACCAAGAGATAATGAAAACAACCCTATCACACCTCCTAGAATAAAACAAGTCTACAAAGTTAAAGAGAAAGTGGTCAAACAACCTCCTATGGTTTCTTCCATTCCTCCCCTTAGGGAAGAAAATGAACCTATGGTTGATCAACCCTCTCCTACGCAGACACAACTTGAAAATCAAACTAAAGAAATAGAGGTGCTAGATAGTGTATGAATAGACGTCATGACCTTACTCAAAGGTTAAATGAAGAAATAAATAAAGAAAATCAAGATCCAAACTTGACTGAAGCAATGCATGATGAGTCTCCCCCTTCACAAAAAGAAAAAATCATATAGTACAACCACAATGAGAGCTAAACCCTTCTTTAGACATTATCATTCAACCTCCTGTTGTGATTAATTTAGATGATGATGAGTAGATTACTAAAATTGATGAGGAAGTGCATAATGAATTGAATACATTGTTCTCCTCTTCCATGAGCTTAAACTACAATTCTTTTAAGAAGAGTGTTGAACTTGGCAATGACCCTAGTTTGACACTTGTTATTGTCCCTTTGGCTATTTTTTCTCCTTTGACATGCAATGAACATGATTGGGATGCACACAACCTTCTTTAGGTTGGCCTGCATGTGCCTTACTAGTCTTTCACATTATTTCATTTTCTTTTGTGTGATTGCATGTGTGTGATGTGATCCCCCGTGACATTTTTTTTTATGTTCTCTCTCTTTCTCTCTCTCTCTCTATGTGGCATTCCTCTATTTGTACCTTCATTCTTCTCTATGTCATAAATATTTTATCTTTTCATTTGTCTTGTGTTTTCCTTTTGGGGATGACACAAGGTGTCAAGACATTCATGTCTCTTCCATGTTGACCCAAAATATTTTTCTTTGTCATTTTCATTTGTCTTGTGTTTTCCTTTTGGGGATGATGCAAGGCATCGAGAAATTAATGTCTCTTCCATGTTGACCCGAAAGGTTTTTCTTTCTTTGTTTTCACTCTCTTTATTTCATTCTTCTAGTTCTAAGTGTATTTAAGGAATAATGACAGTTTTGAGCTCTCTAAACATTGTAGAAAAGAACATACTGACCCCAAATCCATAGATCCCCTTATGTGTTTGGAGTTTCATTTTAGGGGCAACCCCTCCCCTTTCATGACGTAGCTTTATTTGGAAACATATGACTTGGTATAGGGATTTCCAATTTAGCTATCATGTCTTATTTATTGTTAGCATTTATCATTTTCTACTTTAAAGTAATTACTCACAGTAGGGTGTTTAGAAATTTCTTTAAAGTGGGGGCATACATTGGCATTATTATTTTTCATTTATTCTTTTCATGTTTCATGGCATAGTCTTCTTATTTCATGTGCTGCATTTTTCATTGTGGTTGACATTGGGTGTGATATCCCTCAAGAGCATGATCTCTCTTAACATATTATATTCCTCTTAGTGGATTGATGTGATACACTACATCTCCTAAGCAATGAATCTTTTATTGGTCCTCTCTTGGAGATATTAGGTACAATATTCCCTAAGTTAAAGACCTTGCATGAAGTAAGTAAGAATCTTTTGAATGTTCTTTACATTTTTCATTTACAAAATTTTTATTATATGGAAACCTTGCATAATACACCTTGCATGCTTGTGGAGCCATCACGTTTGTTTATGAGTTCCAAGCATATGAAGCTTTGCTCCTTATGGAGCTCAAAATTCATTGTTGCATGATGCCTTATAAAATTTATCAGGAGGTATAACTTTGGTATGGTTTGATGGGAAGCCAATATGAGGCATGATTTTCCCTTAGCCACTCGCATGTGTGTGTGAGCACATACAGGTCATGTGTGTATGTGTCTCACCTTCTTGGATCACTCACCTAGCAGACAACCTATAGTTTCATTGCTTTAGAGTGAGCATTCATTTTCAAACAAACAACCTAGATCTAATCCACATCGTGATGCACAAACAGTCGAGGCTTGATCCACCCCTTTTTATTTTATTTTCTCTTTGTCTTTGGTAGTGTATGCTTGTGCCTTGTTGTTACTCTTCATATCATTTTCATGTGTGTCCTTTTGTGCCTATGTTGGTTTTTCATAGGATCATGATCTTGGGGGCTTGATCATCCCTTTGGATCATTGTTATCCTATCTTACTGGCATTGGTGCATTCAAATTCATCTTGATGCAATTTTTTCTCCTTTAGTGTGATTTTGAAGCAAGTTCCTCCTCTCACTAAAGTGAGGGCTAAATATGGAAACAAAAAATTATCCCTTTACTTTTCCTTGCTTGTTTTGGCCCTCCTTGTTAAATTGAGCATTAATGTTGCCTTGATTTTAGTACATTGTAATGTGTTTAATAGATTCACATTAGGTATTGGGCCCTTTTGGGCTAAATAAAATTAATTATATCTTATTCAGAGTGTTGTTAAGTATTGTAACACACTTTCACACTTTTTTATGTTTCATAAATAATTGGGCTTCTTTATGCTTTAATTGGCCTAATTTTGCATCCACAAGCCTCATTTAATGCATCTTTTAAAGGATAATCCTGACATAAATCAACATCCAATCATAATTCAATTTTTTAAAAGTTGTGTGGCCTATATTTAGTGATTTCAGACTCATACGCCATCTTCAGCGTATGAGTCCCACCTGCATTTTTGGGTCCAATCTGAATTTTGCACCTTTCTAAGAATTTTTGAAAAATGTGTCCAATAGTTAAGCCTAATGGGAATCATACACAAATTCTAGTGTATGAATCCCATGTGATCTAAAATCAAATTTAATTCAAATTTTTGGTAGGATTTTATTCTCATAGATCTAATGTCGGCTTGTAGTGTTGTAATTTCAGTAAATTTGGCACGAATAAGTATAAATACAAGGTTATTTCACTCATTTTTACCTAAGACTTTGAAGAGAGCATTCCTAATAGAAATTTGATGAATACAAGAGAACTCAAGGACAATTCAAGATCATTTATAAAGCATTCAAGGGCGGAATTCTTCAAAAAAATTTGAAGCAATTCAATATTGATTATCATGTCAAGGTGATCAAGCATCAAGCATGTTGTTGAGCTAGTGTTGTGATGTAGCATTCAAGATCCAAGATTAAGCATTGTTCTACACTTGTTTCAAGATCTAGATCTACATTCTTCATGGCCATTTCATGTTAGATTGCATATTTACAAGACATCATTCAAGGTATTATTCTTCATGTTCCATATTGCATATTTCATATTTCATATTTCATGTTTCTATTTTATTATTTCATCATTTGGTTTAATTACCTAAAAGGGGTTTGACCAAGGAAAACCCCCATTTCCTAACAATCAACAAGTTTTCCTCTCTTTAATTTGTGATTGCAGGTTTATAGATTGAAAAAAAGTGGATTTGAAGTCTTCAAAAACTATCAAAATGAAAAAGTTGCAAATGTTGTCAAGGGTATGTATAGGATCATCACGGAAAAAATAGGCCCTTAAGTGGCAAAAAATTCAAAAAAATCAGAGTTAGGCAACTTGACATAAAAATTTGAATAGGTTATCTATATTATTTCAAAAATATGTAACAATAGAATCTGTAGAAAATTGAATGCAGTTTCTAAACTACTAGGTTTTTTTTTAAATCTATTTGGTGAAAATTTGAAATTTCAATGTAGTAGCACTTAAATTTTAGGGAAAAAATAAGAAGTAGGTGTTTGTCTAACCACCCTAACCATAATAAAATGATAATATTTTTTTATAAGATTTTAGATATAAGTAGAGGACTCATGTACCGATGTGATGCATATTTTTTTGTAATTTTTTTCCAATTAAATATTTAATTATGATTTTTTTATTACAACTTTTAAAAAATATAAAAAAATCGTATGTCTGACCACCTTAACTTGGTCAAAACTTCATGAAATTCATTTTTTTTTAATCCTATAGTATGCGAAGCATAGAATGTGACATATTTTTTGGATTCAAAAAATGTGATACCGTTTGAAAGCTATAGATATTTTTCAATCAGCCTATCAATCGGGACTTTACATGTAATTCAAATAGAAAATGCATAATAATTATTTATTAAATTCAAAGTAAAGCATAATTTATATTGGTGGAAAGCTGATAATCTCCTTTAAAAAATCTTTTCATTTCATCAATTTTTTGTTAAAAAAAATTCATTACCAACATACCCATCATATCACCACTTTTTGGCCCATCATGATCCTGCACATACCCTCAAAGGTGTCATGAAAAATTGTCAAGACTCACGAAAACTCAGATCTAGGATAAAATATCCATCCAATTTGCATGAAATCAGTGGGAAAGTTCTTATTTGTTCAATCTTCAGAGGCTTGCTAAGTTTTAGTTCAATATTTTTCTCCTAGGACACTTCATGATAAAACTGGACACTTCATGACAGTCTGGGCATATGAGTCGTAGTTAGGGTTTTAGGGAACAGTTTATGGGTTTTGTTCCTCTTAGTCTACAACTCCAAATTTTAAATTTTTAGCTCTTCAACACCCACCTAGGAACCATATGCCACAACTGGCGTATGATTCCTAGTGAGCATTCAAAGTCAATATTTTAGGGTTTTGGAGCTTGTTTTGATCACATCTTTCCTCTAGGTGCACCTTTGTTCATTCTCAGTTTATCATTCTATATTTCAGTTTCATTCTCTAGGTCATCTAGTTAGGTTTTTCATTTCATTTGCATATCTTTTATTTCCAAGCCATAGCTTGGTGGTGAACCCCCTTTTATTCATTTTTTAAACCCTAGGACAACCTTTAGAAGACCCCTTTCCTTCATTCTATCCTTGGGATTAAGATCTCTAAGGTTTCCTTGAATGAAACTTGGAGAAACCTATTAGCTCAATCCCTCAAAACATAGGGTTTACATTTTTATATGTTTCAATTCTAAAGGTGTTGGAGCTATTGTGTTGGATTCTCTATTGCATTGAGATCATGTTCTCTATGTAACATTCTTCTCTATCTTCTTTTTTCTATTTTGGTAGTGAGCCTTGGTTGTGAGCCTTTCAAAGTAGTGTGCCCCTTCTAGTAGTAAGCCTATGTAACTAGTTTTGCAATTACTTATATTGTGAGCTAATCCTCACCATGGTTTTTCCCTCAGGTTTTCCACATAAATTTGGTGTTATCTTGTGCATGGTGTTAAAGTTTCTTCAGAACTTCTATTATTTTCTTTTCATGCTAATTCATCATAACATATTAAGGTTTTAATTAATACGTGTGGATATGAATTCTAATAATGGTTTTTGAAGTTTTAATAAGATACAATTGATTCACCCCCCTCTCATTTCTCTTAATAATTCAAAAATTGGTATCAGAGCAAGGTTCCTTGGAGAAAATCTTAATTGCTTAAGATAGATCTAGGATGTCAAACAAGAAGGAAATCCCTATGTTTCATGGCACAGACTATGCTTTCTGCAAGACAAAGATGAAAGGCTATCTGGTTTACCTTGGATATGATGTATGAAAGTTAATGAAATGGATGTGGGTCCCATTGGGCATGCCAAAATATCATATAGCTAGCTCAATTGATAAAACAAGAATTGAATTAAAGAAATTAACAAGATAAATGATCAAATTAAAAGCCACACTAAATGAAATTCAATTAACAATACTAAAAGACTCAATCAAAAGCATTAAAGATAGAATTTAAAAGCAATTAAATCTAATTAATATGCAAACCTCCCAATCCCATTGTTGGTATTGAAGAAAAAATATAGTATAGTGATGTGGAGTGCTCAAATTTGCCTATTCCATTATGAAAAATCTTGTTTTGAAGGTGGTTGATTCACAAATGCTCTCAAATTACTCAAGAATATATGGCTCAAGAATTCAAGAGAGTGAGGGTGCTATGAAAACTATGAATATAATTCTTGTTGAAAGGTGAGGTATTTATAGATGCTAGTAATATTTATCAATGGTCAAGATTGAATTGGATAATTAGAGGATGGGAGAAGATTAAGGAGTTGAGTGTGGATCAAGGATTAATCAAGTGATTGATAATCCATGAGGTGTGGATCAAGGATTAGATCCATGGTTCATAATCCATGAGAGACTCAACAATATCTCTTAATTCATGAAATTAAGTTGGAGATATTTCAAGTTGGAGGGAAGAATTTGAATTTGAAAAAGGAATAATTATATGGGGAATATTCTTTGTGCAAGTTGGGAGATTGGAGGAACAATTAATTAATTAAACAATTTAGGAAAATCATTTAATTGTGCAAGTTGGAAAAGTTATATTTTAATTAAATAATTATGAATTACTTAACCAAGAGGGAAATTAACATTTCAATTAAATAATTTGGAATTGTTTAATCAAAAGGAGAGAAAATGATAAATTATTATTCAAATTAATCAAATAAAATCAATTATTCAATTAATAGGGGAATAAAGTGAATTTAACTAAATAATTGGATATTATTTAATTAAATAGAGAAATAGGTGAATTATGAAGAAAATGATGTTAGTAAGTGGAATCAAGGAGTGTGATATGCTCTAAACATTTTCAAGTGTCTCCACAACCATTCTTATTGTGAATGGTGTTTCTATACCTGCACAAACACATGATTAGATCAAAATGCAAGTTAGAAGGAATATTCCCCATGAGATTCATTTGAAACATTGAAACAAGAAAACAATATGAAGAACACAATGAAAAATGATTAAATCCTATTCAAATGAAAAAACTCTCAATCCCATGGGGGAATTTGTGCCATTTTGATGTGGAAAATGGCCCTCTCCCAATTCCTTGTAAGCTTGATAATCAATGATGAAGATTTGATGCTCCTTGATGAAATTTCTTCATAATCTAGCTATGAAAACATGAAAATCGATGAAAATGGATGGAAATTTCTCAAGAACTTGAAGATAATGAGGCTGCATGAAGTTGTGGATCCCCTTTCAGTAGAAGAGCCTTCCATTTATAGAAGAGAATGATGGATAAAGAGGAAAAATGGATGAATGTGGGACAAAAGACCAACCAATGAGAGAAGTCCACGTGTCCACATGTGATTGGAGGAGGAATGAGCACATTTTGATGAATGTGCACATAAATGCAAGAGGTTGAGGATTTGAAATTTGAAAGATGGAAAGTTGGAGGGAGAAAGAAATGGAGTTAATGTCACTTGGCTCAAGCCAAAGGACATGTAAGAGGCTTTTAATGCGTTGTTGGATGTACTCATCCCTTTTGGATGGATTTTTCAAATTTGAAGAATATTCCTTTTTGATGCCAAGTTGAGAAAAAATAGAGGAATTAATAAATCAAATAAAATGATTTATTGTGCAAGTTGAAAAATCTAGAGGATTTGGGGGATTATGATTACGATTAACCAGGATTTGATGAATTTAGATGAAGATTAGCTGATTTGACAGTTTGACTTAGATTTTAGGATTTAAATAAATCAAAATGAGATGAATAATGGATTTAGATTTAATTAAATAAAGATTGATTTATTTAATTAAAGAGGGTGATGTTAGATTAAATAAAATAAAGATTAATTTATTTAATTTAAAGGAGATGA
This sequence comes from Sequoiadendron giganteum, assembly GCA_007115665.2. Classification (NCBI taxonomy): domain Eukaryota; kingdom Viridiplantae; phylum Streptophyta; class Pinopsida; order Cupressales; family Cupressaceae; genus Sequoiadendron; species Sequoiadendron giganteum. The sequence goes on along the minus strand of CM021109.1, from coordinate 277,473,372 downwards.
CTTTAGAGATTAATTAAATAAAGTGAATTATTTAATTAAAAGAGGGACTATAAGATTAATTAAATAAAATGATTTATTTAATTAATAGGAGATGATGACTTAATCAGATAAAATTGATTTATTTAATTAAGAGAGGAAATGTGATGAATTTTACTTAAATAAAGATTATTTAATTAAATGACTAGTAGAGGAGATGATTCGAGATGAACTAGTGTTAGTAGGATCAAGATTAAGTGTATAGGATCAATCCATATATTTTTTATGTCTACATTTTTCCCCTCTTTGAAGCAATGTACCTGTTGCATTGGTTCAAAAAATAAACTGCTATGATCAAAATTCAAAAAAATTATGACCTTTTTGGATGCCCTAGTGGAAAGAAGTACTTTGGTACATTTCCTCCTCGAGTGATCGAGCAAAAATTTCAATTTTATGGTTGATCTCGCAACAAAGAGGTTCAAGATGTACACACTAGTGATTTTTTTGATTGATTGTCATGATGCCATGTTAGTGTGGAGAGAAGAAAGAAGAAATGAGAGGATGAAAAGATGATCCAACAAGTCCACATTATTAATGATGATGATGATGATGATGATGATGTTGATGATGTTTTGCTTATCAGGAATTGGGATTTTAAAAGGGTCATTTACCTTATGTTTTATAACACACATAGATACGATGCATCAAGGTATAAAGGACCAAGATGGTGTTGTACCTAGTGTGATGGACTTTGAATCGACAATCAGATAGTAGTAGTCCTATTCACACCTGTCATACAAAACTTTATTCAGAATGCAGTTCATATATTCTAAACATCTTGGACCAAAAAATAGAAAGAAATCCTTCCTATGTGTTCAACAAGACATCTAAAACACCTTCCCCACAAACTAAACAAAGCACACATGACCAAGTTATATTACAAGAATATCCAACAAGCACTATAGATAAAAATATAATGAACATTTCCCCATTCCTTTCTCTCTAAATCCTTTTGTTTTGACTTCATTGAGAGGTCATTAGAATGAGCACAAAATAAGATAAGTCAAAAAGACAAAGATAAAGAAAAAAAACAAGCTAATGTTCTTTGTACTGCTAGCCAAGGCTAAACTACGGTGATACCTAATGTTGATGTCCATTGTAGAAAGGATGCATCCTAGGACATGTTGTGATCAGGTGATATGGGATTGACTGGATGATAAGTTATTGATACCAAGAGTGGATTAACTTTCTTACTTACTGACCTAGACTTGAGACTTTGACAATTGAACTTTCACTTTTGAACCTCCTAGACTTGCTTTTGACTGGTTTGCCAAAGGGTGAAGGCGATGATTGATTTATTATGAATGAGATTATTTTGGGTGAAAAATGAAATGAGATGGATGATTTTTTTCAAATATTTGGATGTTTTTGGTATTTTTGAATGTTTTGAGGTTGTTTTTGGTATTTTTGAGATGTTTTACGAATGTTTTGATTTTTGGATTTTCTAATGTTTTTGGATTTTGTGTCTCGGGGGTTGATCAAAAGATTATCCTTTCCTACATTTAAGCTCAAAGATGACGTAGTTCAGATACCATTTTTTTGACTTCTTGACCTGTTTTGTGATTTTTGATATGTTTTGGATGTTTTTGGATTTTGATATGTTTTGGATTTTTTTGGATTTTGATATGTGATGTTATCATTGCTCTATTTTGGGATTTTGTTGAAAACCAAGCTAAGGTTGATTGATCATATTGATGGATTGATGATGATAATATTGTTGAAAATACACAACAATGCAAGGATAGTGTTAAACAACATAAGGATTTCAAGATTGATGATGATAACATTGTTGAGGATACATAACAATGCAAGGATAGTGTTAAGTAATATGAGGACTGGGAAGGATATCCCAAGATGATGATGGATTTTTTGGATTTGATTGATCAGGATTTTGAAGCTTGATTTTGGAACAAAATTTATTTTGAGTGATTTTACATGATGTTGAGGCACACATTAGATGCAACTAATATTGGTTGTTTGGATATATGTTCGATAAAAGATAAAGCTTGACAAGGAACATCTTCTTGTCAAAATATGCCATGGGCTAGTGATTTGGATTTTGGCTCACAAATGCTTTGACCAATTTGATTTTATGTTTTTCAATGTTCGGATCACCACATAAGTTGGAGGATATAGATCAAGATTTATTCCCAAAGCAAGATGTAAATATTTTCCCCCAATGTCTAGCAATGTTTGAAAGGCCATGGGTGGATTCTTGGATAGATGGATGGATGGATGGATATGGTAAGAATGAAAAGGATGCCAAGGATTATCCTGTGATAAGATAAGGTGTTCGAATAAAGGATGCTCATTTGGATAGTGCTTAATGGCTCAGATAACGTTGGGTAGGATAAGACCAATGAAAATGACCCATGTCAAGGATTTTACCATAAGAAAATGTAAAGTGTACACCAAAATTTGGCAGATGGATGGCAATGGGTTGGATAAATGGTTCATGGATGAATGGATTTATTATGGATAAGATGGATGGAATGTTGGCTTTATTATGGATGTGATAAGATGCTTTCTCCTGAAATGGTGCATGTAGATGCTTAATTGTACATATGACACCTATTTTCTAGGTTTTCATCATGGTACCTACCCAAAGTGCTACCATAGTGGTTTTCACTAGAGGATTATTTTTATCTTTACTATTTTCAATCCTTTTTCTTTTGTTTTTGGATTTTTATATTTTTTGCTTTTTTGGATTTTTATTTTTTTTATTTTTTTTTTCCTTTTTTGTGAAATATTTTATGCTCATGTTGGACCACCTAGTACTACTGACATTGATGCTTTTGTCATAATTTTTTCTCAATATCCTACTTGAAGAAGCTTCTTTGCCAAGATACATGCACTTGAATGCAAATTTTGAGATTCTTGATCTACTTTTTTGATACCAAAGTTAACTTTGTCTTTTCCTGCACATCGCGATAGAGTGCCTTCTGAATCCTTATGATGAAGGGTCATTTCCAACACATGGTCAATGTGATAATTGGATATCATGCATGGAGGCAGGGATGGTGTTGTGTGTTTAGGAATAAAATATGGAGTGGTTGATAGTTTGGAACCTTTGACTCTCAAAACTTGGGAAGACGAGCAATAATGAGTGGATATGAAAGTGTGCATGGAATTAGGACCAAAAACTTGATATATTTTATATGTTGCTTGGGAAGCATTCTTTTTCTTTTGTGGACATCTTTGATGGATACTTTTCCATTTTTTATTTTTCCCCATAGTTTCTTTGACTAATGGAGTTTGATAGGGATAATTGTATTTGTATTCTTTGGTATCCACTTGTATTTGATTGGTCCTTCATGCTTCACTACTTCTTTTCTTTGATGTCATTCTTCGTGATTTGATTCAAATATTTCTTTTGATGTTGGTCACACTTCATGGATGGGGTGATGGGTGGATGAAGATTCGTGATGTGGTGAGTTGAAGTATTAGCATCGGTTTCATCATAAGTATTCTTTGTGCTCCCTATGTTGATGCTTGCTTGAGATGAAGTTGCCCCCAATTTTATAGAAGTATCACTGATATGTTTAGATCGCTTAATTGCCAAATAACCAAGACCCTAATGCTTAGGATTGCCAATAACCTACACTAGTTCTAGGATACCATGTTCATGTAGGCCTAATCCTCTACCTTGATAATTCATCTGTACAAATTTTTTATTTGCAATAGGATACATAATTTACTTTGGAAACAAGGTGATAACCCTTCTCTGCTCTATTGTAGCACTTCAAAGGTGATATCTTCTTTATTGATAAGATATCTTTCTATAAAAAAGGTAAGTGATCCAAGTTTATAAGTGATAGGATCCTCCATATGTAGGATAAATTCATGATTGATATCTTTTGCTTGATCTTGTGAAATATCATATTTTAATGCTTCTTCTAGAGGTATTGATGATTCACTATCCACATTAAATTCTTACTCATGATTCATTTTTGATATGCCTTCACAGGATGTTTTTGATTCACCACTTCTATAGGAGCTTTCTTCATGGCCCATTTTTGATATGTCTCTAGATTTCTCTATATCTTGATCATGTGTATAAATGTTAAGAGTAGGAGACACTTGTTCCTTGGTAATAATATCAAGAGTATGAGACTCTTATTTTGAATAAAGATCATCTACATGTCCATCCAAAGAAATAATCTCATGGGTTGATGGAGGAGTGTGTGCTATATCGATATGATCATCATTTGTGACATCTTGTATAGATAGGAGAATGTCCATTAGATCATTGTAGTATCTCAGAGATACGAATTCTTGATCTTGATTAATGTTGGAATTGCTTTCAACATGTGTTGGATCAAGTTCTTGACATGGGTCAATTTCATAGGATGGATTTCTTATAAAGCGTTCTTGGGAATCATCCTTAGGAATGGGAAGTGGATTAATATCCTCTTGATCTTTGAGTGGATTTTGATAAAGTGTTGAGTTGAGGATCCCTTTAGTATCTGCAGCGATGAGGTCGAAGCATGTCAATATGTCTTAGCAAGGACCATTGCTAGACCTTGGTGATAGATGTTGATCACGCCTTGGAATAAATTATTGAAATATTTCCTCTAACTCATTAGGTGATGTAGAGACATTTTCAACATGATCATTGGTGAATGGATTTTGGATTATGTCAATAGGATTAAATAACATCAACACATCTTGAAATAGATCATTGTAGGAAGGGTTCTGATCATGACTAAAAAGTGGCTTTTGATGTATGTTTATTTGATCATTGGATGAAGTGGAAACATCTTCAAAGTTCTCATTGATGGATAGATCTTGATCATCATTTTCAAAATTTGTGGAGGAGGGATTGTCACTGCTATTGCTAGTGGTTGAATCCTGATCATTGTCCCCAATAGTTATTATTTTTTCATCAATAAGGTCTTGGACGATATTTTTAATTCAAATACAATTTGATGTTGTGTGTCCCTTTATTTTGTGAAAATCACAAAGGTGCTTCTCATTATACCTTGGTGGTTTAACTTGGGGCTCTTGATAATTCTCATAAACAGGGATTTTAATGAGATTTTCTTATATCAACTGTTGCATGATTGATTTGATTGGTTCCCCAAGTGGTGCGTATTTTCATTTGTTACCTTGTGAGATTTGTAATTTAAATTGACCTTGTGGCGATTGATTTTGGAGATGTGGTGATTGATCTTTGAGATGTGGTGATTGAGCTTTGAGATGTGGTGATTGATCTTCAAGATGTGGAGGTTGGTTTTGTTGTTGATGTTGTTGATCTTGATATCCAACTTCTTGAAATTGGAGATATTGTTCTTGATGTGGGTGGGGACACAACCCAATGCTTTGATGAAATGGTTTATCCAATGGAAGAGTGTATTGATTTTGGGGTGGGTGGAGATGTATCTTGGTGCAATGAGTCAATTATTTTGGCAAGTGAAGCAATTTGATCTTGATTTTGATCTTGACACCCTTGATATAGTTGATTTGGTTTTTTGTAGAATATTTGGAATGCACCCTTGTGGTGTTTGTATGGGATCATGGACAAAATGGTTTTGGACAATGTTCTGATTTGGGATGAGGTTTAGATTGGAAATTATAGGTTGAAATTGAACATGGTTTTGGTTGGGAATCATGTTTCTTTGATTTTGCATGGTGTTACCTTGACTTGGATCAACACATGGAGTTGTTAACATATTTTTTGGACTTTGAACAAAATTTGTATGGTTTGAAAACATATCTATCCCAAATTTTACCAAGTATGGATTTGAAATGTTCATGTTTGGTAAACTTGCACTTGGTATAGTCATATTTGGCATGTATGGACTTGGTCGGATAATGTTGTTTGGAAGAAGACTCATGTATTGATTGTTTGGTTGATAGATTTGTAAGTTTTGACCTTGATTTAAATCTATCATCAGGAAAGGTGGTTTAAAATTTAGATTGGGAAAACTCACATTTTTTGTATCATTGAGGCTTGTAGAAGGTAATGATCCCATGTATAAATTGTATAAATGTGAGTTCTAATAATCGATTGGCATTGTAAGGCTTTGATAGTTTGGTTGATTTAGACCACTCATAATGCATGAATCAAGTTTAAATTCCATGTTTTTCTTATGTTTTAACCTTGTTGAAAAAGTGAACCTCTAAGGTGTTTAGGACCAATAATGAGATGGGAGATGAAAGGGTGAGTGATATAGGTGTTTGAAATTTTAGGAACTTTGGAGGAATACTAGAATTTAGGATTTAGGATTTTGATTTGGATTGGGTTTGATTTGGATAATGGACTTATAAATCCCAAGATGTTGGATGTTATTTTGGGGTAAATTTGTCCACAAAGGTGATAATTTAACTAAATATGTGAGGAAGGATTCATCCACACAAAGTGATTTTAATTTTGATTGAAGGATTTACAAAAAGTCTAATATGAATGATTTTTCCCAAGCTTCCAAAAGTTGTTTGTGAGATGGGATTTGATTAATGTTTGAGATGGAGGAAATGGTTGGTTGTTTTGATCCTAAATGAACCTAGGAGGACTTTGTTTATAGGACCAAGGTCGTGAAGAACATTCTTTTCCATAAGAGTATTTCAAACCAAAAGACCAATGTCTGCATGACCAAAAGATAACAAGCACATGTGTGGGATTCAATTGATTTCATCTTGATTAATGAATTTATTTTACCACATCCAATGTATTTCTTAAGTTTCAAACTAAATGCCTATTCCTCAATTCCTTTGCATCCCACAAAGATTATTATTTGGAAATCAAGGATTCAAGGGCATAGTTCCCTAATGTCGACTTAAGTGAGAACAAATTATGATATAAATCCAAATACTTCGAAACCTCTAAGGACAAAGTCCCTAGGGAAATCAATAGCACTTGGATTTTTTCAAAGGTATTTGCTTCATCTAAAGGGTTTGAAATTTGATGATCTTGTTGAATGTTTTTTTTTCCAATGTTTAGGATCCAAGAAAAGTGTTTTCGATTCCAAGAATATGCACAACCCTATGGATAATGAAGAGACAATATTTGTTGAGTTCCCACTTGGATAAATCCAGGTACGCTTACTCTTAGTGGATGATTAGATGCTTGACCACATAGGCTCCCCCTTAAAGTGCACTCACTTCTTGGGTCAGCCAAGCATCAATACCCATGAAACTCCCATGGCATACTTCTCATCTCTAATAAAGCCGTAAGAATGTGGGCTGGCTTCAGAACGAATGTTCTTGCACCAACAAATAGTTAAGGATTTTGGCCTCTCTAAACAAGGGGTTTTACTGCGGGCATTTCGTTTGTGGGGCATCATCCATGCAGCAAGAGACCATTACTTCCCTTCTTGTTGGAATGATCCTCGTGATACTCAAACTTTCCTTGAGTACCCACACTTATATACCGGTTGGAATTCACTTGGCTTTAGAGTGTTACCGGTTGGGTTGCTCCCTAAGGTGATTACTTTTTCCCACCAGGCAGAACCTCTATGGATAAAAGAAGTGAGCAAGTACATCCGTAGTTCGATTGATTTTTGTTGAGAAACAAAGAGAGAACACTCGCGATGTACTCCACTCACACTCACAAGATTTATTCAATTTTAGGAACCTAATTTGAAATGTGGAGGTAATCACTTATACAACTTAATATCACAAAAGTGACTTTTGATTCTCAAGATCGCTATAAAGCGTGAGAGAAGTGCATAGGTCTTTTTGATGACATTAACTTGTAAAATGGATTACAAAGCAAAGAGTACACATGTTTATTTTAACCACAAAGCAATGATGTGAATTCTTTTTAAGCATCAATTTTGAAGTGTGAGATTTTTTTGTTCATTTATTAAGTCCCAAAACAAAATCTAGTGAGTTTTCCTATGATTCTTTTTAATCCTTTTGTTTTATTCTTTTTAAGCGCAAACAAAATTTTTTGAGTCCTAAAAAAGAAAGAAGATGACAAATCCTTAGAAAAGGGATTATAATTTCTCCCCAAAGTGTTTAAAAACACTTGTTACAATCATGTGATAATGATTTTTCTTTCATTTCCATGCTACATGATCCTTTAAAATGTGTAATACAAGCTCTAGATGTTAGATTAAATCAAGAAACAAGAAGATATGAGGGTTAGATAAATGAATAAGCATAGAAACCCTAAAATTTAGACCAAGTTTCATTGTGATTTGACATTAGGTGAAAATTTCAAAATTTTAACTCTATCAAAGTTGGTAAACACCTACACCATTGGATAGCTTATGAAATTCTACCCCATTTCAAAAATAAAAGCTCCAAAAAGGACCAAAATATGACCAAGATACAACCATTATAAGTTTGGGTGAAAAATAAAAAAAGCAAAGGTGACACCCTTTGCAACGACATTGTTTGAAAATGTGGTGCTATTTGAGGATTCAAGCGACGATCTGGTGAAACTAGCAACTCTGTTTGGAAAAACAAAGACTGTAAATGTGCTGCAATTCCCTCCAACGATGCTATTTGACCTCCAGTAGCATTGTTTGACCTAGGAAGACAAAAAACATAAAAAAAAAAATAGAATTTGACCAAAAAATGTGTTAATTTCTTCAAATCCGCCCTCCTTCTAGTGCCAAAATGTGAATGGTGTTTCTATACCTGCACAAACAAAAAGAGAAAACACATGATTAGATCAAAATTCAATTTAGAAGCAACATTCCCCATGAGATTCATTTGAAACATTAAAACAAGAAAACAATATGAAGAACACAATGAAAAATGATTAAATCCTATTCAAATGAACAAACTCTCAATCCCATGGGGGAATTGGTGCCATTTTGATGTGGTAAATGGCCCTTTCCCAATTCCTTGTAAGCTTGATGATCAATGATGGAGATTTGATGCTCCTTGATGAAATATCTTCATAACCTAGCTATGAAAACATTAAAATGGATGAAAATGGATGGAAATTTCTCAAGAACTTGAAGATAATGAGGTTGCATGAAGTTATGGATCCTATTTCAATAGAAGAGCCTTCTATTTGTAGAAGAGAATGATGGATAAAGAGGAAAAATGGATGAATGTGGGATAAAATACCAACCAATGAGAGAAGGCCACTTGTCCACATGTGATTAGAGGAGGAATGAGAATATTTTGATGAATGTGCACATAAATGCAAGTGGTTGAGGATTTGAAATTTGAAAGATGGAAAGACGGAGGGAGAAAGAAATGGAGTTAATATCACTTGGCTCAAGGAAAAGGACATGTAAGAGGATTTTAATGCCTTGTTGGATGTACTTATCCCTTTTGGAGGGATTTTTCAAATTTGAAGAATATTCCTTTTTGATGCCAAGTTGAGAGAAAATAGAGGAATTAATAAATCAAATAAAATTATTTATTGTGCAAGTTGCAAAATATAGATGATTTGAGGGATTAGGATTATGATTAATCAGGATTTGATTAATTTAGATGAAGATTAGCTGATTTGATAATTTGACTTAGATTTTAGGATTTAAATAAATCAAAATGAGATGCATAATGGATTTACATTTAATTAAATAAAGATTGATTTATTTAATTAAAGAGGGTGATGTTAGATTAAATCAAATAAAGATTAATTTATCTATTTTAAAGGAGATGACTTTAGAGATTAATTAAATAAAGTGAATTATTTAATTAAAAGAGGGACTATAAGATTAATTAAATAAAATGATTTATTTAATTAATAGGAGATGATGACTTAATCAGATAAAATTAATTTATTTAAATAATAGAGGAAATTTGATGAATTTAATTAAATGACTAGTAGAGGAGATGATTCAAGATGAACTGGTGTTAGTAGGATCAAGATCAAGTGTATAGGATCAATCCATATATTTTCCGTGTCTACACTTATAGAAACTCTTTGTCCTCTTTATTAAAAATGCCTAATCTGGCCAACTTAATGGAGGAAGTGACTCTCATTTTCTAAAAAAATGGGGTGTATTCATCCCACATCAAAAGACCTTCATCAATTTCTACATTCATTTTAATTTCCTAAATTTCCTTGTTATCGATATTTTTATAGGTTTTCAATGCTTCTTAGATGCTCCTAATCCCAAGAGACTTTAATCCCTCTCTCCATTCTAAAGTATTAGGGATAATTCATTAAGGGTCTAAATACTAGGAATCCTTATTCAATATAGCCAAGAGTGTAGAAGCAAGTTTAGATAAATCAATGGGTCTAACCATGATTGAAGTATGAAGTAAATTTTTACACTTGAGCTTTGATTTATTCTTTTATATTTTCATCATTCTTCATCTACTCAAGTATTGTGTACACAAATAAAATTTTGATGATGAATTCTCTTTTTCTCTAATTATGGATCCCAATTTAATGTGTTGTATTATATAGTCTCCAAGTTTCATTTGGTATTTGATCTTATCTACCACGGGGATGGATATTTGATCCACTATTACACCATGTTCATATATCTTTATTATGGATATCCTCCTTAATCTCTTCTTATTTTATTGATCCTTGAAGAATTCGACTAATGAAGAAAAATCCTCTTTTTATTTGACATATGTCCTTGTTCTCTTTCACAGAGTATGGTTGAGCCATATTGGAAGACATGGAGTCTCAATTTTTGTTGGATGAGAAGGAGAAGGAGGATTCATAACCACAATTCTAGTAATATATATAGATCTCCTTGCATGCCTCTCTAGTGAAGCAACTACTTCTTGCACAAGGTTGTGATGGTTTTCCATTATCAAATACTTTAGTCACTCACCCACCTATTCACCATCACTCTTAGGTTAGTTTTCCTTGTCAGGGTGGAGATGAGAAGGGACTAATTTATGTGAGGGATAATGGGGAGGTGAATAAATAATAGTTTGATAAGATGGACTAGGGATTCATGATTGAGATGTAGGGGATGAAAGATGGGAGATTGATGTGGTGAGGTTGGAAAAGGTTGCAGAGGAAGTGATTCGAGTGGTGAACTATGAGGTGGAAAGGGGGTAAGAGATTCCCTTGTAGAATATTATTAGGATAAGTGATATTAACCTTGGATTCCTAAGTCATTTTCATGTGTCTCCACGTTCCTTGGGAAGTGTTATCAAGGACATGAGATTAAAAATATTTCATATTTATTTATCAATGACATATTGTAATTGCATTCCATAGATGTTGACACATGTATGGTGGCAGCTAGAAGGCATCTTGGAGGAATATTCAATTTTGGAATCCACTTTGGGAGTTGAGTAGAGCTGTATTTACATGTCAATGCATGTTGAATGTTTCCATTTGCATGTCTTCCTAAGTTGGGTTCCCAAGTGTGCATGTTGTTGTATGTCCTATTTTGTAGCCGTTAGATTCATCAAAGAGCTATGGAGCATCTAGGATTGACCAAATATGATTGGATATGGATTAGGCACCCATGTGAGATCCATGTGATTTATTATATTTTACTATTTGTATGAATTGTCGATTATGCTAGGCATGGATTTTTGTTGATTGTTTCTACCTCTTGTTTTGGGATACTATAGTGGTTTTCCATCTCACAATCATCTATAAATTAGAGCCTTGAGATTATAGTTTTATGATTTTGAGTTGCAGGTAACAAGGTGCTACTGAATTTATTAGAGGAATGAAGTGAAGTGTATTATTATACATCTCTTTATGAAGATTAATAATATACTTTACCTCTTTCTTGTGAGAATTTTTTTCTTGAAAGGGTTTCTCCACATAACTCTTGTGTCATCTTTGGTATATTTTGTTTCATTACATTATTGTGAATTTGCTAATCACATAACCATCTAAGTGGGTAATCTTTGATAAGATTAATTTCATATTTTCAAACACATTATATTTATATTATTACTATTTTGTTACATATTTTTATCAAAATTTGGTATCATGGCCAATAGTTTTATTGAGAGAGGGATGCCTTTCTCTTAAGTGTTGGAGGTTTTTTTCCTATAGTGGGAGTTTTGCAATTTGGGTTTTGTAGATTTGTGAAGAATATTGCATACCATGGCCTCTACTCTTGTCTTGAAATTGATAAGTTCAATGGATTTTGGGTACGAGATGTGGAAATTAAAGATGGAAGATATCCTAGCAAAAAGAGATTAGTGGTTGATAATTTCTAATGGAAATAAGTCATCTAGTGCATTTGATGAATATTGATAAAAAATAGACAAGAATGCATGAGGAATCATATGGTTGTGTCTTGTAGATTATATTATCTTGAATTTTTAAAGGAAACTAGGGCATGTGTACCAATATGGAGGACCAAAAAGTGGATACCCCATTTTTTGGCCCCCATGAAAGAAAAACATGGGGATATTATAACATGATAGCATTAAATGATTGGATTAAATATTAAAATTAAAATCATATTTCACTTTGCATTTCTTGTCAAAATAAAAACCTAAGCATCCTTCTAAGCATGATCACATTATTTTAGAACCTATTTTTCATCCAAAGCTTTAACAAATCATCACCAAAATTCCATGAAGATATCAATGAGGTCAAAGAAGTAAGTATATTTAGTTTTTTAGTTTCAAATTTGGATTAACTAGGTAGATTGAATTAGTTTTTAATTGATTTTTTTTTTAATTTTGACGAATTTATAATTCACACCAAAATGTTGAAAATCCCAATTCACCTCTCCATGAAGACCCTCTTGAAGAATAGCCACAAAAAAACATCTCCTACACTTCCTCATAATCCTCCAAGAACACAACAAAAAATATTAGGGAAAATTGAAATCAACATAAAATAACTCGAGGAGTTAATTACAAGGTTGAAATATCTTTTAGGAAAAAACTCCTATAGGACCACCCTTGTTGAATCATTGAAATCCATTAACTCCCATGTAGAATTAGTTAGTGGGAAAATAAATAGTTGGTATACAAAGAGGGGACAACAAAAATAATATTACACAAAAAAAATTCCATATGAAAAATTTAAATAAAAAATGGAAACTTGACTTGTGTTCACTCGTCACTAACCCATGAACTAATAAAACCTTACATGGTGTATGAAAGAGGTTCCCTATCCATTGGTGCCACCACCAAGGGATAAAGAATAATTTTTGGAATAGGTGGTGGATGGTTTTTGACCATCCTCCATAAAATAACTATGAGGTGTACCACAATAATTTTTAAGGAAACTCTATTGTGTGTTTGTCCTTAATTAGGTCCCAAATTAATTTGACATGAGGGAGTTCTAAGGTAGAGATGCCCCTCTATATAGGATGGAGTGGGGCACAATGTGACTTAAACTAGTCACTAAGACCATTGGGTAGATTAGAGTTAGATCATGTGACAATCCCTTCCATTGTGAAGGAGGGCATTGAGGTGGAGACCTTAGAGTTCATTAGCTTTATCACCCATACCCCTATAAAGCATACCAGGCCTCTAGTACAAGGTGATGTAGGTGAGTCTTCTAGGCATCTAGTTCCACCTCATGTATATCAATCTTGTGGCTCTCTTTGTTTTTTTGATCCTGAGGATAGTTAGGATATGTCTACCTAGGATACATTTGTAGAAGATCAGATGGTCATGAAAAAAGATCTATTGAGTGAGATAGTTAGCTTTGATAGTTAAGTAATTGCCAAAAAGTTCATTTAATTCAATTTTGTTAGATTTTATTTTGGATTGTAAGAAATTAACTAAATTAGTAGATTTATTATAATGAAAATTTCAAGGTCACACTGTACCCTAGATCCAACACCCTCCACCTCCCTTTTACATGATGGTTTCAAGTGTAGAGGTGTGTAACTAATAAATAATTATAAATATTATATGTGAATAGTTGGACCTTATATGAATGCTATTATTATAAATCACTTAAATGGGTGTTGAATATGTTAAATTTGGTCCTTTAACATCAACACTTGGTTGTTATGATGCTCATTGAAATTTTACTCAAGTAATATAGAATTTTTTTAACCATAATATAAAAAATTGTCACATTTATTGGGGTTGCTCTTGACAAAGTTTTCAGGGAATTACATATTTTTTATTATTTTATATTTGAAATGAAATAATTATTGTTGATGCATAAATAATAGTTTTGAGTCTAAGTTATCTAAGATCAAATTCAATTTTAGGATCAATAATTGTAGTGTAGTAAAACACATACCCTTGCATTTTCACACTTGTTTAGGCCCATCTTGCTTTATTTATGCTCATTTATGGCTTAATTGTTCCTATTTTGCATCCACAATCCCTATGAACTATATGTTTTTATGGAAAATCCTACCAAACATCAAAAGATAAATGATCATTTTATTTTTTATGCATGTGTGTCCCCGATTCATGGACTGGGACTAAAATGCCACCTAGGGCATCTTTGTCCTCCATGGGTCTTGGGACCCTGATTTTGAAACCTCTCAATAAGGTCCCTTTTTGGAGTTTGTGCCCTGAGAATTGAGCCTCGGGACTAAGATGCCACCAAGGGCATCTTAGCCCTCATTGGCCTATTTTTGGGGTCCAATTTCAAATTCGGGTGGGATTTAGCCTCCTTTAATTAATAATTTCATATGTGGTATAATTTTGGGATGTTAAGCATTAACTAGTATAAATTCAAGGTTCCTTCACTCATTTCAATCCAATTCTTTTGTGAGAACATTCATTATATTCAAATTGAGTTCACAAGAGAATTCAAGAGCAACTCATCAAGTATTTGGAGCCATCATCAAGATTCAATCATCATTTCAAGGGTTTAGTGTGTTCATTCATGTTGTTGAGACAAGATTGTGGATGTAGCATTGAAGATCTATCTACAACTAGATTGTTCACATCAAATCCAAGGTTCCAATATCTACATTCTTCATGGCCAATACATGGTATATTGTAGAATTTCTTCACAAGACATCATCCAAGGTGATATCATTTACATATTTCATGTTTCATGCTTCACTTCGTTCATTTCATCATTTGGTTTAATTATCTACAAGGGGTTTGACCAAGGAAAACCCCCATTCACTAACAATCAATAAGTTTTTCCCATCTTGTGCATTTGTGATTGCAGATCTAGGTTGAAAACTTTAAGATCACTTGAAGTGCAAAGTTGTCAAAGTTGTAAAGTTGCATTTCAAAGTTGTCATCTTCAAGGAAACTCACCTATGGGTGAGATCCGACTATTTAAGAACCTGAGATCCGAGAGGAAGCAATTATAGATCTGGGAGCTAGGACCACATTCATAATTTTCAAAAAAATAGATCGGGACTAAGATGGTAGCAAGGGCATCTTAGTCCTCCAAGTGGAATATTTTAGAGATTTTTTAGGATTCTATATCGTTATTCGAAGGTTCTATGTTTGCCCTGAAAAAAGCAGCGGGACTAAGACGGTAGCAAGGGAATCTTAGTCCTCCAAGGCATATTTTAGCAATCTGTTTACATTTCTAGAATCCTATTTCCATCTCCAGGTTCCCTAGGTACACATACCCTAACTTGGAGTTGTTCATTTTTCAATATTTGTAAGCTTCATTTAGCTCATTTTAAGTGTTTTTCATATCATAGTGTGTTTTCAAACATTATCTTTTCCAAGCATTTGCTTGGTGGTGAACCCATTAAATCTGAAATAACACCCCCTCCTAAGTCCTAATTTTGTATTGACTCACCTTGAGAGGTTGATAGTCAATCCTATTAGGGTTCTTAGGACATTATTGAATGTTAGTTGGAGAAAGGATAATGTTCTATGTAGAGCTCCCCTTTTTCAACTAATCATTTTGGTGAACTCGAATTTTTTTGAGCATTCTTCCTTTTCTAATTTGGAGTCCTTTAGAGTCCTAGATCTAGATTGCATTCATTGCATTTTGCATCTAGGGTTTCTTGCATCTTGCATTAGTGAAATTGCATCTAGGGTTTCTCATATTTGCATTAGTGAAAGTGCATATAGGTTACATTTTTTTCTTTCTTGCATCATATTATCTCATTGGAAAACTAAAAAGTGCATTTTTCATCCTCTTAATTTCACTTAGGAACATTGTTATTGCATTCAAAATTGAAAAAAAAATGCATTCACTTTTGAATCCAATTGCTTGTTATTAGTCACTTTTTCTTACATTCATTTGCACAATTTTTTGTTTCCAAACATCAGGTCCCTAGGTAGGCAACCTGGGAACACTATTATCAACCCAGAATTGTCTGATTTTTTGAAAAAAAACCCTAACTAGGAAAAAAATGCCCTTGGTGCTATCTTAGTCCCTCTTTGGATTCCTATCTTATATTTTTGTTTGAACCATTTACTATCTATTTTAGCTTTTGAAAACTTAGAATTTCACCAGGAGAACTAAGATGCCCTTAATGGCATATTAGTCCCTATTGACTTTGACTTTGCATTTTTCAAGGCTTGAAATTGCTTTTTTGTGCTTCTATTTGCTGCAGTTGCTTTTTTGTTTCAGT
Organism: Sequoiadendron giganteum; assembly: GCA_007115665.2. Classification (NCBI taxonomy): domain Eukaryota; kingdom Viridiplantae; phylum Streptophyta; class Pinopsida; order Cupressales; family Cupressaceae; genus Sequoiadendron; species Sequoiadendron giganteum. Next base: position 277,457,011 of record CM021109.1, on the reverse strand, counting down.
TTTCTGATGTGTTGTTTCATAAAATTTAGTGAATCTAGCTTAATTAGTCTTCATTCACTACATTTTCAACATTCAAAATAGAATTTAAAACATCTCATTTTCAGTCTATTGCTTAGTGTAGTTAGTAAATTACCTTGTTTGAGGCCTGAAAACCTAAAAATGTTTACATTTATGAAAATTTGCATAATATGGATAAAATTAATTTTCACTTTTGCATGAACAATATTTACATTCATAAAACTTTGCATAAGTTTGATAAAAGTGCTTTTCATTTTCGAATATACATTGTTTTCATTCTTAAAGTTTTGCATCCATTGGATACATGTGTTTTCCATCTTTGTATATACATTGTTTACATTATTACAACATTGCATAAGATGGTTAAAAGTGCTTTTGATTTTTGGTCAAACAATGTTAGTACATTACCTTTCTAAGCATGCTAAGAAAAAGTTCATATCCCCTCTGTTGGGGATACGAAGTTCGGTTTGTCATCATAGAGCATGTCTAAGACAACAATGCCTTAGTGATTTTCATTTTTATCACTTCAAAGACACAAACAACTATGCCATAAAGCAAAAGCAGGCACAGTTGATCCCCCATTGATCCTCTGAGAGAAGTAAATGCTTAACTTAAAATAGATTCAACACACGCATAGATTCAAGAACATGAATCAAAAACCATGAAAGACAAAACAATGAACACACAGATATACGTGGGGAAAAAAATTTAGGTAAAAAATCCCACCTCCAAAACATTTAGCTCACTTGTATTATTGAGTAACTAAAACGGTTACAATACAAACATAGAGCTATGCTCTTCAGGATATTACATCATGTTCATCTGGAGAAAGATAACTGGCAACACAAAATAGAATCTTCACACATTTACAATGTCCTCATGATATACTGTGTAGATTCCCTTCAGCTCCTCATAAATGACTATCACAGCCAGCCTCACGGCCAGCCCATCCTCTTGGCCTTCATAGTTTCACATCTTCACAGAACTGAGAGACAAAGTGTTCACAGTCAGGACCATTCAAACACTCTCTGCCTCTCACTTCAATTGCTCTTTTTCTATCGAACTGCACACTTAATCCTTATACCATGTGCATACCTGTTCAACCCATCCCTGTCAGCAAATGATCAGTAGGATAAAAAATTATCCACCTGCAAGCATTCCATTTCTAATAATGTGCACTGCTTAAGCCACAAGCATCGAGCCACGCACCATTAAATCCGGTCTTAGACATGTCCATCAACCTCACTATAATAATGCATCTCAGTCGCACATTAGCAAATAACCATTCGGCCAACCAGATCATAGGGATCTTCCACGTGTCACCATCTCATTCATCTATCACTGTTGACTGTCAATCAAACTGGTCTAACTCGGTCAACTGAGTATCGAGCTCATCTGAGCTCCTACCGCATTACCACTGAGCCCACATGACCCAGCCGCGGTACAGCGGTGAGCTCACCCAACCTTCTACCTCGCTACCGCTGCCCCAGCCGACTCACCTCATGGTATGGCAGTAAGCCATCCAGGCTCACACCCTGACTCCACCACACTATCGCGCCCCTGTCCGAGTCACCTCTCGGTATGGCGGTGAGCTCGCTCGAGCTCACTTAGCCATCTACCTCGCTAACCCTGCCCTTCCCATCTTGCCTCGTAGTATGGCGGTAAGCCATCCGAGCCCGCACCCTAACTTCACCACACTACCGTGCCCCTATCTGAATCACCTCGTGGTATGGCAGTGAGCTCACTCGAGCTCACCTAGCCATCTACCTTGCTACCGCTGCCCTAACTACACCGCACTACTATTGAGCTCATATGGCCACCTCGCGGTATGGCGGTAATAGCCTGTGTTGACCACCATCTCCACCACGCTACCGCTAACCTTCCAGAGCCTCCCTGCAATGTGGCAGTAACCGCCTAGGCCGACCATTGGTGGTCTCACCGCGGCCATGGCGGTGAGAGGACCCACTGCCTGTGGTATGGCGGTTGTTAGAATTAAAAAAATTCCATGAAAGCCCTATGGTTTTTCTCCATTTTAATCCATCATTTGCCTTTTTTTTTAAAATAAAAAAATAAAAAAATAATATTCATTTTAATCCCTATCCACTTCATTATCCATTTTAGTCCTTACTGCTCTTTGAATTTGCATTCTATAAGCTTTTACCACCTTACCGCTGTCTCCCAAAATTAAACCACAATATGGCGGTGGTGGTTAGCAAGCTGGCGTTAAGTGTTTACCACGCTACCACACATGGTCTAAGCATAAACTATAGTATTGTGGTAAAAGGTAATGGAGTAGTCAATGAAGTAGTCGGTGGCCAAGGCAAACATGTAGCAGTTACCATGCAACCACGCGCAGTTAGTATGGTCACTACAGTAGTGTGGTGGACGGTCGACGAGCGACAGTGACGGTGTAGTCAACAGTCAACAATGAAGGAATCGAAGTGGCAGATGGGTAGCAGTTACCGCAATACCGTAGCCGCTAAAACAATGACCGTGGTAGTGCAGTAAACTGTTAGCGGGCAGCAGTGATGGTTACCGCCATACCATAACCGGCCAGAGCACAAACCGCTGTGACTGCGGTGGATAAGAATAAACAGTGAGGGAGTAGTAATGGCCAATCACCACGCAACCGCAGGTGGAAAATTCAAACCCGTGGTGGAGCGGTAAAAACGGTGAAAGCCACAAGGAGTGAAATATTGAAGGCTGGTAAGGTATTGGATTAAAATCAAATGTAGAACTATGGAGAATTATTTAATTTTCCGATAAGGCAATTAATTAAATATTTTATATCACTGTCATGAAATTCAAACGGTTTTACCAGGAATGTGAAATGTTGCAACGATTGGAATGTAATGTATAAATTATTTGAAAATTCAGTTGTAAAGGAGAGAGGTCAAAGTAGAAAAAAAATTGTTTTCTAACTGGGAATGAAAATAATGTAAAACCCTCTAGAAATAGTGCAATGGAGATGATTTTTAACCAAATTCCTTCCTTATTTTTGTTGTGGTGGTGTTATAACTGTCAATTCTTCTTTTTTTCTCTCCAATTTGGAATCTTTCGATCATTTGAGCTTAAATACATAACTGTGCGTTTTCATTTACTGGTATCTGCAAGTTAGAGTTAAATTCCTTTAAGTGAGTCACCATGTTTGTGAGATTTCTTTTGGATAGATAAAGGAGAGCTAAGTAAGAAAATATTTTAACACTATTTATGTCAGTCATGAATTGATGAAGCCATATGCTAGTCATTAAATCTTCATCCCATAGAGTGTCTAACAACTTAAATCATGTCAGGGAGGAATATCTATAAATAATTTGTAACATTTTCGACTTTGTTGCCAAGTAGAAAGAAGGCACTGATTTTCCATATCCTAGGGTAAAGAATTTATTACAAACAAATTATTCAAAACCTTTTCTGTGTAGTAGAGGTAATTGTAGTATTTTTTTTGTTTATCCATTCCTAATTGCTATTGTGGGTAGACTGTTTGGCAGGAAATTCATTCCAAATCCGCATATTTCATATATAGGTTCACCCACCTAGGTCTAGTAGAACCTAAAGATTAGAAGGTTTGATTGTATAATTGGCCTTGTATGTTGTCCAAGAATGTTGTAAGAGTCTGGCATACTCTTGAGGTTTAAACCTTCATTTTTAAGTACCAACAGTTTGGCGACTGTACTGGGGATATAATTTGAAAGTGAGCCTTGTCATAGAGTCAGTATCTGTAGAGGACTCCGTTGGGAATAAAGAATTGTAGAATTTCTCACTTTTAGAAAATGAGTGGTGACTCTAAATGAACAAATATATTGAGACTGATGAATTCAAGTATATATCAAAAATAAATCTTCCTAGAGTTCATATTATCATAATTGATCCCAAAATGAAAGGAAGAAGGTCTTTGTACAAAGATGGTGATGGTCCTAATGCCAAAAATAAATGGACAAAGAAGAATGATAAAGGTAAAAAGCTAACCAATGACATGGGACCATCAGACAAAAATAAAACATTGAAAGCATCACTGGAGATACACAATTCATATGGCACATTAGCAAGTGAAGACTGCCCTTCTAGAGAACCTCACACTCCTGAGGAACAGAGGAATCCCTTTTATCAACCAGATCCTAAGAAGGTTGAAGAATTCATGGCTGAATGTGAAGCCAAAAGAGAAAGAAGACAACACGAATATGATCAAAAAATGGCATTTCTTGAAGAAAATTAGGATGGACTTGGCTATGAAGCAGCCTCTAAGGAGAATTATGAACTTATGGCTAGGGATGAAATAAATGCAAGACTGGAACATGAGAGACAAGAAGTGGAAAGGGCAAGAATAGAATATGAGCAGAGGCTCCAGGCAATTAGAGAACTTGAAGAATTAAAATTGAGGAAAGTGCAGATCAGTACTCAAATGGCTAATCTGCAAAAATATGTGCCACCTCATAGGCAAGGGAACACTAATGCAGGCCCATGAAATTCCTCATAGACCTATCAAAATCAGCCAGGGAATCAAGGTAGATATCGAAATGTTCCACCACAAAATCAAGGTGTTCAGCCACCTCCTTATCAACAACATATACCCCCACAAGGTTAGCAATATGTGGAAAATAATAATCCTTTGTACCAACATTAGTACTACCAAAATCCTCCTCCACAATATGCAACCATGATTAGGCAGTTTGATTTGGTTGGGCTACAAATATGCCCTTACCCTATGGATAACAATTGGAGAAGTTTGGTCCCAAAATTCACAAGGAGCAGTGCTACTGTACCTGAGGAGCATTTAAGGAGTTTTAATGCTTTTATGCAAGATTTAGATATGCAGTATGAAGATATACAAATGAGACTGTTTATGATGTCACTAATTGAAGATGTCAAAGATTGGTTTAATAGTCTACCAAGAACTTCTATTAATTCTATTCATGTGTTTTATGAACAATTTCTTGAGCAGTATGGGAATCAATATGCACCTGAAATTGCATTGCATGAGCTGGTCACCATTTAGAAACACCAAAATGAGTCATCCTATGAATTCAACCAAAGGTTTTCTAAATTGCACAATAAGATACCTCCTGGATCTAAATTGGTTGATCCTACTACTTTGAGTATTTATTTAATTGATTTTGATACTAAGACAGGTTATGAGTTGAGGAACAGGGGTCCCAGAAATTTGGTTGAAGCTCAAAGGATAGAACTCACCATTGAAAACAATAGGAAAGTTGTAGGGATGATTGCCAAGAGGGATAACCCAAGGATTCCCCAATATGCTGCTCCAAATAAACAAGAAGGCACATATATTAATGAAAGGCCTAGACTACATGATATGCCCTATAATACGAATTGGAGAAATGGAAAGCCAATAATAGATGGGCCCAGAAATAGAGACACCTAATCCTTTGAAGAAGAAAGGGACTTACATGGTTGATAACAATCCTTGGTGTTCAGTTTGTGACTTTCCACATTCTTCAGAACATTGTGTTGTAGCTCAGTCAGTACCAAGAAAAGACATGGTAGAAAACAATAATGAAGAAGACAATAAAATTTATTTGATTTCTCGTATTCTCCACTTAGCAGAGCAAGGATATTCATCTTCATAAGAGGGAGGATATGAATATGACATTGTTCATCAGAAATATAATGTTCACATGGTAGAACAACAATTTTTTTTTTATTATGAAGAAAGTGATGATGAACAAGCTCCTCCTGCCACAACATATCAGCTTAATAGGGGAAATAGGAGGAGACCAACTGATGAAGAAATTAAAAGATTGAATATTGCAAAAGTTGAGCTAGCTAAAAGCAAGTATTGGCTGAGAAATAGAACAGTGAATGAGGATGAAGATGTTCCAAGAGGAGTACTCTTGAAAGATAAAAAGATACCCCATGAAATATCAAAAGGGACAAATGATGAGCGCCCTTATAAAAAGGAACAAAAGTATATCCCCAAAGAAGAGAATAAAGAATTCTCCAAAGACAAAAATAAGGTGGATCAGACATCAAAGAGGGACAAAGAGGAAAAAAAAGGTGAATCAATAGAACAAAGGAAGGTGATAAAAGCTTAAGGTGCATCTTTCCAATTTGTACAAGCTTTATCCCAGGTAAAAATATTTGTCCCATTACTTGAAATGATGAAAATTAAAGAGTATAGGGAGAGTGCTATTCAATAGATGTCTGGTGGGAGGAATCAAGTTGTGAACTTTGAACAAAATGAGAATCCTACAATTGTTGATAAGAAAGGAAAGATAAAAATTTCAGAAATTGGCTTAAATGATGCATTGATGAACACACCACAAATTGATCCATTTTTCACTACCCTACTCATAAATGCTAAGTTGGTAAGAAATTACATGATAGATTCAGGTGCTTCTATGAATATTATGCCACTGGGGGTAATGAAATAGCTTGGCATGTGGATAGATATTGAGGGTGGTAAATGTTATGCTATGGATAGTATGGCATGTCCCAATAGTGGGGATTATGAAAGATGTAGAAGTAAGACTAGCAGTCTACCCACAAGATACTTATAACATTGATATAAATGTGATTGATACACCTCCTCAGTTTGGAATGCTTCTATCAAGACAATGGACTGCAACAGTTGGAGGTAATATGCAATTTGACTTATCATATGCAACAATACCAGTTAATGGTGAGGAGGTGAAATTATATAGAGAACCAAGGGCGAATCAGATTGTTGAGTGTGTTCCTCAAGAACAACTTAATTGCTTTTGTGATGTAGATTTGGAAAGTTTAAGAGTTGAATTATTTTAGCCAGAACTAGTGAGTACTAACCCAATTAATAGACTTGTTTCTAGAAATCGGCAAGGTGTGTGGAAAATGTACTTTGATGGGGCTTGCAGTTGAGAAGATAATGGAGTTGGGGTAATTTTCATATCACCTAAAGGTACAACAGTTAAATATTCATTTTTATTGGCTTTTGAATGTACAAATAATGTGGTTGAGTATGAAGCTTTGTTGATTGGTTTGAACATGGCCGTCAAACACAAGATTAAGTTATTGTCTGTTTTGGGAGATTTTGAATTATTTGTGTCACAAATTAGATCAAAGTATGCTGCAAGGAACAAGAGGTTGAAACAATATAGGAATGTTGTATGGGATATAGTGGAACTATTTGATGCATTTTCAATTGATTGGGTAGATAGATCTGAAAACTTGATGGCTAATCTTTTAGCTAATGTATCCTTGAAGAAAGATGATATGACGTTGGCAGGAGTGTCTTAAATTGAGTTTAAAACAAGACCAGCAGTCCCTGACAATATATATAGTTGGCAAGTTTTTGATGATGATACTGACCTTTTGAAGTTCCTTCATTGTATAGATCAGTATGAAGCACATGAGATTGATTTCAATGCTTTTTTGGAAGAAATGGATGGGAAACACACTGTGTTTGGAAAGGAAGTTTTGCAGCTTAAAACTAACAAGTTTCCCAAAGGGCTTGTGGCATTGGAGAGGGTGTATGATGGGATTGATCATTCCTTCATAAAGCAGACACCAGTTAAGAAAGAGGATATAGAATAAATAAATTTGGGAACTAAATTAGCACCAAAGAGGGTTTATATTGGAAAGAAAATAAGCCCAACCATCAGGAGAATGCCAATCACATTGCTGAGAAAATATAAGCATGTGTTTGCTTGGTCTTATGAGGATCTGAAGGCATATAGAGAGGATCTTTTTCAGCATGAGATTCCACTTAATCTAGACATGAAGCCATTTAGACAAAAGCAAAGGCCTATTAACCCCACTCTTGAACCTAAAATGCAAGAGGAGCTAGCAAAGCTTAGAGATGGAGGTATCATAAAACCCATTAGGCATTCAATGTGGGTCTCAAATTTTGGTTCCAGTTAGGAAGAAAAATGGGGACATAAGACTATGTGTAGATTTTAGAAATTTGAATGTGGCTTCCCTAAAAGATAATTATCCTCTTCCAAACATGGAGGCAATATTGCACAAAGTAATAGGGTGTGAGCTATTGTCAATGATGGACGGATTTTCTGGTTATAACTAGGTCAAATTCAAAGAGTCTGAATAGTACAAGACATAATTCACTACACCATGGGGAACGTATGTCTATATAAGAATGCCATTTGGTCTCACAAATGCAGGAGCTACCTTTCAAAGAGCCATGGATGTGGCATTTGCAGATTTGATAAATTCTATAATGGTGGTATATCAGGATGACCTCACTGCTTATTCCAAAAGGGCAAAGGATCATGTTACTGATTTGGAGAAGATCTTCATCAAAGCCTTGGAGTACGGTATAAGTCTTAATCCTAAAAAATGTCATTTTTTTGTTACAGAGGGTAAACTTTTGGGGCATATTGTATCAAAGGATGGGGTTAGGATAGATTCTAAAAGGGTGGAGGCTATTGATAAAATTCTCATTCCTAAAACTATCAAAGCAATATAGTCATTCATTGGCCAAATTAATTTTGTTAGGAGGTTTGTGTCCAATTTTGTTGAGATTGTTAAACCTATATCTAAGATGTTGAAAAAAAGAGAGAAATTGGACTGGAATGTTGAAGCTATGGATGCCTTTGTATCTATAAAAAGAGCTATCAAGGAAGCCCCTATCCAAAAATCCCCTGATTTTACGAAGCCATTTCAGATTTTTTCTTTTGCTTCATTCCATACCATAGCTAATGTCATGTTACAAAAGAATGGTGAAGGTTATGAGCAGCCTGTTTCTTTTTTCAGTAAATCTTTGTAGGGGTTAGAATTGAAATATGACATTATGAAAAAATAGGCTTATGCACTAGTCAAAGCAGTAAAGGCTTTCAGACCAAGTACCTTGTTGGAGCTAAGGTCATTGCTTATGTCCCCCATGCAGATGTGAAGGATATCCTAGTACATACAGAAGTGATAGGGAAGCGATGCAGATAGATTAACAAAATTCAAGAATTTAACATGGAGATTCAAATTACCAAGTTGGTAAGAGGGAAGGGACTAGCCATGCTGATGGCAGAAACAAACATTGAAGCAAACCAGATCTACAATGTGGAAGGTAAGGGTAAAATCATAGCAAGTATTGAGCATACTCCATGGTATACAAATATAATGCATTATTTGAAACACATGAAGTGCCCTGAAGGGTTGAATGATAATCAAAGGAGGACTTTAAAGTTGCAAGCTTCTAAATATGCTTTTATCAAAGGGGATTTATTCTGGAAAAATAGGGATGGTATATTGTTATCCTTAGATGAATCCCAGGAAAAATATTTTTTGAAAGAAATGCATGAAGGGGTGTGCGAAGGCCATTATTCTGCTAAGACTACTGCACACAAGATTCTCTGGGCTGGTTATTATTGGTCTAGGGTATTCGATGATTCCTTTGCGTATGTGAGAAAGTGTGAAGCTTGTCAAAAAAATTTAGGAAAACTAAGGTATCAGGGAGCATTGCCACTTAGACCTGTGCAAGTAGAAGCACCTTTTCACCAATGGGGAGTTGATTTCATTGGAGAAATACAAGATAGATCAAGTGGAGGGCACAAATGGATACTAGTGGCCACTAATTACTTTACTAAGTGGGTAGAGGTTGTTCCAACTAGAAAAGCAATGAGCAAAGTGGTAGTGAATTTTTTGATGGAGAATATTATGACTAGGTTTGGCACTCCAATCAAATTGATCACAGATAATGGGATGCATTTTAGATCAGATGAATTTAAATATTTTTGCAAAATATATGGAATTAGTATTTCTTATTCTGCCCCATACCATCCACAAGCAAACAGCCTGGCAGAGTCAAGTAATAAAAATCTTTTGAAGATAATAAGAAGGATACTGGATACTAACAAAAAGGCATGGGATTCAAAGTTAAGATTGGCTGTGTGGGAAGACAGAATTACACTAAAGAAGGCAACTGGAAAATCTCCATTTGAGTTGGTGTATGGGACACAATCTAGGATGCCATTGCAAAATCTTTTGCTAGTTTATAATTTTATTTTGCAAGAAGACTTGGATATTTCTGATCCAATGGAGGAAAGAATGGAATAGCTTGCAAAGCTTGATGAAGTGAGAAGAGTTGCTCAAAAGCATAATGTGAAGTTGCAATCACAAATGAAGTATCTTTTTGATAAAAAGGCCAAGAAGAGAAAATTTGAAAAGGATGACTTGGTTTTGATGTGGAATGCTTGGTGTCAGGATAAGGGGAAGCATGGTAAGTTTGAAGCTTTATGGCTGGGTCCTTTTGTGATAACTGGTAAAGGAGGTGAGGATTCATATTTCTTGTAGAACATGTCTAGAGAGGAGTAGGAGTTGCTTGTACATGGGAAGTTCCTAAATCTTTTCTTTTCTTAAGGATCAACAGAGGGTCAAGGATTGCTAGTGCATGGATAATTCTTAATAACCCTTTTTAAATGTTAATTCCATGCACAGTAGTTTAAGAAATTTTGAAGGTTCTGGGTTTGCTAGTACATGGAAATTCTCAGGAGTTCCCTTTTTGAAAGCATTGCTTTCCTTTCCATGTACAGTAGTTGAGGATCATTTACTCCATCTTTCATTCCATTCATCTATTCTTTCCCTCCATTTGCCATGGTTTTCATTTTTCATCATTTGCTTGGTGTGCTCTCCCAAGTTGATTTTATGTATTCTTGTAGTGCTTGCATAACCACTCATCCCCAACAGGAGCCACTATTAGAATACAAAAAAAATCCATGAAAGCCCTAAGGTTTTTCTCCATTTTAATCCATCATTTTCCTATTTTTTTTTTTAAAATAAAAAAATAAAAAAATAATATTCATTTTAATCCCCATCCACTTCATTATCCATTTTAGTCCTTACTGCTCTTTGAATTTTCATTTTGTAAGGTTTTAATGCCTTACCGCGATCTCCCAAAATTAAACCGTGGTATGGTGGTGGCGGTTAGTAGGCTGGCGTTAAGTGTTTACCGTGCTACCGCATGTAGTCTAAGCATAAACCATGGTATTACGGTAAAAGTTAAGGGAGCATTCAATGAAGTAGTTGGTGGCCAAGGAAAACATGTAGTAGTTACCGCACAACTGCACGCGGTTAGTATGGTCACCGCGGTAGCACAGTGGACGGTCGACAAGCAGCAGCGACGGTGTAGTCAACAGTCAACAACAAAGGAAATGAAGTGGCGAACAGGTAGCGGTTACCATGATACCATAGCCACTAAAAAAATGACCATGGTAGTGTGGTAAACCGTTAGTGGACAGCAGTGATGGTTACCGCCATACCGTAATCGGCTAGAGCACAAACTGCGGTGACTGCGGTGGATAGGAATAAACGGCGAGGGAGCAGTAATGGACAATCACCACACAATCGCGGGTGGAAAATTAAAACCCACGGTGGAGCAGTAAAAATGGTGAAAGCCACGGGGAGCGAAATATTGAAGGTCGGTAAGGTATCGGATTAAAATTAAATGTAGAACTAGGGAGAAGTATTTAATTTTTCAATAAGGCAATCAATTAAATATTTTATATCACTGTCATGAAATTCAAACGGTTTTACCAGGAATGTGAAAGGTTGCAACAATTGGAATGTAATGTATAAATGATTTGAAAATTCAGTTGTAAAGGAGAGAGGTCAGAGTAGAAAACATTTTGTTTTCTAACTGGGAATGAAAATAATGTAAAACCTTCTGGAAACAGTGCAAAGGAGATGATTTTTAACTGAATTCCTTCCTGATTTTTGTTGTGGTGATGTTATAACTGTCAATTCTTCTTTGTTGTTCTCTCCAATTTGGAATCTTTCAATCATTTGAGCTTAAATACATAACTATGTGTTTTCATTTACTGGTATCTGCAAGTTAGAGTTAAATTCCTTTAAGTGAGAAACCATGTTTGTGAGATTTGTTTTGGATAGATAAAGGTGAGCTAAGTAAGAAAATATTTTAACACTATTTATGCCAGTCATGAATTGATGAATTCATATGCCAGTCATTAAAAATTCATCACATAGAGTGTCTAACAACTTAAATCATGTCAGGGAGGAATATCTATAAGTAATTTGTAACATTTTCGACTCCGCTGCCTAGTAGAAAGAAGGCACTGATTTTCCATATCCCACGGTAAAGAATTTATTATAAAAAAGTTATTCAAAACCTTATCTGTGTAGTAGAGGTAATTGTAGTATTCTTTTGTCTATCCATTCCTAATTTCTATTGCGGATAGACTATTTGGCAGGAAATTCATTCCAAATCTACATATTTCATATAGGTTCACCCATGTAGGTCTAGTAGAACCTAAAGAGTAGAAGGTTTGATTGTATAATTGGCCTTGTATGTTGTCCAAGAATGTTGTAAGATTCCAGCATACTCTTGAGGTTAAAACCTGCATTTTTGAGTACCAACATTGGTAACCACCAAGCCCACCATTGGCAGTCTCACCACGGACACCACGGGGAGAGGGACCACTACCAGTAGTAAGGTGGTAACCGCCGAGCCAGGCCGCTGGTGGCCTTACCGCACCACCACGGTGAGAGATATCATTTTTTGTGGCAAGAGGGTAATCGCCAGCACAGGATGCAGGTGGCCTTACCACGCGTAGTAAGGTGGTAATCACTAGACAGAAACCACCAAGACCAAGCCAGACCATTGCGGTAAAGGCCAAAACATGAAGGAAAATGCCAAGTCTTAAAGGGAAAAGCCAGAAACATTGAGGCATAATTTCCCAACACCCTCCCTATGAGAGTTTTTTTGTGAAAGAGAATACAACCTTGGAAAATCCTAATGATCATATTCATTCTTCTCCTAATATATCTCCTATTTGTGAATAAGATAGCTTGATGTTAGACGAACTATCGAATGATATTTTTGAGAGTCCTAGTTGTTTCTCTCCTCTTACCTCTCTTAGTAGACAACACATTGATGAAACATACAACACAACCATAGGTAATCATGACAATAACACTTTTTCTTCTCCTAGTATCTCTCCTAGTTGTGAAGAAGATACTTTGATTGATGAAAGTCATGAAAATCCTAGTTATCCCTCTACACCTAGGGAAACCCTTATTGAGTAAGAAAATTCAACCATTGATCATTCCCCTACTTGCGATGAAGTAATTTTGGAAGAACCAATCCATGAATATCAAGAACATTTGGTTTGTAGCTCTCCTAAAAGCTCTCCTACTAGGGAATATATCACAGTGGAAGAAAATGAGAAAATTTCCAATAGTAATTCATTAGATGAAGATGTTGAAGTGACATTAGACTCCCCTTCACTAAGAGATCATGAAAATAAGGATGAGCCTTCTGAGGTTATGCACATTAGATACCCCTTGGAGTACTCTCCCAGGCCTAAAATTATCATTTATCCACCACAAGTTCAAACCAAACCATCCTTATCCTCGAACCACCTAAGAACAATGTTTCACAGCAACCGAGTTACAATATTGTTGCTCATACATAAAACACTAGGAACAATCCAAAACCAAGACAAACACCTTCAACATCCCTCCCATTTCCTAATCTCATCTTACCAAGTCCCCCTCATTTGCCTTCACAAAATGGAAAGGAGTATGATCTTGTTAAACAGTTCTTAAAAATACTCTAAAGAGTCTTGTGTCAGTATGACATCTTGTACTAAGCAAAAGATATCTTTGTCGCAAAACAAAGCAACATCTCCTACTTTTGACCAAGAGAGTATCTTGACGAGGCTCCTCCAAGATCATCTGATTTCTCTCCCTCTAATAACATGAAAGAAATTTTACTACAAGAATTCATTTTTCACATATCATAGAGTTCATAATCATGCTACTAATGAATGTAAGATTTTAGTAACAAATTCAACATCTTAAGGACTCTGGTGCTCTTCCTTGGGTTGAAGCACCTATTTCCTCTAACTAAAAATTATTCTCATCCTATTTGTCTCATCATTTCCTTGCACTAAGTGGGGGATAGGGGTTACATATAAGAGCAAGCTTGGAATTTGGGTGACGTGCCTTAAGTTGGCTCACATGTGACATTTTGGGGGCAACCCTTTTCCTTTTCATGGCATAGCTTATCAGATCCATATGACTTGGCATAGGGCTTTCTGAATAAACTCTCATGTATTCTTCTACTTTAAAGCAATTTATCACAACAATGGTGTTAGCAACTGCTTTAAAGGTGGGGTATACATCAACACTCATGTTTCATTGTGCGATTTTATTTCTTCTTGTGATGTGTTTATTTCTTGGTGGTGTCATTGGGTTTGATTTCCTCCAAGAGTGTGATATTTCTTTGACTTGTCCTCTCTTGGAAATATTAAGCACAATGTTCCCTAAGAAGATACCTCATATGAACTAAGCAAAATCCCTCTGAGAATCTCTCTTTCTTGTTGTGTTACATTTTATTAATGTACTTTAAATTAAAGTCATGGAGGTGTGCCTTTGATATGGTCCCCTAGGGCTCACCTAGTGAACAACTAGCTTCACTAGCCCTTGTGAGTGTGAATTTTCTTGTCCTTATCATAGTCATGGGAGTATGATGTTGGTATGGACTTCCCGGGGATCACCTAGTGGAAAAATAGCTACCACTAGCCCTCGTGAGTGTGCATTTTGTTTGCATAGTGGATAGCACATTCCACTCGTAAACCCTCTTCAAGCCTAGACTTAGTCCACCGCATTGAACAACCAATCGAAGCTTGATCTGTGGCATTTTCCTTTCTTATTTTTCTTTTCCTATATTTGATGGTGTATGCTTGCAATCTGGTTATGTATTCATGTATCATCTACAAGTGTGTTCCTTTGTGCCTATGCCTATTTGTCATGGGATCTCGATCCTGGGGGCTTGATCATCTGTCTTGATCGATTGTCATCCCATCTTACTAACATTTATACATTTGAACCTAGATTGCAGATTTGCTTCACAAGACATCATCCAAGGTGATATCATTTACATATTTCATGTTTCATGCTTCACTTCATTCATTTCATCATTTGGTTTAATTACCTACAATGGGTTTGACCAAGGAAAACCCATATTCACTAGCAATCAACAAGTTTTTGCCATCTTCTTCATTTTTGATTGCAGATCTAGGTTGAAGACTTGAAGACCACTTGGAGTGCAATGTTGACAAAGTTACAAAGTTGCATCACAAAGTTGTCATCTTCATGGAAACTCGCCTACATGTCAGCTCTGGTTGTTTTAGAACTTGAGATCCGAAAGGAAGCAATTGCAAATTTGGGAGCTCAGGACCACATTCAGACTTTCTAGAAAATCAGATCGGGACTAAGATGGTAGCAAGGGCATCTTAGTCCTCTAAGTGAAATCTTTCAAAGATTTTTCAGGATTCTATTTTGTTATTTGAAGATTCAATGTTTGTCTTGAAAAATAGCAACGAAACTAAGACATTAGCAAGGGTGTCATTGTCCTCCAAGGCATATTTTGGCAATCTTTTTACATTTCTAGAATCGTATTTGCATCTCTAGGTTCCCTAGGTAGACATGCCCTAACTTGGAGTTGTTCATTTTTTAGTATTTGTAAGCTTCATTTATCTCATTATAAATGCTTTGCATATCATAATGTATTTTCAAACATGATATTTTCCAAGCATTTTCTTGGTGGTGAACCCCTTAAATTTGAAAGAACACCCCCTCCTAAGTCCTAATTTTGTATTGACTCACCTTGAGAGGTTGATAGTGAATCCTATTAGGGTTCTTAGGACATTATTGAATGTTAGTTGGAGAAAGAGTGATGTTATATACAACTTAGAGCTCCCCTTTTTCAACTAATCAATAATGTTTGTATTCAAATAATAAGCTTTTGTGGAAGGTTAAAAATTGAATATATATTATTGTTTTTGCTTAGGACATTACATCATCATTTGGTAGCATGATTTAGTTCTCTTATTTTCTAATTTTCATTGTTCATAACACCCATTCTCTTTTTCTTTCTCTTCCCACTTTCTTGCACCTCCTCTATCATTTTCCTCTATTCCCCTCTTTCTTGTATTTATTTTATGGATTGGAAATTCATACATATCTCTTCAAGTAGTTAGATTAAATTTTTATATGAAATGAAAACTTTTATTATGCAATCTAGTCTTATCTAGATTTGTGTTTGAGTTTCATTCCATTCCCTAAATGTGTTTCTATCTCCCATGTAGTTACATTACTATTGTATGCATACATTGACTAATCTATAAGGATTATTTTCAAGATCAAGTACAAGAATAAAAAATAGAGATATATTTGAAAACTTGTATCTCTCCTTTGGTAAATTTATCCTTGATATTTTCATGATTATCTATATGCTTTTCTATACTCTTAAGTAACTAACAATTTGAGATCCCAAAGAATGCCATAATTCCAATAAAGTGAATTAAAATGTGACAATGGATATTGCATACTCCACAATTCTAATATCATTATTTTACACTCATTTTAATTTTTTTGTCTACTTTGTTCCCTTTTATCCAATTTCTAGCCTATTTTCCCTCCCTCCCTTAGCTCTTTCCCCTTTCCATATATCTTGACACATTCCTAGTCCTTATATTTTCTCTATGTGACCATTTCCCATTTTTCATGCCTTTCCTCCATTATGATTACTTCACACTTAATCCATCTGTTTCTTTATTTTAGAGGTGATTGCTCTAAAAATTAAATGCTTTCTTATTCTCTCTCAAGCTTAGTTTCTTTCCACACTATTATTTCCGTATCACACACCTCATGTCATCTTGTTTCCTTTTCATCTTTCTCACCATATAAACTCACCTTCTTTGAGATATGCAACATCTACACCCAATAATTGCTCTATGCGTTGTCTCCAAAAATTTGATGCAAACATATAATTGGATAACAAAATTTGAATTAAATTATTCTCACTCAAAAAAATGATATTCATCCCCCAAAGATCTATAAAAAGATCATTCCTCCTCTCATTATAATCACCACATGCTCAATTTTTCTCTTGTTTAGACTTTTTTTTTCCTTCTTAGAGATCTAGAACCTTGGAGCATCATAATCAAGATTTAAAGATCATTTCTATAATATTTTGAAGCTTTGTCTATTTTTATTCATTAATTGTTTGTAAAATAATGTCAAGTAGTTTTTGTAATTGAATAATGTTGTTTCGTTTTTAAATTATGCAAACAAATACTCCTCTTGACATTTATACAACATTGGAGCATTGTGTTGGTGTAACAGTAGCAAGTTCAATGCCTTTGACAAAGGTACGAGGCAAATTAGTAAATTTCATATTATATTTATTTTTTATTTGTATATTATTGAAAAATGGAATGACATTCATTTGTATTTTAATTTATAGCTTCATTGTTGCCATAGGGCTTTGCAACTCTAGATCGTGAGCATACCCTTCTTGTTGTGAATGAACATAATGATTATTTGTATGTGATAAATAATTGTATTGTTATTTTTTATTTTACTTTTTGAAAAAAAACAGAAGTACAGTTTGAGAACCTCTTTGTTTCTTGAACTTCTCAAGTCTAAAGATATTTTAATTTAATTTTTTTTTTTATAATTCTTGTACTGACACTCCTGTTGCCTTCCAGAAAGCCAGTCGGAGAAAGAATTTAATCAAACTCAAACTTACTCATAAAGGACTCTTGGACAGGCTAAAGATTATATTGTCCTTGTAAGATTGTGTTCTAGATAATACTTAAATGCATAATTAAAAGAATATATATATAATATATTCTTTACCCTCGCTATCAACAGCAGATTTTAGGAGATGCAGGTTTCTTGCTTTCCCAAAAGAACGTGCTAGAATAATAACAAAAATCTGCATACAAATTAACCTAACAAGACATGATCGCCAGGAGTATCAAACACCAATTCCGTACATACACCACATTAAAAATAAAATGCAATCACCAGAGAATCCTAAACTCACTTCAAATTTCTACTTACCATAAAGTTGCTAAGATCACAACACAAATGGAGGCGAAATTCTCTACCACATTGCTAAAATGGCATGAGATCCTCTGCACTTAAAATCCCCTCTGAAATATTCAAAAAATACAGTTGATTGTTCCTTCAACGCTGTCTATCCATTAGAATTCTTAAAACCTGCTACAAATTTTCGAATTTTAACAGAATCAATTTCCTTTCAAATTTTGTTAAATGGGAATCAAAATGCTCCGCAGAACACCAGGATTCTAAATATAACCAGAATATCAACGATTAATGTACATATTTTGGTTTAAACGAAAGGATCTAGAACAGATCTTGAAAAGTTTCAGGAAAAATAGGGAATAATTTAGCCATAACAACCTTCTCTTCTTTCCTCTTCCTCTTCCCCTTCCCCTTTTCCTTGACCACGATGGCCTCGGACCTCAATTTCTATAGGCCAAATTGTATACGCGCCGTAATGTCCACCAAACTGTGAAAAAGAGGGAAATGCTCCTCCGCCACCTAAACGTCGTTGGTTAACCGCGGACCATTCCCCGTTCTAAGAGGTTCAATTGAATGACACACAAAGGAGACACCATTATATTCCATGCATCGAGACACGTGTCGACTAGGAACGACCTTTGTGACTAAAGTTGATGGCAAAATGGAGTATACGATCGTTGAATATTTGACCTTGTATTGAAAAATTATTTGCTATATTTTTGCACACGCGTCAGTTTCTCTATGAAAATTGGGTTTTGTGTTTGGTCCCCTAGATCAGCATGCAAGAATAATGAATGTTGCTTATCATTGCCCTAGTCTAAATGGGTTTAGTGTGGGGCTGAAGCAACTTTAGATAGGAGGATGAGTGAATGAGTTAGAAAGAGACTCGTTTTCTATGCATGTCCATCTTCTTGACATTGAAAGGTAGCTTGTGATTTTTTCCTTCCTTTAGAGGCAAATGACTACATTAGGGTCTTTTTTTTTAATGCATATATGCCATTTTTGAACATATATTTTGTATTCTAGATATGTGACATTGTATGTCTATATGGATTTGTTGTAATCCTATAGTTTTTTTGTATATAATTTATACCTTTAATGATATATAATGTTGTAAGCTTATATGTATTTTTGCTTAATACAAATATTTTTTACCAATGTTATCCATATTTGCATTATAAATGATTAATTGAATAAATGAATAATGAACTCATGCAACTATAAATGATTAATGTTATCCATATGTTTACTATAAACGATTAATTTAATAATTGAATGTAATGACGAAAATTGACCCCCCTTCTTGGAGATAAGGTAATTACTCATTTAATATGGACCCATTTTAGTACCTTTGCATTAATTATTCTTTAATTTATCACTTATAGGCCCCTAAGACCCATTATTTCGGATCTCGAGGAATATTTCACTTAAAAACTTGACAAAATCACTCAAAACATCGAAAATCCAGAAAACCCACCTCAAAAAGCTAAGGTGGGACTAATTCACCACCTTGGGTGAATGAGTTCCCTTAGGTAGGACCCATTTGCCAAGGGTGGCGAATGAGTCCCATTTGGGGTCTTTTTCAATTTTGAGCGGGAAATTCACCATTTCAATCCAAATTTTTGGTGGATGTCACCCTTTGAGATCTAAATAACGGTCAATTATGTGACAATGCCTATAAAAACAATTTTCTAAGTCATTTTATCATCTAGCTAATCTATGCAAGCATTCTCAAGAGAAATTTTCAAGATCTAGGCATTCAAGAGTCTGCACAAGAGCATTCAAGAGCAAGTAATCAGTAAAGTTGAAGCTTTGGAGCAACATTAAAGTGTTTTTGTAGGTCTTGAAGCTCACTTTTATTCAAGATCTAGCATTGTCAAGGGTTGATCATGGTTGTCTATGGTGAATCATGATGGATTCTAGGTTGGGGAGATGCAACTAGCCATCAAGCCAATCCTAAAGACTTGTTTCTTAAATGATTCCATCCTCCGTTATCACTCTACATTCAGCCTAAGGAAGGTACACATATCATTAAGGCTTGCTTAGGGTGATTAGAGATATCTCCAAGTGAGTTATTCATCTTCATATCTCCATTCTTGCATCATATTCTTACACATTCGAATAGGATTGAATCATGCTTCAAATTTCTTAGTCTTAGATACACTTAAGAGTAGGGTTTTCATGCATATTTCATTATTTATATCAAACTTTAATTACCAAACTAGGGGTTTGACCAAGACAAACCCCCCATTAGAAAATCAAGTTTATATTTTGTTTTGTAGGTATTCTTACGGATTCATATCTGAAACTCAAGTTGGAAGGAAAGAGCAGGTGTTGAAGTGTAGATCAGGACTTAAAATTCCTGGAAAAGAGGAACGGGATTGATTTACTACAAGAGGCGAATGAGTCCCACTATAGTTGTTTTCCAGATTTATTTGTAGATTTAGATACCCTTTTTCTCGAAACAAACTCTTAAGTAGAAACCCAAATTTGGGACCGATTCGCCTAGGTTGGCAAATGAGTCCCAGTAGGTCAAAAAGTCAAAATTTCTAGTGTTTCGAAGCTATAATCAGTCACTTTCAGGTTTCCAAATGCACATCATTTATTTCATTGCTTTTTTGTTTTATTTTATTTGCATTTCTAAGCCATTTTGTAGGTCATTGCATTGAATTAGGGTTTTATGTTACATCTTGCATTTCATTGTCTTTTCCAAGTTTAGACTTGGTGGTGAACCCCTCATTAGATCATATTAAGCCCCTAAGATAACCCTACTACAAATATTGTCTCATTTTATCAATATTGTCTCATTTTATCCTAGGATTGTGCATCACTTTTGAATCAAAACCCTTTGCTTAGATCTAAAAAACTTGAAAACAAACATTCACCAAATCCTCAAAATTTCAAACCCTTTAGGAGGAACAAATACCTTTGACAAATCCAAGTGCTCTTGCTTGCCCTAGGGATTTCATCCTTAGAGGCTTCTAAGTATTTGGATTTATATCACAATTTTCTCTTACTAAAGTCAACATTAGGAAACTATTGCCTTGATTTCCTTGATTTCCACATAATGGACCTTGTGGGATGAAAATAAATTAGGACACTAGACATTCAATTTGAAACATAATCGAGAAATTTTTTGTGGTAAAAAGAATCAATCTAAGCAAGATAAAAGACGATTGAACCTCACATGTGCTTGATTTGATGATTTCTTGAAAATTCAAAGTTCCCAAACCAAGCCATCTCAAGTTCCTTAGTTCAAAAGCTCGTGAGGAACGTCTTTCAAGACTTTACAAAGTTAGAGAAAGGTTAGTCTATAATTTTTACAAGAAAGCTTCAAAGAACAATCCTAATTTGTACGAATTTTATTACAGTCAAAATCCAAGTCTCTTCCAAAAATTTGCATTTCTCACATAGGAAGTGCAAGCATGTTCTTCAATATTGAGGTCTTATAGAAATGAGTTATATCTAGGTCTAATCTAGGATCAAAGGAAACATTCTCACCCACCCTTCAAACATCAATCAAATCTCATCCCACCAAACAACTCTTCAAATCTTGGAAAAATAAAATAATGCTAGACTGTTGGTAAATCCTTTAAATCAAATAAAAAATCATCTTGTTTGACAAAGTATGTGTAGATGAATCCTTCTTCATGCACTTAGTTAAATTATCAATCCTTGTGAACAAATTTCTTCCAAGATAAACATTCAACCTCTTGGGGTTTATGAATTCATTATCCAAATCCAAATCCAAAAGTCTTAAAGTCTAGTGTCCCTTCAAGATTCTTAAGAGTTTAATCATTCACACCATCCACCCTTCATCCATCTCATCACCATCCTTTGATCCTTGAACAAAATTCATTTTTTTTCTTTGTACCTAAAAGTTGATCCTTATTTTATGGTGCAAACTCGATCTCAATACAAGAAAAACATGGAAGCCAAAAAGGAAACATCTACTTCAAGTGACCTGAGTCAAACTGCACCTGAAATCAATCCTATGGGATCTAGAAATCCCTCATCCAATCTCCCTCTATTACCATAGAACCCTCAAGAGGAAGGTCAAGTGGAAGACATCACCAATAATGTCTTAGGTATGACTCAAGATGAAATCATAGAAACGGTCCAAAATCTTGAGAATTGCAAATTGTCAATGCCATGATTAGACTCAATCCTTCACAATAAATGCTAGAATTGGAAAAAGAAGGGGCTAAACTCCCTTCAGATTTTGACATAAACACTATTGTGGAGCAAGCTCTTGGGATTATGCCCCTACTCTCATTCACACCGTCTTTTCAAAGCATCATTCAACCCATTCCCCAACCCACATCATCTCTTCCTCCAAATCAACCAATTTTCAACAAGGGAAGTGTCGTCCTCCTACAATGATTCAACAACTAAGCCTTTATAGCCATGATTCATAGATTGGATATCTAACCTGAATAGCTATCTCAATCATCATGAAGGTGCATTTAAATTGTCAACCCAGGGACATGAACTTGAAATGGGTCAACACTGTATGTGCACTAGGAATCCAAAGTAGCCACATTCATCCTACAACTAAGAAAGATACAATATTGAAAGTAAATTACTTGGAAGGAAATAACATAAATGCTAAAAATCAACCAATAACTAGACCAAGCTGAAATGCATGACAGAAATAAAAATCTAAGCGAACAAATAGGAAATTACTCTATCTGCTTTGGCTGCAAGAACAGTCACATAAGAGAATTCTAGTGGTTGTAGGAACAGTCAGTGCCAAATTCTTAACTAATTACTGAACATAAAATAACAACTAAACTAAACTAAGGTATGGGACGTAATACTCACCAAGTGGGCCCGCTTGGATAAGTATTCCCTAAAACTAAGGTAAACTCAGATGCACAAACTTATAACTTCATTTCATTCATTGGAAAACATGAGTACAATTGAGAAACATGATTATATTACTAAAAACTTAAGAGTGCAAGTACGCCATCAAATTAACATTCTTTGACTAGACTATTAAACCTCTGAAGGAGCATCTGAGTCTTATTTATCTAACCACCTAGCAAGGTAGTCAGCTCTGACAAAATTGGAGGACGACACATTAGGGAAAGTGCATAAAGAGTGGAGAGGCGACTACACATGCACAAAATTTGTCAGACATGTTTGCCTTAATGTGATTATAGCACAACGGTAATGCCTACATCTACTCAACAAACAATTAATAGCATTTACAAGGAGGTTACAATTCTATTTTCATGAGGAATCTCCAGTCGCCAAGAGTCTTCCCTCCATTAAATGACCACCTTGTTGACCGATATGGAACACAACCAACTGGCATAATCTTCTTGAATTGCAGGCCTCTAATTATATCTACATGATACTATTAGTACGCACAACAACTGGATATCCATAATCATCTTAAAGAGACATTCATTAATCACATACAAAATTAACACAAACAATTCATATAACATGTCAATATCATTTGAAAGTTATGAAAATAAGTTCATGCCCAAAGTCTATAGTTTTTGAGGAAATGTTAAAAAAAGATCAACTCCCAAGCATCAAAGTCTTATGACAACTATGGGAAATGGACAACAACTCTATTAATAATTAGACCATAAACTATACTCATCACTCCCCCCAACCTAATGTCTTATTGGTCTTCCAGTAGAGGAAGAGTTGTGCTTTTGTTTGGTCAATGCCTTGAAATTTGCAACTGCAAGATGTCCTACATCAATTTCTATTGTGTTTGAATTAGGATCCCAATAGAACCCTTGTTGTATGTCCAACCTCCTCCATCTCTGTCTTTCATCAGCTATGTCATACCTATAATACCTGAATTTTAGCATAGGCCATAGTAGGATAGGTGGCTGAAAAATTAGTTGAAACCAAATTGTCCTTTTGTTCTTCCAATCTACATATATCTATCAGCTCTCTTAAGTGCTACATCATAGTTGTTCATGGAATGAGGCTCAACTTGCTTCAAATCATCAATTAGGTTGTTCCACCTCTGTGATAGGTATCCCATTACAGATTCTCCTGAGGTTCTTGCCATCTCCTCATATTCTTTATAAACTACCTCTCTCTCGGTAGGATCCTACTACTATAACTTGGTCAGTATAGAATTCTATGCCAATCCTTGAAAATATCTCTTGGATGTCTAGATTCAACCCTAATGGGTAGGGGAATGTTGGATTCAATTTTCCTATAAGCCCTAAATTGCTTACCCCAACTAACTTCGTTATGTATCTAGGACATGAATGCCCTTAATTGGACATCTCCAACATATAATAGTGGATTCCCATCATGGTATTTAGTCACAACATAATTATGTAAATAAAATTCACACAACAAATTCTTCATCTTAGAAGGAGCAATTTGATAAGCATTGAAAAATTCAGTAGGGGTCTCAATGGAGGGGTTCAAACCTGAAACAATCCTTGCTAGCTTAAAATAATAATGCTTCTCCTTTAAATATAGAGTATAGACTCTCAGAGGAGCCCTGCACTCTAATATCTATGGTACTAAATTTGTCATGTCATCCACCTTCTTCTTTAAAACAACAATTTCTTCATTCTTACCGTCAATCTCTTCATCTCTCTCTTCAATTTCCTTCTTTAGCTTGTGTTTTTCTACTTTCCATTCTTCTTCCCTCCTTTGTACTTCTTTCCATAAGTTCAGGACTACTATGTTCATTGAAAAATCAGAGGGCCTATGTACTCCTACCATCATTTTACCTGGAACTTGTGCTTGCTCTTGGTAGAGTACCAACTGCAGGGCTTCTGTTTGCTTAGCCAATTCTGGCTGTAGGGTTGCTAACTGTTCTCTTAGTTCAAGATGCATGGCCTCTTGTTCTTGTTCTTGCTCATGTTGTAGGAACTCTTGCTGCAGGAACTCTTGCTTCTACACTTGCTGCAAGAGTTCCTAATTTTCCTCAGACACTTGGTTTTCAACTTGTTCTACGATATCAACAAGATCTGCCAGCATTAAATTTGTTTCTTCCTCAAATATGTCATTTTCCTCAACATTTTCCTACTCCATTGGAGCTTCTATATCCTCCCAAGACATTTTTCTAGGTTTAGGGATTTCCTCCAGAGGTACACTAAAGGCTAGCCCAACTAATCTTGATTTTCTGGGAGGGTTTCTTTGTTTGTCCTTTATTGCAGGAAGAATAGTGTTGACCTTCCATTTCTTGGAGCTTGGTACTTCTTTTTCTGCCATTTTCTTTTTAGCTTTTCCTTTCTTTAGTTCTACCTTCTTCTTTTATGCCCCAATTCTCATTAGGGTGCCAAGAGGAACATCATCATCAAAATCAGGAGAGGAACTCTATTTATCGGAATGCTCTGCCTCAGAAGAACTAATCTCAATAGTTTGTTTGGTTGTAGGAGGGTTTCCACTAGGGTTTGCTTCAAAAGTTGAGGCACCAGGAGTGGCCCCAAAATTGCTCCTTCTCCTACCAACCCTATGAGGTTGAGGAAAAACCCTAGGTCACAAATTCTCTTGTCTAATTTGATCAATATTAAAAAATTATTCCTAAGAAATATCAGACACATCATGCAAAGACTTTTTTAACTAATAATTTGATCAGACAATGGTGGGAAACAAAATTGTCCCTACCTTTTTGGGTCTCGGGTGCCATGATTGAAATAAGGTGGCATAACACATTGGGCACAATCATTATCCTTCCATTTCGCATGTGGTTCAGGAGTTTAAAATGCATAGACTATAAAATCGACTAGCGACCTTCACAGGTAATATATTTCACATGATAAACTGCTACCTGCTTCCATAGACCGAGCAGAGAAGTCCTCTTTGCACCTTGTTTGTCCATGCTCAACGGAGGGTCACTAGGTTCTATAAATTCAACCCTAGCTGACCTGGCATCCTTAGTAGTCGGGTAATGCTCACCATTGACAAACAACCCTATAACTTCTACAATTCTTTCCTCCATAGTTGTGACTTCCAACCCCTTTACTGTGTCCTTTCCTTCAGAAAATGTCTGGGCGAATTCTAATGCAATATATTCACCAAAACCATTTATCTTTAAGAAATAATCTAGCCATCCACAGTTTCTAAACTTGGCCAGGCAAGGTGCATCATGTAGTAATCCATCATGAACTGTGGGTTCATTTAGAATTAACCCACCTCCCATTTTCTGCAGTCAAACAATCACTTTGCAAAGTTTTTCTTCTTGCAATCCTCACCAAACTTCTCCTTCTTACAACTCTACTAAATTTCCAATGCTGGTATCATCTGAATTTTACCTTTTTGGCTTAAGATTATGACAAGAGCAATTAAACAAATAAAAGAGTAATAAATGCAAGCTATGATTAAGGAAAATGGTGATGGTGGATTGTCATTTCACATATACGAGCTGTCATCTCACTCAGAATTCAAATTGGCTCAATAACTTAAATTTTTCTGACGTGAACCAGTATAGAAAGACATGCAGAAATGGCATTGACACATCCCTATTGGATGTTGTGGTTGTGTTGTTGATATGTGGTTTTCATTTATGTCAACACTATTAGCATTGGTGATTCTGAAGGTTGTATATGTCGACGAGATTGAGAAAATTATAATAAATGTATTGCAGACAGCTAGTGAAGTTGAGTAGGTCAAAGTGATGGAAATTTGTGTACGTTGATGATTAGGAGGTGTGCACTAAAGGGTTTGTTGACTAGCTTATCTAGTATGTTGTCCAAAAGTTTCAGTGGTACGCATCAATAATTGAGAAAGTTATGAAGCTATGTGTTCCTATAGTTATTCAGTTACTATAGCAAGTGTTTCTGGAAGATGAGATTGCAATTCAGATGATTTGGGTTGGTGTGTATGTTTTTGAGATGTTCAGTGATGTTTCTAGATCACAATCTATTAGTTTAGTATGTCCACGTTGATTGGCATGTTTGTGATTGAAGATCTTTCCTTGTGTATTCCGATTTTTATGTTCTTGGACGACATGATGGTGATAGTGTGTTGCGGATCCTTATGGATTAATATTTTATTTTTTGGAATGTTTGAGGATGTTGATTTAGGCCCTCAATATGTTGTGATCGACTTAGGTTAGTGTGCATTAATATTTGTTCATGTATTGAGGCCGACAAGTTGTAATTCATTTATTTTTTTATTCTATGGCCGACAGAGTTGTTGATGTAAATCCGTGTAGCGGATATATAAGAACGATTATTTCTTCATTTTGATGTATGCTCAATGTGTGTCCATGTGTGTATTTTTGAATAAAGATCATATCATCTGAATGCAAAGAAGAGTGAAAAGAAGTTTGAGCGAAGTGTGAAGAAGTGTATATGTGCTTAACCAGAACTATCATCAAGCTTTTGAAGAAGCTAATTTCTTAGTTCAACCTCATCAGATGGATTTAATCATATTGTCTTATGTAAGGCAGTGTGCTTGAATGCAAGTGCATTATTTATTTATTCTTCATTATACTTTTAATAGGGTATAATCTTGTGGACTAACATCCACCATGGTTTTTCCCCTCATAGGGTTTCCACGTATAAAATCTTGGTGTTCATATTTTTTTGATGTGTTATTGGTTTATGCTTGCACTGTCAATTATCAAATCTAAGATTAAATGTTGATTAATGTTGAATAAGTTTGATTTATGTAACAACTGATTCCCCCGCCCCTCTCTGTTGTATATCCTTGTTTTTCCAACAATTGGTATCAAAGCTATTTCCTCTGTAGAAGTCTAACAGCTTGAGGTGATCCAAGATGGCATCATACAAGAAGGATAGTCGTAGATTCGATGGTAAAAACTACTATCTATGGAAAGTTAGAATGGAGTTTCATTTGAAGTGCATTGATGAGCCCTTATGGAAGATTACAAAGAGTGCATACACTATTCCTCAGAATGGTCCCTCTACTGTTGATGAGAACAAAGAAGCAAAAACTAATACCAGGGCTATAAAAGCATTGCTAAGTGCTTTGATAGATTTAGAGATGAAAAATGTGATAGGTTTGAAGACTGCACATGGGATCTAGATAAAGTTGGAAACATTGTATGAAGGAGATGCACTAGTGAAAAGTGTTAAGCTATAAAGTCTGAAAGGCAAGTGGGAGAACATGAAGATGAGTGAAGATTAAAACATATTTTCTTTCTCGCAAAAGGTAAATGAATTAGTGATGGAAAATAGATGTGATGGTGGAACCTTGGAAGAAGATGAGATTATGGCTAAGATACTTAGATTTGTGCCTACTTCTTACAAAGAAAAAGCTCATGCTATTGATGAACTCATGATAGTAGCAAATGTGACAAGAGACATGTTGATTGGAAAACTTGCTGCCTTTGAGTTAAGTGAATTTGGTGAATCTTCTCCTAAGATAGAGTCTGCATTCAAAGCTACTATATACAGAAAATTCCAATAGAGATATGATCCAGGAGAGAGTTTTAGGAAGACATTCAAGTATGAAGAAGAGATGAAACTGATTAAAGATGAAGAAAGTGAGATAGAAGAACTAGAAGCACTAATTGTGAAAAGAGAAGCCAAAGGACAAGGTAAGTACAAAGGAAAGCTTCCTATTAAATATTTCTCTTGCAGTAAGATAAGTCATTTTGCATCAAGGTGTCCTGAAAGAGTCTCTATGTATAAACTTGACAAGACTAGATTTCAAAAGAAATGTTATTATGCTGAAGAAGGTGTTACTGATGATGAATCTGATAAAGAAACTGGAAATGAAGATGAATGGGTATTCATTGCTATCAAGGAAAATAGTTTGGTGTCCACTGAATCTTCTAGTAATCAAAATATTGAGAAATCTCTTGCAGCCAAGATTGATGAGAAGGATGAGTGGGTGATTGACAATGGATTATCACATCATATGATTGGTGACAAAAGAAATTTAATAAGTTTGGAAAAATATGATGGTGGTGTTGTAAGATTTGGAGATAACAATGTTGGTGTGATTTGTGGCAGAGGCACTATTTCTCTTGGAGGTAAATGCAATACTAATGATGTTCTATATGTTGAAGGTTTGAAGCACAATTTGTTGAGTGTTGGACAAATGGTTGACAAAGGTTACAATCTTCAGTTCAAGGATGGTAAGTGTAGGATTTTGGGAAGCTTAGGAAATGTGATTGCTTCAGGTACAAAGACAAGAGCTAATATATTTCACTTGAATGCTGCTAGTGAAAGTTGTTTAATTTCTCAAGTTTATGTAAGTTGGTTATGGCATATAAGGTTGTGTCATGTGAACTTTGATAACATTGTCAAAGTAAGCTCCACACAAGCAGTCAGAGATCTACCTAAGCTAGTGAAGCCTACTAACATTATATATAAGGAATGTCAGATGGGAAAACAAACGAGAATTTCATTTCATAGAAAACAACATCATTCAAATGGAGTACTGGATTGGTACATATTAATCTATGTGGTCCATCTAGAATTAGAACTCTACAAGGAGAAAGGTACTTTATTTTGCTTATTGATGATTATTCTAGACTGGTTTGGGTTTCTTTCTTAAGAGAAAAACATGAGGCATTTGAGAAATTCAAAAACTTCAAAGCTATGGCAGAAATTGAGATAGGTTTGAAGATCAAATTTTTGATATCAGACAGAGGTGGTGAATTCACTTCCCAGGAATTCAATTTATTTTGTGAAGAACATGGAATAAAAAGACAGTTATTTTCTCCCCGGACCCCACAATAGAACGAAGTTTTTGAGAGAAAGAACATAACAATTTTAGATGTTGCAAGAACTATGATGTTGGAAGGTAATGTTCCTCATTCTTACTAGAGAGAAGCTATAAGCATTGCAGTATATACTATCAACCGGGTGAATTTCAATGGTAATTTTGGTAAGACTCCTTTTGAGCTATGGTTTGGTTATAAGCCTACTGTTAAGTATTTCAAAATCTTTGGAAGAAGATGTTATATTAAGAGAGATGAATATATTGGAAAATTTGAAGCTAGAAGTGATGAAGGAATCTTTCTAGGTTACTCTACTAAGAGAAAAGCCTACCATTGGTACAATCAAAGATTGAAGAAGATAGTTGAAAGTGAAAATGTCAGAGTTGATGAGGATATTGAAAGATCATTCAAGTATTGTGGATATGATTCATATGACCAACAAGATAATACTAAGAATGGAAAGAATGCGCAAAAA
This sequence comes from Sequoiadendron giganteum, assembly GCA_007115665.2. NCBI lineage: Eukaryota > Viridiplantae > Streptophyta > Pinopsida > Cupressales > Cupressaceae > Sequoiadendron > Sequoiadendron giganteum. Next base: position 277,427,084 of record CM021109.1, on the reverse strand, counting down.
CATAATCAAGTTCAAATTGTTTGGGTGAATCAAGAAAATCACGAAGAAGAAGACAGTGGAAATGCAAAAGAAAAACAAAAGAACTCAAAACTCCAAGATATGTAAAGTGAAGTCATTCTGAAATCAGATCATAGGAGACAAGAACAAAGGTGTATAGACTAGAAGAAGGATTATAGAAGAATATTGTTTGATATCCAAGACCGATCCTAGCAATGTCAGTGAAGCATGTAAAGATGAATATTGGATGGAAGAAATGAAGGAAGAACTAATGCAGATAGAGAAAAATGATACATGGATTCTTGTTCCTAGACCTCACGACAAAAATGTGATTGGAACCAAATGGGTCTTTCAGAATAAGTTGAATGAACAAGGTGAAGTGATCAGTAACAAAGCAAGACTAGTATGTAAAGGATACTCATAGATAGAAGGTATTGATTTTGAAGAAACCTTTGCCCCTATTCCAAGAATTGAAGTTGAAATGTTATTTCTTGCTTATGCTACATTCAAGAATTACAAAGTCTATCAAATGGATGTGAAATCCGCATTTTTGAATGGTGAACTCGAAGAATAAGTTTATATTGAGCAATTAGATGGATTTCAATTGACTGATGAAAAGGACATGGTGTGTCGGTTGAAGAAAGCACTATATGGACTCAAACAAGCCCCTAGAGCTTGGTATGCTAGATTAGATAAATACTTGTTGAAGCTTGGATTCAATAAAGATACTACTGACAACAATCTGTATTTCAAGTTGGATTAGGATAAAGAGTTGATCATTGAATTCTTTGTTGCTGACATTATTTTTGAAGGTGATGATGACTTATGCATGAAATTTGCTGATGAAATGAAAAGTGAATTTGAGATGTCAATGATAGGAGAACTGAAATTCTTTTTAGGATTGCAAATTAATCAATTAGATGATGGAATCTTCATATCTCAGTCCAAGTATGTGAAAGAGTAACTAAATTTTTTTGGCATGGAAGACTCAAAGCCACTTGGTACATCCATGGTAACCAGATGTAAGCTAACACATAATGATGATTCTCCTAAGGCTAATCAAACAAGATATAGTTCAATGATTGGTGGATTGCTATATCTAACTTAGATAAGAACAGACATTATGAATGTTGTCTGCATGGTTGCTAGATATCAAGCTGATCCAAAAGAATCACATGTGACTGCAACAAAGATAATATTCAAATACTTGAAAGGAATAGTTGACTTTGGGTTATGGTATCCAAAGGATGGTGATCTTAATTTGAATGCCTTTATAGATACAGATTGGGTAGGTGATGTTAATGATAGAAAAATTACAAGTGGTGATGCATTCTTCTTGGGGAAGAAGCTGGTGTCTTGGCTAAGTAAAAAGCATAATTCCATTTCCTTATCTACTACTGGGGAAAAATATATTGCTGCTGCAAATAATTGTACCCAAGTGTTGTGGATGAAGTAGATGCTGAGAAATACCAAAGTTGAGAATGATGAGCCTATTGCTATATTCTGTGATAAATCAAGTTCCATAAAAATTTCTAAGAATCCAGTCCTACACTCTAAGACAAAGCATATATCTATCAAGTATCAATTTTTGAGAGACAAAGTGAGTGAGAAAGAGGTCAGATTGGAATGTGTGCTTACAAAGGAAAAAATTGAAGATATATTCACCAAACCATTGCCTAAGGATACATTCGAGTATCATAGAGGCAAGTTAGGGGTAATTTCCCCTCCTAATATGAACAAAGATGCAATTCTTTGCATCAATCCGTAGACTTATAGTTAGATCTTGTTTCAGATTGATGTTGTGGTGGCTGCTACTTAGGGGGAGTAGTAAGATGATTTAGATGATATGTGGATCAAAGCATGTGTACCTTTTCCATTAATGTCAAAGGGGAAGAATAATGTGAAAAACTCTTGAAGAAAGGGGGAGAAGAGTCAAGAAAGGGAGATAAGATCTATAAGAGGAGAACTATAGAAAAAAGGGAGAGAAGTATGTGAACAACTAGTTGTGTTGATGGTACTATTCTTCACATCATGTGTTGCCATCAATGCCAAAGGCGGAGATTTTTGGATGTTTTGGTTGTGTTGCTGATATGTTGTTGTCATTGATGTCAACACTATTAGCATTGGTGATTCTGAAGGCTATATATGTCAAGGAGATTGAGAAAATTGTAATAAATGTATTGCAGGCAACCAGTGAAGCTGAGTAGGTCAAAGTGATGGCAAGTTGAGTACATTGATGATCAGGAGGTGTGCACTAAAGGGGTTTTTTCTAAGCTTATCTAGTATGTTGTCAGAAAGTTTCAGTGGTATGCATCAAGAATTGAGAAAGTTATGAAGTTTTGTGTTCCTACAGTTATTCAGTTACTGTAGCAAGTGTTTTTGGAAGATTGGATTGCAATTCTGATGAATTGGGTTGTTGCGTATGTTTTTGAGATGTTCAGTGATGTTTCTAGATCATGATATATCAATTTACTATGTCCATGTTGATCGGTGTGTTCGTGATTGAAAATCTTTCCTTGTGTGTTCAAGTTTTTTATGTTCTTGGCTGAGATGATGGTGATAGCGTGTTGTGGATCCTTATGGATTAATATTTTATTGTTTGGTGTGTTTGAGGATGTTGATTTAGGCCCTCAATATGTTCTAACTGACTTAGGTTGGTGTGCATTAAGATTTGTTCATGTATTGAGGCCGACAAGTTGTAATTCATTTATTTATTTATTTTGTGGCCAATAGAGTTGTTGATGTAAATCCGTGTAGTGGATATATAAGAACGATTGTTTCTTCATTTTGATGTATGTTCGGTGTGTTTCCATGTGTGTATGTGTGAATAAAGATTAGATCATCTAAATGCAGAGCAGAGTGAGAAGTTTTAGCGAAGTGTGAAGAAGTGTATATGTGCTTAACCAGAACTGTCATCAAGCTTTTGGAGAAGCTAATTTCTTAGTTCAACCTCATCAGATGGATTTAATCTAATTGTCTTGTGTAAGGAAGTGAGCCTTCCCTTTGAGCAGTGAGCTCTAGGTAGTGTGCCTAAAGGAAAGTGCATTCTTTATTCATTTTTCATTATACTTTTAACAGGGTATAATCTTGTAGACTAACATCCACCGTAGTTTTTCCCCTAATAGGGTTTCCACATATAAAATCTTGGTGTTCATGTGTTTTTGATGTGTTATTGGTTTATGCTTGCACTGTCAATTATCAGATCTGAGAGTAAAGGTTGATTAATGTTCAATAAGTTTGATTTCTATAACAACTAATTCATTCCCCCTCTCATTTGTCTATACTTGTTTTTCCAACAGTCCCCCAAAATCTAAATTTGCACATGTGTCCTCACATGTGAGGTGGAATGTCGATTTGACAGGGGCAGGGAATAATTACATGCTATGGAAAATGTGTGTATTAACTCATAACAATTAAATAAATGCACTAAAATAAAATTAAGATATAACAATTGATGTGCACGTACATGAATTTTTGGTATATTTATTGCAAATATTATGGAGAAAGTACCAGTCACTTTTCAAGAAATCAGTTGAGCAATTAATGAAAGTCGAGTGGAATGAGGTGGAATGGAATGAAATTAAATGAAGTGAAGTAAAATGATGGTGACGAGGTGGAAGAGAGAGAAATGTGGAATGAATGGGTGGATGGGTGAAGAAGTGGACCCCCACAAAGTGAGAATCTTTATTATGACAAGTTAGATACCTTAATTACCTAGAAGAAGGGACACTAGGTCCACTTCTTTTAGTTGTAAGAAGTTCGGATGTTTCATGCTGAGTGAATTGCTACCATATATGGGAACATATTTTATGGCCTGAAATAGAGGTATCTGGACACATATATGCTTCAACTGATCTAGAATGTCAAAAGTTATGTCCTCCTTTTCTTCCTTTTGTTTCATAGTTTCCAACCTCTAAGGAAATGGTGGTTCAGGTTCAGCCTGCTTAGCTAGGACTGGTTCAGGATTTTTAGGTGCACAAGGTTGAATGGGGAAATTTAGAGGCTCCTCCTCTTCCACAGGAAGTTAAGTGATAATGGGTGTGGAAGGAGTTGGAAAAGTAGTTCCTGAACATAAACAAATGTCACTTACACTCACATCATATACATGGAATTGATTTGGATCAACAAAGTATACTGGTTGTTGTTGTGGTTTATTATTTAGGTTGGGTGTGGGTTGGGCTGGTAGCTAAGTAGGTTTAGGTGCATTTGAACTTGAATTAGTAGGAGGAGGAATTATAGAAAGTTGTTGGGGCTGAGAAGGTGGCTGCATGTAATTGGTTTTCTAGTTTGGCCATTACTTTTCTCCCCTTCATTGAGATATCTGCTGCTAGTTTCCTAGAGGTGGTTGTCAATTTCTTTGAAACTGTTTCCAATTCCCCTAAGGTTGCTTCCATTGGGATTGAGAGTTTTTGTGATTGGGCCAAGAATTTGAAGGGTTACTCCAAGGATATGATGGATATCCTCCATAATTGGATGGATATGGGGGTTTCCATTGATTACTAGATGAATAAGAATTGAAATATGGCCCAACAAAAGATAGTAGATCTAGTGGCATACCCTGTCGTGGAGCCCATGGCATCCTTTGCACAACATAGTAGACTTGATCATCTTCACCCTAGATTGGCTTGAAATCGGGTGCCATCTTCTTGCTGTCAAATTAGCTATCATCTTGCATATGCACTGGTCCTTCTTCTTTTGTTTGCAATGAGGGAAATATTCTACCAACATTGCCTCAGCCTCCTCTTATTTCTTTTCGGCCTGAATTGAATCCAATTGAGTAGCCAGATTGTTTATGATTTCTTTCTTGAAGTTTGATAGTAAGTGAGTGATCTCCATCCTTGAAACTCCACTGGTAGATGACTTACCCATAGAGGATTGGTAAGCTCTCCCTTTCTTTGAGGCTGCCCTAAAATAGTTCTGACATATCTTCTTGGTATCATCCCAAGGAACTTGGGTGATATCTCCTCCTCCCATCAGGTCCAAGGCATCAGGGCAGCTATCATTAATTCCTCTCAATAAAAACAACTTCTGTGATTCTTTATTGAGTGTATGGTGTGGAGATTTTTTTAGGCAAAGAAAAAATCTTGAAATGTAATCCTCCAGGCTCTCATCTTCCTTTTGTTGCATCCTAAAAATGTCATCTCCTCTCATGTCACTACCCCTGCAATACTCTTTGTATTTCTCAAGGAACTTTGTCTTCATGTCCTCCCAAGTCTCCATAGTATCTCTTCCTAGGCTCATGAACCATCTTAATGCAACTTCTTTCAAAGTGGTAGGGAATGGATGAAGCCTATGGGAATCAGTGGTATAGTCATAACTCCTATAAAGTATATCAAACTCAAATAAGAATGTATTAGGATCTTCTATGACAAGTGCATAGAACTTAGGAAGGACTGAAGTAAGGATATTCTTGAGGTTTTCTACTTCATTCTGATGAGCAATGGGGAAAGGAAAAGTTGGTTGGTTAGGTCTATTAGGTTTGTTTCCATTTGCATCACCCATGCCTTCTTGATGAAGTTTCAAAGAAAAGGGGTCTTCAATCATATTTTGATCTTCAGAGGAAGCTTCAAAATTGGTCAGATCTAGAAATGTATTAGCAAAGAGGTGTGGCTCTTCTTCTTCTTCGTTTCTTGGTAGGTTATGATACTCAACTATCTAGAATAGATCAGGATTGCTAGGAAGGAATCTCCCATGAGCATCTCTTCTCCTTTCTTTATGAATATGATATCAACTCACTATCAGCCAGCTGACACAAAGAATTGGTGAAAGAATAGGGGGCTCATAACTCTTCTAAATGAGGGTTATACTAAGAACAACTTCCAAAAATACTACAGCAAGAAAAAATATCAATGACTCTAAATAACTTCCTAGTTTGACACCATCCCCGACAATGGCACCAAAAATGTCAGCCTCCTACAATGATTCGGAAACTAGTCCTTTACAACAGTGATTCAAAGATTGGACATCTAACCTCAATAGCTATCTCAATCATCATGAAGGTGCATTTAAATTTTCAATCCAGGGATGTAAACTGGAAATGGTTCAGCACTGTATGTGCACTAGGAATCCAAAGTAGCCACATCCATCCTACAGCTAAGAAGGACACAATACTGAAAGTAAATTGCTTGGAAGGAAATAACATAAATGTTGAACATCAACCAATAAATAGACCAAGTTGAAATGCATGACATAAATGAAAATATGAGTGAACAAATAGGAAATTACTCTATCTGCTTTGGCTATAGGAATAGTCACAAAATGGAATTTCAGTGGCTACAGGAATAGTCAGTGTCAAATTCTTAACTAATTATTGAAAATAACAACTAAACTAAACTAAGGTACGGGATGGAATACTCACCAAGTGGCCCCCCTTGGATAAGTATTCCCTAAAACTAAGCTAAACTCAGATGCACAAACTTATAACTTCATTTCATTCATTGGAAAACATGATTACAATTGAGCAACATGATTGTATTACTAAAAAGTTAAGAGTGTGAGTACATCATCAAATTAACATTCTTTGACTAGACTGTTAAACCTCTGAAGGAGCATCTAATTCTTATTTATCTAACCACCTAGCAAGATAATCAAATTTGATAAAACCGGAGGACGCCACATTAGGGAAAGTGCAGAAAGAGTGGAGAGGTGGCTACACATGCATAGAATCTATCAGACGTGTTTGCCTTAATGTGACTCTAGCACAACAATAATTTCCACATCTACTCAACAAGAAATTAATAGCATTTACAAGGTGGTTACAAATTGATTTGCATGAGGAATCTCCAGTCATCGAGATTCTTCCCTCCATTAAATGACCACCTTGTTGACCGATATGGCACACGACTAGGGTGATCCCACAATGCTGGTTTACAATTTCTGGGAGATTTTGATTTTTGTTGAAATCACATATTTTTAGAAAATATAATGATTTAAGCCTTAAAAATTTCCATTTTAAGGATTCCAATTGAAGAGGGTTTGATCAAACCAACTTAGATCAAACTCCCTTGGATATAACGTCACTAGTTTTAAACCATACCTATAAGAGAGTCTCCTTTACACCTATCATAATGCTGATAAAAAGCCAATTTTGATTTACCTTTTGGGGGATCAAATGAATTCATTTAAAATTTATTTTTTGTAAGTATGTATTCCTTATTATAAACTTCCAAAAAAAGTATAATTTTAAATAAATTTAGTTTTATTATTATATTTATTTTTTATTTCTTATGAATGTAGATTTTTCACCAACAATCAAACTCTTTGTTCTAACCATGTGGAAAAATAGAATATTATCAAAAAGAAAAATTTAAAAATATGAGTGCACTAGATATTGAAGTCCTTGATCCAACAAAAAAAATAAAATTGAATTTCGATACATACAAAATAGGTTATGTGTTATACGATCCGCCTATGTCTAAATTGTAATTTGTTTGACTTCGAAACTTGATTAAGGAAAAAATATTCAATAAAAACACTATGAAACCAATTGGAAGCACTAGATATCATAGTTACAAATATAAATTCAAAAAACATATAATTTTATCCTTCATGGAAAAAAATTTGTGTTATACGATGAGCATCATTCCTTAAAAATGGTGTTTACTGAAAAAAACTAGTTTTCGAAGGAGATGAAAAAAAGGTACAATATGATTCCAAATTTTTTGAAAAAAATATATTTACAATCTACAAACAAAATTTCACAAATCACTAGTTTGCATCATCTTCAAATTCCTCATAGTTTAGCTGCTAGAGGTGTCTGAAAGTGAAGATTTAGTTAGAAAAAATTAGTTTAGTGTCTAGTTTGGCCAAAAATTGTAAACCAATATTATGGGATCACCCACCAGCTGGCGGAATCTTCCTGAATTGCAGGCCTCTAATTATATTTACATGACAATATTAGTATGCACAACAACTACATATCCATAATCATGTTAAAGCGATATTCATTAATCACACGTAAAATTAACACAAACAGTTCATATAGCATGTCAATATCATTTGAAAGTTATGAAAATAAGTTCATGCCCAAAGTCCATAGTTTTAAGGAAATATTATAAAAAGATCAACTCCCAAGCATCAAAGTATTACGAAAACTACGAGAAATGGACAACAACTCTATCAATAATTAGACTATAAAATAGACTCATCGGGAAGTTCATTACTTCAAGCTCTTCAAACACATCCCCTTGTGAACAATCAAGACTTGGATGCAAACACCATATTGGGTCAATCTGTCCCCCGAAGATCCGAAACACTCCTATGTTCCACTCATCTTTCATGACACCAATAATTCATCAACCTTCTCCATGACACCAACATATTCTCTTGGGGCACAAGTCTCTCTCCCCATGGTATCACAGGGGCAAGAAGGTTTATTTGGACAAGGGGGAATCTTTGATCCCTCCTTATCACTTTTTCAAGGAAGCATACCACCTATCCCTCCACCATTTCCCTCGCTAATATTAACACCTGCACCACTCCTTGGTTTAGGGTAACCCCCTTTACTTATCCAAAATCAGTCGAATCAAATCAATCTGCCAAGCATACCAAATCCTTCTGGCATACCACTGACATTGCAACAATAGGTGGTGCCAATCCAAACATCTCAATCCACCCTTACACCATCCACAATAGCTCAAAACATGGTCTCCCAAGGACATAACTCATCCACTATACCCTCCACCACACAACCCATCACCACATTCAAACACCTCAATAACCACCCCAACACAGTATCATCACACCATCCCATACCATTTTGAACCCCCCACCTCTGCCACCAAATCCAAATGTGACCAATCAATATAGCATCACTTTGTAGGAAGCTTGACAAGCTTATTAAAGGGAACTCCAACAATTCTAAACCCAGAAAGCTATGCAAGCCACACAACAAGCTCAACAAGCTTCCCAAGTACAAGCACAAGTTTTGATAGAGCAACAATAAGACCAAGCACAAGCACAATCTTTATTGCAATGGAAACAAGCCACTCAAGTTGCTCAAGCTACTCAAGCCACCCAAGCTGCCCAAGTTGCACAAACACAAGCACAAGCCCAACATCAAGCACAACAAGCTCAAGCGCAAGCCTTGTTACAACAATAGGCATATCAACAAGCCTTATAGCAATACCAAGCGAACCAACAAGCATCACAACAACAAGCAGCTCAACAACAACAACAACAAGAAGCCCAAAAACAAGGGTTGTTGGTGCAATAGTAATAATAAGACCAACAACAAGATTTGTTGGTACAACAACAACTACGAGCATATCAACAAGCATTGGTTGCACAACAAACTCCTGTGAATGCACCACCCAGTCCACAAGTCACCACACCCATCATCCAAATCAATACTCTAGGCAAGAACACATTCATCCCGCTACCTGACCACAAGTTGATTTATCTACCCAAATCAAAAATCTCTCACAATAGGTGTTTAAAATCCAATTAGGGAAGACCCCTAAATCACAAGGGAATCTATGCCCTTATGCATTTGACAAGATCATTGTGATGAAACCATTTCTACAAGGCTTTGAGATCCCCAGGTTTGATAAGTACCACGGAATCGAAAACCCCAAAGATCACATCAAGGAGTTCCATGTGCACTGCATGAAAGTGACCTATGATGTCTCTTATTTAATGAGGCTCTTCCTGCAGAGTCTAGCTGGACCAACCATGGAATGGTTCTCCCAACTTCCTCTAGGTAACAAGAAATTCCAAGAAATTGTAGATGCGTTCATGCAAAATTATGCATTCAACATGGGCATGGACGTAAGCTTGGAGGAACTATCCAACCTCAAGCAAAACAAAGGAGAATCATTTGCATCTTTTTTAAAATGATGGAAATCAAAAGCCAATAGAAGCAAGTGGTACATTCTAGAAGAACAACAAGTCAAAACTATCATTTCAAATCTTGAAGGAACTCTAGCCTTCCATCTCAAAGTCTAGTGCATCACCTCCTACAATCATCTCATCCTTAACACTCTTAGCATCGAAAGAGCCCTCATAGCACAAGGGGGAACACTTGCTTATCAAGATAATCACCCATTGACAAGTTATAATGACAAACCACAATCATGGGTGAAAAACAAGAATGTTACCAACAACAGTGTTGTTGATGCTAAGGTTGTGATCAATGCTTCAAAGACAAACACACAACAACAAACACATCAACAACCTCAAAATAATACCCAAAACACCACCCAATCAAACATGTGTCACTAGCAAAACAACACCTAAATAATCAATAATGTCAATGACCAAAGTGGACCATCTATAAGAAATCGGTATCCCCCAAAGTGAAATTACACACCACTTGGAGAATCGGTCGAATCTGTGATGAAGTGACTTCTCGATGCCAATATCATCATGCTCCCTATCATTGAAAATTATTAGGAGCCTAAAGTTAAGCCATCATGGTATAACGAGAAGCACTTGTGTGATTTTCATAAGATCAAGGAACATACAATAGCCAGTTGCATGGGGCTCAAAAACCTAATCCAAGACCTCATTGAAAACAAGACCATCAAAGTTGAACAATGGGTTGGGAATCAAGACCTAAAGATATACACGAATCTAATGCCAGATCATGACAAGTCAAACAAAAATAAAAAAAGAAAGAAGTATGGTAGTGTCAACCATGTTTATGACCATGTTGTCACATCCTTAGATGAATGGGTAGGTGTTGTCCATATCCCAGGGTCCAAAGCTAACTGTGGAGTTACCACACAAAGTGGCAGAATCACCATCCTTGGACCATCAATGCAAGCTAGAGCACCCCCCACAAATTCAAAATCAGTCACCAATTGCTATAATCTCTTGGAACAACTGAAAAAGACCCCCGCTCATAATTCCATCATGGAGTTATAGAAAATTTTGACTGCACATAGAGAGATTTTAGAAAAGGCCCTTGTTGAGTCTTCTATACCCACGAACCTTGATGCAAACCAATTTCAAGCTATGGTCAGAAACATCACCACACCACATCTCCTAACATTCTCTGAACAAGACTTCCTAGCCCAGCCATCTCACAATCATGCACTTCATCTGGAAGTCTTTGTCCATAAAAATAAATTGAAACAGGTCTTGGTGGATGGAGGTGCAAGGTTGAATATTTGCTCCCTCAAGCTAATAAAAAATCTAGGATTTTTTGAAGAGATGATTGAAAAAAGAAAAGGTATCACCATCTAGGTTTATGATGATCAAGAAAGGGTGTCTCAAGGCACCATTCAGCTTCCCATCCAAGTAGGACCAACCATCATGGAAACTACTTGCCAAGTTCTTGATCTTGACCTTCCTTATAACATTCTTCTGGGGCACTCATGGATCCATGGGTTTAAAGATGTTGCATCCAAATTTCACCAATGTGTCAAATTCCCCTATGAGAACCAAGAGGTCACAATTCATGGTAATCCCAAGTCCTTTGTCTATTGCAAAAATCTGGAAGCAAGGTTCTACAAAATCCCTCAAGTCCCAAAGAATGATGAAGGTCCTACAACTCCATATGTAGATCCAGCTAGCCTCACCTCCACTTCTAAGAAAAAGACACTCACCATTCCTGACATCTCTAATATCAAAGTTATTATCCAAGATAATGGGTGTGGAGACTACAAAATGAAGAGAAAAATGCCTTCGTAATAGGAGAGTTACCTCAATCTCCTAGGTCCCACGGACAACCACAACTTGCCAATACAATATCTCAAACCTTTAGAGCAGATCCCTCCTGATTCAGAAGTTGGGGGGATCTAGGCCAAGAAGTGGTGAATGAAAGAGATATATCCAGTCTCCTCTATGAAGATGAAAGACCTGTACCAACCCTTCCTATGGATGATGCTAACAAAGGACTTCAATTAATGTTGGGCATGGGCTATAATAAGAATGAAATCCTTGGAAAAAACAACAATGACTGATTAGAACCCATCATTATTGAGAAGCGCTTAAAAAATATTGGTCTTGGATGTACCCCTCTGAGTATAACCGTATGTGGCAAAAGTCCCTCATTAAAGAAGTTAAAACTCCCCTTCGTTTACCAGTATCTACAGGTCTACCCTTAGATAATTTTACCTTTAACATAATTGAGGTATGTGGGAGTGACAGTGATGAGGACACCATTGCTGACCTACTTATGTTATTTGAAGACTCCTTATTCATGATTTCTAGTATATCCTTTGAATCGAACAACCAAACCCATGAGTTAAAACTAGTGTATCCCTAGCTAATAGACTATGACCAACAATGACCACCAATTTTAGACACAATAAAAAATGATAAGGTGCTCTCGAAATTCATGGGACTGCGAGATAATATACCTTGTGGAGATCACAAAGTTGGATTTGACATTGAACTGGGCACACATACCTATCACAGGGAAACGATTGAATCCCTTAGTCACAAAAGTGAAAAATTGAGAATAATCTCTAGGTCTTTAAGTGAAAACCACACTATGGTGCTTTCAGACCCGAAAATAGTAAAAGAAAAGGATGAATCCAATGGTGAAAACCTCTCTAATGTGTCGAAGGATGGGAGATTCAATCTTCCTCTCAATGCTATTCATTAAGAGAAGTCAACAGTCTTAGTAGAAAAATGCAATCCCATCAACTTAGGAATTGAGGTGACACGACATATAACATTCTATGTAGAGTCACTTCTAACCAAAGAATAAGAGCTCCTAGCTGCCTTCCTGAGGGAACGAAAGGTAAAATTTGCATGGACCTACACTGACATGCCTGGTCTTGATCTAGAAGTTGTGGTGCATCATCTAGTTGTATATCCAAAGGCGAAGCCAGTAAAAAAAAGTTGAGGAAACTGCACCCACAAATCACACTATTGGTCAAAAAGGAATTATAGAAACTCCTAGATGATGGTTTCATATGGCCAATTGACTATCTAGAGTGGGTTTCAAATATTGTACCTATTTCAAAGTCCACTGGGGGCATCCACATCTAGACTAACTTCAGGGATTTAAACAAAGAATGTCCAAAGGATGGCTTCCCTCTCCCAAACATAGATATGATTGTGGATATGATGATAGGACATGAAATCCTATCACTAATGGATGGATTCTTAGGATACAATCAGATCATGATAGCCAAAGAAGATCAATGCAAGAAAAATTTCACTTGTGCATGGGGAATATACTATTGGAATGTGATGTCATTTGGGATAAAGAATGCAAGAGCTACCTATCAAAGGGCCATGACACTAATCTTCCATGATATGATTCAAAAAACTATGGAAGATTATGTGGATGACATACTAGCCAAGTTAATAAAATGATGAGATCATATATTAGCATTGAGCTCCATCTTTGATAGGATAGAAGAATATTGAGTTAGACTTAATCCTAAGAAGTGTGTCTTTGGGGTTGAATCAGGAAATATACTAGGGTACATTATGTCAATGAGAAGGATCTAGATAGATCCTGCCAATGTTAAAGAAATCCTCAAGATGGAATCACCAAGAAAATTAAAGTGGCTAAAGGGCTTACAAGGAAGACTCCAGTCCATCTGTCGATTCATAGCACAATTAAAAGATAAGGCAATCCCATATTCTCATCTACTCCACAAGGGGGTAGCATACAAATGGGATGATAAATGTGACCAAGAGTTCAACAAGATCAGGGAGTACTTTCTCACACCACCAGTTCTTATGCCACCAATTCATGGCAAACCCTTGATCCTTTATATATCAGCAACAACAATGGCCCTTGGCACTTTCTTAGCACAACATGATGAAAACGGGAAGGAGAGAGCTATTTACTATATTAGTAGAACCATGGTGGGACATGAGATGAATTACACATCCATTGAGAAGGCTTGCTTAGTAGTCATGTTCATAGAAAAAAAATCAGACACTATATGTTGGCACACTAGATAAAACTAATCACTAAGATAGACCCTCTTAAGTATCTGCTTTCTAAAGAAATGCTCATAGGGAGAATGGTTGAATGGGTTATGATCCTGATAGAGCACGACATTGAGTATGTGGAACACAAGGCCATTAAGGGACAAGAAATTGTAGATCAGTTGGTAGAAGCACCAATGTATTTAGATAATCCACTTCTATTAGAATTCCCTGACGAGTCCATCTTTAACGTAAGCATAGTAGATCATTGGAAAATTTACTTTGATGGATCCTACAAACAACATGGGTCAAGAGCCAGAGTCTTCTTCATTACACCACAAGGAGATTGCATACCCAAATCATATAATTTGTCCTTTGCTTGCACAAACAACATTATGAAATATGAGGCTCTTGTCATAGGGATGAGAATTGTGGCACATTGGAAAACAATGGCACTTAAGGTCTATGGGGACTCAAAAATTATCATCAAGCAAGTCAATGATGAATTCAAAATGAAGAATGAAAATTTGACTCCATACAAGAAACTAGTCGAAAGCCTTAAAGAATCCTTCATTGATATCACCTTCGAGCAGATACCCAGAGCAAATAATAGAGTAGCAGCTACTATGGAAACAATTGGATCGCTACTAGATGTCCCACACAACATCCCAAAGCAAGAATTCCTTGTAGAGTAGCTTCTCGTAACAACATTTCAGGTACCAGAGCCTAAATTTTTGTGTGAAATCATTGGTTCTGGTAACCCATGGTATCATGACATATACTCTTATCTAAGAATAGGAGTCTTCCCTACCGACATCACCCCAAATCTAAAGAAAACCTTTTTCAAGAATTCGACTCATTTTGTCATCCTAGGCGACACCCTATACCATGGGAGTATTGAGGGAACCCTATCACGATGCTTAAATGTTGAGGAAGCTTTGACTAATTTAACAAAGGTACATAATGGAATCTACGATTCATATTCAAGTGGTATGACTTTGGCCAAGAAGCTGTTGAGAACAGGGTACTATTGGCCTACAATGGAGAAGGAAGCCCATGAATATGTTAAAAACTACTTGCAATGTCAACAACATGGGGATCTTATCCATGCACCAGCTCAAGCGCTCCACTCGATTGTTACACCTTGACCCTTCTCACAGTGGGGACTCAATCTCATTGGAAAAATCACCCCTACCTCATCTAATGGACTCAAGTTCATTATCACCACCACAAAATACTTCACAAAGTGGGTAGAGGTCATACCAATGACCTATATTATAGGAAATTAGATTTCCAAGTTCATCCTGAATTACCTCATTTTCTGGTACAGTTTCCCTCAAGCCATTATCTTAGATAACGAGACACCTTTCAAAAACCAGGATGTCTAAGACCTATGCCAAAAATTTAATACGCAACATCTCTTTTCTAATCCATACTACCCCTAGGGTAATGGCCAAGCTGAAGCTACAAATAAAACCATCATGAGAATCCTCAAAAAGATAGCCAATGAAGTTGGTTGTGACTGGCACTTGTAGTTGAACCCTACCTTATGGGCCTACTAAACAAGCATCTACACATTGACAGGTGCAACCCCTTTCTCCTTGATCTACAGATCAAAAGCCATCCTCCCCATTGAGATGGAGCTCCAATCCCTAAGAATATCATTACAGAATCTCATTACAGATGAAGAATATCGGGTGTTATGATTGAATGAGCTATAACTACTAGATGAGCAACACATGGATTCCTTAAAAATTTTGCAAGTCTACCAAAACCATCTCAAACAGAGCTACAACAAGAAGATCCAGAACCGATCATTTCAATTCAGTGAGCTTGTGATGAAATAAAATTAGAAAAATGCACCGAATCCAAATAGAAAAGGCAAGTTTGAACCCAATTGGTTGGGACCTTTTATTGTTACTGCAAGTTACAAGTCAGGGGAATATCAACTGTCAACACCCAAAGGGGAGCCTCTGCATGAGCCCATGAATAGCTCCCATCTCAAGAAAAATTATGCCTGATCTTTTAAGGGTAAAACCAAAAATACAAAAAATCAAAAGATATAAAAAATTCCAAAAAAAATAAGAAAATGGATTGAAAATAGTAAAAATAAAAATCGTCCTCTAGTGAAAACCACTCCAGTGGCACTTTGGGAAAGTACCTTGGTGAAAACCTAGAAAATAGGTGCCTTGTGTAAATAAAGCACTCTACATCCATCATGATCTCTATGGCTTATTTTGCATTACCTACCCATCGCCTTCCATCATTCATCCATCGCTCATCTGCATCCACAACATAGCTTGATCATGTGTTCATATCATGTTCCACCCTAGTACTACTTGGCACATTCCTAAGGTTAGTTTCTCCTATGTATATCGAAGTGGTCTATCGCATTACAGTGGGGGCATGTTCCTGCATTGGATCGGATTTATGTATATTCTTGCGATCTTCCTTAAAATAAAAAAATCCAAAAACATTTGTAAAATCATAAAATACAAAAACATCCAAAACATGCCAAAAACCAAAAATAGGTCAAAAATAAATAAAAAAGTAAAAACAATAGAGTCATCCTATCAAACTACATCATCTCTAAACTTGAACATAGGCAAGGTTGATCTTGGATCGGCCCCCGAGACACTTAGGTCAATCCTTTAGGAGTTCATCGTAATAAACTGAAAATCCATTTATTCATCAATAAGTGAGTCAGGTCATCTGTCATACTACATGGGCTCTACATGCATAACGTAGGCAGGGCTAGTCTTTGATCAGCCCTCGAGAACCCTAGGATAGGTCTTTAGGTTAGTTTTTGCTCAAAATTTTAGAAAATCAAAAAACATTGGAAAATTCAAAAATCAAAACATTTGTAACATCTTGAAAATACCAAAACAACCTCAAAACATTCAAAAAAATTAAAGACATCCAAATATTTGAAAAAATTCATCCATCTCATCTCACTTTCACTCGAAATAACCATCACTCATAATAAATCATCGTTTCCCTCAACCTTTAGTAAGATTGTCGGAAACAAGTCTAGCAGGTTCAAAAGTGAAAACCTAATCATCAAAGTCTCAAGTCTACGTCAGTAAGTAAACAAGTTGGTCAACTCTTGGTATTAATAGCCTATCATCTAGTTAATCCAAAATCATCTGATAGCATCATGTCCTAGGATGCATCCTTCCTACAATGGACATCAACATCAGGCATCACCATAGTTTAGTCTTGGCTACGGTATGAAGAACACTAGCTTGTTTGTTTACTTTATCTTTATTTTTTTGACTTATCTTATTTTTGCACGCATTTCGATGACCTCTCAAAGATGTCCAAACAAAAGGATTTAGAAAGAAAGAAATGGGGCAATGATCATTATCTTTTTATCTCTTGTGCTTGTTGGATATTCTTGTAATATAACCTGGTCATGCGTACTTTGTTTGGGTGTAAGGATGATGTTTTAGGTGTCTTGTTGACCACATAGGAAGGCTTGCCTTTCTATGTTTTGGTCTGAAATGTTTGGAATATCTGAATTTCATTTTAGATAAGGTATCAAATGCCAAGTGGGAACAGGTGTATTCCTATCTGATTGTCGAGTCAAAGTCCATCACACTAGGTGCAATGCCATCCTGGTTCTTTATACCTTGATGCATTGTACCTATGTGTATTATCAAACATAAGGTAAATGACCCTTTTAAAATTACAATTCTTTTTTTGAAAATCATCATCATCATCATTAATAATGTAGGATTTTTGGATCCTCTTTTCATCATCCTATTTCTTCTATCTTCTCTTAGTGCTAACATGGTACCATGATAGTCAACAAAAAACATCACTGATGCATCCATCCTACATCCACAAATTATCAACATACATACACCTCATATTCTAAATGCATTCATGCATATCATAATCAGTCACTTATCATTTCATAATCATTTCACATCACATCATTGCATAACACCTCATAATCATTACACATCATAAATCATTACATATCATAATCATTTACATTTCATAAATCATGTCATAATAATTTCATGTCATCGTATCATTACAAATCATTGCATTTCATGGTACATTATTTCATATCATAAAATTGCATCCACAAATCATTGAAAAACATGAATCATCGCATAGGAATATCATATCACATTCAAATTATTCCATAGTATGAAACATAATCACCTCTTATCACCATCATTTCAGGATCATTTACATGTCATAATCACATTACATTTCATATCACATCATCTTAAGTTACGAAGACTAATCTAAATTTATTATTCTAAGTATCTTAAGAAATAGTTTCATTCATATCATTGAATTTATACCATTACATTCATAGATCATAAATTACAATGCATAATCATAATCATTGCATAACTTAACCATTGCATGTCATAAACCATAAATATCATAGGTCATAAAATCATCATAATCATTTCACATCACTACATTGCATTTACATATAATTATTACATTAGTATCCATTGCATAATC
This sequence comes from Sequoiadendron giganteum, assembly GCA_007115665.2. Lineage (NCBI taxonomy): Eukaryota > Viridiplantae > Streptophyta > Pinopsida > Cupressales > Cupressaceae > Sequoiadendron > Sequoiadendron giganteum. The sequence goes on along the minus strand of CM021109.1, from coordinate 277,408,757 downwards.
ATATAAACATCATAACATCCATTTATCACCATCATAAATGCATAAGGAAAAATAAAAAAGCATTGCATTTATATATCATTGCATATATCACATAATCAAGCACTAAACCATTATCATTTAGGATATCATATAGGTTTGTTAAGAATCTCATAAACCATACATTTGCATCATCATATCATCCATATATGCATCATCACGTCATACGTGAAAATGATATACAAAAAATTGCATCCACATATCATACATCATCATCATAGAGTACATAAAAAGTCTACAAAAAATAAATGCATTCATAACCCTGTGCATCCATAAACATTTGCATATCATACATAAAGAACCATCCATCCATAATGCATAAATAAAATAAGACACATCTCATATATGGAACCATATCATACCTATATCATCAAAAAAATGATTGTCATGGTACATTGATCAAGATCAAATGTACGTGTATCAATCAAGTATACAATGCCCACAGGCCTATAAAAAATAGAGCCCATAGATCTCAAAGAATGGTGCTGATCAAAATGATGTCATGGTGGCTAGCCCTATTGGCTACTCCCCTCACCCACTTGTCTATCAACCTGGTCCTTTGCTTGTCTCATACCAGTCTGTTGAGAGTACTATGGCACCAGAGCCCCTGCTGGTATAAATTGTCAATAGTGTAGCCTATAATACTCTGCCTCTCTGACAGCCTTGTGATACATCCTTGTGGGGACTGTCTGGCCTTGTGTGGCCTCTATCTACTGGCATCTCCTGGTCTCTTGTGCTAGCTGTAACCCAATGACCTATCTCTGCTAAATGGCCTAATCCCATTCGACCCTCACCTGATCTCACTTGGTCATCAATGTGGTAACCTATGCCTACAACTGTTGGATCAATGCATCTCTCTAGTCCGGCTAGGGTGGTGGTGGTGGTGGGGGCTATTTTTGATGGTCCCTCGAGGCATATCTCTATGGGTCCCCATCTCTCTACTGCCTATTCCCATCTCTAGGTTTCTTATCCACATCTCTCTACTTGTCTCTAGGCACCTAGTCTCTCTGTCCCATCTGATATGGATGTGGTCCACCTCCTCCTCTGCCTCCACCACCATGTCTATCCTTGTCTCCTTTGCCTCCTCGCCCCCACCCCCACCTTGTTGACCGACCTCTATCTCTCTTTCATGGTAAGGTTGCCCTGAGCACTATCAATATGACCGATGGACCAAACCAATCAATGTATGCCTATGTAGCACTTGCATCTGCCTACCCTTGGTCATATGGCCACGACCTAGCCACTAGATATCTGAATGAAGCAACTATATCCTTGATAAAAATCTGTTGACCCCATGTTGTCTCCCTCATAGTACGTGCAAATATGGCCACGTACTGGTCATTGGGTTTGTCTCGTGTCTCTCTGAATTGCCTGGCCACCCAATCTGGTAGATAATGCTCTATCATCATGTGCTCCCTGCCCTGCATAAGTCTATCCTATCTGAAAAAGAAGACTTATTGAATGTCTTCATACTAAGCGGGCATACCAAGCCAAGGCCTCCAAGAAAAGACTACCATCTCCTCAATCACCCTCCTCTAGTGAGGGATGTTGATCGCTCTTGTATGTGTAAATTTCAAGGCCCCTATGTACCACCAAACTACATGATTATATGGCTCCATGTCAATCAATGTAACACATGGGAAAAGCACTGCAATGTGCTCCCAGGCCCAGATGTGCAAAAGTGTCACTCCAACCCCAATGGCTCTATTTTCCAAGTAGGGAAAATCATGTAGATCATGATAAAGTGAGGCTCGCATCACTAGACCCCACACAAAGCACTCTCTCCAATGGAGCATCCGCTCCTAGGAAAGACCCCATCATGGACAAAAGTATTGATTGCACCGATCTGGTGCCACAAGGCCTGAGATGATCACATCGTCAATCAATCAGAAGGTGGGCATCGATCCCTTGTACCACTCTAGCTCGATTTGTCCCTTGGCAAAGATGATCTCCTCAAGGACCATAACATCAAATCAGACCCCTCTCCTAATGTCCACATCATAGATGACTCACTCTCCATGGATCGACAATCGAAGAATATGCCAAACATCCTCCAGAGTCATGATCACCTTGCCTATAGGCAAGTGAAACGATGATGTCTCACTGTGCCATCGCTCTGCCAGTGTTGTCATCATACCCAAGTGAGTCTGGATAGGAGGTCCGTAGGTGACTTACCATAGCCCTATCACCCGAAGGTGCTCCCGGAGCAACTCATGCAATTTGACCAATTTGCTAGGTATTGGGGACCTATGTTCTTGTGAATGTAAAATCTCTGCATCCTCCTACACCAGTAGAGTCACAACATCAAGTTTCATAAAAAATCGGGATCCCGTTTGGATTTTTCACGATTGAAACAAAAAATGCATCGTTGTTTGCAAATGCATCACTATTTGAATGCTCCAAACTATGCTGCTAGAACTCTCTAAAATCCAAATTGTGTCGTCACATTGCAATTTGACTGCGGACCATTTTGACCCCTAAACCTAAATTCCTAATTGCATCACCGCGACACAATTTGCTTATGCAGTGGACTTTGAAGCCTAAACCCTAATCTTTTAACTAGACCGCCATGGAGCAAGACTCAATAGTGGCACACTTTAAGGCTACGTGATGCTAATTTAACACTTTCAACGGTGCCTAATAGTACCGCTTGAATTAGTTTGACTTTGGACCCTAATTAATGCGCACAAAAAATGAAACGATGAGTCAAGTAAGGGTCACATACCAATGGTCCTGTGCTTGGTGGCCACTGGTACACTCACACTCACTCCAAAATGTGATGTGGAAGAACTCATTGCACCATCTCGAATAGTGGTCAGAGCTCAAAAATGCTAAATCTCTAAAGTGCTGAATGTGCAAATGAATTGGAAGTGGCCCCTCGAGGCCTATTTAAGCTCGAAAGTTAGGGTTTTTTGACCCTATTTAGCCATCCAACTAGGGTTTTGGACCTTTGATCTTGTTTTTTCCCAATCAAGGGTTGTTTTGCATCGTTTTTTCACATTTTGGCATGTTTTTGACATCCTAGACCCTTTTTGGACCCGTCGGGCAGCTTATCCTCTTTTTTCGCGAGATCACCCAAAAATCCAAATTTTCGTCCGATCTCTTGAGGGGCCAGTATGCCAACATAATTATCCTATTGTGGTAGTAGTGGGGGATCTAAAAAAAGTCAGAAAATTTATGATTTTTGATCTTGGCAATTTATTTTTTGAACCAACGCAAGGAGTAGATTGCTTCAAAGAGGGGAAAAATATTGACACAGAAAATATACAGATTAATCCTATACACTTGATCATTATTTTACTAACACCAATCAAAAAATCTAAATCAAATTGTCACATCAGCTAATATCCTTTTAAATTAATCAAATCCTGATTAATCTTAATCTTAATCCCTCAAATCCTCTAGCTTTTGCAACTTCCACAAGTAAATAATTTTATTTGGTTTATTAAATCTCCTATTTTCTCTCAACTTGGCATCAAAGAGGGAATATTCTTCAAATTCAAAAATCCCTCCAAAAGGATGTGTACATCCAACAAGGCATTAAAATCCTCTTACATGTCCTTTTCCTTGAGCCAAGTGGCATTAACTCCATTTATTTCTCCCTCCAACTTGTCATTTCATCAATTTCAAATATCCACCTAATAGCATTTATGTGCACATTCATCAAAATGTGCTCCACCTTTGTCCACTCACATGTTGACAAATGACCTTTTGCTATTGGTTGGTATTTTGTCCCACATTCATCCCTTTTGCCTCTTTCTCCATCATTCTCTTCTATAAATAAAAGGCTCTCATTTGGATTTTGGATCCACAATCTTAAGCATTTTGATTGACAACTTCATGCAACAGTACTATTTTCAAGTTTGAGCAATCTGTTGTTCTCACCCCTCAATTGGTTGTCCTTGATGACAAAGTAAAAAATGGTGCTATGGTATTTACAGGTCCTCATATACTTACATTGAATTATTGATGCACATTTTTGAATTATTGTTTCCTATTATGTTGTGATGGAATTTATGATATATATGGTCATGATTCAGAGGTTACAAGGTTGGATTGATATTCAGTTTGGTTCTTTTATGGGATCTTGGTGCTACTTCATTCAGGTTGTTATGTTCATGATGTTTTAGTTTTTGGTTATGCATGATATCCATTTCAAATGTTTATGTTTCCTTGTTGGACTGCCAATGTTGATCATGCTACAATTTGTCAGACGGTTTCATGTTTTCAGGATGGTTCTTCATTATTGCATGACAGGTATATTATTTCATTTTGATCTTGGCTTAATTTATATTTATTAGGTTGCAGTATATTCAGTTTGGTTCTTACAAAAAAAGTGTTTCAGCATAACATACTATCTTTCCAATACTTATGAGGAGTTGGTTTGCTCTTGTGTCTTCACCATTGGTACTTAGTGTGTTTTCATGAAATTGGCTCATTGATTATATAGTGCATTGCTAGCAATTTCCTTGTCAAAGGTTTCGGGTATTATGGTTATTGACTCACTTAGTTCTAAAAAGTTCACAGTCATTGTTATATCATATGCTTAAATTCATGTGACTTGGTAAAAGTCACTCTATGGCTCCAAGGCATTATGAAAAGTCATATTGAATTCATGTGTCATTGGTAAAGAAGGTGTGATCATCGGCATCATAAAGGTAATGTTTATGGCAAAAAGGTAATGTTGTTTTGGGCATTACTTTTAAAAGACTAACTTGCAATGGTATCGAGCCTTATTACATTGGTGAATGACTTTTATTAAAGTCATATTGAAATATGCATCGACAACCTTCTATTCTAATTGTCATTGTCATAATTTAAAAAAATTGTGGACATGGAATAATGTTTCATGTGATAATGTTGAGTCGATAGATTAGAATCAATAATCAAAGTCATTATTGTGTCAGCCTCCAAGGGATTATTGATAGCGGACCCAAACTCATTATAATGTCTTATTAAATCGTTCATGTGTCAGCATTCTTGGAAAAAGGTCTTTGATAGCGGATTTGTACTCATTATGGTTTTTTTATTACATATGACTTAAGTAATTTCAGAATTTAAACTTTATTGTGCTTTGGTTTAGTCATCGAATGTCTTGGGGAAACGAATGGAATTTAGGTCAAACTCATTTTTTATCTTTCTTTTGCGAGGGTTTGGAACCCTAAACACTACCTTGGAAAGAATGTAAATACTCTTACTTTGGAGATTACTTGCTGCAACTCAAATGACAGAGAATGGAGCTCACTGTAAGAGCTATGTCAGGTCGGTTACTTGGTCTATCGTTTCTCATTGGATAGAAGCTCAAATCTGGAAGGAGATTCATTGGTTTTCCTTTATCTAAGTTGGTAAATACTTCATTACAGGTTCGCATGCATTCCTTTTGCTTCATGCTTTTTTTTTTAAAAAGGGGGGGTAAATTTTTTATTGAAATAGGAAGATTAACAGTACATAAGAACGAGGGAGCCCGTAAGCTCCCACAAGGGAAAACCTAGAACATCAAGCACCAACAAGACCACCAGCCCACCAACCATCAGCAACTTATCCCTCCATATCAATAGCAATGACCCTCTCAAGTTCAATAACATATTCAGGAGATAACTATCTCCACCCCTTAATTCTCTAATCATCCTCATGCTTAGAATCCCGCTTGGCCAAACAATCAGCCGCCCTATTCCACTCACGCGGAATGTGGACAAAAGACACCACTTCCAATATAGATCACCTCTACAAAATATATCTAACCGCCAATGCTATCTACCAATTAACATCAATAACCCTTTTCTCAAGCAACAAATTAACAACAATCTGCAAATCAGATTCACAGATAACCTTACGCCAACCCAAGGTGCAAGCACGCTCAATAGCCCAAAGAATCGCCAACCCTTCCATAAGGTTTTTAGAATTCTGCCCCTTATGGATGGAGAAAAGAAAAATGATAGAACCATTACCATCTCTACCAATACCAGCAAGCCCTGGGTTACCTTTAGAGGAACCATCAGTATTAATCTTCAGAAACTCCATCGGAGGAGGTGTCCATTTTCCAACCCTTTGAACCTTCTTTTTCGCTCTCCTCCCTCTTCTAACACAAGCAGAGACAAGATTCAACCCCTGCTTCCCCAATCTATTCACAATCTCATCATCACTTATTTCCAATAGAAGGGCCACTTCACATTTAGCTTCCACTGTCTCCTGAACCATACCAATAAGTTTGTACCAAACCTATTGAGCCATAATTTTTGCTTCATGCTTGGTCAGGTATCTCCTTCATCATTTTCTTTTTGTTTCACAAAAGAGATTTATAGGTTTTTCTCAAATCTGGAAATATATAAATGGTTACTCAATTATCTCTGTCAAAAAAGCATGATTTGAGTTCAATTATACTTTTCCATTATGGGTATTCTGAAAGATTTGTTTGTTTTGGTTACTGGGCTCATGATGTTGTGGAAACTGTTTCAATCCATGTCAAGCCTTTGCGGTAATAGTTATTTTATTTTGATCAGAATGAGAAACTTTAATGTCAAAGGAAAAGGTGCTCTAGTAAATTTTCATTTCCACATGTCACTAATTATGTGGGTTTTTGAAAACAAATCTATAAGGGTATTGTGCTTGATAAAAGCACTTCGTAAAAGATAGATAAGAATTATTTGGTGCATACGTTATTGTATTCTTGTATTCCTGGAACATATGTTTTTATTTGGAAAAATTTTGTTGATTCTAGGGTTCTGAGAACAAATTCATTATTACATTTTGTCTTATCTGAAACCTTCAACAAAGGTACTTAACAGATTTTGTGTATTTTGTAAAAGATATATATACAATGATTCATCACTGTTTGAGAGGTTGTTCTTTGAAGCATAAGTGATTTTTTTTGTAATAGTTAGTCTACAAAGATAATGCAGAGAAATAGCTTTTATATTTAATATGTCTAGTATTTTGAAGGTTCAAAAGTGAACCTTTAGGATATTAGGGGTATTGTAATGTAAGGCATTTTGAGTGTTAAAAATGGAAACAACGAAATCTTCTGATATATATTGTTCTGATTTTGTAGAAGGGGTTGGTGCTCCTGGAATGGGTGTTCCTAAATGTATAAGGGGTTGGTGCTCCTAGAGTGAGTGCTCTGAAGTTTTCTAGTAAGGCATTGTAAGCAGAGGTTTTTGAAGTTAAGCTAGTGAGGCAGCTTTGTAGGAGTGTTTTTTCTACCCCAAGAGGGTTTTCCACTTGAAAAATTATTTATCTTATGGTCTCATTTATTTAATGTGATAATGCTCCAATTTTGTGATGATTTTGTGAGTGATCGTTCTTATCAGTCTGAACATTTTTGAATGTTAGTTTCTTCATCTCTAAAAATGGTTATATCAAAATGTCTTGCACAAGTGTTCTATCATTGTTAAAAATTCTGCTTCAATAGAAAGCATAAAAGCATTCATTTGATTCATAGCTCAAGAATTTTTATAATGTGCTAAAGGTTCTTGTTGTCTCATTACCTATCTTGTGCCATTCTATTGTATTGTTGTTGCAGTGTCTTATAAAGTTGCATTGAAATCCGTTGGTTAATAAATGATTCAATAATGTTGGTATTCATTTACACAGTCTTATGAGTTGCACTTGTACTGTCATCATGCTTTGATTGTTAAACAATGTCAGTCACAATTATTTTGACAAATGAAAGATATCTCACTCAAATCATATTGGCATAAGTTATCTAATGGACTGATTTAATGTTATCATATCTTTATTTACCCCTTTTCATGAATGCTCTCAAAGTGATTACTTTTCTCTATTGTCAATAAAAAGGATATCAGAATTAAAAGTCTTGGTCGAAGTTTAAAAAATTTTAGACACTGATTCACCCCCCCCTCTTAGTGTTTGTCCATACTCCAAAAATTGGTATCAGAGCCACACCCATACATAAGCCTAACCAACTTAGGGTTTACTGGTTGTGGAGTATTCATTATGGCCAAGTGAAAAAGAATCAAAGGTCACAAGAAAGCCCCTAGTTTTAAGGAAAAAGTTGATAAACCAGCCTTTGTTAAGTCTAGTGAAGTTTTGTCTCAAGAAATACCCCTACCAATTGATACTAAATGTAATCCTATTATTGGAGAAGAAGAAGATCACTTAGTAAGTGACTTTGAGAAAGAATATTAAGGTGATGAGTATGAGGTTGATTTGGAAGGAGAACTGATTGCTGCCTTAGATGAACTTAAAAGGCTTAAACAAGAAAATCAAGAACTTAAGGTACAACTTCAAAAGAGTATTGCTACTAATCAGACATTAAACCAAAACTATGATAAATCTAAAAAGATTATTGAATTTCTAAAAGCTCAAATGGTTGATAGAAAAAGGACTGAAGAGGAATTGGAAGTCAAGTTAAAAGATAAGGATGAAGTGTGTAATAAACTAGAAAATGAGATTTCTTCTTTAAATAAATATTCATATAATGATTCCTTGTTAAAAGAACTAACACTTAAAGATGATATGATTATAAGTCAGAAAATTGAAATTGAAGAATGTAAGAGGATAGTAGATGTTGTAAGGTCTGTTTTGGAGGTTAAAAAGATTGATTGTTTAAAACTTGAATGAGAAGTAGTTTCTTTAAGAAAAGAGCTTAAAATTTTGAAGGTTCAATCAAGTAAAATTCAGAAATTTGATCATAGTACTAATATATTGAATGAGATGTTGGGCAGACAAAAGCATTCTAAGGATCCTACAGGAGTGGAATATGAGGTTGGACAAAGCTGTGCATAAGAATCTAAACATGAGTCGGTGTTTTCTACTGCAAATAGAAAGAGGCTTACCTTCAAGAAAACACCAAGAATGAAGGTTGATCATGGTTACCATATTGCTGCACCGAAGGATAACAATGATGCTAAAATAAAATCTAAAGGTATTCACAGAGAAAGGAGAAATGTTTTCAGATCCTCACACCCTTGGCATGATCATTCATTTAGGTATAATCATTATTTTCAAGGATAATGTTATGTTTGTAATGACTTTGGTCATAAGGAAATTGATTGCATGAAATGGTCAAATAAGAATCATTCTAATGTCTCTAGAAATGAAAATGTGGTGTGTTACAATTGTAACAACTCTGGTCATTTTAGAAAAGAGTGTAGAATGAATACAAGTCATATTATGAAGGGAACATAATTGGAAATGTCTATATGAGGTCTTTTGTTCCTCTGAACAATCATAAGATCATTTTCTTCAAATGTAATAACATTGGGCATAAAGTATAGCAATGCAAGGTTAATAGAAAGACAAGTACTTTAAGCAAACAAGTGAAAAATTCTACATCGGTGTGGAGAAGAAAGAGAGATCAAGATGACAAGAAGAGCAATAAAGATGAATGTGTGAAAACTCCTTGTGCACGACTTGCACATTTGATACCATCTAGGTCTTGAGAAGAACAAAAGACTCATGGGGAGTCTATTATGGTAACAAATTTTACCCCTATGAAGTCTTGGATGAGGTTTGACAACATGCTTTTGCTATTGGTGGTATAAGAAGTAAAGAAGAGCTTTGTAAATGTCAATTTTTTATATTCTATTTATTCTGGTTGTATTGGTTATGAAGATCTGCATATGATACTAGAAGTTTATGTTAAATAAGAGCTCTCAAATATGGAAAGCATTGGGTATAACTGAGATCATCACAATTTTGTATTATGTATAACAAATCAGCTATTACAGGTTGTTAAGGAATTCAATTTTGGAGTAAAATGGCAGTTCTTTAGAGAGTTGAGTGTGTGGTTAATAGGGTAAATCAAGTATATTGCATAGGTCATGCGTGATGTGGTAAAAAGGAGGTGTCGAGTTGATTAGTGTCTCATAAAATCTGTAAGTGTTGTGTGTAGTCTGCTTTGATAAAGATAGTGTGGGAGTGCATGGCTTTAAAAGAGAGCATGAGTGTAATATGTTAATTCTAGCTGGATCACTCTTTGTTATGTGAAGATTCGATGCTTCTTTGTTGAGGTTTGAGAGATATGTTAGCTACTTCTGAGCATTGTGTATGATCTAGACTGCGATGTGTCATTTGAGCTGATTTTAATGAAGTCATCTTGGTCACTTCTTTTTATTTTGCATTCTTTGTGCAAAATGGATTATAGATATCTATTGTGCTCATGGATGTGTCATAGATTATTGATGCTATGAGAATATTATCTGATTTTGGTTTTGAATGACATGAGGAGGTCTTGAATTTTATGTTATGCTATGTACTTTGGAAGTGTTGTCATAGTATATCTTATTATGGTCAACAATTTGTGATTGTGCTCTAGTTTAAGTCATGTTTAGATTATCTTTGTGATAAATCTGGAGTTATACGTTCTAGTTTGCATAAGTGTGAGGACCCAGATGAAGAAGGGAGTTTTCAGTTTGAGTGCTTAGTAAGTGACATAGGGGGAGCAAGGTTAATCAGTAAGAGTATCTTGAAATTTTCTTTGGCAGCTTGTTCTTGACAGTCAATATCCTTGCTACTGTTAGTGACTGTTTGTCCACTTTTGGTGCTCTAGATCATTATATGCTATTGATTCTTGTTGCCTTTTGGACAGTGATATATTTTGGGCAGTAATCTACTTTGTTTCTCTATTATATTTCCAATGTTTTTCATAGTGGCTACTCATCTTGCTTGAACTAGTGGTTGACAGAACTAAGATTTTATTTTTTTAATGACAGTGCACATTGTTTTAAATGAGCTTATTTTGGATGCTTGGGTTTTGGCTGTAATAGTTTGTCTTGGAAGCATCTTTTTGCAAAGCCTCTCAAATGTTCTTGGTGGTGTTTCAATTAGATAGTTATGTTTCTATTCCTTGCAAAATGTCAGTTTGTGGTGGTTGCTAATCATTAACAAGGCTTGCTACTCTGAAATGGTGACTAATCAAAGCATTTTATCCCTATGAGGTGACAATGGAGGATGAAGTTTAACATGAAAAAGAAGGTGGTAGGTTCATGTAACTGGTCTTCAATCCTTGATGACAAATAAAAGTGCCAAGGTAATAGGTCTTCAATCTTCAGGTATCATTTGACAATTGGGTTTGTTGTAGTATAATATTATGGTACCTTTTCTTTGGTGTTGATGATATGGACCGAGATTCTTGGAAAGAACATATTGTTGTTCTTGCTATGATATCAGCATGTTCATATGTTACATATATGGGTATGTACATCTAATTGAGGAATTACACATTTTTTCTACCCTTTTTCTTTGATGCAAAAAGGGGGAGAGAGATTTGTGTTTTGCCATCAAGGACAAAGGGGGAGTTTGTTGTTCTCACCCTTAGTTGGTTTTCCTTGATGAAAAAGTCACAAATGGTGCTATGGTATTTATAGGTCCTCATATACTTACATTGAATTATTGATGCACATTTTTTAATTATTGTTGCCTATTATGTTGTGATGGCATTCATGATATATATGGTCATGATTCAGAGGTTACTGTTAGAGTAAAGTAATTAATTAACTTTACTCTCCTCTTAAGATTTCGCCTTGCACACATATTTGTCATTTAATAATTAATATTAATTATTAAATGCACTCACCTTTAGGGTTAGTTTTTCCTTTTAGGTTTTGATCTCCTTTTATAAGGATTGATCTCTTGTATTTCTTTCATGCTCTATTCATTTTTCTGGAATACTTCTTGCACATTGTGAGAGCCAAACCCTTGTCTTGATCTCTCTTTCTCTGTGACAAGTCTTTTGCATGCAGGTATTGATCAAGTTCTGTGGATTTGTATTTCTCAAATCCTACATGGTATCAGAGCCAGATCTACTGCAGCTTGTTCAGTTTTTGAAAGATTTAGAGATCTAGGTTTGGCTGCATCAAATCTGTTTTCATTTTCAAATTTTATCTTGGCATAGGGGGTTTCACTTTTTTTGGTGCACTTTGAGCTCAAACGGACTTCACCGTTGAGCTCGCAGCATCCAAAAACCCCTATTTTGATATAAAATTCATCAAATTTGGCTTCACGGCGTTAGATCTACGAGGGTTTGATGTTTTTTGAGGGTTCCTGATCCAGAGCGTACCTACAATTTTGAAGCAATTTCAGCCCAAATGGACCTCACCATCGCATTCAGAGCACCCAAAAACCCCTAAATCGACTATCAAATCGTCGAAATCGGACACAGTGACTCGAGGAGGCAAATTTTTTCATTTCTGGGTCGTACGGCCTGGTACGACACGCAATCCGAGAATTTTTTTTTAAAAAATCAGAGTTATGGGCCCCGCCGTCAGTTAACCGCTAGCGGTTAACAGCTAGCGGTTAATGCTAGCGGTTATACTAACCACCAGGCTTAACCCTCAAACCTTTTTGGAGCAGTTTTGGTATTTTGGCCATAACTTTTGCATACGAACTCGGTTTTTCAAAAACAAAATATTGTCGGAAAGTTGGTTCCGAGCCCGTTCTGATGGTGCAGGAATTTCTTCAAAAATATTCAGTTTGCATGAATTTTTTTGTAGTCAAAGTTAGATGATATTTTTGCACTCCGAGGGGCATAACTTGCTCGTTTTTGCTCCGTTTTTGAAAAGCGAATAGGCGTCGGAAAGGTGGTTCTATGCTCTTTCCAGATCTGCAGTTTATTTCACTAGAAAATTCTTTAGGTACATAAAGATTTGTCTCAACCAATTTTTGCTTTCTATTGTTTTCTGGCTTTCAATTTGTACTGGGGATTGGATTTTTGCATTGTGGGGGGGTGTTTTTTCCTACTTTCTGTTATTTACATCAGAAAAATAGAATCTACAAACACCAAAAACAAAAAACCACTTCTGCATCTTCTGTCTAGTTCTGAAAGTCCACTTAATAATAAAAAAAACACATTCAGAGCAGTTGAGGCACAATTCACAGCATGGCCGACAGATCTATTGAGCTTCTCACACCGCATAATTATCACACTTGGAAGGGTCGCATGATGACACTTCTTCAGTCTCGAGGGTTATGGTCCTATTTGGATGCGGTTCAGCCTCCATTCACTCGCGCCTTTGAGGTTATGCAGCACAGGAACAATATGGATCAGGCTATGGGATTGATTGCTTTGCACATTTTAGACAGTCTCCTGTTTCATCTTGAAGGGTGTCTCACACCTAGGGCCTATTGGACCAAGTTTGAGGGGCTTTTTGGCACTATCAACGAGTTTAGAGCATTGCAGATTGAGGCAGAGTTGACTTCACTTGTACCTGATTCTTTTCCCTCCATTGAGGACTTTTTGATGAAATTCAAACAACAAAGATCTCTTCTACAGGGTTGTGGTAAGGTTAAGACTGATACAGAGTGTATTTACCTGATTTTGTCAAAGCTTCATGGGAACTTTCAGATATTCTCATCTACCTTCCATTCCACTATGGATGCCTTGGGTGCACGTTTTACCATGCCTTCTTTTGAGGTGTTTTGTGATCATTTGACATGAGAGCAGGCTAAGCTATCACAGTTGGATGCTCTCACAGGATCACCGCACCAAGCGTTGGTAGCACAGTCATCTCAAGGGAAGCAGAAGCAGAAACAAAAACAAAAACCACAAACCATAGAGCATTGGAAGGATTCTAGTTCACATAAGACTTTTGATTCACCTTCTTCTAAGGGAGAATCATCGAAGAAAGATAGACCTAAGTGTGCTTATTGCACTAAGCTAGGACATGATGAGTCCAAGTGTTATGAGAAGAAGATAGATGGATATACAAAACAGGTTTCAGATTTGACGGCTCTTCTTGAGAAGAACCATATTCATCACTCTTCTTCATCTACTTCAGGCGGGTCTTCTTCTTCACCATCATTCCAGATAGATGGACAGGCCCCACATAAGGGTCATGCATTATGTGAAACCACCAGTTCAAATTCATCTAGATGGCTATTGGATTCAGGTGCTTCACACCATATGGCATCTTCTCAGGACATGTTCTCATCTTTCGAGGCTGAATCCTCACCACACATCTTGATTGGTAATAACACTTATATGAGTGTATGTGGGAAAGGTTCTATTGACATTGATGATGGTAAATTCAATGATGTACTATGTGCTCCATCTTTGTCCACTAACCTTCTCTCCA